>LFJQ01000018.1:1265129-1897693 GCA_001182835.1 Oropetium thomaeum | reverse complement strand
GCTCCCTGGCCGGATCCGGCGTGGTTCGGCCGCGGCCTGTCGCCGTCGCTCACCGTCTTGGACCTCCGCTCTGCCCAGGTGAATGGCGAACTCCCCACCAACCTCGGTACGTCGGGCAACTTGACGACCCTTCTTCTATCC
Source organism: Oropetium thomaeum (assembly GCA_001182835.1). NCBI lineage: Eukaryota > Viridiplantae > Streptophyta > Magnoliopsida > Poales > Poaceae > Oropetium > Oropetium thomaeum. Next base: position 1,897,552 of record LFJQ01000018.1, on the reverse strand, counting down.
GATAATAGTCTCTCCACCCCGATTCCAACGTCGCTCTTCTCGATCGCTGGTCTCAGGTATCTCGACCTATTTGTCAACAACCTCACCGGCAAGCTACCAAACGTGTCCTTCTCTGACAGTGAAGGAGTTGGAGTTCTGTTTAACATTTCTGGTAATTCGTTGTACGGTGCTATCGGTGACGCAGTTGGGTTGTTAATGCCTCCAGCAATTACTTCGATCAGATTGTTGGGATTGGGTTCGGGAATGGGATCGATGGAATATGGTGTCGAGGGTCAATACCGGAGGTAATTAGCCTTGATGACCCTAGGCCTTAATACATGACTAAGGCAGGAACGATTCCCACCTCGGCCAACCCTCGTGTCGTACGGGCACTCGGCGGACCGCGTAGGCAGAGAGTCTCTGCCTCGCCCGACCCCCTCAGGGAGGGGTCGGATCCTCCGCGACACAGCTAACGCACTCGATCCCATCCGCGCTGGGGTCGGGAGATCACATCTCCGTCTCGCCCGACCCCAGGGTCGGGCAAGTCGCCCGCCACGCTGCGAGTAGGCGCGACGGTGGAGGTTGGGCAATAAATGCCTGACACGCCCACGCTCGCTGACGGAGGAGCCATCGATGACTCGAGCAAGTGGGCGTTAAATGCACACGACGTGCACCGTCCAAAGGATGGACGCCGCTGCTACAGCTCTTGTCAGAAGCCCCTCGTTCCACTGCGACGGGACTTCCCCGAGCGACAGCCACGACCATGGCGTCGCCCAGTCACCACCAACAGGAACCGTTCCCATACGGACGGGACGGTAACGATTGACGACACTCGCCACGACAACAAACAGGAAGGCACAGCCACACCGATAACGTCATCCGTCGTGGCACAGCCCGACTTGGGTGTATGGCCACGACCTGCGACGACGACCCGGACCGCCCTTCTTTACGGTATAAAAAGGAGGAGAAAGCCAGGACGAAAAAGGGGGACAAGGCAAGAGAACAAAGAACGATCGACAACTTCACAACCCACACGATCCAGAGACTTGGGAAACCCTCCCTCTCTCGCTCACTTGTAACCCCCACTACAAGTCTGTCGTAAGTAACACGAGCAGCACGAAACTAGACGTAGGGCATCGTTGTCTGAACCAGTATACACCCTTGTGTCCTCTTGCGAACCATCGAAACCTTAAAACTCGCATCCCACGATAAATTCACTAGTCGGCGGTAACGAACGCCGACAAGTGGATTGAAGATGAATTGCTTGTCCGGCGTAGCAAGCCAGCGTATCCGTGCTGATTGTGAGAATTTCTACCAAAGGAAAACGGGTTGAGGCTAGTGGAGGTCCCCGAGCCCTCATCGTCACTGACAGAGCCACGGCCACCACTAGTGCTGCCAACAACGTCACCGGCAAGCGAGGTATTAAATTGAAGCATGTATTGGCGGGGGTTCTTGGAGGTGTTGCGGTCGTGGTTGTTCTTGGGCTTATTGCATTAGCCTTTGTTTGATGAGAAGAAGAGGGAGTAGGAAACAGAGAGCAAGTAGGATGCAGCAGAATGACGAGGGCATTCACTCTCGACGTAGGAGTAGTAGTGTAAATCTTGTCATGATGTCACCCACGGCATCCCCAGGAGCCAATGGTTCACCAAAAGGTTTTCCAACAATCATAGAAGATTTTACCTATGAGCAATTGTACCATGCTGCCTGGGGGTTTTGGGGATGACAATCTCGTGAAACATGGACACTCTGGCCACATCTACCATGGTGTCCTGGAGAGTGGCTTCCATATTGTCATAAAAAAGGTTGATCTGAAGAGCAGTAAAAAGAGCCAGGGGGAATTGCGGTTCCTTACAAAGAACGCTCATGCTAGAATTGTTCAATTGCTGGGCTATTTGGCTAAGGATGAGGAAGAACTGTTGGTCTATAAGCACATGCTGAAGGGCGACTTGAGAACTGCACTGCACAAGAAGCCAATGGAAATTAAAGAGGGGTTGCCCTCCTTGGATTGGATAACAAGGCTAAAAATTGCAATCGGTGTGGCTGAGGCCTTGTGCTTCCTTCACAACGAGTGCAACCCACCGTTGATTCACTGGTATGCTACCGTTATATGCTTCTTTACTTATTTGCTTCTATATGTCGTTATGTTTAAGTTTAATTGACCTATGGTAGTTACTAAATATCTTATCGCATAAAGGTCTATTGTTATGCTATGCTAAAGTTTATCAATGGCACTAGTGATTATTTTTCGCGATCACACCTGGGTTTATGTTTCATTAAGAGGAGAACATCGGCACCTATGCTCAGCAAGATGTTCACTCTTTAATAAGTGCTACCAAGTACAACAATTGACATAGTGACATAAGCAGGAATATTTAATCCATGAACACATATTCTCTTGCTGTTCTCATGCATGATTTGGGACACCACTCATTTATTACCATAACTGTAAGGAAAACAAGGTGCAGGCTTCCCCTCAACAATCTTTTACATATAGGGTCTGTCGACATCAAAGTTAAGCATATTAGTACATCACGATGTATTTATCTTGGTTGTCTTAACTACATATCATTGGATCATTCTAAATGTCTCTAATAATTCAACTGTTTAGTGAAAGCATCATGTCCCTTTCATGGTGCTGCAGTCACCTATTACTAGCATACCTTGTCTTGATGTTTGTCAATCATTCTAGGAAACCCTACATGAATTTTCAGTTGGAGTGAAGGTGCTAATCTTTTGTTCCACCTGGTATGGTTGCCTCATCTTCATATTTACATAATTTTGACTCTGCAACTTTGAGTAGTAACAAATTGTTCAAGTTCAGTATTTTGATAACTGTTGGTGCATGTTCCTTTTCCCCTTTCGGATCTCATTGTTGTAATTTAGAGACATCCAAGCAAGCAGTGTGCTTCTTGACGACAAATTTGAAGTGTGCCTTGGGAGTTTGAGTGAAATATGCACTCAACAAAGTGATGGAAGCCATAGTTTCTTCTCTAGGATGTTGAGATCATCAAGGTATGATTTCTACATTTTGCACTATTTCCTCAGGTCAGCATAGGGATAAAAGCATTAGTTGGTGATTTAGTTGGCATGTTTTTTATAGACACCAGTATATATTAGAATGCATGACATGATATACTCAGGATTTTTTCTGGGTTTCCTCCACTGTAAATTGATGCAGTTTCATTCTCATAGGCTGCCAAATGTTTTTTCTTTCTTTCTCTCTCTTTTTTTGTGTGTTGGGGGGAGGGGGGTGGAGGGGCTCACTGTGCTGGACACTAGTTGGGGGGGGGGGGGGGGAGGGGCTCATTGTGCTGGACACTAGTTTTATTCGTAGCAGTATAATACAAAGGCAGAGCGTCTGTCATTTTCTCTATAAAAATTATCCTTGAAGTAAGAATCATGTCAAGGTTGACAATGACGAATAAATGAGAATATTGGAGAAAATGATGCAAAGTGATAAGAACATTTTTCCAAAAAAAAACTAAAGTGATAAAAATACAATGTCCTAACCGCTAGACAATGGGACCGTGCTGGTTTGTTTTCAAGTCCAGGGATTTATTTACAAATATGTGTAGACTTGTTGTCCATTTTTTTTTTTGGAACGGTTGCCTCACTTGCCTGTTAACCTCATATAATAATCACTAGGGCTGCCTGTTTTATGTGTCCAAAAAACAATTATTCCAGAATTTTAGATCCTATGTTCATCGCGCATTGAGCCATTAATAAGAGGATTGCTTCCATGATTTGACAGGGAGTAACATGTTGCGGGTATCTCCATCACACGAGACTTTTTTGTTCAGTCGTACGTGACGGTCACAACCTCGTGAATCTCTTTGCACAAACAACACGGGTGCACAGGAACTTATCAAGAAAAAAAAAAGAAGAAACAGGGGTGCACCGGTACCGACTGCAAACAGTCTAGCCCATATGGAGAAGACGGTAGAGCCCAACGATAAAAGCCCAGTAAAGTGATGCCATCCGCATATATAGAACTGGGTATTCCGCATTCTCATTCTCTGATCGACGCACTCACTGAGCGAAGTCAAAGCAAAGAAGCCTAGGGTTTACACAAGTCGAGACCTCTTACGACGCCGCCGCCATGGGGCACTCCAACGTGTGGAACTCGCACCCTAAGAACTACGGCCCTGGATCCAGGGTTTGGTAATGCTCTATCCGCCTTTTCAACATCTTAGACGCTTCATCCGTCAGATTTGTGGCTTGAGATCGTAGTTAGGCATCGGTGCTTTCAAAACCTAGATGGATTTTCATTCGATTGATCATGCCGTGTAATCAAAATTGCTTATGACTGTTGCGGCGTGGCTTCGTTGTTGCAGCCGCGTGTGCGCCAACCCCCATGGTCTGATCCGGAAGTACGGGCTCATGTGCTGCAGGCAGTGCTTCCGCAGCAACGCCAAGGACATCGGCTTCATCAAGGTACGTATTGAAAGCTTCCATTCCATCCCTGTCGTGCGCATCCTAGGCTAGAGATCGGATGGTTATCGTGTTGGTGTGTATTGACTGCAGACTCATCTGACTTGAAACAGATGTGCTCATTTGTTGCACCACCATGTTTCTTAATTTGTTGCAGCTGTTGTGTAGTTCCAACTGATTATTGTAAATTTTTCTGTTGGCCAAATTTTCTTAACTATAGCAATTTGGGATCTGTAGGGGGTACAGCCTGATTCCTGTATTAACATAGTAGAGATAGTATGATATTATGATTTTCATATTTTAGTAATCAGCAACTTGACTGATGCATGCTGGTTTCCATATATACTGTTTCTTGTGTGACGCAGAATGCTAATTTCTTTTCTATGGATATTCATGAATATTTTAACAAGAATATGTATTGCTAGTTCATACCACCATCTACAATCGTGTGAAATTTGAGGTGCAACAAAAGCTTGTGCAAGATGGAACAAAAAAAAAACATCTCATCTGTCTAGTGTCTAGTAGTGGTTGCTGATCAGAAATGAACAGAATCAACCACTATTCAATTCATGATGACCCTTTTATGTTTCACCTTGCACAAATTTTTGGCGCGCCTCAAATTTTGCATGATGCTAAATGGTAGCATGTACTATCTATCCATGTTTTTATTGGAATCTTTTGTGCATATTTTCTAGTTGAATGCCAAAGCACTTGGGTGGGAGCACATAATATTTTTCCCCTTTACTAGTTTACCTTATGGTTGCATGTTGGGAATTAATTGATACTTTTGAGAGAAAAATCAATTTGTATTTGACTACTATGGCTGCATATATGGCTGCATCACCTATAGTATGGCTGTTTCAGCAGTGTGTGAAATTAGAAGCTACTGTTGAGGTGTATCTGGGTTGGGCAGGTTGGTGTAGAGGACTGTAAGTTAGGAGTTGCCGTAGCCAGAGGCATCTGTAGGTAGATCAATTCCATGTATGTTGTTGTGGCAAGTAGGGCATGTTTTTGTGAGAAACTATTTTGTTATACTGATTCTTGGGGCTAACACTATTGATATGAATTAATTCTAATTCATCAGTGTCGTGTGTGGCGTAACACTTTAATGGCTGTTGTTAGGACAACAACTCTATTTCATTTTTGAACAAGAATTCTTATCCTAACGACTAGCAATTTTAAAATGGAGTTCACTGTGTTTTGTGGTGTGATTGACAATTTTATACTCGTAAACAGCTTATACAATTGCAGTAGTATGGTGGAAAACTGTATTGTGGCATAAAATCTAGCATGGCTTGTGTTTCTTTTGCGTCTTAGTTTGCGAATGGTTCTGCCAAATGCTACTCTTAAGTAAATACTGTACTATTTGATTTGTGTTGTTGCTTTTGTTTTTTAGTCTCATAATGCCCCCTCTTTGTTTTGCAGTACCGCTGAAGCCTGAGAATTTAGAGAAACTAGAAATGGAACTATGGAATATGGAATGGAAACTTTACCTTTTGAAATCAAACCATGTAATGAATTACTATATGCTTTGAACCGATTGACCTAGCAAGTGCCGGTGGTCAAATTCTGTAGTGTTGCTTAAGCATGCCGAACCACTCTTTATGAAATGACTGTTGCATTTCTGTCGTGCCTATATCAATCTTTTTGGATGAATAAATGTTATATTTTCCGTCATGTCATCGTCTTTGTTCGGTTTTGATACGGTCATGATGCTGCGATTGTATCTGCTCATTTGAATTATGACTGTTAATTCTTGACTGCCTAACCAGCATTTTTTTTTTCGTTTCTCGGTACAGAATCTAGGAAAGCCCAAACTGGATAGCAGTTTCTGGGCCAGGCCCTTGACCCTTGTAGGAGCAAACCTTCTTTTCCTCCCGCGCTCCATTCGGCCGCGTTTAGCGTCAATCGTTTGTTTTTTTGCTATCTTCCTTTCACCGTCCGCTGCTAGCGTTGCTGTCGTTTTGATCGTTAACCAAGCATGGGACTTCTCCAATTGCGATTTTTTCTGCTGCTCCTGCTATTTGCCGCTTCATTTCAGTTCCATTCCACCCAATGCACAGGTGGCTGGAAACGAAGGAAGCTTCTTCCTTCGCAGCGACGGATCTGCTGCGTGCGGCCGAGAGCCCGAGACGAGCGAGCGCCTGGCCCGAGAGGCCGGGACAGGTGGGAGGAGTAGGAGCGCAGCGCACGGCTCAGCTCCGCTGGCACACCACTGCCGCACCAGCGCACAGGCCACCCAACACGGCGCGATCCGTCCAATCGCCGCGACGATTTTTATTTTGTAACGAGAACTTGGAATCCGAAACGGATTAGCGGCAGCCAGCCACGTAGTACTACGGCCGTCGCAAAGCCTGAGCTGTTCCCAGCCTGGCCGAAATGGACTCCAACGCAGGTGCACACACACACGCCTCTCTTTCCGCAACTCAATGACCGGTGGGGTCTTTCACTTCGCAGGGTCCCACAATTCGTGCAAGTTGAGACGCGGGTCTGTCTTACCTGTCCGTGTTTCTGTGGGCGAGCTGGCTGAGGAAAGGCATACTACCACGCGAGATTAGTTAATTGGCAACTGGGGAATGGAAATAAAGAGCCGGATTTTATAATTGATCTCGAAGCGTAGTACGTGCATCGACAGCTGCACAGCACAGCATAGCGTCCGCTTCATCAAACCTTTCAAGTAAAACTGGTAATTGAAATTTTTAAAATCAGGGATGAGTCATACTAGACTGCAGTGTTCACTGTTCAGTCCCCGTCCCACACTGGAATCGCGCCCAGCCACCCGTGCGTGCCATTCGTTTTTGTTTAATCCCTCGCCCCTTCCGAAGCTTGGCTGCATCTGCATCCACATGAGTACTAACTACTACATGACGGATCGGCCGGGAGGCGAGCGGACTAGTATTAGCATATGCTGAGACCACAGCTGAGCTGACCTGTGGCGCCTCGGCATTGGATTCTCCAAAACATTCTCAGGGCGCTCGTGCAGCTGACGGAGCTGTGTGCTGCGCTCCGTCCTCCCCGCACATGCCACAGATCCACCCAGCTCGCTGTTGCTGCTCTGCTCGCTCGCTCTCTCAGCCGAAGCGATAAGACGAGGCCACACGTGCACCGCCTGCGAACACAGAACAAAGACAAAGTAGTAGTATTTTCCTCGTATTATTGTCGTATTAGCAAAAGCTAATGCACTGACAACTCCATGCAATGCAGCCCTTGTGTTTTGGTCCTATGTACCACGAAGAACGAATGTCACCTTAGATAGGGCCGAAGAATATGACCATAGAGAACATGCAGCGGTACCAGAAGCATAATAATTTGGTAGTACTACTACTACCGATCCAACAGCATCCGTTGTCCCGTTCCTCGTATCCAATAGACGGTCTCGAAGCTCCAGTCCTGTTTGGAGCTTGGCAAGTTCCTCCACAAACGCCGCCGGAATTGCACTACTACTATATTCCTTGATCTACTACTCCTAGACGCTACTAGGAGTAGGGGGAGATTATTGTGACTGGCCAATGATTATCTCCGGCCGGATTCTGGAGCAACTAATCCCAGCTGGCTCATCTGGCACCGCGAAATACTCGTTGCCGATCAAATCTACAGCCGTTGCAAAACGGGAAAACAACCGCCGCAGCGGCAACTGCAGACGCTTCAGAGTTATCCTTTCCGGACCCACACACACAGAGACGGGAGCCACTCCCCCATTCCCGATACTGTAGTATCTACCAAGCTCAAATTGACATGTGGGACCTAATCTCAGTTCATGGTGGGTCCGCCCTCTTTGATTGGCTGGAGTACGAGTGACAACAGCTAGCTCAGCTCAGCTCAGCTCCAACCAAAAAGGACGCAACCAACCGAGATCACAGTCACACAGCCGCGAGCGCGGCCGCTGCTGCCTGCCCGTTCGGATCCGGCTGGGCGCCAGCTCGCGTTCCCAGTCCCACTCCCACGCACACGTTCCGCAGCCAACCAAGAAACCCACGCACTCCCACTGACACTTGGGTCTCGTTATCTGGGCCCGCCAGCAGTGATAGACGCCCGAGCTGCAGCAACGCAAGTGGCCTTGCGCGGATTTTGGTGTCTCACAGCCAAGCCATTGCTCGCCTGAATCCAGCCTGGCCACGGCCACGGCCACATCCCCAATTCTTATACCGCCCGCCCAACTCTCCTCCGCTTTATCTCCTCTCTTCCCTTCCTCGCGTTCATCGTCCTGGCATCGCGTGCGTCGCGGCAAATCACAGGGGGTTATTAGAGCTAAATTCCAGCCGATAGTGGAAGCGTGGTGGTGCTAGCAGTAGAAGGGAAGGAGCCGCAGCCCCATGGACCCGTGCCCGTTCGTGCGGGTGCTGGTGGGCAACCTCGCGCTCAGAATGCCGGTCGCGCCGCCGGCGGCCGGCGCCGGCGCGGGCGTCCACCCGTCCACGTCGCCGTGCTACTGCAAGATCCGGCTGGGCAAGATGCCGGCGCAGACCGTCCCGGCGCCGCTCGTCCTCTCCGACGCCGGCGAGCAGGCTCCGGCTTCCGGGCCCCTGGCTGCGGCGTTCCATCTGTCCAAGGCCGACTTGGAGTGGTTCAACGCGAAGCCGTCGCTCTTCTCCTCGCGTGGGGAAGCCTGTCTGAAGGTCGCGGTCTACGCTGGCCGGAAGGGGAGTACCTGCGGTGTCAGTTCAGGCCGGCTGCTGGGGAAGGCTACCATCCCGCTCGACCTCAAGGGCGCCGAAGCGAAGCCCGCGGTCCTGCACAGCGGCTGGATCTCGGTCGGGAAGCGTGGCGGCAAGGGCGCGCCGGCGGCCACGGAGCTGAGCCTCACCGTGCGCGCGGAGCCCGACCCGCGGTTCGTTTTCGAGTTCGACGGCGAGCCGGAGTGCAGCCCGCAGGTGCTGCAGGTGCGGGGCAGCATGAAGCAGCCGATGTTCACCTGCAAGTTCGGGTGCCGCAGCAACAGCGACCTGCGCCGGCCGGGGCTGCAGGAGGCGGGGAAGGAGCGCAAGGGGTGGTCGGTGACGGTGCACGACCTGTCGGGCTCCCCCGTGGCGCTGGCGTCGATGGTGACCCCGTTCGTGGCGTCGCCGGGCACGGACCGCGTGAGCCGGTCCAACCCGGGCGCGTGGCTCATCATGCGCCCCGCCGCCGGCGCCGGCGCCTGGGAGCCTTGGGCCCGGCTCGAGTGCTGGCGGGAGCGCGGCGGCGCCGGCGCGTCCGACAGCCTGGGCTACCGCTTCGACCTCCTGGTCCCCGGCGTGGACCACGCCGTCCCGCTCGCCGAGGCATCCATCCCGTCGTCCAAGGGCGGCAAGTTCGCCATCGACCTCACCGCCGCGCAACCGCTCAGTCGCGGCGGCACGCCCGGGTGCAGCCCCAGGGGAAGCGGCGACTTCACCAACTGGCCGCTGGGCAACTACCGCGGGTTCGTCATGTCCGCGGCCGTCCAGGGCGAGGCCCGGTGCAGCAGGCCGACGGTGGAGGTCGGTGTCTCGCACGTCGGGTGCGCGGAGGACGCCGCCGCGTTCGTCGCCCTTGCCGCGGCCGTCGACCTCAGCATGGACGCCTGCAGGCTCTTCTCGCACCGGCTGAGGAAGGAGCTCTCCCACCTCCAGTCCGACCTGCTCCTCCGGTGACCACTTTCCGTTCGCCGGCGGCAAACCACGATTCACGAAGCAAAAAAATTTGTACAGAAGTAGTTGAGGCAGATGCGCTAGTTTGTTTGGAGTAGTTCGATCCGCCGATCGAGATCACTTTTTTTGTGTGTGAGAGCAAGCGCTAGTGTGGTTTGGTGTGATTTTTTGGTTGGTTCCTCCGCTTCCTTTTTTACGGATCTTCTATAATTAAGAACATTGTGGTGATCTGGAAAATGTGCTTTGAGCCAAGCCTGTTTGATTTTGCAACAACTGAACTGAAAAGGCGCGTTGCCACAACAAACTCTGCATCTCTTTGCAACAATCTCGCGGGAAATCGTATCTTTTCTGAGGACGGGTGCGGTGCGACAATGCGACATTGCCTTGGCAAAGCGGTTAGTACTAGTAGATCGAGCGACGATGCTACTAGATGTGAGAGCTGGAGCAGTCAAGGTCCGCAACAGACTTTCAGAAAAGGAGAAAAAGGCTGGGTCGCGTGAAAGGACAGCAGGTGTGTGTGCACGGCAGGCAGACGAGGGAGGGAGGGAGCACGGCGGGGTCGCCCTGCCCGGCCGGGCGCGGTGGGCGCGCGCGGGGCACCACCATTCGTTCGCTGGCTCGGCCGCCCGGCCGGCAGTGGAGCGTGGGGTGGACCGCGGCAGAGGCTGGTGCTGGGAGTTTGTTGGGATTGGCGTCCAGCTATGCGTGCGTTTTCCCTCTCGCTCCGCTGTCGTGCCGCTGCTGCCGCGGTGGACATGGGGCCCTCATCAGCTCATTCCGGTCAAGAAGGAATCCAGAGCAACCACCTCTCTCAGTACTGGATGGAGTAGGAGTAGTGGTACAAGTACCACGATGCTGGTATAGTAGCAGGAGTAAAACAATGTGAGGAGGTACGTGCAGCAGTTTGACACGTGACGTCGACAATGCAATTAATAAGTTGCTGAACTTCCTTCTTACCACCAACTATCTATCCATAATCCATAGTACAAACACAACACAATCCACAACAGCTGCTAATATGTCGTCCTCTTGTGGATCGGAACTTAGTGCCGAAATCAGCTCTGCTCGCTGTTCCCAACCAGTCTCCTGCAGTATCACGCTGTTAACCGTTCACGATTTCCTCCCCCGGCAGCATGCCAGCATATCTCCGTCTGGTAGTACTAGTTCAACAAGGTGACTCGGTCCAGTCGTCTCCTCACGGACAAACCGATGCGCACAATAGTAGCCTGGGCTGGAGTAGTACCGGGCCGGCGGCGGCTGCGGTCGTTGACAGTTGGGTTCGAAGCCGCGCCGCAGTCTAACTCTAACCTGACAAGTAAAGAAAAGAAAAGAAAAGCAAAGCAAAGGTTGTTTATCCTTCCCATCCGCCGGTCGTTCCGTCCTCACCGCAGCCAAACCTGACACGAAACGGATCATGCACAAAACCACGTCCAAATCACGGACAGCTCACGCCTCCCTGGACCATATACCATCATCCATCCGTAGCGACCCGCCGTAACGAAGGAACCGAGACCAGAGACGGAAGCATACAAAAAAAGAAAAAACGTACTACGACGACGGGCACGCGATGCTTGCGCAACGAACTGGCGGCACTGGATCAACTACTGGAAAAAGAAAAAAAAATACACTACTGGTCGTTTAATTGTTCGGCCCGGCGTTGCGTTGCCTCCTCCGGCGGCTAGCGAGACAGAGAGCCAGCAGCCTCCTTCGGCGTGATGCGAGAGATACGCCGTTGCTTTCATGCCAATCGATCTTGTCCTGCTGGACTGGGCGTCGACACGTCGTAGGCCCCGTATGACGTACTATAGTAGCACACGCACGCTGTGCTGTGCAGTAGTACTACCGTGCGATGGTCTGCGATGAGTGAGAGGCAGTATGCCGCACTCGGTCGATTTGTATACTATTTTTTCTGGAAGGGGTTGATTTGTGGTCGTACGATTGCTTATTCTTTTGGTTATGTTAATTGATTTATTATTGGTTGTAGGAACGTACTCTCTTCGTTTTAATACAGTGGATGTTTTAGAGTTGGACACGGAAATTAAAAAAATTTAATACAGGACGTGCATAGAGAACTAGGATAAGAGTGATATTGAGAATAAGAAAACGTGCATTACCGAACGAGAAAGTCAAGTATTTTTAAAAAGCTTTGAGATGGCTAAAAAATTAAGTATTTTGAGATTAAGGGAACAGGTGTTCAATCTGGTCGATCAATGAGTCGACTCACAACTTTAAAATAAACTATATATATTTTCCACTTTACAAACAATCAATTAAATAAATTAGAGTGGTTCATCTAAACTATCTGATGGATACCACTTGCATTCCTAATTGGTTGCTTAATGCTCTCGTGCGGCTGCGTTTATAAGCTGGCTCGAGTCGAGTGGTAGCCAGCTGCATCACACGGCATGGGGCGCCGACGTGCCGTACATGGCAGCTGTAACGTTCACGTAAAGCCGCGACGGTGCTGCTGCTGGATGGGCACGTACTAGTACAGGTTTCGTGCTGTCACGTACTAGTACGGCGTTGAACGGAAGAGAAGAACGGTTGAACCTGAACGGAAGTGAAGATGTTCTTCTCGAGCGTGAACGTATATGCGTGACAGCTGCTTTATTAGCTGAGAGGGGAGGCCGGGGCAGCTGCCGACTTGGGTTGTTCGTGTTCGTGTCTCGAAAGGGAGCTTCGTGGGTGTCCGGCTCAGTGATTTCCTTCCTCGTTCGGGCCCAGCCTATTTCTCCCGCAACAGCCCGTATCACAAGGCCCAGCCCAACGTATGACAGCCGAACATTGTGGTTGTGGACCGAAACAATCGAGCATTCCAACCTTTTACCGGCCGATGATCGACTCGATGATTCGCTTGCTATAGTACTTGGCACGAAAGCCGTGACAGGCCACACCACTTAACAACAACTCGGCATCGGAGGGCACAAAAAAAAATGGCCCCGGCGCACTTGCTCGTCGTTAGTGTCAGGGCGGTCACATGAGACTGAGACATGACCCTGGGCTGGGCGCCGCACCCACCATGGCCACGCCACCAAGCAAGCACCGGCAGACGTACGTTTGACCGAGACGCATCACGCCTGCCTTGCCCTTCGACCTCCGCGCCGTCGCCCCCCCGGCTTTTGGAGATCCGATGACATGTTGGATTCGATCTGCTGCGCTGTTCGCGTGCCGGCTCCACACCTGTCCTACTGTCGTCCGTGGGAGCGGCTCGGCTCTGCCAACTCGCAATCGGTCGCTTGATGGCTACGGCTACTACGCTAAAGCAGTACAGTTTCTTCCATCGCGCGGACGTGCTTGCGTCTCTCTCTCTCTGGATTGGGAATCTCCTCTTCGTGCCGCGGATTCCCTCCCGGCATTCATGGCGGTCTTCGTCCTCGTCCTCTCGAGTCGAGTCGTTCCGAGGCAGACAGCGCACAAGCAGGAGGGCTCGGCAAGGACGGAGAGTAGTTAGGTAGCAGTAAATTGGAGCGTGAGTGAAGTCGGTTTCAGTTCAGCCTCTTCTTTTCAGGCGCAGCGTCCTTGCTCCGTCCTTGCCAAGAGCAACAAGAGGAAGGGCCGGTCCGTAGTTCCGCCGCCGCAGCGCGCATTTCCTCTCCTGCTGCTGCAGCTGCAGCGCGCGTCCCAGGAGCCAGGAGGAAAAGAGGCTTTTAAGGAGTCAGACGTTGTGTTGGTAAGCACTTTCATCGTTCAAGATTCTTTTCGTATCTGTTTCGATAGTTGGGTGGGTTCTTCACCTACTGTACTATGTATGACTGAAGAACATAAGCTATTGCTATTCAATTCAAGCAATCAGGTTGTAATCACTGAACTTAACGCTTATGCTCTCGAAAACTTTCGGCTTCTTCGACCTCTCACATCGTGAAGTTTTCTTTGCTTGGTGTTACTGTACTATACTAGGAGCCAGGACTTCTTTCGACGATCCAACGCCACCAATGTTGATGCAGTCGTCCAGCAGGAACTACAGGAGCAGCAAGAAGCTCATCCGGCCACGGCACAGTTTCCAGGCCGTCCTGCTCTTGGCCGTCGGCGTCTGGATCGTGTACCAGCTGGCGCGTTCGTCGTACGGCCAGCGGCGGGCGGCGGTGGCCGTGGAGACCGGCGACGGTAACGACGGCGGAGAGGCGGAGGCGCGGCGACGGCTGGGCCGGAAGGGCCTCGTCGGCGGCTTCGCTGACCAGGTTGGGAGCGTCGACGACGACGTCGGGAGGAGCCAGAGCCAGGGCGACGACGGATTGGGCGATGCCGATGCGTTGAGCAAGGACGAGGACCGCGAAGGTGACGGCGACGAGGAGGGCCAAGCGACGGAGGATGAAGACGACGGTGCTGACGATGAGGACGACGGCCTGGCTGTTGATGAAGAGGACGAAGATTTTCTGCTATCTATGGACGGCAACAGTGAGGATGAGCTGAAGACTGCGCTTGGCGAAAGCGACCGAGCAGCCGTGTTTGACACTGGCGATGGTGATGGCACCCTTCTCCATGAACCGGATCAGCTGAACAGCAGCGCTGTTCCTCGGGCGAAGGCAACTGGCAGCGTTCAGGACGCAGTCGCCGTTGGTCAGCAGAGGAATGCCACGGATAGTGCTGCAGGACGCAGTGCAAAAGCAACCCATCTCAGTGAGAATGTTCCATCGGTGAATCTATTCCTGCACGACAGAGGAACAGCTAGGGACGCTGATACTGCTAAGGAAGCGGTGGTTAACGGTTTATTCGAGCTGAGAACTGGGACGACTCGACCCGTCCCGATACAGTACTGACAACAAACTCGGTTAATTCCAACGATGCGCATTTGATTGGTTGGCTAGTGTTTCTTCTACTAGTTCTTGCTCAAATGCCTTGTGTACTAGGAAGACAGTACCGTGACTGACCACCCAACATCTAAGTGATGGAGATGCTTTTACCCCAAGCCTTGATTTTGGTGCTGCTTCCTGTAAAAATTATCTCCATTTCTTGACAAACATACTGTATTTAATCTCCACCGCTAACAAACATTGTTGAAGATGAGATACAGGGTTCACGACCCTACCCCGGTCCACCCGCATTACAGGCAGTGATAAACAAAGAACTACATTACGTTAAGACAAATGAAATTAAAAAAAAATGGCCAGGACCTGATCTGAAGCCACCAGAATACGATAACAAGCCTTTGATAATCAGTGACACTAACTCGAAAATCTGGGCAAAACAAAGCAATTTCCTTCATGTTTGTGCGGAAAAAAAGACAGGTAACAGATAGTATAGTAAAATCCTGCTTGTTAACACCAGAGTTTCGTCATTCTTATTTCTTGTTGCAGAAAATAAGTCCAAATGCAAAAAGAAAAACTGGAGCAACCAGATAACTTTTAAAGCATGCACCGGCTTCTGATGGTGTGCAATTCAGTACTTAATGGTGGTCCTTCCTCTCAAAGAGGCCATCAGGACCTGCATTAGGAGCGTATGATGTATCAGAAACTGAACAATACACTACAGTTGATAGTATAAGAAGTGTTCAGGCGATAAACAACAGTCCAAAAGATCACAATAATGTTTACAATTTGCAGTTAACTTATACGTTTTTGAAGAACTCTATCAATCCTAAAATCACAATTTGCTGCAACATTTAGCGATGGATTATCGACAACTTTTAAAGTTAGTGTGTGCACAGAATGATGGTATCAAAGCACTCCTGAGACCACTTTTGTGAATCCGACAATGCTTATTCTTACAAGAGAGTACAAACATAGCTGCAAGAGCAACATGCTGAAACTCATGGGCCGGGCTAGACATCACTACGCAAATGGATCAAACCAAACAGGGAACAGACTAGCTCAATTGCTATTGGCAGAATGGATATTCTCATGGGCATTGGTAGACATGACTAAATTGACAGATCAATGAGGCACAGACAAATAGGAAAGAGACCCACTCACTCATCCGCTTATTATTGTTTAGTGTACAATGGCAATTCAGTAGAGCAGACAATCAGAAAAAAAAATCATTGGTAAACTATATGAGACAACCACAATACAAGATTCAAATCTGCATTGCCAAACACAATGAAAATGTCTGGAAAGGGCAGGCTTAAGGGGTCTAACATAGAAGAATAGTCCATACTCCATAGACATCATGAATGTATTGGAAGTGCAACTAAGTTTAACTTGTATCCCTAAAGCACGACCTACGAGTTTTTGTAAAATCATCTACAACAAAACAATTAATGCTATAGATAAGAAGCAAAGATAATGATGCTTACAGGAAGATATCAGATGTTTTTATACGCTAGTGGAACAAGTTAATAGTCCGCTAAAGAAATGACATCCTCGGCATAATGTCATAAAGATCATGAAATGCAATCTATGACTCATCAAAACCAAGTCTAGAATCACCAAATGCGAGTATTAATCCCTAACACCATTTCAATCAAACCATATCGAAACAATCAAGACAAGTAGACAGATTGAAACGTAATGGGGGGTAAACAAAATCCATAGTTCCATACCCCATGGGAACTCCTTGTTGCGAATGTGCAGATAGGGGTACGCCTGCACCAGGACAGAAGAACTACGCATCAGATTCGATCCATATCTAACCCAAATTGAAAGAAACAGAAAGCAAGATCTAACCGGCGGCTCGGGGAAGTGGGGGTGGCCCTTGGAGAGGTTGTACGCCGCGAGGAGGGTGCAGGTCACGATCCCAGCGTAGGTGATCTTCTCCCACTTGGCCGTCTCATCTGCAAACGCGTCAAACAAAACGAGCAAACTCAAATCAATGAGTGATCGGGACTCAGAACGAAAATAAAAATACGATAACGAGAAGGGGTCGGCGGCGAGTAGGGGCGAGATGCACGCACAAGCATCATCGTGGACGGAGGAGGACATGCGGCGACTCGCCGGACCGGCGGACTTGGCGCGCGCCGCTAGCGACCGAAGGCCGGATCTCGCCGCCATCGAAGCCATGGGTGGTGGTGACGCTTGTTTGGGGAATGGTTTGCGTCGTTCCGATGAGCGTGGCTGACCTGGTTTGGTGCCCACACCGTCTTCAATGGATCTGCTGGTTTTGGAGGGCCTTGAAGTGTGGGCCGTTTTGAGCCATGGGCTTATCTTTTCGGGCCCCTCATTACTTTTTCATTTTCTTTTGTCCATTTTAGTTGAAAAATATGTATGAGAGTTGTTAGTTCTCAGGTGTCTGAAAATTAGAGTTGTTACCTCTTACTTGTAAGTAGATTATAATATATACTGCGTATCCTTTCAGGCTACTGAACGTTACGGAACACGCTAATTTAACACTTTCTTTCCTTGCAAAAATTATTTAACTTCTTTTTCAATCATTGCTAAATTATGTCTGATTATAAAGGTGACTACAAGCCATATAATGATAAAAAATTTAAGGTAACATCCTGAAATTTATCCATGCAATTAAATCTAAACGTATGTAATGAAAATTGAAATAAGAAAATCGTTTTGGTCAGGGAGAAAGAGAAAATCGTTTTGGTCTACGGAGAGAGATGGTTATCAGATTGCTTGATGGAAACGACTTTATTTCATTCATATTACTAGTCAACGTCCACGCTTGAAAATTGAAATAATAATAATTAGTAGAGAGAGATGGTTCATCAGAACTTGCTTGGGCTGAGCGACGACGACTTGGTTTCAAATAGTTGACTAGTACGCTTGAAATCAGTATGCGCAGAGAGAGAGAGGGGGAGAGAGAGAGAGAGAGAGCATCCATGGCCGAGGGAGTTCTCGTCTCGAGCATTATCAAGGAAGTGCTGGCCAAGATTGGCTCCTCGATTTGGTCCGACCTCGCGCTCCTGAGGAGCTTCAGGGCCGATCTGAAAGCCATGGAGCGCGACCTGGCCACCGTCCGGGACGTCCTCTTCGACGCCGAGGCGCGTGGCGGCAGCGGTGACAGCGCCGCCCGCGACTGGCTCCGTAGGCTCAGGGACGTCGCCCACAACATCGACGACCTCCTTGACGAGTGTCGCAGTGACCTTTGTGCGGCCCGTCGCCACCGGAGCGAGAACATGGTATGCGGCGTTTCCACCAACCTCTCCTTGTTCCGCTCATTGGCCATGGCGCGAAGGCTCAGGTCCCTGAGGTGCAAACTGGACGCCGTTGCCGCCGGGCGTGACAAACTGCGGTTGAATCCCAATGCCTGCCTGTCGGCCCACCCGTCTGCTCCTCCTCCCAGGCCGGAGACCTTCTCCATGGTGGACGAGTCCACGACGGTCGGGAGGACAACCGATAAGGAGAAGCTCATGAAGTTGGTCCTCAACGCCACCAGTGAAGAGGACGTGTCCGTGATACCCATTGTCGGCTTCGGCGGCCTCGGCAAGACGACGCTGGCGCAACTGGTGTTCAACGACCGGCGTACCAACGACGAGGTGTTCGACCCTCGGATCTGGGTCTCCATGTCCGTCGAGTTCAGCATCAGGACTTTGGTCCGGCCAATCCTTAGCGCAACCAAGGAGAACTGTGACATTTCCAATCTGGAAGCTGTGGCTAGCTTCCTGTCGAGGACGTTCACGGGGAAGAAGTATCTGCTGGTGCTAGATGATCTGTGGAGTGAGAACCAGGAGGAATGGGAGAAGCTGAAAATGCTACTCAAGGATGGCAAGCGAGGCAGCAAGATCATCGTGACGACGCGGAACCGAAAGGTCGGCATGATGATTCGCACGGTGCCACCTTTCATGCTCAAGGGCCTCTCCGACGATGATTGCTGGGAGCTGTTCAAGCGCAAGGCTTTTGAGGAAGGGGAGGAGGATCTGCATCCCAAGTTGGTCTCGATTGGCAAGGATATTGTCCGGAAATGTGGCGGCGTGCCACTGGCGGCGAAGGCTCTTGGAAGCATGTTGAGATTCAACAAGAGTGAAGAATCATGGATGGCTATCAAGGACAGCGAGGTATGGCAGATGGAGAAGGAAGAGATAATCTTGCCGTCTCTCAAACTTAGCTACGACCAAATGGCACCTGATCTGAAGCAATGCTTCGCTTATTGTTCTGTATTTCCAAGGAATCATGAGATTGACAGGGAAAAGCTTATTCAACAATGGATTTCTCTCGGCTTTATTCAACCTGCAAAGTATGGTTGTCAATCAGTTTTTGACATAGCGAACAACTGTTTCGAGCACTTATTGTGGATGTCTTTCCTTCAAGAAGTCGAGGACCATGATTTATCAAAGAAGGAACAGGAGGAAGACGGCAATATTAAGTACAAGATTCATCATTTGGTGCATGACCTTGCCCAGTCTGTTGTAGGGGATGAAGTTCAGACGATCAATTGTAAACAAATTAATGGTCACACCGAAGATTGTCTCTATGCCTCACTGTGATGATATGGGGGTGCCTGAAGTTGGCATGTTTCGCAGAGTACGTGCCTTACATTCTAGAGGATGCGATCTTGACATCAAGTTGGTTTTTCATGCCAAGTGTTTGCGAGTACTAGATTTAAGAAGCAGTCCAATTATCGAACTCCCCCAGTCTGTTGGCAAACTAAAACACCTTAGGTACCTGGATATTTCTTCTTCCCCCATCAAAACTCTGCCTAGTTCTATTAGCAGGCTCCACAATTTGCATACTCTTTACCTCTCCAATTGCAGCAATCTTCATAGCCTTCCCATGTCCATATGTAACCTTCAAAATCTAGAGACCTTGAATCTTTCAGCTTGTAGCCTACATAATCTACCAAATTCGATTGGACATCTCCAAAACCTGCAAAGTCTCAACATGTCATTTTGCATTTTTCTTGAAATGTTACCGGAGTCCATTAGTAAGCTCCAGCACTTGCAAACCTTAAATCTTAAAGGTTGCAGTAAGCTAGAAAGTCTTCCTGATGGTATATGCAACCTGCAAAATCTGCAATTTTTGAACATTTCGCAATGTGGTATTCTTCAAGCATTGCCTGAAAATATTGGCAATCTCTCAAATTTATTGCACATGAATTTATCACAATGCAATGAGCTTAGGTCAATCCCGGACTCAATATGCTGCATAACAAGGCTACATACATTGAACATGTCCCATTGTAGTAGTCTATCAGAAATATCAGTATCTATCAGTGGCCTTAAAGAACTTCAAATTCTCATTTTGTCACATCTTTCAAGTTGTTCATCTTTGCCCGTATCGATCGGCCGTCTTCCGAACTTGCAAACTTTGGATCTCTCATGGAATATTGATTTGGAGGAATTGCCTGAATCAATTGGCAATCTTCGTAATTTGAAGACCCTGATTTTGTTTCAATGCTGGAGTCTTCTCAGGCTACCTGATTCTATATCCAATCTTTCAATGCTGGAGAGTTTGAACCTTGATGGATGCGAAATGCTGACTAAGTTACCTGATGACGTAATAAATATCAGCAATTTAAAGCACCTGAGAAATGACCAATGCCGAAATTTGGAGAAACTGCCGCATGGATTTGGGCAATGGTCAAAACTTGAAACGCTATCCTTGCTTATTGTAGGTGATGACAAAAATAGCAGTATTGCAGAGCTAGAAGGCCTCAATCTATTAACTGGTGACCTGATGATTGAAATTTGGTCACACAAGACTAATCTGACAGCCGATGGCGTGAGAGCAAACTTGAGGAACAAGAAAAAACTAAGCAGCTTGTCTTTGTTATGGACCAGTCCAAATTCGTATGATGATCTGACATTTGCTGAAACGTCCTTGTTATGGACCAGTCCAAGTTCATGTGATGATATGGCTTGTGCTGAAACATTTCTTGATGTTCTCATGCCGCCTGAAAACATTGAAGTCCTCGAGATAGACGGTTACATGGGCAGTAAGCTTCCAGGTTGATACTACATAGGGAAGGGGAGACCTGGCGCAGCGTTAAAGCTGTTGCCTTGTGACCATGATGAGGTCATGGGTTCAGTTCTAGAAACAGTCTCTTACAGAAATGAGGGAAAGTCTACGAATAGAGACCCAAAGTGACCGGACCCTTCTCCGGAGCCTGCACAAGCGTGTACCGGGTTTCCCTTTTAATACTATATACTCCTTCTGTTCCCTTTTAATTGTGATTCTAGGATCATCTAGCTTTCTCCTTATTTGGGATTCTCGATTTCTAATATATTTTTTTCTCTTCCTAATATATCTCTATCTCTTTCCTTCTCATTTTCTATGCACCTACCTTATTCTTTTTTTTTAAATCTCGGTGTCCAAAGCTAGAACTGCAAATAAAAGAGAATAGAGGAGTACAAAAGAAATAAGTCTTCATAGTACTACACGGTTAGTAACTTGTCAAGAGTTTGAAAAGAGGATACACACTTGCTAATCACAGAGCAAATGCAATTACGTGCATCCTCCCGTGGCTTCCACGGAACGAATTCTACCCCTGTAAAACTGGTGTGTTGTAAAACAGGTCCGGCATGTATCTCTGAGTTTATGCAACATCCATAATTGCAGCTGCCTTCCACCCCTTGGGCATTGTCCTTACCTCCAATCCCTTCAGCTCCGTCACATGACTGGCATTCACAGCATGAGCTCCGAAATACCTTTACAGAGAAACAATAAAACAATATATCAATCGTTGAAGGAGCTCCATTTTGAAGACATTCCCAATTTGGAGATCTGGCCAACGTCATTGGCGGACAAGCAATTAGAATTTTTAATATTTCCAGCCCTTAAAACTGTCACAATAAGTGAATGTCCAAAGCTGATGCCAAGGCCTTGCCTGCCTGATGCAATATCAGATTTGTCCGTGTCCAGCAGCAACAGGATGCTATTTGCTGGGAGGGTTTTCGAGGCGTCCTCTTTGGCATCTGCTTCACTGTTGAGGAGATTATGGGTTAGAAATTGCCATGCTGCTTCCAAGGAGTGGTATTTATTGCAGCACAGACCAAAACTCGAGGATTTGGTGATTGAAAACTGTAAGACACTACAGGTTCTGCCAGATGCTATCCGATCTCTGGCTATGCTTCGAAGCCTGAGGATTCTGAATTGCAGTGAACTGGAGGCACTTCCAGAATGGCTAGGGGAGCTTCTAACGCTTGAATTTCTAGAACTAAGCTGCTGTCCGAAGCTGGTCTCACTGCCCAAAGGTATGCAATGCTTAACTGCACTGGAGGAACTGACCATCAGCAGCTGCAGCTCTGCACTGAATGAGAGTTGTAGAAAATATACAGGCAAGGATTGGTTTAAGATATGTCATATTCCAAGCATTATCATCACATAATGGTAATAACAGCTGTTTTGAGGCAGCTATAGCAGCAAATTTTTTTTTCATTTTTCTGCTGGAACTGATAAAATTTTCACAGCAGTACAATCCAATGGGATCCCCTTGCCTTCTTTGTAGCTTCCATCCAGACGTATCTGCCATCTTGTCCTATTGGAGGGACTTTCCCTTAGATGATTGTGGGATGAAAGTCTGATGAGGAGTCTATTATTAAGTTCTTTTTTCTGTTCTAGTATTAAGTCATGTAACCTCTAACTATTCCTATTCAATACAAATTCTATTCATAACAGATTAATTGCCTACAGCTTATTAAACCATGTGTTGCTTCATAAGCTCTCTCGGTCAGGCCTGAAGGTCGCTGGGTACAGACTATTGATGCCTTATCAAGCTATCTGATTTTTGCAGCTGGTATTATACTGTTATTCAAGAATCATGTATAACAGTATAAGTGTTCGTGTAAAGAGAAAAAGGAAGAGGCACACAAGCAGCGAAATGATGTGGCTGGGCAGCAGATTGCTCAACTCTAACGCCACCGGAATGATATGCATTAGTACACAGCCGGTTATTATGAGCAGTACTGACAAGTAAAGTTCTTTGGATCCTTTGATATTTCTGTCGTATGAATCTATGCTAGTTGCAATCTCAATCACTAAATAGGACATGCCAGTCCGTTATTAAGTCCTTGTTTCAGTCTACAAAGAAGTGCTTGTTTAATTGACACTGACATGGACTTTTACTGTTCCTTGTTTTCTAGATGCAGAGTCCGTAGACTAGCATCTGCAGTGTACTCTTTTAAGCAAGCATTCAAACAGCCACGAGAAAAGATGTTACGGGTGTTTGTTTGTTCGGACCTTACAGTTGAGCTGAGGCTGAACTCTGAAACGAGGATGATGAGCGCTGTCGTTTCGAACTTGGCATCACTACAGTGGGCCCTTTAATTACAAAAACTGTATTATATAGATGATATATGTCAAGTCTAAAGTACTAGTCCTACTTATAACCGTGTACACAATTACTAGGACACAAGAGAAGTTGACACAAACACGAAGACCTTTTCTACAAATACTACTGATGCTCTGCTGCTGTACTCATGGCGTCCCTAGTGCATCCACGTAGAGGTTAAAAACTCGTTTATCTCCCTCCAGAGAGGCCGGTGATTGTTCCGACACTCATGGCCGTCGACGATGATTGTGAAGCCGCCAAGACAAACGAGTCGAACCCTTCGTTCTGCATCAGAGCCAGCATACTGAAGCTGAGGTGCGATGGCGTCAGCTCGGGGAAGGGCACGTTCCCTTCGAGGTACTGTACGACTTGCCGCATGCTCGGCCTCACGTTGGG
This sequence comes from Oropetium thomaeum, assembly GCA_001182835.1. Lineage (NCBI taxonomy): Eukaryota > Viridiplantae > Streptophyta > Magnoliopsida > Poales > Poaceae > Oropetium > Oropetium thomaeum. The sequence goes on along the minus strand of LFJQ01000018.1, from coordinate 1,874,045 downwards.
CAACGGATGAGAGCACAGCACCCCCAGCTGCAACGCTAGGACCGCCTCATCGGCGTCGTACTTACCGTGGAGCCTGGGATCGACCACCTCGAGGAGCGCCTCCTTCTGCCATCGATCGAGCACCCAGTCAACCAGCATGAGCCGGCTGTCCGGCATGCTCTGCTCCACGGGCCTGCGGCCGCAGACGACCTCGAGGACGAACGCTCCGAAGGCGAACACGTCGGTGAGAGGGGACGCTTTCCCCGTCCGCGCCAGCTCCGGGGCGAGGTAACCCATGGTGCCGACGACGTGAGTCGTCTGCGGATCGGCGCCGTGGTCGTACAGCCTCGCGAGGCCGAAGTCGCCTAACCGCCCGTTCATCTCGCCGTCGAGCAGCACGTTGCTGGCCTTGACGTCCCGGTGGACGACCACCTGCTCCCAGTCCTCGTGGATGTACAGCAGCCCCGACGCCACGCCCTTGATGATCCTGAACCTCTGCGCCCAGTCTAGTAGCGTCGCCGCCTTATTATTATCGTCGTGGTGGCCGTACAGGTACTTGTCGAGGCTGCCGTTGGGCATGTAGTCGTAGACCAACAGGAGCTCGCCCTTCCGGCGGCAGTACCCGAGCAGCTGCACGAGGTTGCGGTGCCGGAGGCGTCCGATGCTCACCACCTCCGCGACGAACTCCTTGATGCCCTGCCTCGACTCGTGGGACACCCGCTTCACCGCGACCTCCAGCTTCGACTTCGGAAGGACCCCCCTGTAGACCCTCCCGAACCCTCCGATGCCGAGCAGCGTCTCGCTCTTGAACCCCTGCGTCGCGCGGTGCAGGTCCCTGTACGAGAACCGGTGCGGCCCGAACTCGACCTCCCAGTCCTCCCGTATCTCGGCGTACTTCAGCCGTCTCCGGACGAGGGAGACCACGATCGCGACCGCGGCGAGGACGAACAGCGCGGTGCCGATCGGTAGCACGATGTCCAGGATCTTGGACCGCGGCTTCGGGCCGAACCGTGGCAGCTTCGGCAGGCCGCCGATGTTGATGGGCGGAGCGGGGCCGTCCATGGCGAAGCTCCACCCGAGCACGTAGTGGAGCGACCTGACGGTGCCCGTGGAGGACGAGAAGCCGACGTACGCCGGCTCCAGGAGCACGTCCGAGAGGTTGTGCGTGGCCGACACGAGCGGCCTCGAAGGCTTGGTGACCTTGAGGGGCGCCAGGAACACGTCGATCCGCGCGGTCTCGCCGTCGTAATCCACCCAGACCTGCATGGCCCTGCCGCTGATCAGGGTCAGGCTCCGGAACGCGCCGCCGGCTCTGTCGTCGTAGTAACCCGCGTCGCTCGTCCTGAGGGACGTGAGGCTGTTGACGTCGATGCCGACGTGGTTGTTGTTCGGGTCCTTGAACTCGGTGCTCTGGATGGTGTCGAGCTCGACGCCGAAGACGTGGTTGGTGGCGTTGCCGTTGTTGGTGACGTTGAGGAGGCCCAGGTACTGGCTCGGCAGCGCGTTGGTGATGTTGGCCTTGCCGACGAAGAAGACGATGCCGTGGCCGCTCAGGTCGGAGTAGGGCGGGATGATGCCGAACACGAACGACGCAGAGAAGGACCGGACCGGCCCGCCCGGCGCCCGCCGGAACCGCAGCGGCGCCGGGTGAACCGCGTGGCCCGAAAGCTGCGCCGTGCCGTTGGTCAGCTCGAGCAGACCGGTCGGTGTGATCACCGCCGTCCCGTCAAGGGCGAGCGGCATGCCGGCGAATCCCGTGTAGGTGAACTGTTGGTCGCCGGCAATAGCGACGCGGATCATGCCGGCGATGAGGGCGGCAGCGAGAATGGTCAGCGCGGGCGCCATGGCGCGCAACCAATCGGCGAAAAACTGGCGAGTTTCAGTTTCAGACTTCCAGTGCAGTCGCACTCTGGGGATTGCCAGTTCGGCACCTCGATCGTTTTATAATCTGAATCTGGGCAAGATCGGAGCAACTTGATTCCTGATCAGTCCACAGTCCAAACAAGATACTATTCTGGAAACGAGATTGGGGGGAAGACTTGGCAGTTCGGGTCTTGAGCGCGCACGCGCTGTGATTGTTCAGTCCCAAGCCATACAGAGTTCAGTCACCGATCTAGGTAGGTCCCCGCACGCTTGGAAGCTTCCAGCTGACGAGTAGGAGCCCTTGTTTTAGTCGATGCTCGCGACACGGCGATGTGGACGCCTCTGACTCTGACTCTGAAGAAGAAACGAGCCTTGTGATGTGACCGGCGCGACCGGGTAAGTTATGGCCTCCATTCCAGTAAGCTGATGCTGAGGGAAATGGCACGGTTCGGAAATGTTGTCCGAGCAACAGCGACGACGATTTGGTGATGGCGAAGACTGTGCTGAATAGTAGTAGTGGTGCGATGACTCGTCGTGTCGTTCCTCCGGGTTCCTGCGGCGGAAACCGGAAAGCTCACTGAAATTCGGGTCGAGAGAGACGTCGGTAGGAATCCGATGGTGGCCTCTGCGGGTGGTGAGGACCGTGGTCCGACGGGAACGACTATCGACTGGCGCTCGAGACGATGGAGAAGACAAATTTTCCGATGCGGCTGCAGCTTCCTTGTTGTGATGTTGACCTGGACCTGCCACTGGGCCGCTGGCTGCGGATCCCAATTTTTTTTTCTTTTTTTTTTTTTGGCGAGGATGCGGTTCCATTCAGTGGGCCGTGTGCTGGAGAAGCAAGCTCGATGCGAAGGGCTCAGCAACAGCTGCGGCCCGGTATGGAGCAGGGCCGTCATTTAACCCGATTCCAACACTGCTACAAGAAGAAGCCACAGCAGGCCTGGGAGCATGTTGCTGCGCCGCGATGCTCGGAGACGGTTATGAACCTTGAGGGGTGGGTGGGGGGAGTTTGGGTTGGCACGTGCAGCGCCGGGGGCATTTAAGGCCGCGGCTCTTACGTTGTTGTGAGCAGGACGTACGGTGTCGCCCGCATGAGCAGGACGTACTCAATCACAAAAAAAAAAAGAGCAGGACGTACTCTACGCGCGTGATCAATTTCAATACGGGCGCTGCCGAGTTGGTTCGATGATGCCCGCCGTTTGCTGCTGCTCATGCAGCCGCTCCTGCAGTGCCGCGTTTGTTGGGGCAGGCAGCAGTACGGCTACCGGGGCGGCGTAACTCCGTTTCACTTTCGTACTACAGCTGCGCATATGTTAAGCACGGACCGCGCGTGAGCCCAGCAGTGCTGCGGGTCCTAGTATGTTGGAGTTAGCTCAGCTGTTAAGCAGGGATTAATAGCGTGTGCGTAGACAGGTACAGTAATATATACTCCCTCCGTTAATTTTGTGTAAAGATATCAATTTAAGAACAGAGGAGAGAAGTAAAAACATTCACAGCGAGGTCATCATCAAATGTACTTACAGTTATACTACAAACATACATGGGGCGGTGGCTGGGGAGGTTTAATTAATTAAGCCACCCAGCGATTCATCACTAAATGGCCAAATGAGCTTTAAATTTCAGAGAAATAACAACAAAAGGAGGCATGCCACTAACCTACTTTAATAAATTTTCTGATTTACTATCCAGATCGACCAATATGCATGTAGTATCAAACTGAAGCTGTATATTTACCCGATGCCGACACCAGCTGCCATCAACAGTTCTGCACCCCCACCCACCCTAATACCGTTGCCGTGTCGCTGCCACTCTACAGGAACCAACCAAGGCTAAAGAGGCAGTAGCTATAGTGTTTGCTGGTCATCAGATGATGCGCGAGCGCGACACCCCGGCTGGCTTCTTCACGACCCCAAACGGTACATGCCGTCGCCCATGAATGGCCTGTCCATATACAGCGCCGCGGCGGCCCCCGGCGGCGGGGCGAGGATGAAGCCGCCTTCCATCGTCGTCGTCATGGCGAACGGCATGTCCTCCGATGTCGGCTTCCAGTGCCGCTTCCGCTGGTTGATGAACCAGTTGTTGATCTGCTTCTGGTCCAGCCCTGTTGCCTCCGCGAGCGCGATTTTCTCTGTCTCCTGTAGTGCACATTAATCAATTGTCTGGTGATCACAGTCATGCAAAAATACTACACATGGATGATTATATTATATTAAATGAACGAGACAGTGGTGTGTGTGTGCTGATCGATAGGGTTCGTACGGAAGGGTAGGGCCACTTGTGGTGCAGCTCCCACCAGTGCAGGAGCTTCTGCCTGGCCTCCTTGGGAAGCTTCCCTCTCTTCTTCCTCTTGGAGAACTCCTGCCGGAGCCCTCCCAAACAGCCACCGTATTTCCTCAGAAGCTGGTGCTTCAGCTCTTTAACCTCGGCGCAGGGATCCACCTCTTCGGGACAGCTTGTGTCTTGGTCATCCTCAGACGAGCCGGCGCCGTCGCAAGCACTACTGTCTGCAGGTAATTAAAATCGAGCAGTTCTGTTTAAAATATTAATCACACGGGAAAAATAAATTAAGATGGTCGCTTCTACCGAATACTCCACTATTAGACAGGTTCTGACAAGGTCCTGCATTGGACGTAAAAAAAGGTCCCCTCACCCCCACCCCCCGAATTATGCGGTCTCAAACGCTGAACAAGTAGTACTGTTCCATTTAACTACAGTGGATTGGAGGTTGGGACCACACTGCACGAAATAATACTACGAGGCTTGATGTGACTTTAAAACCACGGCACCTGGTTAGCAAAATGGACAATTAAAATGATATATATGTCCAAATGTAAGAGGCGATACAGCCTTCTCTTTAAATCAAATTTAATAGAGCTAGCATATACTATAGTTAGTAGTCTTGCAAACCTGAAGATTCACTTAACAGCTACTCTCGCTAAAAGAAACGACCAATATCCTTACATCGATCACACGTACTTATAAAAGCTGGGTGAAAAAAAAATGAGAGCTGTAAATGAAGGACATCTAACTACATTTGCTCATGACAACACACCACTACCGCTAACAACTGCAAATGCAAGTATGCACTCCGCTTGAGATATATTCAGCAATTGTCAGTCCATGATAATACCTAATTACAATGCATATGCTGATTGTGAAAACAGAAATTGAAAATACAGAGCTGCCACCAATTATATAGCAACTTAAAGAGTTACGATAGAAAAAAAAATACTGTTTTGAGAGAGATATAGGTTGATAGATTGAGCTTGACCATAGTATACCGACCTGTTAGTTTGAAAACAATTTCGTTCTTTGGCTAGAGATGCGTTTAGATGTAAACATTAAAGAGAAATTAAACATGGATGAGCATACATATAGACTAATGGAGAAGCCCTGAAATATCCAACCAACTAAGCCAAAAAAGATTCGTAAATCAATCAAATGGCATTTCTCTTAATTACTAATTTTGTGGACAACGATAATAAAAGGCGGACAGTAGCATTATCTGTTTATATAGAAACTTTTGCTGCTGCTTAACTAAATGTAACATGGAGAACAAAAAAACTCAATCACAAAGTAAAGTTTGAATGTAGGAGTAATAGGTTTGACAATCACAGGATAGTGCTTTTGGAAACCATCAGGAAATTTCAAGTTTCTAGTAGTGGACCTCACATCCATGTTTTGTGACTATTAGAATGAAAAAAAATAACATTTCTTGAATGGACGGGGAGGTTATTATCTCTAAGAAATTATTTTCAGATATTTTTATTCAAAGATGGAAATATGGAACAAAAGGAAAGAGATTCCATGGCAGATATTAAACAACAAAAAGCTTCAAGTAGTTCCTCTTCATAGGAAATAACCTTATCTATTATTTATTTTATTTACATGAATAATCATGGCTTAGTAACTATAGCTTTTATATAACATCACTCTATCTAGTTTTCCAGACATATTGCTAATTACGTTTACACTCTTTTTATAAGAAAAGGAACCCATGCATGTCACCAGATAGTGTTTTATGCTCTCTTGGAACAAAATGGACAAGCCTGCAAAATGTGATTTAGAATTCGAGATTCCAAGAGCATGGGAAAACATAATACTATATTGGTGAAGCAAGTAATAGGGAATTGATATACATACTTCGAGATGCATGGGATTTAAATGGTACAAAATGTAGAGCAGATTTGTCGTGCATCGCTTACAAGAATCATATTTATATATACACATAAAATAATCTCATTCAGCAAGGAGACATGTGCGTAGCTTGCTAATAAAGCATACAATAATTACAAGCAAATTTCTGTCAAATATGAATAATTCATACACATTACAGATCGAATTGACAGTATCGGAGCAAGTTAACAAGTTACTTTTGGTCGCAAAAAAAAAGTTACTTTGAAACGCTTAAGGGTCAACTTGTTTCCCACATCGGGATGGTGTGCAATAAACAAAACTTCAATTATAAGCCTCTACTATGATATGTTTTATAATGCACATGCAAAAACAGTAACAGAAAGTAGTCCAGAACAAATCTAGTCAATTATCACTTAGTTTTAAAACAAATCTAGTCGCTCATTGAAGTGTTGTCGTTCTTAAATATACAAAAAAAAATTGTCTTCTACATGTAACCCAGGATATATAATTTTTGTTCCTCATGCAACTATATATATATCTGACATGGCTACTAGTTGACATCGCAATAAGCCGCATGCAGCGCTACAACATAATGACTGAAGAAAGGACACAGTGCAGTAACAGGGCACACACATCTTCGACAGTGAAGCTATTTATCTCGCGATCCTTAACGCTCGCGCAACAAAAATAACAACAGTTCCACCGCTCATCACCACTGCACATGTATTCCAAATTTAAAACCATATGGTTGTTGCATCTAAACACCATATATGCTCTCTAGAGGAGCTATATGCTTTGGTCTGTCCGCGAAGGACCTATCGTTAGACTAAAAAGGAACAATGATATTTACCAAATACCTTTCTAACTATAGCTAGATATGCACAGCACAAGGAAAGAACGATCATAGACGACATTGATGCTAAACTAGAGAGAGAGTATAACTACTGAAGTCTGAAAATATTGATTTTTATTTTCGTGAAAGGTCTGAAGATATTGATAAGTGTGAAAACCATGTAACAACTCCTTATTTAGAAGATCAGAAAAGAAGCCTTTTGCTCCCACATTATTCAATGGTAACAAAGGTCTCAAGTATTACATATAAAATGCGAGGCAAAGTTAAGAAACGAGAGGCGGGGAGGCACGAAACCTGGAGCTAGCTCTGGCCTCGTGATGCTTATTAGTAGTATATTACTGACGAGTGCACTACTAAGCCTCCAGCAATCAAACAAATGCACTCATATGCATGCAATCTTTATCCTCTCCCCGAATAAACAAAGGAACAAATTAGCAGCCGTACCAACAGTGTGGATGTGGATCCAAAGAGCGAAAAAAGCAAAGTTCAGTTCCCTTCTTTCGCATAAACCGAACACCATTTCCCGATGTGGTAAGCAGTCATGGTGGTAACTTACATATCTGAAAAGAACCATACGTACAGAAACGTTTGTTTACCAGCGATCGAATCGAGCTGCCTCTCCACACTCTTGAAGAACTCCGCCGCTTCCTGGATCGGCCGCGCCATCTCTTCTTTGTATTTCACTAGCATGTTGCAATAAGCCTCCTGCAATGACAAGTAGGCACATGAAGTATTTGAGAGAGCAAAACATGGATAGAAGAATTGCATGAGACGAATCGACGAATAAAAATACGACGACGGACCATGAATTGGTCGAGCTCCGGGTCTGCACGCGGCGGCCACCGTTGGGCTTGGTCCAACTTCACCGCCACGGCCGAGAGTCTATCCGAGACATCGGGCGGCGCACCGACCTAGAAACATATCATCTAACGCATGATACATATAACTGTATATATTATTCGCTCTCACCTGATGAAACTAGTCCTGTGCATGACTGTTGCTTAGTGTTTTTAATTACTATAGTAACCTTTTGGCAGTCCAAGTAGGCTGTGACGAGAGCCGAGTACTGAGGATGCGACATGATCTTGGCCTTGATATCCGGCGGCGAAATCTCGCCCTTCTGGTGGCTTTGCCGCACCGTCTGGACTGACGAAGACGGGTCAGCAAGTAGCTGTTGCAACGGCAGCCGCGAGCGGTGAGCCTCGGGCGGAATCACCTGGGCCGAAGCGGATGCTGACGCCGCAGTCGGCAGCGGGAGCTGCAAGAAGGAAGCATTGGAGGTACTGCTGCTACCTCCTTCACCAAGATATGCAAATCTCTTCATTTCTCTTTGTGTTTGCAGAAGACGGACAGTTAAGAGAACTTAGAGAAGACGGACAGTGAAGACTCAACAGAAACCCTAGCTAGAAAGGATGGAGGGAACCTGGAGGAGGGATGAACTCGAGTGCCTGGGATATTGTTTAGGATGGGAAGATGGGAGAGGAGAGGAGGAAAGGCACGGGTATGAATGATGTTCTGTGTGGCTGGTGGCCTTGCTAGTTGCTTTGTTCTCATGTCAAGTCAGAGTAAAGAGGAAGCTGTGTGTTGCTGTTGGTAGCTACTGCTGTTATGACTCACCACAGCGGCCTGCTGTACTGCAAGGGATTTCTCGGCCAGAACAGAATAGTCAGAGACCAACGGAGGGGAAAAGCATGACGATCCTTTTCTTGTTCATCATCATCAAGTATTTGCGTCCTCGTCGGATGTTTCTCGTGGAGTTGGACGGATATTTTGAGGTTTCCGTGTCGACGGTCTGAACGAACAAGCAGCCGGCCGGAGCAGTGAGTTGTTCCTTCATCTGCAAGCAGTGGCAGACGTCATGTACCAAGACTGTGATGTTCCAGCATGTCGCCTCAGCTCTCCAATCTTTCCATCTGTTTAACTTCAGCCTTCTTTTTCACCAAGATGGAAAGATTCTTGGTAACATATGCAACTGGTGCACATGATCTTGGCCCCAGCTGGCAGAGCTGGCACCTTCTCCCACCAGCTGCTGCTTGAGATGAAAACATGTCAAGCAATATTTCATGGTAGTGACAGTACAAGACGCATCTACATATATATTCTGGTGGAGGCATGCATAATGAATTTAAGAACACACACGTGTACATCTCGACTAAAATGAAAAAAAAAAATCAACATAAAAAATTTCATGGAACCTCCAGGTAACAACTTTCCTTTAGGCTTCATAAAAAATTATCAACGAATTATTAATTCCTCGACATGTAATAATTTTTGTTGTAATTTGTCACAAGAATTAATTAAAGCCTTTTTTTTATAAGCAAGGATATTGTGTCATAGTAGTTGACTAACTACAACTAGCCCGACCATATATGTAACACCAGGCCATACGCCATTCATTCTGGTAAATGAGCCCTCACTCTTTGGTTTTGTCCAAAAATCACATATGGGATCAGATTGGCAAGCAATAATTAGCGCTTGTTGTTAGAAAGCCACAAATTAAATGATTTTTCGTACTTGATAAATAAGAAGGCATGAACGATGATAACAACAAAACAAACGATACTAGTAGTCAATAAGCTTTTCCCCTCCTCAGACCATATAGACCCCACCCATGTGGTATGCAACATTTTAAATTAACCAGCGAAAAGCTTAAGGGTGCACATAAGGAGTTGGCGTGTTCGTGAGCATCATAAATCCAGATTAATGTAAAAATAAAAAACCTTAAACAAGGAGCAAATGGCTGAAGCTGTCCCAGGGCCAGGAATAAACATATTTATTTTTTGGCATGAAAATCATACAAAAATTAATATATATATATATATATATATATATATATAAAGCTTGTCATACTTTTTTGATAATTAAACCTTCATTTCAATTGAATCAATAAAAACATGAAAATTTATTTTGCTGCAATTTTAAATTTTGTTGGAAACTAGCTTAGGTGAACCGACATTAATTTCAGTTTCTGGAAGTTATAGTTTGAAATGTTTGCATTAAACTTTATAACATTGTTTGCATACAAAAGTAAATTTTGAATTTCCAAGAATTTGTAGATTAAATTTTATTTTTTCGCTTAACAAAAAGGTTATGTACTTGGAGAGGTTTATGATTTTCTCTGCAGGGATCAAACTTAAAATCGCATGAGATGTGGCAGAGCAAATCTCGCATTACAAGTGGCAGAAAAAATCTAACGTACATGACACGCATTGTGATTTTATGGGATGTCCAATCAAGTATAAAGTCTTATGGGATCCTCTAGTGATGGCGAGATACATGTTTAGAATAAGTAAAAGAAGAAAGTGCAATAATCCGATGATTAAAAACACATGAAATTAGCTAAGTACTTTAAGCTAATGATATGTAAAAAATTAGCAAATCTAAATTCAAAAAAGAGGGCTTAGAAATTGCAAAGGACGTAGTACCTGATTTATAAAACTTTGTAACCAGGCAGACAGATTGTAGTGCTTAGTAACCAGCAGGTATAGTAGTAGTACATACCTACGCGAAGAGGAGACAACGAGCAGAGCTTAGCTCCTCCCCCACAGCCCTCTCTCTCTCGTCAGCTCAGCTAAGAGGAGACCGTGTATTCTGCTCGTCCTGTCAAATCTTTGTCAAAAGATGGGGCTATACTGCAAGTAAAAGCTCAGTTCGTGTCGTGCACCCAGGCCCAGGCACATGATCGGCACCATCCTAATAGGACCTACTTGAGCTCGAGAGAAAGTAAAAATTAAAAACAGAGAAATGGAACAGAAAAGAAACTGATTTTTTTTCAGGAAGAAAAAAAAACTGAAATTGAAGACACGAAAGTACTATGATGTCGCTGTTAACCACCTACTAGTAACAGTTTTATTTAATTAACCTAACAAGTCATGTAGCCTTTATATTCGCATGTAAGACTTGTTCACACAAGAGCCTGTGTAGTTAGCTGCATAAAACTGTGCAGGACTCGTCGCGTCACGATCGTGTGCATGTTTCATCTGAATGATATCCAGAGCATATAATGGTCAAAGAATCTTTATCGAACAGTACGGATGGGACTTAAAGCTTGGTCACCTTTCACGTCGTTTCAGTGTACCACCTCCCTGGACGCTACTACTACTAGGCTGTGGTCGATGCTCATTTGTAATCTGTCCTTTTTCCCGGTAGTATTTACAAGGCTCCACTGTATATATTCATGCATATTACCAAGCTGACTTGTGTAAATTTTGGAACACAATTCTCAGGTTAATTAGTTAGCTAATCAGATCTGAGCTTACAGTGCAAGCCACAGTAAAAGGTGCTATAACGTCATTTATGAGCTACAGTTGTTATAAACCGTGCTAAACAGCTTCGTTGCATTATTATTAGGTTTTCTGAGACTAATGCCGGAAAATTGCCAGTTCGTACAGCAACGTTTGATCAAGACTTGAGACCGTAAAAACTGAAGAAGCCAAGACCAAGAACAAAGAGGAAAAAGGCGTGTATAATCTTAATCTGCATCAGGACCATAAGGTGGCTTATGCAATACTCAGTAAGACGACGCAAGCGACAAAACGAGGTAACTGTAAAGAAACATGCGTGCATGCATGCCGGCGACGGGGAGAAGCAGAAAAGGGTTATGAGTACTGACCTGCAATGAGCGCCTGAATCTGGTCGGAGCGCAGCGGGAATCGCGGGGGGGTCGATCGATAGTCGATAGAACTAGCTGGCTCCCGGGACGCGCGGCCAGCGCAACAACGCCCATGCCGTATGCAGCAGCCGTCCACCACCAAGCCATGGGCATGGCCCGCCGACTCCCACGCCGTATACCCAGTACCAGGCAGCTGCTTGGTCTCGTCAACTCCCCGATGGAATCATGGAATCCCGCCGTGGTTCGCTCAGCTCGCTCCGCCTGCCAGGACGGGGACGCATGCGCCTGTGCATATGACAGCAACTCAATTATTGGCGGCACAAGGGCAGTCCCGGTCCTGTCATAGTTTTCTTCCTTATGAAAGGAGTACTTCCTAGTCTTAAGAAGGAAATGAACACTTGAAGAATGAAGATGGCAACCAGTTGGTAATCCAGCATACTAGCACTACGAACTACTTCAAAAACAGTCAGCAAGTAAATTATGGTTCTGCAGCCGAGTTGCTTGTCGATTACCGGTCATCAATCAGAGTTTTACAAGTGATCCTGCAGCTACCCACGTGAAGAAAATGCTAGTATAACTTGCTAGGAAAACATCAATGTAAAATTTGCGGTCGTTGGTCGGAGAAAATAACCTGGAATTTTGTAGCAACTGGGCCTATAGAAAGGCCGAGTAGTGCACTGCAGACCAGGGAGGATTGTCAAGCAGGCTAGAAATCTGAACGTACAAGAATCTGAGCCACATCCATGTCAGCCCGGTTCTACGAATGAGCCATGTTATTGTAAGTAAGCCCAGTTATCGTCATTTTGGTTTGGAGCTGAACTAATCTGTTGGCACCCTGCCGTCCAAAACGTCGCTATCACCGTGGCCCTTTTTTTTAACTGTTGCAGACAAGCCAGTCTCACCCGCAGTCCAGTGCAAATTTTTAATACTATCTTTAGACGGAGAGTAAACCAGAACAGTACGGTTTGTCAGCAAAAAGACAAGCTACTTTCGCATAAGATTCTTGAGAATGTGAGTGATGGGTAATAAACACATACTTTTGCGGGGCGATTGCTTCCGTCTTGTAACCTCTTTTGAGCCGATGTCATATATTCGTGTGTCATCGTTACTTCAGTCACAAATCTGCAGTCATCTACAAACATTTTCGCCGGACAGTCAAGCTTTTGTGTTTAAAAACTAGGAACTTCTGGACAGAAAGAAAACAAATATACAAAACTACCTTAAAAAACAAAGATAGAAAATAACAGAGTAGCTGGACACATTACTCAAAAATAAAAAGGTAAGCTGGACACATGGAACTTTCATTTAATCCGAGAAAAATTACCCATTCACCAGCATAATATACTACCAGAAACTAATGAGCATTTAACGTTAGTGGAGAAGAAAGTGCAAAAGATCGAATGCCAGGTTTATTTTTCAAGTTAATGAAACTTAAACGCGTCATTGGAGTAACATGTATCCACATCTGGCATCACATCACAGCAACGGTGGACATAGTTAGAAACTACTCTGAATTAACACGCAGTTCAAGCCGCAAGAGGTGTGAACCAATCATGAGGAAAACAAAAACGTACTACAGCAAATTTTGGTATAAAATTCCACTACTCCATTTTAGTAATAAGCTGTTTTTAGCAACAAGAGTCATAAAGAACGCGAATATAGAAACATATAGAATGCCAAAGGCTGAGTCATACATATAACTTTTCTGGATAGCACATGTCTAAATAATAGTTACCCCCCGAAAGCACACAAAACTTTTACCCATGTGAAAGCGAACTCACACCGCCATATCATGAATCATTGACCGTGACTGAAAAGGTTGGGGCCAGGTGGCATTCTGCGGTGGTTGGTATATTTTGTGAGTACGTATTTCAAGAATACCCTAGCTTTTGAAATAAAGATTTCAAAGATACTTGGATATCAAGCAAATTCTTTTACAGGGTAGGTCAGCACCCCTTCAAGGCTTATTACGCATCAAAAGGCTCCAAGAAATAGCTAATAAGTACGGATCATGTGCGAACAGACTAATGCCACGATGATATAGGAACTTCACAGTCATATCATCAAAGAAACCATCATTATTGTAGTTTGTCGTCAACATATATGATGAGGACCTGCAACAACTCTATGAGGCATTACAACATGATAAGAGATGTCAATGGAATCATAGTACATGGTAACATCAATGAATTTTCCCCCAAAACAAGTCTATTTTTAATGTTACCATGAGTACAAGTACTTTTTACACTGCTATATTGATGGAACCTAGTTCAAACAATAGAATAAGCAGGAGCCAGTGCAGTGTCCACGACAATGATATCGTAAAAATAACTGCAAGTACAATGTAGTGATACAAGCAACGCATGGTCTAGGTGCACAAGGACCATGTCCAGGAAGAGACTCTGCGGCGGCTGCTAATGGCTGCATGATGGAGATTCTAATCCAAGAGAAACAACAATTAGAAAGAGAGCAACCCAGATCACACCACCACCGATTAAACTATATATACTTTATTACTATCACACGCAGGCACCTTTTGTATGGCAATAATACATCCTCTCTCCTTCCTCCCTTTTCATCACATAAACACACCGCCCAGACCGTCATCATGACTAACCAGGTTTAGGCCCTAATCAACCCTTCTTCCACCCCTCACAAGAAGCCTCGGAGTTCAAAGGAGAGAAAGGGAAGCGCCATGGGGAGAGCTCCGTGCTGTGACAAGGCTAGCGTGAAGAAGGGCCCATGGTCGCCGGAGGAGGACGCCAAGCTCAAGTCCTACATCGAGCAGAACGGCACCGGAGGCAACTGGATAGCCCTGCCACAGAAAATAGGTACGTGCTCATGACGACCGCCATGCAAGATGCAGTGATGGAGGTAGCAGCAGCCAGCAGTAGTAGAAGAAGCTAATCAAGTGGGTTGCGGTGTTTTTGTTTTTGCAGGTCTGAAGAGGTGCGGCAAGAGCTGCCGCCTCCGGTGGCTGAATTACCTAAGACCAAACATCAAGCATGGTGGGTTCTCGGAGGAGGAAGATAGGATAATCCTTAGCCTCTACATCAGTATAGGCAGCAGGTAAAAAAGTTCAATAGGTCTTACCGGCCTAGTACTTCTTTGATCAAATCAACTGTAGAATTAGCTGCAAAATGTTAGGCAGACACAAGCCACATGGGTGTGGTAGAATCCATGATCTGATCAAGAGCATGCATACTGCGGTCGTAGGTGGTCGATAATAGCGGCGCAGTTGCCGGGAAGGACGGATAACGACATAAAGAATTACTGGAATACAAGGCTAAAGAAGAAGCTCTTCGGCAAGCAATCCCGCAAAGATCAGAGGCAGCAGCAGCAATTCATGCGCCAGGTGACTGCAAGCGATGAAATGAAGCAGGAGGCGAGCAGGGATGCAAATGGAAGCAGTGGCATGGCAGCAGCCACCTATAGCTGGCACCAGCAAACCATGGCCGTGCCGGTGCAACAGCCAACAATGTCAGGTACCATGATGGAAGGGCATCGCGGAGGAGACGAGGTTGATGAGTCTATCAGAAAGCTTCTGTATAAGCTAGGAGGAAGTCCTTTTGCAGCACTTCCACAGTGCGTTGCTCCACCCATGTACGAGGGAAGTCCAAGCTTCATGCCGACATCATGCCAGGTGGAAACTACCTCGCTTCACGAAGGCGGACTGCAGTGTTCCAGCGGGCTCCCGAACCTGGAGCTGGACCAGAACTTCCATTTCAATCAGGTTAAACTCGATGGCCTCGATTGCTTTTTTGGCATGGGTGATCAGAGTATGAGGTGGTGTGAGGTGAACCCCTTGGCTTGCTCTAATAATACTGTGGCTTCCACCTCCCAAGGGATGCAGCAGTATGGTCTTGTTGACGAACAGGTAAACCTTGGGATTAAGTAGCCACTGGTTTAAATTACCATGTACATGCATGATTGTTGTAAATTTGTACTAGCATTCATTTTGGAACGGTGAAGAATTTATAAGGTTTTCCTCTATTCCTAGATGAGAGATGCCTTGTTTTGATGTGTCTTTCAATGAGTTTCACATGTAATGGTATTTTCCTCTCGACCTACTGCTTAACAGAAACATTTACTACAATTTCTAGCTTGTACTTACTGCATTGTTCTGTTAATTTTATCTGGCTCAAACTCCACTATAATGTCTGTTCTTCAACTCCATATATGTAGTCTACTTGTTAGTGGTCTACCTAATTATGGTATACAAGACATGATTTGCACTCCATGTGATATTAAGTAGAGATAAAACGTACACATACAAATTGAATCCTTCTACCCTACTATTATTTTCTTAAAAAAAGAAAAATTTAGAAGAAAGAATTGGGCCTTGGGACTAAGAACTAAACTTTTACATATGTTCTAGTGCATGATGGATACGGTTAAAATCAATTAATTTGTTTTAGAATTCTCAAGTTTTATTTAAAAACGTTCTAAGGCATCTAACTAATCATGAAATTTTCAACTGGAGGAGCATTAGAATCATCTAATGGTATATAAGATGCAATTCATGTAGTGTTATGTAAAACAGCTTATATGGTGACTGTATGTCCTTAAGTTGATAAACTATATATATTTTTGATGTTTGGGTGTGAAATGAAGAAATAGGTACTTGATTTCTCCGTCTGCCATATGAAATGATCAAAAGGTTCCTTCTGTTTCACTTGTTTGATTCCTCACTTACATTGGAGATCCAGAGTTCATACTGGTTAGCTTAGCACCACTAGCAAATTTAATACACTTACGCTCTCCACAAGAATAGTCAGGGCTTGACTTCTGCCTCAATGATTAGCTGTCGCTAGGACAATTTTTCTGCAGTCTCTCTATGTTCAGGTACAATCTAAATTTGACTTCTGTGTATACATATTTCCACGATCAACGAATACGTAAGCTCAACAAACAAAACTGACTTCCCCATCACTGTTACCACAAACCTTTCTAGAAAGAGTAGCTAGTGCTTACTATATATGTGCACATGAATTAATTAATTTCACTACTCTCAAATAAAAATAATTAATTTCACTACTCTCAAATAAAAATAATTAATTTCACTTATCATGCTTGTGTAACTGGATATATAAACATACCACTACAGAGTTCCTAACATGTGAACCAACGGGGTAAGATCTCAAAATTACACATTGACAATGTCAATTAGATTTCAATATAAATTATAAAATTATTGCTTGAAAGAAATCAAAGTTACTTGTTCGACAAACCTTCCATGGAGAAGGACATAGATTTTTCATCTGAAGTGTCTTCCTGTAAATATTCACCATCTTGATGTGCCAATGAATGTCTGCACTTATTAAACAAGGAATTAAACGATGCGCTCTCAAAGTGGCTAAATGGCGTTGACACCAAGGAGATGTCTTATATTTTAAAAAAGGGTACCAATTAATACCATGGTAATTTCTATTTGTTATATTTGAATATCAAATTGTTGAAAATATGTTCACGAAGAGCAGGGTATCACGCCACTTAAATCTTCTAGTGAGCAACATTTTGTAATTTCTGATGACCTAGATGTGTAGCTTTTTTGCTAAAAAAAGATCATGATCCAAAACAAGAAATAGTCCAAATCTATTTGATGATTGAGATGCCCAAAGGGCAAGCATTTCAATATAACAATATTAACACATTGTGTGCCTAAGAATAGTTAAAGTGGTAATTTCAGTCAAGGAATTTGTAAATGCACCTAGAAGTCAATGCTGCTTTGGTAACCTAACCTCTGCGTAGGTGAGTTGTAGGCAATTTTTATAACGATAAGCTGATGGAAGGATAATCTCATATGCCAGTACCGGTAAAGCTTGATATTTCTATAAATTTTTATGATCCTCTTCCAGTTGCTCGCAAACTCTGTTGCTATATTTTCAAGGCTTCATCAAGGCACATTACCATTATCACGTCGTAAGATTGGAAAAGTCATATGCTCTGTAAAACTAATCGTTAAATTTTAACTGCCATGACACATACTATTTTATTTTTCTCAAAAACACAGAAGAGTTGCATATCTTTGTATTTAGGAGAGAAGAAAGGGTCCTTGTACAACATGTTTTACCTCATAAACTGAGGGGAATATTTCTTAAAAACATACACAATCTCCCTTACAGCGACACACACATTATGGACAGCTTGTTAAACTAATCAATAATTAGTAACTTGTGTTACTTATGTGTTGTGAGGATGCAGCACAAAAGTTCAGTTCCAATTATCTAGCACCTAACACCTCTAATACCTACATGAATGAAAACTAACCTAGTGTTCATGCTTCCTATCCTGCTTTGTTACAAGGCTCTTGCGACAATAAACCTTCCGCTGGCCCTCGAATGGAAACAATAGCAACGAATGTAAAGTACTTTCCAAGGAACTAAATAAAAAAGATATTGATAATGAAATTATAATAGACTGGTGCTGTCATAAATTAGAATAGATTGTGAAGCTAGCGCACACCTTTTCACAGATCAGAATAGATGAATGAATAAGGTAAGAGATCTACTAAAGATAAGGACAAGAATCCTTACGTGGAAAATATTTTAAATCAAGCACCCCGATACATCAGTAGTGACATTACAGGGAATAACGGAGCAGGTGCTATAACTTAGGTGGTCGTCTTCTGAAGAGTGGGCAAGAAAAGGATGGCACGGCAGCTTACAAGAAAATTAAACCATGCCTGTCCTGTTTCTTTTACAGAAGTTATTTTGAGGGAAAAAGAAAGATAGTACTACCTCCATTTTTTTTTTGTTGACGTTAGGACAAAATTTTTACATCAAAAATGAATAATAATTTTGTCCTATGTCAATTAAAAAAGATTGGATGGAGTAGTAGATGCTAAGTGCACTAGAAACCAACTCTAGGAAAAAACAATTTTAGAACAGGAACTTGTTTTGATTTTTTACCATGATTCTTTTGACAGCAGTCATCTCTTTAACAAGCTAAAATCTGCCATGCTTAAAAGGATGTGCTATCAAATCTTAGTCTTTCCCCTTTCATCATCCTAACAAAGTTCATGAGTGTCTATATGATTATTACCTAAAAATATGTCCAGGGCAAATAAATGAATTAATTTTGTAAATACTCGTTACTCATAAAGTAATCAGTGACGTAAGAAAATGGCGTTCACTCAATACATATGTAATTACTTGTTTTCCTTGTTCAGTTTAACCAAACCGAAACCTTTCCTATGCAAAGGAATATCATCTGCCGCTTATATATCTTTTCTATGCCAGTAAAATTAGTGCCTGATGCATGTAGCATGTAGGGATGGCTATCTTAAGCTGTTGGGCAGCAGTTGCTTGGTTACTAATTAAAACTAAACTACTCAATGGAGTAGCAGACATGCTTTATATAGGTGAACATAAAAAAATGTAATGTAACAGATCACGGGCCCTGAAATTTAGAACAAAATCCCCACAGACAAGAATGTACAACAAAAGATAAGCTCCGCAACCATAATAAAAATGAACACGCGAGGTACCCAATTTCATATAAATAGCATCACTATGGCTGTAAAGTGGTGAGAATATCCCTGCGCAACTACGTTTCTGCTAGATAGAGCGCCTTGCAAAACGTCAAACATTAACAATTTGATGGCACATGCTGTCAACACAGCAGAGTTGATTTGTTCCATAGACAAGTATTATCTGCACATGAGACAAGAGCTAGACAACCAACATTGCTGTTAAATACTCAAGTAATCTGCAAAGACCTCATTGTTTATTGCATGAAAGGACAGTCACTACGATCGAGTATGAGGCTGCTTACTTTTTCTGAAGCTGACACGAAAGAGCTTAATCCAGCACCCTCGTCTCGTCAGTATAGGTCGTCATTAATCAGCGATTAGCTATAAGGCAGCTACTTTAAAAGATTGTTGATTGTTCCAAACAAGAGGAAGATGCCGAGATGGCTCTGATTATGTTGTCCAAGGATGGATAAAGGATCAATCACAGTAACTTCACTATCCTCTTCACATGATTCCATCCTAAGTATTTGTTTCTATTTTTTCTGTATGCCATCAAGTTTTGTATTATAAAATCATAGCACGTACGTATATTTCATGACAGGAATCATAAGGGTGTAACGATTGCTGAACTTGAATCATATACAAATAAATGAAAGGAGAAAATGTGTGCTGCAATATAGCCAACATATAAAACAGCCTGAAACGATGCAGTAAAGTTAAAATTATAGTATCGTACCATCTTTGCAACTGTCACAAGTTCCACTAGGGGGGAATGGACTATAAGTTCTTGTGTGGATGAAACACTTCTTCTTGTGATCACTGTATTCCTACGTTATAAAAACATGATCCATATTATGTACATAATTAGGAAGAAATTTATCTTATTTATATGAACATATTGATGAGTGTAACACCGTAGATGTATAAAATCATATTGACCAGGTGTACGGCCTCAACCCATCATACGTTTCGAGTCCGTGTACGACTAGCCCAAGCCTAAAAAGTGGCTTCCTTATTCACTTTTCATCTGTCTAATCCTCAATTTTCTTATTTCATCTAGTACAAATCGCCCAGGACTATTAGGTTCCAATCCCTATAGAGCATCTTTCTATCTATTATATAAATTCTCGAGAAATCCAATGGACTCGTGCTAACCAGCAATCGCTATTGTATATCTAAACTATTTGATTTGCGACCCTACAATGACGGAATTAAGCATAACCACCACAGCTTTTTACCGACTAAAGAGCCGTGGAACAGCACGCCCCTCCGGCTCCGCCCTTTACCTCACGAAGTCCACAGGCCTAGAGAAGTTTCGAGAAATCACGCGCACAACGAGCGATGGAAGAGGTTAAGTTTAGGACAGAGGAATCGGAGAAACTTTTGATACTACCTGATTACCAAGGGACGAGCTCAGGGGACGGAAGCAGCGGATCAGCACGGATCACCCAACTACCCAAGGAATCAGTCGGAGCCCCTCCGCGTCTTCGACGCCTCGATCCCCCGTTCCCCATACTTTCACTCGATGAAAAGGCGGCGGCGGCGAAAATTTTGGCGGCACCGGCACGGGTAGTGAGTGAGAGGCAAGCAGGCTTCGTCGGAAGCAACGAAGCCGCGTGGGCCTTTCATATCTGTTGGGCTAAGAACTATTTGCCTCTAGTGATATGCAAAGAGGCCCATGTAGTCACAAGGACCGATGGTGTTTGCTGTATGGGCTGGTGATTTGTGTAGTACTGTAGCATGGAGAGATTCGGCTGAATTATGTAGGCCCAGTACTGCTCTAACCATTTTTTACCGTTTGTTTTATTAGGGAACAAACACACTCAAGTCTGGTACACAGCGTTTCAGGAGGGGTGCAACATGTTATGCTAAGTTTTTTTCTTATGTAAAAAATGTTTTTCCGTAATTAGAGGTACCATTTCGAAGAGCATGTTGCCCTTTTCACACATAAAAAAAATGTTGCCCTTTCGTGCTTGTGTGTTTGTTTGGTTTACGAACGATGGGAGTGCTTGAACCAAATTGCAACTGCATATCAGTAAGCAGCAACAGTAATACATTTTCATAGCAGTAACATTTTTCTTTCCGCATACACATAGGGGCGTCATGGAATAAGCTGGCCGCGGCTGTCGCTGCCTGCTGTGCAGCATCTTCCAATCCAACGGTTCAAGTTATAGCTGAAGTAGATCTGACGATGCACATTATTTTTAGCAGCAACAACAACAGCCCAATAGCTGATTCGATCACACCCATGATCCATTGAATTGAACGGGTTCAACTAGTTTAAGTGGCAGCTTCGCAGCCGTTGCCATTTTAAAAGGAAAAAAAAAAATTCTCGACCGATCGAACGCAACGGCGCCTCTCCAACGGCTAGTTCCCGAATCGGCATTCTGCAGCCGTCCCTCCGCTTCGCGATCTCAAATCCCTTTCAGCCTTCGTCCAACGCGCCTTCCATCCGAGTCCGAGCCACGAGCAGCAGCCAGCAGCACCATATCCTCCATTCCTCCTCCTCGCCACCGCCGCCGCGGCGCCTCGCGAGTTAAGCTGCCCGCCCGCTCGATCCCCCGCCAGGTCCCCGTTAGGAAATTCAGAGCGGAATGGGGATACCGTCGAGACACCCGGAGCACGAGGAGGAAGAGGAGTACGACGACGCCGTGTTCTACGAGGACATCCAGGCACCCAAGTTCGTGGACCTTACCGCGCCCGACGCCGGCCGCCCCACAGACGATGCCTCCTGGTTCTGCCTCCGCGTCGGTAAGCGACTCACCGCCTCGCAACCCCGTTTCGGTTTGATTCGATGTTCTCCTGCCTCTCTTTTAGGCAGCATCACTGGTCTGATCCGTATCCTGGTTTTGTCCTTACGCGGCGACCGCAGGCTGCGACCAGAGCCATGAGCAGGTCAATCCGGAGGCGCTGGACCGTAGCTTCTTCATGCGGGTTCGTCGCCTTTCTCTTCCATCTCCGTGATTCGTTAGCATCACTTTCCCCCGGAGTACAGTGTGATAGTGAAAGATTGATCGAAGGCTGTGTGATGCATTCCAGGTCATGGCCGCGAGAAGTCCCAACGTGCGGCTCCACAAGGTGATCACCAGGAAGAGGTGCTGATCCCTATCACAATCCTTCCTATAAGCTCCGTTGTTTGGTTCGATTAGGCTTAAGAAATCTGTTTTTTTTTTTATTTGGCACAGTTCGGCGCTGAAATGCCCGCACTCTGCGCCGCCGAAGCCCCCGAGGGCCCGGTTCGCGCGGCTGAGCGCGGCGACTGAGGCTACCGAGAAGCCGGCACCGAGACCCAAGCCCAGGACTCAGCGGATCTGCGCCGTGCGAGCGTCCCCGACACGGACCAAGGCGGCGAGGATCGAACCCTCCAGCGCGAGGAAGAAAGCGCTTACGACGCCGCGGAGCAAAGTCGTCCAGCCGAGGCAGGATCCGTTCCTCAGCGCGAAGCACCAGAAACAGCCGGTCGCTGCGGCGGAGAGGAAAGGGACGGTCGTCAAGGCACTGTTCATGAACACGTCGAGGAAAGAGACCGCCCGGACGCCCGTGCCCGCCAAGGGCAAGGAGCTCGTATCGGAGGTCTGCTCCAAGTTGAGGAAGCTCAACTTGGCGTGCCGGGAGGTGCCCAGCAGGTACATGTTGTCAACTCCCAAAACTGCAAAGAAAGGTGAGGAGACAGTGGTGGAGAAGAGCGCGAAGAAAGGAGAGTCCACCAGGACCACTGGCAAGAAGAAAATTTTAGGTTGCTCGGTGAAATGTACCAATGCTGAAGCTGATGGAAGGAACCAAAATGGTTGCGTTAACAGTGCAGCAGCTGGTAACTCACTTGCTGAAACTGTAAACATCAGTGAGCAAAGCACGGCAGTGCTTCAGGAAGTTAGAACTGAGGTGGGTACACTGCGGGCTGACGATTCCGATGACAACAAGGAGAATCTGTCCAACGCAAACAACCCAACCGGAGGAGCCCTGAATTACAGCTTGCATTATGAAGGTGAAAACACACAGATGGAGAACAATGAGAATGTTCCGGTGAAGGTACTACATTGAACTGATGATGCTTCTGAAAAATTCAGTTCTTGTAGTATGTACTGTAGTAGTTTGGATGTGAAGAACCTGACATGCTGTTGTGAATCAATTGCAGGTAGCTACAATGCAGAACAAACTGATTCCAGAACAAGGAGGAAAGCTCAAAACTACCAATCCGAAGCCATTCAGGCTAAGGACTGACGTGAGTAACTAACATAATCCAATTTTCGCTCTGCAGGGATTTCAAATCAGTAACTAACATGGTCTTTACTCTTATTGGTCTATAGGAAAGAAGAGTTCTGAAAGATGCAAATTCAGAAAGAAAGCAACCATTTGCCGAGAACAATTCCATGGCAGTACTTAAAGATGGAAATAGAGGAGTGAAAGTAAGTTGAGTTCACTTTGCAAACTTTCATCGTATTCAGAGATTTTTTATTTGTTCAACCAATATATGGCCTCTCATTATTATGTATGTATGTACTTCAATGCAGCCGATTAGCAAATTTCCTGCTGCAAAGGGACGTGACAAACCTATCTGCAGTGAGAAACAGGTGATCATTACTTTTGGCAAAATATTTCCAGCTCCCAATCAATTAGGCAGTCTCGTGCTAACCTGTGCACGCTATTATATATGTTCAGAAGAAACCAACCACACAAAATGGCATGGGTCATCTCGGTGAGGCCAAGCAGGCATGGAACGGCATCCAGTGCAAGAGTACAAAGCCTGCTTCGATCACGAAAGGGAAGGTTGTCGAGAAATCTCAGAGAATTTCCAGGGTAGCATCATCAGCAAGAACAGCCAATGCAGCAAGGTTTGCAAAACCGTTTGCTGACAAAACTGCAAGCTTTGTCGATTGTATTCATTGCACTCATGAACTACACCTAACAGAAATGTTTCTCTTTTTATTATTTGTTTAGTACTCGCATAGCACCTCAGGCTGGAAAGGAGAGGAAACCTTCAGTTAAAATTTCAAGGCTCCAAGGAGCTGCAGCTTGAGTGAGAGTGCACAGTCGGCGAAAGGATATTATGACAATCGTTTTATTGTCTGCTTCAGCGACGAATTCTGTATTTACGTCGCATTGAATTCATTTTTTTGTTAGGCATATGTACACTGAGCACATAATGTATGCAGTAAGTCTTCACACCAACAAGGATGTGAAACATATCTTTCAGTGGTTAGTGTGGGGTAAATTACCTGCATTGTACTCCCATCTTTACAAAACAACCATATTGTTCTGTTCTGTAACATTATATTATTCAGATTCAGATTCCATTATTATTGTTCATTCCCTTATTTGTTGTGCACGGGTTAGAAGCCACTACTATTTCTCACTAGTGTTTTCAGCTCCTGTGTCTATAGACCATTGTGGGCTGCCTCCCCATTTGGCCATTTGAGTTCGCCTGAACCCAATCCAAACAGTCACCGCATAAATTCGCATCCAGGGTGTCACGAGGAGCATTACTACTCGACGTGCTGCCGCCCAACCAATCCAAAAAACACAGAGCAGCCTGCTCGCTGGTCCCTCGCCGTCTGCCCGTCTCAGAGGACAGCACAAGCCTACTAGCCCGGCATGGAGGAAGGGGAAGGAAGGCCATGGCCATGGATGGACCACGCCATATGTAGTACTACATCGCACGGAGCAGATACGTTTCGTCACACGCGAATACGGACCGCCATGAATCCATCCACTCATGGCCCCCGTCGCCCCCCGGCCGGCATTCTGATTCAATGCTGCCGTGAACACTGACTGACTGATTGAGCACGAACAGTGATCCGGTGAGCAGCGCCACGGATTTGGATTGATTACGCCAGTAATAAAGGCCAATCGATCCGTGAATTGTTTTTTGGTTCTTGGGCCGGTTCATCATGAGTTTCTTTTTTTTTTTTTTGAGGGAATGCCATTCGGCTAGCTTTATTAAATCGTCAAAACAGTTACATCTTTTACAAGCAATCCTAGAATGAAATCAGGCGGATCGTCAATCCATACTTCAGCTCCTTTAGCTACGGAGGCTTTTCTAGCTAGCTCATGGGCAACTGAATTGCACTCCCTATTACAATGTTGAATCGAAATAGCACTGAAGTCCTTCCAAAGTTGCCGCTATCTTCAGCGGCCGTAGCTGAGAAACCTCCCTCCTGCATTGTCACCACCACCTCCATACAGTCCGCTTGGATCTCAACTTTGTTACACCCAATTTGCTGCGCTAACATGAGACCATCTTTTAGTGCCATCGCTTCCGCCGTTGCGGCATCCAGCACATGCTGGAGATAGCTATAAGATGCTGCTATAAATCCTCCGGTAATATCTCGAATGACAGCCCCTGTGCTTCCACTTCCTGCATTTTCATCAAAAGATGCATCGACGTTAATCATAAGCATTCCTTCCGATGGTCTCTGCCATACTTTATTTAGCTTTGCTTCTTTTTTCTCTGCTAGCACATAGTTTGAAGAAATCGCAGCAATTGACAGAGCTGGTCTGGCCGGAATCTGTATAGCTTCCCCATGCACAGCCTGCCTGCGTTTCCCACTAAATATACCAACACCATGTAAGTATCAATTCTGCAAGACCAGTGATTTCCAACAGTGGGGCAGCTCCACCTCGCCTGATTACTTCTTGCATTACAACTGAACCAGATCGATCAGTTAGGAGTACATTCTCTATTTGGTTCCATATTCCTATGGCTTTCCACACCTCTCTAGCTCGCTCACAAGAAAATAGAGTGTGCTTAATGTCTTCTGCTCCCGATTGACACATAAGGCAGCTCCCAGTGTTAATAATGTGTTTGTTTGCCAGTGTCACACGACATGGTATACACCCATGGAGAACCTTCCAACCAAAAATTTTTATCTTGCTCGGCACCGCAAGTTTCCAGAGCTCCCGCCACACAGGGCAGGAACCCACTCCAACTGCTGTAGTAACACGATTATTCCTTCCAAATTTATGGTTCCACTGACAATAATGGTTCATCATGAGTTGATGACGCAGGAGCATCGCTCATGCGTGCGTGCAGCGCGGCTCGGATACACGCATTCGATCGTTTTTGCCTCGTTTGTCTGCTACTATTCGGCCTTTTGTAAGTCAAAAAAACGAGAAAGAAAGCGATTGGTACCTTGGATTGCGTGATGCTTCTTCTACTACTGGTTTTGAAATTCCGGACGCCCCAAATGGCCCATATAAGACCTAAATCCTCCTCCTCTCTCACTGAAATTCGCATTTGGCGTAACACGCTTGTAACCTTTTGCCGCTTCACGCGTCGAGGAAATTGGATTTACCTGTGACGACGTGGTCTTTGCCGGTGACAAACAAACAGAGCAGGCACGTGGTTTCTATCCCTATCGTACACGGCGGCGTCGCACTCGCAGCCAGCGGTTAGGCAGCAAGCGCCTGTTTCTCTCCGGGGCCGGCTGTTTTGAAACGTTTCGGGTCGGGCAACGGCCAACGGCCAACGGCAACCACCGGCAGAACCCTACCTGCCAGTAGGACGTTGTTGTAAAACTAGCTATTCCGAGTAGCGTCATGTTGCTGACGAGGAAGAACAATCACATGAATATAAAGAAGACAAGACATAAGATGTAGGTAGGGGTTCTATTCTCATTATTTATCAATAATAAATATATGTACATAACTCTCTCCTCTCACCTCGTATATATATTACCTCCTACTAGAAAACTATACTTCCTCCGTCCCTGAAAACATATATTTATAAATTGAAAAATTGTTTCATATTATAAGTATATGAAACTGTTGTGTACCCACTGCAATAAATTTTCTCCACCACCCATCCATCCGGACTGCTCGCTGCACACGACACGGAAAGAAAAATCCCCATCCCCATCTCATCCCTAACCTCTTGCCTCCTCTCCCCCATCGAACTCTCCCCACTAGGCCATCACTGCCCACAAGTGCTGGTCGCCGCCGCTGTCGACGAGAAGCCATGGACGGAGATGCACCTTCCTCCGAGGAGGAATATCCCCCTCTACAGGTGGGGGTTAGGTTAGTAAATGTGGCTATTGGCCTACCCTCTATTCCTCTACCTTTTCCGTGGCGCCGCTCACAATGCATACGAGGCTAGAGGGTGGGACCTTTTATAGACCACTTCCAGGTGTTACAAATTCCACCCGTTTTCCGGATTATCCGTGATTCCTAATCATGTCACCAACCACGATCAGACATGTGTGAGTCATGCGTCATGATCAGTTATATAATTGAGATCGATTCCAAACTAATCATGTGGGTTAACAGTCTACAGAGCCGATCCTGTAAGACACCCACCTATTCCGTTGTGCTGTACCCGGATAAAATATGTACGTACATATAAATAATTCCAGTAGAGTTTTATCTCAATTTATTCCTCTACTGTATTCCAGCACAGACGTCCTCGGCACCTCGAGTACAAATTCTCGAGTTATTCCACGTCAATTATTCCCCGTCACATATAAATAATATTAATTCCACATTGAGTAAATAAATTAGCCAGAATAAAAATAGACTGAATAACGTTGAAAGACAGATAATTCCAACATCTCTCACTTGTCTGAAATATTATTAATCAATAAACTAAAGACCCATGTCCATAACATGCTTAGAAAATAATTCCTGACTAAGTGGCTTAGTCAGTGGATCAACAACCATACTAGCGGTTGGTAAATAAACCAAACGGATAGTCTTGAGTCTATTTATTACATCACGGATATAATGATATCATCCCTCAATGTGTTTGGATTTACTATGAAATTTAGGATCTTTAGAGACCTTGATCGTCACCTGATTATCACAAAATATAGTGACAGGTTGTGATGCACTTTCCACGATCTTCAGTGATGAAAGAAATTCCCTTAGCCACACCCCTGCCTTTACTGCTTAAGATGCAGCAATATATTCAGCCTCATGAAAGAAAGAGCATTGGATTTCTGTTTTCTACTGCACCAAGAAATAGCACCTCCTACCAAAGTAAATAAATATCCAGACGTCGACTTTCGGTCATCCAAATCACCTTCCCAATCAGAATCAGTATAACCCTGCAGCTGAAGATTATGACCGTTAAAGCATAAGCAATAATCAGTAGTTCCTTTGACATAACATAAAACACGTTTAATATTATTCCAATGCTCTTCTCCAGGATTCTTTTGAAATCTACTGAGAAGTCCAATTACAGAGCTAAGGTCAGGTCGTGTGAATAACATAGCATACATAAGACTCCCTAATGCTGAAGCATAAGGAATACCATTCATTCTTTCCCTTTCCTCGGGAGTTTTTGGACATTGTTTCTCACTGAGTTTAGTTCCCTTTAACAAAGGTACACTAACAGGTTTGCTATTTTCCATAGAGAATCGTTTAAGAACACTTTGAAGATACGACTCTTGGGATAAACCAAGAAGTCGCTTATTCCGATCTCTATGTATTTCCACTCCTAAAACATAGGAAGCTTCACCCATATCTTTCATATCAAATTTAGAAGACAACCAAGCTTTAACTTCCATCAATGTAACTTTATCATTAGAAGCAATAAGAATATCATCAACATATAAAGATAGTAACACAAACTTTTGACCAATGAGTTTAGAATATATGCAATGATCACCTTCCGTCATTGAAAAACCATATGACGTTATAGCATTATCAAAAAGAATATACCATTGACGTGAAGCTTGTTTAAGACCATAAATTGATCTATTTAATTTGTAAACCTTATGTTCATTTCCTTTTTCTCCAAAACCTTCCGGTTGTAACATATATATTTCCTCCTCCAAATGCCATTAAGAAATGCAGTTTTAACATCCATTTGGTGAAGTTCAAGATCATAATAAGCCGTTAATGCACTAATAATACGAATAGAAGTAAACTTTGCAACAGAAGAAAAAGTTTCCACGAAGTCAACACCTTCCCTTTGTGTGAAGCCCTTAGCAACAAGCCTAGCCTTATATTTTTCCACTTGACCTGCTGCATTAAGTTTTCTTTTAAAAATCCATTTACATCCTATGGGCTTGCGGTTGTTTGGTAAAGAAACAAGTTCCCAAACTTTATTCTTCCTCATTGAGTTTAATTCTTCCCGCATTGCTTCCACCCATAATTTAGATTGAGGACAAGTAAAGGCTTCTCTATAAGTCTTTGGATCTTCCTCTAAATCTGAAATTTTAGAGTGCGCTTCCCCCAAAAACACATAATAATCATTAAGATATGATGGTGCATGAGTATTCCTCCCACTTCTCCTAACCATGTTAGTGTTGGGAGTTTGATTTGTATTTCCATCCGGAAATGTATTTTCCTCATCTTGTGAGTTCACTCCAGATGTATCCATCTGTGTTTCTGGTGAAGTTGTTAATAATTCCACCCTTGTTCATTTAGCACGATGGGGTGTGTCCTGATCAAGAAAAATTGCATCCCTACTTTCCACCAGTTTCTTATTTTCAGGATCATAAAAGCGATATCCTTTAGATTTTATAGAGTACCTAATAAAAATTCCTGGTGTGCTTTTAGGTTGTCAACTTTGTTCGATGTTGATTAGGAACTTTAATTTGAGCATTACAACCCCAAACAGCTAAATGATAGAGTGAAGGTTTTCTTCCAGTCCACAACTCATAAGGAGTGACTGCGACAGATTTAGATGCTGAATGATTTAATAAATAAACAGCAGTATGTAAAGCTTCACCCCAAAAAGATAGTGGTAGATCAGAATATGACATCATCGACCTAACCATGTCCATAAGAGTTCTATTCCTCCGCTCGGCTACACCATTTTGTTGCGGAGTGTATGGCATAGTATATTGATGAATAATTCCATGCTCCTTACAAAAATCATTTAATATTCCTGAAGTGTATTCTCCCCCACAATCAGTTCTTAAAACCTTAATGGTTTTATTCAACTGATTTTCCACTTCAGTCTTAAACTACTTGAACATTTCAAAACCTTCCGACTTGTTTTTGATAAGATAAATATAACCATATCTAGAGTAATCACCAATGAATGATATAAAATAAACCTTTTGACCGCTTATTGTGGGAGTAGACATTTCACCACAAATATCAGAATGAATAATAGCAAGCGGTTCACTAGCTCTTTCCGCCTTTGGAAAAGGCGCACGGGTCATTTTACCCATTATGCATGCTCACAAGTACCAAAATCCTCCCACTTAAATCTGAGAATTCCAGAACTAATAAGTCTCTTAATTCTGTTTTTAGATATGTGACCAAGTCGTAAATGCCATAAATAAGATTCCGAGCATGTATTCCTATTATCAGTATTCCTCACTATGGAGTTATCTTCACCAACTAAACAATCAATATCATCACATAGATCATCAAAAAAATAGAGGCCATCATGACGAATTCCAGTATGCACTAACTTCCCATTGAGCAATATTTTAACTTTTCCTTTTCCAAATAGTATATCATAACCATTTGATTAAAACTGTGAAACGGAGACTAAATTCCTTCTCATGCTAGGTGAATACAGAGTGTCTTTCAATAATAATTTTCCTCCACCAGGGAGTTTCAAGACATAAGTTCCAATTCCAAGGATGTCAGCTCTAGCATTAGTGCCCAAGTAAAACATATCTATTTCCTCTTGGAATTGTTTGCATGGAAGTAAAATGTTTATGATCTCTAGCGATATGTGATGTAGAACCAGAATCGACAACCCAACTATTTGGAAAAGTAGTAGTAAATAAAGATTCAATGCATACAAAAATATGATGTATACCTCCAGCTGAAGGGTCTTTAGAGTCATCCTGATGATTGTCGTGCTTCTTGTTCTCATTTTGCTTCTTCTTTTTCCTGCAGCCAGCTCTGAAATGCCGAACCTGACCACAGTTGTGACAAGAAAATTCTTCTTGTAGTTATCATTCTTTTGAGATGAATAATTGTTCTTTCCATGATCATTCCACTTTCGTTTTTTGTCAAGCTTGTCCCTCAAATCACCTTTGTGGTGCCTCTTCTGCCAATTCTTTTTGTTATTTCCAGATTTTTCCTCTCCAAGGTGCAACTCATTATGATTTGAGTTTCTTTCCTTTCCCTGAGAGAGTTTTCTATCTTCCTCTAAAAGCAAATGATGCCTCAGAGTACGCATGCTCAATGATCTCTCAGAATGACAAAATGACATTTAAATTGCTCCCATGAATTTGGCAGAGAGTTCAAGACAACCATGACCTGCACTTCCTCTTGAAATGGATAACCAGCATTCTTTAATTCCTCAGCTAGAACAGAGAGTTTATTAACATGCTCATTAATAGAAGCACCTTCATTCATCTTGGTAGAGAGAGCGATTAACAAGGCTGAGCACTTTTACGAGAGATGCACCACCAAAATCTCTTTCTAGATTGTTCATTATATTTCTAGCAATCTGTTCCCCCTCATATTCAGCAGCTAGAGCATCTGTCATTGAACCTAAAATAAATATACGAGCCCTTTTATTCTCTTTTCTTCGAGTTTCATGTTCCATGTCATAATTTGCTTTCTCATTATCAGTAGCATCATCGGATAGCTTTTCTGGTTCAGGATCGTCAACAATATAATCTATATACTCAGCAGAAAGTAGAAACATGATCTTCCTTTTCCAAACCGTGTAATTAGAGCCATCTAACTTGTTGTTCTTCAGCAAATCAGAGAAGACACTATTGGAAGCCATTGCAAAATAAAAGAATCTGTTATCCTGCCGACTGTAGATAGATCACAGGATTAATTCCTGAATCCTTCTTCCTGCGACGGTGAGGAGAAAAGAAAACTGTAGCAGTGCCTGACGGAGATTCCGGGAAATCAGTATACTTGAGGATCGGCAGCAGGGCAGTAGTACAATTCTTCCTCGATCGACGCGTCGAGTGAAGCCTACGTGAAGGCCAAATCCAAGCAAAACGCTTCACCACCGATCAGCAGAGCAGCACATCACGTGATTCTCTTTTCCTTGATCCACGAATACCGCTAGGGAACAAATCCGTAACGGCACAACATTCTTTCCAGTGGAGAGAGTGCCGCGCTAGAAGTGTTGGCAGCGATCAGAGATGGAGTTCGCAGCGGATTGGATCGGGCAATCGGGGAACACCGGGATTCCAGCGACGGCGGCGGCAGAGTTTGGAGATTGGGATTTTGGGTGAGGAGGCCAAAGGTTACCTGGCTCCTTATGCCAATGTTAGTAAATGTGGCTATTGGCCTACCCTCTATTCCTCTGTCTTTTCCGTAGTGCCGTTCGTAATGCATATGAAGCTAAAGAATGAGACCTTTTATAGACCACTTTCAGGTGTTATAAATTCCACCTGTTTTCTGGATTATCCGTGATTCCTAATCATGTCACGAATCACAATCAGACATGTTATATATATATATATATATATATATATATATATATATATATATATATATATATATATATATATATATATATGTTCTAAGCACACATGTGTGAGTCATGCATCATGATCAGTTGTATAATTGAGATCGATTCTAAACTGATCATGTGGGTTAACAGTCTACAAAGCCGATCCTATAAGACACCCAGCTACTCCGTTATGCTGTACCCGTAAAATATGTACGTACATATAAATAATTCTAGTAGAGTTTTATCTCAATTTATTCCTCTACTGTATTCCATCACAGACATCCTCGGCACCTCGAGTACAAATTCCTCGAGTTATTCCACATCAATTATTCCCCGTCACATATAAATAATATTAATTCACATTGAGTAAATAAAATAGCCAGAATATAAATAGACTAAATAATGTTGAAAGACAGATAATTCCAACAGGACAAGCGGCGTAAGGAGATGCGGTTGCGAGCGCTTAAGAATCGGCTCGAGGAGCGGCAGCGGCTATGCCGTATCCAATCGAGAGCAAGGCAAGCGCGTGAAGCAAAGGGTGCGCAATCAAGTCGATCTAGCGCCGCGCCGTATGCCCGATGTGGAAGATTCGAGGCGGCGCCGTCGGGCGGACCGAGCGGCGTGCTGGCTGTTGGATTCAGAGGTGCTCCATTGGGTGAACCGAGCGGTGTGCTGGCTGCTAGATCCGGAGGTGCTCCGTCAGGTGAACCGAGCGGCGTGCTGGCTGCTGAATCCGGAGGTGCGCCGTCGGGTGGAGCTGTCGGTACGGCGTCCAGGAAAGCTGCTGCCACGGCGCTGGCAAAGGTGGTGGCGAACCTCAAATACATCCCCGAGGAGCCGGTGCCAGAGGGCCAGGAACTGTTGTTTCCCCTACGTGAGCAGGTTACATCGGAGTTGGATGAGGGAGTTGCCGACGAAGATTATTTGTCGCTCGACAGTGGATTTGCACGATGCTTCACAAAAAAATGGGTGATTGTGATGTGCTAGTGCAATGGTAGTAATAGTGCGTGTTGTTAGTATTATTGCTAGTACTTGTGCTTATTATTAGTACTATTTGTATTGTGATGTCGTAGATGATCAATGTTCTAATATGTTGTTTGCACCATGTTCTAGTTGAATGGTACTAATTGTTTCATATCTCCTTGCACCACATTTTTCACATACTAGAGTCATTTACAAAATACTAGTGCACTACGACAGCCACCGCAAAATACCTAGGCTCCATCATTTACTACATAAAAATATTTACACCTTCATGCTTTCAACAAAATATTAGTGCACTACGTCAGCCACCACAAAATACCTAGGCTGCATCTTTTGCTATATAAGAAGATCTACAGCTTGCTACTTTCCACAAAATATGTTGATGCACTCGGGCAGCCACCACAAAGCTCATCTACTCGGCCAACTTCTGTAACACACTTTGATAAAGCTCTTGTGTAACACTGAGACAAGTAGGAAGCATTCCAGTTGCCTCTAATCCATCCTTGTTCATGTGAGGGATTTTGTACCCATTTCCTCCAGCAACTTACATGATTTCTATCATGCAGCCTTGTAGGGTAAGGAAAACCTTTCTAAGCAGCGATGCATCATAATCATTGAACTCGTTCTGCACATCCTCAATCAGTTTTTCCATGTTCCTAGAATTTGTCAGGAATGTCTTGGATTGTAGGGACGAAAAGAAGCCAAGGTCGAGCACATTCAAGTCAGGTGAGTTTGGGGGCTGGTTAAATATGCGAATATCTAAACCTGATTGTGCTACAGCATGAAGGAATGTTTCATCATTTGGATCTATGTGTGTGCGAGCATTATCTTGTTGATCCAGATTGTCTCTCCCCTATGTTGATGTGGCCAACAAGCTACTATAGCTGGAATCACCTTAGTAATCAGGTAATTTCTGCTAACATCCCTAGTTACATTGATGGATTTTGTTATTAGAGTACCCCTAGGTCCATTTCAGCTGTCTCTTTGTGCTGGGTCCTGGATCATGGTAAAACAATAGTTAATTAACATAATATATTAAAACAAAAGTTGCAAAAATATCAAGTGAGTTAGACTACACCTTTCTCACAAATGGCCATATTCCAATTTTACCAGAAAAGTAGCAATTTCCTGCAATATCATATCTTGGAGGAGCTACACCACATAGCAGCATGCATTTTGGAATAAAATTCTTATTCTGATCTGATCTCAAAGGATCATCTTCCTTGGGCAGCATGTAAAATTTCTTTACTTTTTTCATGGTGTTGAACCACTTCTCATCTATATGAATAATGTGTTGAATTCAATAAACTTTGGCTCAGCAATGTGCAATGTTGTCACATCTAGAAATCTGATACAATGTTGTAACCATTGTTTTTTATTATCATCTCTCAAACATGGCTTCAGAGTGTTAGAGTGTCGGCGTAACATGCCTTCCTATAAACAAGCGGTGCACTGTCGTCTTGACACACCTAATGCTGCAGCTAAAGACCTAAGTGTGGTTCTTTTGTTCAAAGGTATTGTCGAAAGTATAGGCAGATCCACTAGAAGCTTTGGACGGTCACATGACCCTTTCTTTTTGGAACAAACATTTACTGGCTCACCAGCAGGACGGCATTTCTTTGCATTCCTCCATATAGATTGCACATTCCACCGATTAACATTCAAGAAAGCAGCCACATCCCTAGTTTTTGTCCTTTTCAATTTCCCATTGCTACTCCTAGAAAGTAATTCATCATAAATATCTTTTTTTTGTTGGTCTGTCAGTTTCCTTCTGCTTCTCACAACATTTGAAGTCGTATGGTGGCTTCCTACATGATGCAACACAATGACCTTTTTATATACAACTGAATTTCTTATTGCACTATTGAAACGAAATGCATTATACTTTTTATTTACCTTGTTGAGCATTGACTTGTTCACTAGATTGCTGCAGGTTGGCTGATCCAAAGGTGACATGAAAATTTTCAGCATACATATTGGCATCCTCATCTACATGGTGCCATATAAAAGTTAGTAAGATTCAATCTATGTTTATCATCATTAAACATTTCAGATCAGTCATGTCTACTGTACCTGAGTCGCTGTCATGTAAATCCATGTTTAAATCAAAATTTCCTGGTACAGCATTGCCATTGTAGACCTCTACATGAATAAAAGGAACAAAGGGAGCGGTAGTGACATAAAAAAACCCGAATCGTATTGGTCCATAAAAACTAACTAGCAATATCAGTTATTACCATAAATATAATCAGCTGTTGCAGTGACAACTAAGTGTAAGGCATCTTCAAGATTTACAAGGGAGATAGGCATGTTTAGAGTAAGTGGCGAATTAGGCATGTCTGCAAGTTTAGATAAAGTGTAAACACACCTGAATCGTAGTGGTCCATAAAAGGCTTGTTTAGATCAAAAGCTTCCGACTCATGCTCTTGTTGGTAGTGATGACCAGTTGCGTCGGATGGCTGGTGCTGCTGCTGCTGTCCCCATAGAGCAGCAAGGTCTTCTTCATTGTCGGATGGTGGTGGTTCCTCGTTGAGGTCAATGGCCATAGAAGGAGCAGAAGAGGATGAAAGGAGAAAGAAGTGCGCTAAAAGTTGTGGAAGACTAAATTCTCTGTGGTCCCAGAACAACTTATATGGTCTGTGCGTGTGTTTGAATTTTGTGGAGAGCCAATTTGTTACTGGCAAGAATCAACTTTTCATGTAAATCAGTGTTGTGTGTGACGTTGTGGCGCCAAAAGGCTGACTTTTTTTTCTGGTCCCCGCTCCTCTCTCTACTCAATTGCGTGGTGCCCACTCTCATCAGTGCAGGCTGAATTGAATTCGAAGGGGTTGGCAGAGGGGTTGCAGAGTCTTTTTTAATTTTTTTAGTTTTTTTCAACAACTGCTACACATATCTGTTTTAAAGGACGGAGGAATTATTTTGATAAGAGTCTGCATAGTCTTGTAAGGACGCGTTTTATAACAGTATGTAGGTTTATGTAGGTTTATTCTGCATTAACAAAAGCATAGTACTCCGTACTAGTGCTAACGTCTCTAATATGGATCGCAGAACACAAAGTTCAGAAAGTGATGAGAGGCTTACGACGTGGAAAGCGCTTTTAACGATTTGGCTTGATTATTATAGGTGGGGGAGGAATGTATGCTCGTGTTCAGGTGTTCCGACGTGCGGGCCGGGCACGACGCGACGACAGACGGCAGGGCCAGGAGATCTGGCGGCGTCTTTGGCTGGCAGCGCGGGGAGGGTTACCGACATGGCCGGCCGGATGGACAGACCCGTGTTTCGAGTTTGGACCCGGCGTGGTTTCGACAGCGCGCGACGCGGTGGGGTCGCGCCGGTTGATTGCCGTTTGGCCATCTGGTACGTGACACAGGCAAAGCGGTGCACACAACAAAGGCAGTTGGGATATTGGGGGTGATGCCACTCCCTCGTGTGGTGCCGTGCATTTACCATGCATAGTGATGCTGATGTGGATCACCTGTGCCCGTGGAATATTAACATGGGATCAGGGCACGAACAGAAACAGGACCTGCTGCTCGAGCTCAAAACAACGGCCGGCAAAGTAGTACTAAGTACTAACCCTTGCAGCAAGTTCACCACTGTCACTCTGCCGGCGACGAAGAACGAACGTACTAGTCTTACTACCACTGCACCACCAGCAGCAGCGTCGAAGCTGTGCTGTGCTGCTGCTACCTCGAAGCCGAGGTGTATTCAGTTCGGCTTGTTAATTACCGGCGTCGGTCGGGTCGGTTGGCACTGTCATCATCATCGCCGTAACTGTGGATCTCACATGCCCCACCCGCCCGGCGATGGTCCAGCGGATCCCAGTGAAGCGGACGGGCGACCGTCGTCGGCGCGTTCGCTCGCTCACATGCGGGCTGCCTCGGGAGTCCGGGGCGGTAGTACGTGCCGTGTGTGGGCCGCGCACCGGAATGGACGGACGGACGATTGAGGATGGAGCCTACCACCGCAACGTGCTGGACGACCACACGGAGTTCCCCTTCTCGCCCCGCCCCCCTCAATCGCCGGGACGCGACGCGGCTCGACTTTGCCTGACTCGGCCGGCGCCGGGGTTTTGCTGGTTTCTGAACGCAGAGAATTATCTATCGTGCTGTCGGCTCTTGCGACTTGCGAGAGAGAGAAGAACACACGCGCACATGCCCCATGGTTTGTGACATGTACGAACATGCGCGCCCGAGCGAAAAACTTGATGCATGGTCCATCGCCGGGATGTGACGTTCCAGTTTGGTGGTTAGCTCTGGTTAAGGTTTTTGAGGTGTTGAGTGTTCGCTTGGACGAGCATGTGATTCCGTCCTCTTCTTTTTTTTCTTTCTTTTTCTGGATTTAGCTCAAAGGTAGGCCTACTCTCTCCGTTCCGTTTTCAACCTGTTATGATTACAGCACTATTTAAACAAGTCATAATGTGCTAATACTGCTAGTACTACTAACTAAAGTTCAGCCCACCAAGACGCAGTTGCCTTTCTGAATTCGTTCATTCACTAGCCTATCGCACGCGATCCAAATGCGGACATGGTACTAACTAACACACATACTAGAACAGAACCACATGTACATACATGCGCCACCAAAGGACGGTATTATTACGCCGCGCTAGAATTAAGCACCATGTGTCGTGTGTGCGCCTCCAGTCTCTGAACGACAAGATAAAGAGCGGCAAACACTTTGAATATTAGCA
The DNA here is from genome assembly GCA_001182835.1 of Oropetium thomaeum. Taxonomy (NCBI): domain Eukaryota; kingdom Viridiplantae; phylum Streptophyta; class Magnoliopsida; order Poales; family Poaceae; genus Oropetium; species Oropetium thomaeum. The sequence continues at coordinate 1,836,120 of LFJQ01000018.1, read as the reverse complement.
GGAGGGTCCTACCGGCGGGCCGATCTGATAAGCACACATTCATGCTCGCTCATGCATCGGGGTTTTAATGAACAATTTTGCTTAGTGTAGCGCACTTCTACTTGTCCGGTGATCCCGCGTCATCTGTAATTACGGACTAGCGGCCGGCACCTTTGTCCCCTCTCTATTGTTTTCTCGAAAACATTTTTTGGGGAGTATTGTTCAGAAGGAATTATGGACAAGGGCTGTCAACAGCTAAAATTAGAAGAAATACTTGTCACGGAGACATGTCAATCGGGGTGATTTGTGAAAAAAAAAATTGAAGGAACGAAAAGCTCGGACTGTTGTTTCCTGTTGTGGTTCATTCAGTCATTCCTCACTGGAAATACAATTTCCAAACCGAAAGTGCATCACGCTGAACAATGCAAGGCCACAATGGAAAACCTGGCAGAGGACCTGGAACGAGCTTTGGCCGAGAAATGGATCCAGATACAGTAGTAGCAAAAGAAAAAAAAAAAAGATTCTCAAAGCTAGTATTACGCTGTCACTTAACCCTTCTCCTCCCCTCCCATGTTTAGCCCACAAAAACCGCGTAATTAACTGGCGAATGATAAAATCCTTGCCAAAAACCATGGTCAAAATCCTCAACCAAAACTACAGCAGGAGAACACACGGACATGCCGAAAGACACAGCAAACATTCATAAAATAATGTTTGCTTCCCCTTCTGGCCGTTTCTCTCTCTAGACGTGTTGAGCTGTTTCCCAGTCCGTCCCCTTCCCTGAGCGCAGCTTCCGTCCCTTCCATCCTTCATAAGCTCACTCTCAAACGGAGCTGGTCGACAGCTCTGCAGCAAAGATAGCATAGCACTGGGAGTAGTGAGTGTTTGTGAGGCGCTGTTGCGAGAGGGGTTGGCATTGGAGTGGAGGTGGAGCCGGGAGGGTGCTAAAGGAGGAAGGGGAGCCTCCAGCCAGAAATAGTGTGCGGCGGAGTGAGTGGCTATCTTGGGTGCTGGGTGAGAGAAAGGCGGGGGCCCTTGCTCGGACGAGGCGCCGGGTTCTTGGACCGGCCATTGATGGCGCCGTGGAGCGGCTTGTGGGGCGGCAAGGCCGGCGGCGAGGCCTACCGCGGCACGCCGGTGGTGGTCAAGATGGCGAACCCCAAGTGGTCCATCTCCGAGATCTCCTCGGCGGAGGACGACGAGGAGGACATCTTGGCCGCCGGCGGCCGCCGCAAGGGGACCCGCACCAAGAACGCCAAGCAGATTCGGTGGGTGCTGCTGATCAAGGCCCACCGCGCCGCTGGGTGCCTCGCCTCGCTCGCCTCCGCGGCTGTCGCGCTCGGCGCCGCCGCGAAGCGCAGGGTGGCCGCTGGCAGGACCGACGCCGAGGCGGGCGTCGTCGCTGCCGCCGGCGAGAGCCCCGTGGTGCGCTCCCGGTTCTACGGCTTCATTAAGGCCTTCCTAATCGTTTCCGTGCTCCTCCTCGCCGTCGAGCTCGCCGCCTACCTCAACGGCTGGAACCTCGCTGCCTCCGCACTCGCCCTCCCCGTCATCGGACTCGAGTCGCTTTACGCGTCTTGGCTGCGCTTCCGTGCCACCTACGTCGCGCCGTCGCTCCAGTTCCTCACCGACGCCTGCGTCGTTCTCTTCCTTATCCAGAGCGCCGACCGCATCATCCAGTGCCTCGGCTGCTTCTACATCCACCTCAAACGCATCGAGCCCAAGCCCAAGTCTCCTGCATTGCCTGACACCGAGGACCCGGACGCCGGGTACTACCCCATGGTGCTCGTCCAGATACCAATGTGCAACGAGAAGGAGGTTGGTGCCTTGCTTACGCTCCTGTTTTTGTCACCCACCAACGTGCCGTCTTTTGACCGAATGTTTGTTGTTTGCTTCTTCAGGTGTATCAACAATCAATTGCGGCTGTGTGCAACCTCGACTGGCCGAAATGTAACTTCCTGGTTCAGGTGTTGGATGATTCTGACGACCCCTTGACACAGACCTTGATAAGAGAGGAGGTGGCGAAGTGGCAACAGCAAGGTGCCCGGATTGTGTACCGTCACCGTGTGTTGAGGGACGGATACAAGGCTGGAAACCTCAAGTCAGCCATGGCCTGCAGCTACGTGAAGGATTACGAGTTTGTTGCCATCTTCGACGCAGACTTCCAACCAAATCCTGACTTTCTGAAGCGCACCATCCCACATTTCAAGGTGAATCAAGAGCAATTTAGTATGTTTGCGCTTTCGTATCCTCTGTTTTTGATAATTATCCTGATTCCTCCATTGAACTGTGGCAGGGTAACAATGAATTGGGGCTGGTGCAAGCAAGATGGTCCTTTGTAAATAAGGATGAGAACCTACTAACTCGGTTGCAGAATATTAACCTTTGCTTCCACTTTGAGGTGGAACAACAGGTGAATGGGATATTCTTGAACTTCTTTGGGTTCAATGGCACCGCTGGAGTTTGGAGGATCAAGGCGTTAGAGGACTCAGGTGGGTGGATGGAACGGACAACTGTGGAGGATATGGACATTGCTGTTAGGGCGCACCTCCATGGCTGGAAGTTCATCTTCCTGAATGATGTGGAGGTATTCTCTAGTTTATCTTCCAAATTTGTTGCTCGGTCATGTTACTTAACTTCTCAAAAAAAATTTTTGCTGAAACTAGAGGGAGAAGATCCCTACAGGCTTGTTATTAATGATAAACTTAACTTCTCAATTGACCTGATTGCCGCTTTGCAATATTGTGGACAGTGCCAGTGTGAATTGCCTGAATCATATGAGGCCTACAGGAAGCAGCAACACAGGTGGCATTCCGGTCCAATGCAGTTATTTAGGCTTTGTTTACCAGACATCATCAAATGCAAGGTATTGCAATGCTCTTTATGGTTGTACCTTTATCTCTTCGCTGCAACTGAACAACCTTATTATATGCTATTAGTAATCAAGCTTAATGATACCGATAAGAATAATGATTCAAAATAGTACGATTTGTATTACAAAGAGGGTCTGAATTCTGCTTCTTCCTTGTTGCTTTGTATGCTATTAGTATTTTGTGAGAAACATATTTTATATAGAATGCTTGTGATTAATTTAAATTAGGTTGCATTTTGTACAGCACAAATTCTTGTTGTACCAATTTTTAGTTGGTAACAATTTTATGTTACAATGTCCGCTACAAATAGCATGTTTTGCATACCCTGTTTTGTTAGGTAGTCATGGGGGCTATGGAGACTAACTGATGAATAAAAGGTTGCTATGCTTGCTTGCTTTGGTGTTACACTTTGACCTTGCCAAGTGCGCTCCAATGATGTTAATACCTAATGAAAATTCAGAAGGGTGTAAGTTCCATGATGCTTTTGACCTAAAGACCTGATATGAAAAAATTGTCGCTTGGGACACTCCTGCGTTATTTAGCTTCTCTTAGTGCTGATATGTTTATACACTTTAAGTTGCATTATCATCATTGACCTTCTACACAGTTCCATATAGAACTGTAGCTCTAGTTTTCATAGGCCACTTGTAAACTGTTATCATTTTGAATATGCTACTCCACTAACTTGCTCCTAGGATATGATTTCAGATGAAATAATTGATACAGTGGTAGCTTTATTTTACAGCAATGAAAAATAAGCTCCAGTGTTTTATTTTTTACTTATATGTTGTTTTGCTCTGTTGCAGATCGCATTTTGGAAGAAAGCCAACTTGATATTCCTTTTTTTCCTACTACGAAAGCTCATCTTACCTTTCTACTCCTTCACGCTCTTCTGCATCATCCTCCCAATGACGATGTTTGTGCCTGAAGCTGAGCTTCCTGACTGGGTGGTGTGCTACATCCCTGCCCTGATGTCACTACTGAACACCCTTCCTTCCCCAAAGTCGTTCCCTTTCATCATCCCATACCTTCTGTTTGAGAACACCATGTCTGTGACAAAGTTCAATGCCATGATCTCCGGCCTGTTCCAGCTTGGAAACGCATACGAGTGGGTGGTGACCAAGAAATCGGGCCGTTCATCAGAGGGCGACCTCATTTCGTTGGCGCCCAAGGACCTGAAACACCTCAAGAACGTCTCCGCGCCTAACCTTGACGTGGTGGCAAAGGAGCAGCAATCGGCCTTGAAAAAGGATTCAAAGAAGAAGCACAACCGGATATACAAGAAAGAGCTCGCGCTGTCTATGCTCCTCTTGACCGCCGCCGCTCGAAGCTTGCTCTCGAAACAGGGTATACACTTCTACTTCCTCTTGTTCCAGGGCATTTCCTTCTTGTTAGTTGGCCTTGACCTCATAGGTGAGCAGATTGAGTAGGCTGTAAATAAAAAAACAGCAAGTGATGAGCATGGAACTATCGAAAATGGGAGTGCTGCAAAGGAAGCTGAGATTCAGAACAGAAACATGCATATTGTGGAGTTGTTGTGCCTTCCTGGATTTTGTCCTGACTGCACGACACGATCCAAAGGCTCCCACGTGAGAAGGAACCTCCTCCTCTTTTCAGATCCGGAGGGTGTAGATAAATGTCAATTGCCGTGTAAAATTGCGTAGCTCTTCCATGGCCCCCCTCCTCTATTCTTTTGTGTTAAATGTGGGATTCGTAGGATGTACACACGTTCTGTACAGTTGATGAGGGAAAAGAACACAAAAAAAGAAGTCACAAAATTAGAGGCCATCATGTCATAATGTACTAGTAGTAGCTGCTGATGTGATCTCTTCCTCTTCCAGATCCGGATCGTGCTTGTCCATGTGTGTGTTGTTTCACCTGCACCCCGCTTATATTGTAAAAATTGATAGTTGTCGAGAACGAGAGGGGTCCACATGATTGGGAAGATCTGTGTCTCCCCTCACTGCTCCCATAGGAGACCCCGACTCTACATCTAGATTCCGGCAACTGGTCAAACCGGTTGTTCGTGTCGTCAGGTCTCTGAATTGGAGTAGTGCTGTATTTCCTAGAAAATTTTGTGATAGAATGGAACACGCGAAAAACGCATCTCTGCATGTAAGGAGCTTTTGCAGTCGCAGCGTAACCTGCTAATGAAAATCTTGAGGTCCTAGTACTAGAGACAGTACAAGACATTTATGTACTAGTAGATCATATATACAGCTGGAGAACATATCCTGATCGTCGATGTTCGTTGTTACAAGGAATTGAATAAATAAAAATTTGAAACGTTTGTCTGCTGCTGCAAGGCGTCAATTGAGAGGCAATATAAAAATTCGGGATGCCAAAGAAAATTCAATCCGGTAGTACTAGCATTCGAGACCCATCCTAAGGTCGGGGTCAGGTGTCAGCAAAAGACAGACTCCATCTGGAGCTGGAGCTGAGCTGTGAAAAACCGAGAGACGGGGACTCTTTCGCCGCAGCAACCGTGCTTGACCAGCGCCCGCCGAGTCATCGGTGCGCCCGCCTTATCGCCACGCACCGCAACAGCTGTACGGCTGGTCCAGTCCAGCCCCCCGCGGCCACGGGCACGTGACGATGGCTTCGGCTTCGTCCGTGTTGCTTGGGGTTGGGGACCTTCTGCTGCGGATCGATAATTGGCGATCAAGTGCAGGCAGCTCGATCTTCTTCTTGTCCGACGCTACCCGTTGCTATGCTGGTGCTAGTGCCTGCTTTTGCTTTGCGCCTGAGGGGTTCGTTAGGTTTGGTGCTCGTCGTCGTGCAGTATAAGCCAAGAGACGGGGGAGAAGAGATTACTTACCTTTGTCCGTCTGTGTACCTGCTCCGTGCACTTGGCACCTTGGGATCATGGCCAATGATTCCGGCAGCGCCTACGTGTGCTTGGGAAAGTGACGACCCGAACCTCCTAATGGGCGCGCACCATCGATTCATTATTGTACTCATGTTAAAGTATAGTAGTGCTACTAGTAGTATATAACAGTTCAAGCTATGATGACACAGCAAGCACGTTACACAGGAGACAATACCAGTTCTCGGTCAGTGATACTGATACACAGCGGCGGAGAACGGTCAAATAGAACTGGCGGATCGGCATGCCAGCCATAAAAAAAAAACTGGCAGCCCGGTCCAGTAGCCCACAACATGTCATCAGCTATCTGGGCCTCGGGATCAGCCTCTCAAGACGCGCGCGAGGCAGCCCAAATCACAGCAGCAGGGTAACCGGACCGGCCTAGCATAGCTCGTGGTAGCAAAGCCGGAGGCCCGGATCGCGCGGGGTCGATATCGATCGAGTCGACGTCGACTCGCGGCGGCGCCGCACATCCCATCTGCTGTGCGGACATAGTCGTGAACTGTAGGCGCACGCGCTGAGGGCGATAATGGTCGGCGGAGAACACGCGCGCCGGGCCCGGGCGGCGCCCGGCGTCCGCCGAGACACCCGAGAACATGCGGCGCCGTACCCGTACCCCACTGTTGACCTCGCGTCCTCGCTCTAGGTGTTAGCGACACGAACGGTGTAGTGTAGGACGTGTGGACATCGGGGGTGTCCGGGAACAGTGGTGTCCCGTCTTGACGAGTATGACGCCAGATGAAAGCTAAAGCTGCAGCTTTGACTAGCATCAAAAGCCCGCCCGCGCCCGCGTAGCCGGGTGGCACGGCGCCAGCCGCCAGCCTAACGCTACGGGCAGCACACGGGAATTGAGCTAGGGCGCGCAGGGCGCAAATCAAATTTGATCCCACAGATGAAATTGCAGGCAGGAACGAACGATGAACCTGTCAAATAACTCGTGCCCGATTTGACCAGGTTAGCAGATCAACACGGTAATAATCATCCGATTTCCCATATCAGTGTCGAATCCTTGGCCTCACTTAACCTAATAAGCTGGGGCTATTGCTGCTGTGCCGGCGCAAACAAGAGGGTGCCCGGTAGCGGCGGAAGTGGAGTGCGGGCTGCGGCGTGTTCGCCGCGTATTCAGGGGGAGCCACGACCGGCCGGAGAAGCCGGCGTCCCAGGCCCCGGCGCGGGTACGAGACGCGCAGTGGATCCTGGCTTTTGGCACGCTGGCCGCCTCTCTGGATTTCCGGCTAGCTGGCTACTACTACTAGTAGGCGTGGACGAAGTGGAGGACACTTGACGCCGCCGTCTTCCTCTCCCTCCAGGTGTTGCAACACGAACATGGACGGCGAGGGCCACGCCACGCTCCGGAACAGTCTTCCCCAACAGTCCCCCGGTCTCTCGCCGAGCATTGCCCATCAAGCATACATAGCTCGAGACCTGAGAAATCAAATCAAAGCCTGCGGCCGCCGGGGATGCGGGGACGCGCGCTGCATTTGCATCGGTCTAGCACGAAGCTAAAGCTTAGAGCTAGGCCACGTGAAAATTGCGAGCCAAGAATTCCACGGCTCACACAGAAGATTTGTACGGGATCAGGAATACGGAGGACAGAGTGGTACTACTAAATAAGAGTACGGCAGACGACCGGTCAACTTGGCGGAATTTCCTCGGTCAAGTTAGGAGATCAACGCTCGCTAACCACCCCAAACTTAAAACTTCTTCCCACATTAGTGTGGCTGGCTATTCTAGGAGACATCCATACGCTGCTGCTGCTGTCCTTGCCGACCTCTCGATGTTAGTACAAAAAGAAACCTCCTCTCGTAACACAAAAGGAGGAGGAATCAGGAGAGGCCACAAACCTAGCAAGCATATGCCTAGCTAGTTTCCTCAGGCTAAACTAATTCAACTTCTGCTGATGCTGCTGCTGCAAATCCACACCCCAACTACCTAAGTGATCTTGGCTCACTAACTACCACCATCGAAGTGCAAACACCACCGCGCTACGCGACTCTCTCCAGGAGGCTTTGTTTACGACGCATCAGTCCACGCCGCGAACATTGGCAGGTGCGCGATGGACACGCCGGGCCGCGCCGCCGACGGCGATGGTACCCAGGAGCCCAGCGGCACCGGCAGCGGCGGGTAGGAGGATAGCTTGTTGGAGGCCGCCGCCGCCGGAACGGGCTTGGCGAAGAGCGTGGCGAGGCCGCCGCCGCCCAGGTCGGCCGGGCTCTGCTCCCTGGAGTTGCTCACGCTCGCGGCGAGGGACGACGCGTTCGACACGTGCGCAGCGCCGCCCGCAGCGTCCACGGACACGATGTCGTGTTGAAACGCCGAGAAGGCCGAGAAGTCTTCGCTCGCCAGGAGGTGCTCGTGGTTCCGCTGCTGCAGGACCGGCGGCTCGTTCGTCCGTGCGGTGGGAGGCGCCGGCAGTTCTTCCGCCTGGAACGTCAACTCCACCGCGTTGCCGGCCGGCACCAGCGCCGCCGCAGCAGCAGCGTTGGAGACCGCGGTGACGCCCGCTGCACCTGCAGAAGCGGCGGCCCCAGCGTCGCCGCCGTCCTTGTTGCGGCGTACGAGCTCGCTGGGGAGCAGCGTGCTGCTCTCCATGATCTTTTCGACGTCGTACCGCGTGATGTCGAAGTTAGTGACTGCTACCAGGCCGCGGAACTTGATTGCGGCGACGTCGTACGCCTCCGCCGCCTCCTCCTGCGTGGCTGCACAGAGAAAGTCATTAGTAGCCGCTGCTTATCAAATCCAAACACACACACGTGACCAAAACTCAGCAGGCGGAATGAATGCGCTCCTGATACAGACAGCGGTCAAAAAAGAAGCAAAGCGCGAAAGCGACGACGCCCGATCCAGCATGCAGATGATGGAACCGGACTGCGCCCGATCCAGCCTTATGAAAAAGATGAGACCAAACAAACGCTAACGCGAGCTGGGGCCGGCAACCGGGTACGCTATGCACGCGCGAAAAAAAAGTGTGCAAGAATCGGCAGAGGAAACATTCTTTGGGGGTGAGGGGCCAGGGCCAGTGCATCATTGAGCAAGCTCAATTTTGGATCATTGTGACTGGACGCCCTGCGTCCTTAAACCGTGACAACCTCTGCGACCTTGTTTCGGTGCTAATAACAAACGGCTAGCTCCTACAGTAGTAGTACACTAGCAGTTGATGACGATCAATGCAAAGCTAGCACTAGTACCATAACGACATGGAAGCACGAGAATCTGAAAAAAACATGGTGGCAGTGAACTGAATGCATACCGAAAGTTCCCAAGTAGAGGTCCTTGTTGCCGGAGACGCGGCCGATGCGCGCCTGCCACCGCCCGTGCTGGTGATGCCTGCGACAAAGCGCTACCATTGCTTCAGTAAATTTTACTAGTAGTAAGAAGAAGCTGCTGCCCTTCCTCGTCTACGCGAGGCGACACGGATTCAAACGAAAGATTGGCTGTGCATGCACAAACCTGGTGACTCCACGGTAAATCGAAGCGCCGCGCGAGAACCCGCTGCTCTTCCTGCAGAAAATTTAAAATGCGATCCGGTACGAGCATACGAACCATCAGATTTGGGTTCCCTTTTCGAAACAGACAGAACCATCGAAAGAAAGCATGAGAATCCGGCGAGAGGAGTACCTCCGGAGATGAGCCACGTACTCCAGCCTCGTCATGTCCTTCATCTCCTCAAGCTCCTCCTGGTAGTCCTCCAGCTACAACGTTCAAACGACAGCATTCGAAACGAGCAAGAACGACATCAGTACAGTACATTTTGATCGAACCCGCTGCACACAAACACGGGCGGATTCAAATTAAAGCGACGCTAGCTGTGCTCAGGTTGATCACCGGGAAGTTGATGTGCGAGGACGGCCCCCAGTACTTGAGCGCCGCCAGGTCATAAGCCCTCGCGGCCTTCTCCTCCGTGTCATACCCACCTGAGATTCAACCCAAAGCACAGTGAGACAAAGACAACTGAAAACCTCTCAACTGCTTAAATGCAAAATATACGAACATAGTACTTACCGAGATAAACTGTGTAGGCAAATGCAGTAGTACGTCCAGAGCAGTCGCAGTTGATGCCCACGAGTGTAAGGTTCAGAGACATGGAATGGAAGAGCAATTCATTAGTGACTCAAGCATTATACTACTAATAGTACGAGCTTAGAGTTAGGCGGCCGGAGAAGAATGTTGATGTAGATAAGCGATACTGCCTTAGCGGCACGGACGTACCTTGCCGGCCCTTCCTGGTCTGCCCTTCCTTCCTGCAGCTGTTGTCCCAGAGGTGCGCCTCGTACCTCCCCGTCCACCTATGCCTGCTTTTGCTTCGTGAAAAATCACGCACGCATAAGGTGAGGCGGCAATGGCGCAAGCCGGCTTTTGCTTCCTGGAATAAAAAGAATCAGGGACGGGGCGCACCTGGTGACGCCACGGTACTGCGACGTGCGCTGGCCGAAGGTGTCGATGGACTTGCGGTGCACGACCTGCTTCTGCCCGGCCGTGCCGCCGCGCTTCCTGCTGCCTTCTTCGATAGCCATGAACTCGGCGACGGCCGGGTCGCCCACTTGCACGGCCGTGACGCAGCTCGACTGGGACCCGGACCCGCCGGAGCTCATGGACAGGGCCAGCGGGTGGCACGCGGCCGCCGGCACCAGGGCGGCGGCGTCCGCGCCGGTGCCGTTGACGTCGGCGTACCCGCCGGCTGCGTTGCGGGCAGCAGCCAACCAGTTGGCGGCCGCCATTGCCGCGGCGGCGGACTGCTCGTCCACAAGCGACGAAGCGTGGTGGCCGTAGACGTCGTGCGCGGCCTGCAGGTAAGCGTCGCCGTGGTCCTGGTAGCGGCCGCCGCCGCCGTAGTAGTAGATGCTGGAGGTGTCTGAGCTCAGCGCCATCGCGGGGCCCGCCGCGCCCAAGAAGTCCTCCAGCTTCGGCGATGCCGAGGATACCACCACCCCTGATCACGCGACAAAAGCTCCTCACAATCGCCGACCAAGAAACACATATACTAGTAGTACAAATATGCGTCGTCGATAGAAAGAACACTAATCAACCCAAAGAACGGCAACTGTAGCAAGTACTACGATCAAGCAAGTATTACTTTTAGTGTCTCACGGCCCCAGACCATCAACGACTAACAAGTCCGTTCGTGGATGGGAGATGGAATCATTGATCACGCGGTATTGATTGCTTACCGTGGTGCTGGTCTTCCTCGCCTCTCCGGAAGGCCTCCGTGACGCAGAGGGAGCCGTCGGACCTCAGCGGCATGCAGGAGAGAGCGGGGTAGAACCCGCCGCCCGCCGCTTGGGTCACGGCACTGTCTTGGCCCCCGCTGCCGAGCACGTAGCAAAAGGGCGCCGGAGAGGAGGTTACGGGCATTGGCCCGTAGTAGAGGCCAAGGCCACCGGGATGCTGCTGGATGCCGCCATCCGCCGCCGCGTCCATGGACGCCATGCGATGAGGGGACAGCGAGAAGTCCAGCCAGCCACCCCCAGCCGCCGCCGCGTCGCTCCCGCCTGTGCTGCAGCTGCTGACGTTCTGGCTGCTATTGCTCGTCATTTTGTACTGCTAGTGCTAGTGAGGCCGGCAGGAGTGGAGGTGGCGGAGCACGACGAGGCTGTATTTGGGAGAAGAGACGATGAGGGATCAATCATTGGGGAGTACATGGGGCAATGATGCCGGCACTCTCCATGGCGCGCGTTTGAAGGGGGGCGGGTAGCTTCTTCGGTTTGTGTGTGTGCACCTCCGGGGGATGCGGGGAGGTGGATAAGCTGAAGCTGAGCTTAGCCTCTCTGCTGGCCTGCTGTGTGCGTGTGGTGGACTGGGCAATGGGGGAGTCGACGGAAGGAGAAGAGGGATCGCTCAAGTGAAGAAGAATGTTGTGTGGGCCTTTGATTTAAAGCGTGCAAAAGGAATGAGATTGCTCTTCGCAATAAGAGACCACATACTGTATGCAAAAAAAAAAAATTGAGACTACTGTATGCAATAAAAACAATGCCGTTGGTAACATTTGAATTGCCAATATTGCAATGAACCATTGCGGCAAATCTCTTCTTTTTTTCTTAAAAAAAAAGAGAACTCTGAGCTTCCTAACAACCTTCTTTTTCGGAGATTATAGTTTCCATAAGCTGAAAATAAGGATTTCTTTTACTCAACGATCACAACCTTTATAAATCAAAATTTTAAACCCTTGATCCTATCAACAGCCTTTTTGTTGCAATCCCACATTATTTTATAGGAAAAGAACCGCCTCACTTCACATACGCCCAACCAAATCAGCCTATTTTTTTCCTTGTCTAAAAAAAATCAACTAATTTTCATTTGGAGCAATATATGGGATATTTATCAAAGTTACAAAAACTTAGAGGATCGTATTCATGTTGTAGAGACTCAGTAATGAAAAGTATAAAAACTTTTGCTATTTGAGAATATTTTTAACTAAAAATGATAAATACATTTCGATATTTTTAAATAAAATATTGGGTAAGAAAACCTGAAAGTTTCTAGTCAAGCTACATGCATCTTCTTTGTACAGTACTAGAATTCAATGGATTAAAAATACATTTTGTTGAAAAGGTAAAATATTACGCATATCACAAAACACTTATTAAGTACATAATATGCAACATTATTTTTACTAACCACATAAATAAAGGTTTTACTAATAACGTCTTACAATTAAGCTGTGACTGCTACACAAATAACAGTGTTATAGTCATTTACTTATTTTCTTAAAAATATGACTGAAATATATATGTACAAAATATCAACCGTTTCGACACTAAAAATCTCTAAAATATCTATTTGACATATGTGCCAGATTAGCGCGCATGTACCCAACATGCGTAACTTATTATACTTCCTTTGCTCCGTAAGTACTATAGTACGTATACTGTAGTACGGTGAATATGAATACTGCTAGTAGTAATTTTTTTCCTGGACAGGAAATTTACATAAATGCGAAAATTCGCGACGAAGAACGCGTGTAGTATATCTCTATGCGCGTACATCTGCTTTTCTTGTACCGTCATCGGATGATCCGTCTTAGTGGAGAGAGAGAGAGCAGAGAGGAGAGAGGGAGTACTACTGCAGAGCTTGTCACTTCAGAACAGCACTAGTACTGGCCCTGGTGTATTGTAGAGCCAGCCGTCCAGCAGCTGACCGACCAATGCTTCTGATTAAAATCTGCCCCTCAGATGAAATTCATAGAGCAGCAGTGTAGTCTGCTGTTCATTACGCAGGCACGCGACTCGCCTTCACGCATCGCAGAGATGAGAGGATGGCACACAGCTGGCAACTTAGAGAGAGGTGCATGAGGATTATACTAATGCACAGTAAGAAGTTCTAACTATTCCTTGATGTTGATATTTCATCGCGAAAGTACGTGCAACACACGGTGGTGTACGTAGCGTGTTGGATTGTAGTTCACATTAGGAATATACTAATGCACCGAAAGAATTTTTAACTATTTATGTTGATATATCAGGCTTATATTGTGGAATCGAGATTATTAAATCTGATATTATGAATTCTGAATATCAAAATTTGGAGGGCTGTTTTTTCTATATTTCACAATCTAATTATTGTCGTGTTAAGATGTCAAATTCATTCATATATATAACATAATTTGGTAAAAGTTCACTCACACCAGATCGTGAGAGTGCGGAACTTGTACATCCGAATTTATAGCTGGCTAGACCGACATGAAACACGGTTCTTTTTGGACCGGTATGGTTTGAATCGGGCCGTGTCCATGCTCGGATCTCATCGTCAAGACCGTGGACTTACACGACATGACCTGTATAAGCGTTGCCCGGTTGGTAGCCCACGTAACGGCCTATTTTTGATTTTCATTATTTTAAAATTTCTTTTGAAAATATCAATGTAGTAGAAAAATAAAAACATAAAACTCGATCGGGTTTCGAGCCGATCTAGTATGTCAACATCGAGCCATGCCGTTTTTAGCCTTCGACATTTTACAACTGGGCCACACAGCCCGGTTCAAAACCATGTCGACTCGTCGCGAGACGGTCCATTCCCGAGGTATATCCAGATTATAGAATCCAATTTCCATAATATGAACTTTTGTTTCATCTCATCATAATACAGATTACGATTTCACAATCTGAAGAAAACAAAGGGACTTAAAGTATATGCATGCATCCCTCGCGTCCTCTCTTTCCATTGTCACACGTTCTACACAAAAACGACACTGAAACGCGTCCATGGTGTATCGCGTCGGATCTTTTTCTTGACGTGCATCATCGATTAAATACTCACACACGTATACGTAGTACCACGACAGTGGTGGAGCTTTCTTTTGTACTACCAGCCGTACGTCCTCTCAATCACTTCTAATGCGACAAAACTATAGGCAAGACCGAGACGATCAAGATCGTTCAAGGACCAAAGAATCTCTTGGCCATGGCCGGATTGGATCTTCTTCTTCCCTTCACATATGTTTCTTAAACTGGAAAACCTGAATGAGAGAATTAAACGTACTAGTACTGCAGATGAATTGTCGATCGGTTTTCCATCTCGATCATCGGTTGCGATCCAGAGGAGAGACTACAGCGCAGGCAGGCAGGCAGGCACTAGCAGGCCGTACGCGAGCTGGGTCTAGGACCGTAGGAGCAGTAGACCCTTGATGCGAGAAACAGAAGGAAAAACTTTCGTGTTCATGGCGACGTGTGTCTATTAATTCGGACGCCGGCATGGTGCGTGTGTATGTTCGTGTACGGATAGAAACACCATATGTAATGCGCGCGCTGCGCAGCTACAGTGTCGTCGTGCATTGACAATGCGTAGAGAAAGACGTCAATGCGAGCCCTAGAGAGAAACTAGACAGATGAGTATATATTGCGCGCGAGAGAGGAAGGCGTGTGGGGGGCCTGGATCGGAAATAATGTGACGTGCATGGCAATTGGCAATGGCTACAGATTGAAAGCTGGAAGGGTTTTAATCGCTTCCGTTTGAACGGTGTACAGTGGTCACGTTGTGCAAGGGCTGGATGCATGTAGTACTAGAGGTCAACGACAGGCTCGGATGAACTGTTGCCCGCGTCGGTTCTTACCATCCGGATAACATAACATGTTGTTAGCCTGTTGGTTGTTACGGTTTATATATATTGATCCTGGTTGCTTGAAACTAGGGATCAAGATGAAGCATAGCTCGACCACACGCCCAAAGCTTTGATCAAGGTCGTCAAGGATTGATTCAGATTACCTACTGTAAGACATGGTCCACTCTCAAGATCTTATATAGTACTAGTAAACCCTGTTGCTATGTAAAAGCTCCTTGTTCGAAAAGATTAAGGGGGTGTTTGTTTCCGCTACTAGAAGCTGACTTTCAGCTTTTGCTAGTGTGAGGAGCGTTGGATCCATTCTACGGAGCGTGAGGAGCGTCGGATCTACTACAAAAACTGGAATCCAACTTCTGGTAGTGGAAACAAAGACCCCCTAAGAATGTACTACCAGCGGCTTTCAAGGGGGGTGGGTACTGTACTGGGTAAACGTACGTAGGACGAGGATGCATGTGCACCATTAAAAAAAAAAAATAGCAACGGGGGGTTAACCACTTGTGCCTGCTGCTTTGCTCCATGCTCCTGTCCCTTTCATGCACCTAGATGTGCAGGGCGTCAGGGGGGTTAAGGGCAGACAATGCGGGCAGCTGGCTGGCCCAGGCCGGAGGCAATGCATGCACAGGTGTGGTGTAGAACTGCAGAGGTGCGAGCGCGATCGACGAAGAAGAATCCTTATTCCGTTCTGCATGGATTCGGGCCTGTTTCTCCCATCCTTTATTTATTCACGGTTTGATCTGCCACCGGTTTTATGGTGCGTGAGGAGTTATTTGGCCGCGTGGGTGTAGTGTAGAACTGCAGAATGCCCCCTACCGTTCAGATCACATGTTCGAGCGTACGTAGGCACAGTTTGTCTCATCATCATCAAAGAGTTGACTCCCATAAATGGAGAAAATTCTGTTGCCAAAGAGGAGTAGTACGTGAGCACTCTCAGTCTCAGCTGGGTGGATTGGCCTTCCCAAAAACATTCTTCCATGTAACAAAAGGAAGACGCGCGCAACAAACTGGTGGATCGAGAGGGGATGAGTCTGTGTGGGGTCCAGCTAGTGTTTTGTTTGGAAAGCGTTTAGGAGTAGTAGGACCGTAACACGGAGCAGTAAAAGAGTACAGTAATTCGCACTTCAGTGTGCACCGTCCGGACAGGCGGTGATATACGAAAGAATTGCCGTGGATGTGCCGTCGCGCGGCCCGCGGTCCATGCATGAGCACGATAAGACAAGTCGTGAAGCAATGCAAGCCTAAATAAAGCTGGAGAGACCTATTCCAGCACAGTGGAACGAAGCTGGACTACATACTGCATGATACATCTGGTGAGGGGGGCGAACAGTTTTGAGCGCCTCCAAAACATTTTGTTTAGGCTAGAACCTTGATGATTGACCGAGGGCATGACTGAACCCGATCCTTTTTCCACACAGCAAGCTTTCCCACTGCTAATGCCCTTGTGTCCTGCGATCCTGTCCCGCTTTTTTCACAAAGCACTCCGCAGAGAGGCTTTCCCCGTCTTTACCACGAGCCAGCAATTACTCGTCAGTAAGCGTGCAACCGTTCACCGGCTTTTGTTTTGTACTGTACCGGCTTTTGGTCATAGGGGCTTGTCGGCATGCCGCAGGCGCCGCCGCGGCTCGGTGATTCTTTCCTCGGTCGCGCAGGCTGTGGTTTTAGGTAGCCGCTGGCCGAATTACTGCGTCCAAACAAGAAGGCGCACTCTAGCAGCAGTGTTGTAGCCGCAGCAAGAGTCAAGCCCGTGCAACACGCAAAGGATCCTAATCCTGCGTGTGTCAAGTCAAGCCGTCAATTCGTCGTTCATCGATTCGGAACTTGAACCTCCTCTCTCACAGCCTCGCATCTCGCCGCCTGCTTTTCCACTTCCGGAAGCCAAACTTACTGTACAGTACATCAATCAGGAAAGCTGGCCGCGACTCCGGTCGGGCTCCGATCGATGAAAGCAAACCAACGGCAACGTAGTAGCAGCTCCGATTTTTATTTCGTTCACTCGTCGCCCTGTCTCGATCTCGACTTGCAGCAGCAGGAGGAAGCAATGCGGCTTGCACTAGGAGTAGCAGTAGCCGGGAGGAAGGGGAAAAGAAAAGTTTCTGGCTGGACAAGAGACACATGAAGGTAAAGAGGTCGCAGATCATTCACGAGATTAGATATACTATGAGCAGCTACGGGCCTCGCCCAAGGCCGTCGTCGTAGTAGTAGGAGCCTAGCTAGCGGTGGTAGTACTCGTAGCTTGCGCTCGTAGCAGCAGCTGGTCAGGGAAAAAGACGAGAGAGAGGCAATGGCATGCGGCGCAGCACAGCGGCGCCTGCCTGCGACCCGTCGTCGAAGACGATGGACGCGTTACGACGATTCACGCGGGGGCACACGCCACACGCGCGCTGCATGCTCAGCTGTGCGGCTGTGCCGTTGCCGTGTCGCTTGCGCGCCGTGGCCGCCTTTGACCGGTAAAGATGTCCGTCTCTTTCGTCTTCCCCGTCGCTCAACAGCTGGTCGGTTTCCGATGGACCTGGTTCCTGGCCTGGCACGGCGCGAAGACGGGCAACGGAGAAAGAAACGATCGACCAGAGACTCATCAGAGAGGGCTAATCGCATCTCGTGTGTGCCCGCGCGCCGAGATCCATGGATGCCAGTCAATCTGTCTGTCGTCCAGCTTTGGCGTTAGCTGTAGGGGGGTGAGGTAGACCTGCTCCTGCTAAGCTTCCTGCGCTGCTCTGCGACAAAGGGCTGATGTTGACGCCGCTGCAAAACGCAGTACTGCGAGTCTGCGACGCACCACCAGAGTCCACCACCACCCCCCCCCCCCCCCTTTGAGGCCGCTGCTGAGCTCTCTCTCCTTGGATTGCATTTAAAAGGTCTGGCTGTGTCCCTGGCCCTGGGCCGACTGTAGTACTAGAAGAGTGTTTTTTTTTTCATTGTCCCCTCACGACACGAATGGATGACCGCACAAAGATCCAAACAAAATCTAACGTTAGATTTGTGCATTGCGTTTGGACAGAAGAGCAGCGCGTTCTGTTCTGTTCTCCGCCAGAACGAGAAACGGGGCCGGGCCGGGGTACCAGCTGCTGCGCCAAAGCCATTACTGACAGTGGGCCCCACATTTGTCGGACTGCAAATTTCGAAATGACAATAAAAATGGATTGGGGGAGCAATATTCTACTAATAAAACTTTGAAATAAAAAATACTCCCTCCGTTCACCTATTCGTGTCGTTCAGGCAATGATCCGTAGTTGTTTCCTAGTTCAATGCTCTGGTCCGAACGACAGGAATTGACGAACGGAGTAGTATTACTCTACAATCTAGGACTACTCTCTCATAGATTTCATCAGTTTTTTTCTCATACGTAACAAAATTTTATTCTACAATCTTCACATTATAGATTTTTCACTAAATCCACAATGCACACAAAACGGTCTCTAGTTTTGCTTGCACTTCCCAAGTTCCCCACACATTTGCACCTGCAGCTGAGCCCCACATCATGATGACCTAACAGTGTGTATTCAAAGTGTTTGTTCCATTAAAGCCGACTTACTACTAGTAGTAGTACCTCCCTCCTGCCTGCCAAAACTGAAACAAAAGGCCATCGCTGCCCATGTCACTGGTGCTTGTGTTTGTTCTCACCCATTTAATCAAGCACCCAGCCCTAACAGCGCACAGCAGCGCAGCAATGCCACCAGGCAGAGGCGTCTCTCATCTGCATGAGGGGTCGCCGTCTGTCATGGGTGCAACGCGCACGCACCGAACCGTCCTCATCAGCATGTTGTTGCAGAAACACAAAACCGGCAGTAATTGTTTTTACTACTCTAGTAACTTATGCGGAGAGAGAGAGGACGCCACGCCACTGCGTTGCGTGTGAATTCCCTCCATCCTTAGCTACGCTTTGTCCTCGATTAGCTAGAGTGTAAACTTTGTTCAGATACTTCATTCTACTAATAGTAGTAAGAACAAATCAAAAGAAATGTGGTACTACTACTGTGTCATTACACGGGCGCTTTTACCACTAAGAACAGTACAGCAGGAGCCTGATGTTGTCATATACAGTACGGACTAGGCAGCTGTAGATAGACTGTGTCTGGTACTCTGGTCACAGGTGTAATGCCAGCTACTGTCTGATACAGTACGAACTCAGGGCGATCGCAATTCGCAACCCCTCTGATTGGGTCCATCATGCTGTTCATCAGCTCCCAACAACCACTTCTTGTACTCAATTCCAAAACCAATCTTAGTAAAAATCGTTCATAATGCAACTGCACACCAACAGTTGACAGCACTACTAGTACCGCTGGTTTCCATTTTGCTTCATTGTTTTTCTTCTAGCTGGATGAAGGTCGCAAAGCATAGGCTTGGCAAATGCGTTGTACAGTAGCACTGGGCGGCCGGGGACCCGGCAGGTACTGCAAGCACGCATCCGATCGACATGGGAGCTGCCGGAACAGCGCTACGACGACCGCGGGCGATCGAAGAAGAAGGCCGGACAGAGCGCAGCTAGGCGGAATCAATGGAGGTTGCACCGAAATGTGCATTTGCCTAAGATAGAGGAGACGACGGAGAAGGAAGGAGAATTCCGTGTGCAGAGAGAAGGGCAAACGGCATGGGCTTGTGTCGCGTCGTGCGGGTGTGGGGGCGGGCGGCATCAATCGCTCGACAACAAACCACACCCCAAAGGCGCGACACACCAGGACTGTGCAGGCATGCCTCCACATTCCCCACCCCCTGCCATGCCAGCACCCAACAACAGCCATGGCTGCTGATTAAAGGCTCCCAGCCCCCAGCCACGAGAGCAAAGGCATGGAGCTCTTTTCTCCTCGCCTCGTCCATCCCTGAACGGCGACGAGAGGGGGGAGAGGCAGCCTTGAATGCAAAAGTTGCTCGATTCTTCAGGTCCAGGGGGGGCCCTGCTGCATGCTGTGCCCAAGGCCGAAAGCAGCACCCCTCTTCTTCTCTTTTGGATCATAAGCGTTGCAATGGGTCGGTGAGAAGTTGCAAACAAGATTAGAAAGAAAAGCAAGCGAAGGGGGCTCCACTATGTAGTCCTGGCCAGTACTAGTACTAGGATGATGGCTATGGGTGCCACTAGATCTTGTTCCGCCCAGCAAGCAACACACTCAATTTGACCCTTTGTTTATTAAGGTCTCTGATGAGAGTGGTTTTGCATCAAAGATTCCACATCTGATTTGATGGCAGATTCATTCTGTCCACTGCCTTGTGTAGAAGCATATGCCCATCCGGATCCGGAGCTGAACAGTCAACCATTCAAAGCTGCGTGCACAGCCTGCACCGCACATATAGTAGTCCTGCACCAGTATACTACTAGCATTTGCCGCAGAAAAAAAATGCTAGTACTAGCACTGACCCATTTTCATTTATTTTTCTCTGACAACACTAAACGCATTTTTTTTTAGAATGGGTGCTGTAACTGTAGAAGTGGCATGATACAGGAGAAAAAAGAAGGGGTAAATTTATTTTCTTAGAAACAGAACCATCTTTATTAAACACCAACCAATCTGAAGCTTCGATGACCGCACACTGCACGGCACAGCCTTTGTACATTTGCTAATCAATTCCAAAGCCTAGGACAGGACTGTTTATATATACTGTTTCTGGACGATGCTGTTGTGCCTCAGATAAATGAGGCATTGCTCAATGCTCCTGTTTCCACACATGATTTTTTTCCCGGTAGCAACTGCAGTGTTTGCTCTTCTTTGATTCCTCCTCGGTTTCTTTTTCTAAAAAAAGGTAGTAGTAAATTATATATTAAAAGGATAGTAAGAAGAAATACTGTACCGTACTGTACAGAGACGCGGAGACCTTGGTCAACCATAGTGTTTGTTTCCACTAATGTTGCGCGTCAGAGCGCAAGATGCATAGCTGTAGGTCCCCCGTGCATGCAAGCAAAGCTGCTGGCTCCTGCACGCATCGTAGCCAAAGCTGTAGCGCCGGAGAGAGCCAGGCCGCTTCAGCAGAATCCGGAGCGGCGAGCAGAGCCCCGACTCACATCAATCAGAAATACCGGAGGCCGGCCCGGCCGCCGTTCCCTTGTCATCCGAACCGTCCGTCCATCCTCCGGTCACGTACGCCGCCCATCTTATCCGCCGTCGCGTACGTCCTGCTGCTACAATCAACCATCGATTTCGGGGGGCATAATCTGAGCATTGCTAGAGGAGCCACATGACTACCTACTACGAGGGATTGACGAGACCTGTGCTCTCTCTCCCTTATCTCTCTCTCATCCAGTGTTCCGTGTTGCATCAAGCCAGAGAGACATGGAATGACAGGAGGGGGGTCACTCGAGCTCGACCCTCCTCCTCTGCCATATACTAGGCTGTACACTGTTGGATCACCCTTGTTCTTGGCCGGGTATCTTTTGCGTGAGCTTCTGTGGGCCTAGACATGGCTACGACGCCGTAGCTAGCTGCTGACTTCTACTTCTGGCACTGGGAGTATCACGTCAACCGGTCACCGCCGATTGCACACAAAAAAGGTGAGGGAAGCAAAAGAAACAGCCCCACTTTGCACGGCAAACAAAACCGGGAGGCCGGAGCGTGTGCTCTCCAAGGCCGGGCCGGAATTTTGGTGATGTGTTTCACTAAAACTAGGCATGCTGTTGACATGCTGCCAGTACAGTTTTGGAGCCATAAAATTTCTGGAGCAGCACAAGTTGCCGGTGTAAATGTAGAGTTACGTGAAGAGCTTTTGTCCAGTGCCACTTGTCAAACAGAGAAAGCCTTGGCCACACGCAAATGACGATCAGGGAGCTTTCCCACCAACATGGAGGAAGAAAAAAAATCACTATATGCTCATAATCAGTCTGCACAATATATAGATAGATACTCGTATTTGATGAATAAAATCATACACCAGCATTATCATTAAATATAATTCTACTCAAGTAACACATGCATATTTTGAAGGCAAAACGGCATAAATCACCCAATATATCATCTAGCACTAAATTATTGTTGCCAATAACCACATACACCTATATGGTTTTATATTAAAAAAAAGCACCTCAATCTAGATTGTTTTAATAGATTTATACCAGTGAAAACTTATGATCGGTTAAATATGTATGAATTGATGTGATTTTTGCAATAAAATACAACAATTGTAAATTTGTTTTTTTAGAACAACGGTAGGGATTTACAATAGAAATACTTATGAATAGGAATATCAAATTCCATCTGAAACCGTTCATATAATTAACTTTATTTTGAATTATATATCACTACTAAGGAATCATATTTGAATCAAGCCCAATATACCCGTCGATGTAACACAGCCTGAGAAAAACAGGACTATGTGTTCGTTGGAATAGCTATATGTTGTGTGCACTACCTCGAGCTCTGTGATAGCATGACCACACGGTTTGGCTTCCTCAATGACGTATCATCTTTTTTATCTTTTATGCTCCTTCCTACAGCCACAGGAATTCATGAAGATGGAGACACCAAAAAGATAGTATTTTTAGGGAAACAATTGATTCAATTATGTCAAAAAATTTAGATTATATATTGAATAATTATATGTTTCAGCTATGTAAAAAACATTTTAATAATATCTACATTTTGAATTTAATTTTTTAATTTAAAAATATGGTTCCAATATTAAAAGAATTACTTCTTCGGTGAAATTAAATTGGTTGAACAATGATAATCAGTTTTTTTTTTACAAAAAGACAACTTTATTATTCATATTATATAAGGACAGTAAAAAATAGAACACAACGTTCCTTTAGTACTAAGTCTCGGATATACTCAGACACAAGTGTCAACGAGACACACGGACACAACGTTCCTCAATTGTTATAGCAATGAAAAGGTGAATAGCTGAAATTTTGATGTACACATAAAGGAACAATTAAAAATAAGAACTATGAAAATAGATTAATAATAATTTCTTGGAAATAGTAAATAAAATTTTTTGTGCTTTCTAAGCCTTAATGTGCTAGTGCTACACTACATGAACTTTGAACTACCAAGTCCCAACGTGATGAGTACTAGAAATGCGAATAATCGGTCTCCCTACTAACCGGTCCTTTAGCAGGCCGATTTGACAGGACAGGACTCTTGTCTTGCATGGACTTCTTTCGCTGGCCTGCCAAGGCAATCCAATACACACGCATTAACGGGCCCAATCCGGGAACTCGCCTCGTCTCGGCCGAACTCATTTACTCATTGATGACCACAGCCTTGTCGTATCATTCACTCGTTGATGAATATTTAAACACAGATGTAAATGGTTTCCACTACTGTATAAGTACTGGATTAGTTAGGTCAGTATAGCCTTCAGACTGATGCATTTTTAAGAAATTTTTTTTGGAGAAGAGTACCGGAGCATTTCTCCAACAATACTATACTTGGTCCAACTAGGCAAGTGTAACACGCAGCAGAATATATTGGTTTATTTTTGTTCTATCTCAAAATTACATTTGCAGGTATTCCGTACAATTGCCGCCACCACCGCTAACACAAGCCCTCTAAAACTAAACCAAACCGGAGTGAGTACTGATTTGGGGTCCTTGAACTATATATATCTTTCGACGCCGACGAGGTACGGATCCTCGCTTGCCGTTCAAGACCTAGCCGAACAAGAACGTGTAGCCATAGAAGCCGGTGGGCACACACCGGTGGCGAAATGAGATGGGAGATAGCCAGATGGGAGAGGACGGCCGGTATTTCCTACGCGCGGCTCCGTTCGACGCGTGAGCATCCCGCTGGTCCGGTCGATCGCGGCCTCTCGTCTCTCCGGCGCCAAAAGAAGATGCTCTGCTAAATAAAGGGGGCACCAGCGCGCTCTCAGGCACTGTTCACACGACACAACAGGACGAGATCACGACGCGCCACTTTTTATCCTGCCAAATTCTTAATCGCGGTGTCGTCGTCGTGTGGAGGCTGCATGATTAGTTACTGCCAAGTTAAGCGAGCGACGGTCGTATTCGTATTGGTTGTTGTGTAGTTTTGGTGTAGGTAACACGGCAGAAGTACATACTGGCTGTTCGCGAACGGTATATGCGGACGTCGTCCGCTTTGACCGGGCGTGGTGCCAGGGCGGTAGTAATTTTTTTCTCCAGTTTAATTTAATTTACATCAAGCTCCACTTAATAATAATTAATTATACAAGTCATCATATCAGGGGACCCGTTCAGTGGTACTAGTAGTAGTGTACGCATTCGGCATGCAGTCTTTGTCCCTCCCTCCCACCCAGCACTTCACCGCGACGCGCGCAGGTGCGGCTCACTCGTGTCGCCGTCCGTGCCAAAACCCAAAACATGAGCTCACTCTGAGGGCGATGGCCCGGCCGATGGTCGATGGATGATCGAGCGCGTTCGTGCCGTGAGCCGTTCGTTCTCGTTCAGGTCATCATCAGTGACGACGACGCGAGCCCCACGGCGGGAGTAGCCCCTCCGGCAGGCTGGTGGTGGTGGTGCTGCTCCTGGGGCATCCGCATCGGCATCGGCATCAGCATGGGCGACGGCACGAACCGCGCGAGCCGCTGCTGCAGCGCGAGGATCCTGCGCGCCTCACGGACGCGGCGCGACAGCGCGTGGGCCTCGGCACGGAGCCGCGCGTTCTGGCACCGCACGGCGAGGCCGTGGCGCGCCAGGGCCTGCAGCCGGGCCGCGAGCCCGTCCTTCTCGGCGCGCAGCCGCGCCGCCGTCGTGCGAAGCTCCTCGAGCCGCTGCTGCTTCCGCGCGCGCGACCGCTGCGCGGACAGCCGGTTCGATATCTTCCGCCGCTGCCGCCGCTCCTGCTCCAGCTCCTCCTCGTCCGCGCCCGCGTCCCTGCCGTAATCCTCTTCCTCCAGCTCGAGCGACGTCGTCGTCGTTGTCGTCGACGACGCCGTCATCATCATGACCTGGTCCAGGCTAGGGCACGACTCGGGGCCCCACGGCGTGAACAGCCCGGACGTGATAACGTCCCCCTGCTGGTCCCCCCGAGCGCCGCCGCAGGACAACGACGACGACGGCAGGGCCAACAGGTCAAGCCCGAGAGCCTCCTGCACGGACAGCATCTCGTCGTGTCTACAGTGTACTCCTACACCAGCTCAACTCAAAGTCTCGAAGTCTCAAAGTCAAGGGACACGATGCAACGCAGTTACGCAGCCGTGATTCCAGAAAACTAGAGGGGTGTGTAACGAATCGGGGAAAAGGGAGGAAAGATGAGGAACGGGACGCTATTTATAGATGGACAACCATCCGAGTCCCGGGCCACCCAGCCCATGCCTAAAGCCTCGGGTGGTGGACCCCGCGACCAACAAAGGGAAGGGCCCACGGTTACGTGGGATGTCTTCCTTCCAAGGTGCCTGTTCGGTTCCTTTAACTCTCCGCGGCCCGCTTTACTTGTATGTTTTCTACGTACATAAATATAAATATTTAAAATTATTTAATAAGTTTATTGAATATTTTATAAATTTAGACATAATATATATCTAGATTAATAGTCTAGATTCATAAAATATATAATAAATACACTTTTTGAAAGACTTTAATGTTTATATTTACGGAAGATATACCACCGAGTACTACTGTTCGGCGTAGTATGTATAACCGCATCCTTCAGCGCCGCACTCCATCCGACGGCGGGTACGTAGCCCAGAATCCGGACGGACGTTGGATGCGGGGGGGTGTTCGCGTCTGTCGGTTGGTGCGCGACGTGGGGGTGGAAGAGAAACGGTCGCCGCGCGCGGGGGTTCGGGGGGCTGCTCGCTTTAGCTTAGCAGCGAAGGAATGGCCTGTACACGTACACGTGTGCGCTCTCGGCGCTCGCCGCCGTGACGGCGTTGGGTCTCGTACTCCTACTCAAGGCTCCTCCTACAGTACTATATAGGTAACGATGCGTAGCTGGCGGGTGGCTGGACGTCGTTACGTGGCCGTTCGCGGCGCGCGGAGACGACGCCACGGCGGCGGCGCGCGCGGCCATCATCATCATCTTGCACGGTGGACTCATACGTGTGCAACGCTTGTGAACGTCACATGGCGAATTCACAAGAGCACAAGAGACTGGAACAGAGAGAGGAGAGTCGATCGCCTTGCCTTGCATAGTTGCATTGCATGCAGCTCTAGCTGTGCAAAGCTTTTGGAGCCTTGGAAAAAAGAAGTTTTTTTGTGTTATCGTTGTTGTGTGCTTCGTAGCAGCACTGAGTACGACGTCGTTACACGTATGTTAAAGCGTTCGGGAGAGGTCGCAACACGTGTGTAAAGCTGGCACTGGCAGTAGCATCTGTGCGAGCAGATAGAGACTTTGGTAAGTGCTGCGAGCCTGCGACGCATGAGAAGGACACAACCTAAGTCATGTTAAATTCCCCCCATCCATGGAGGATCGTTCACGGTAAACTTCATCCTCTGTCCCGATCCGTTGCTGTCAGGCATTTATGCATGCATCCTTAATTATCGGGCAGTAAACACAAACTGCACATTGTCCACCCACAGTGTGACTTGAGTGCGACGGAAGCATAACACATACAGCTGACAGATGACATCTCAGGAGGAGATCAAAGTTCGAGCAAGAACAAGTAGCGACTGAGCATCATCTTCTACAAAGAGCACACGTACGTACGTGACATGTGCAACGTACGACAACAAAATAATCTCTGATGATTCTCTCCGGATGCGTCACGAAACCTGCGCATCAACCGGAATATCGTTGATCACTTCTCTTTTTCGCGGTGTGCAGGTGTTAGCGTTTTGCGTCGTACGTTCTCTGCACCTACAGAGGTACAGTACGTGTGCGATCGCTTTATGGAAAAGCAGAGGAGGTTCGAGGAAACCGTATATACTACCGCCTCGTCAAACTTTTCTTGCGGTTTCTTATCCTCTCGCGCCATATGTTGGACAAGTGTCGTCGATCGTGTGCCTGCTCATTTACTAGTACTATCCTTTTAACATACATTGACTGATATAGAGTTTGAAATGAATGAAATTGTTTGTTGTCCTTTTGAGATGAGAGGAAATCTATATATAAGTACTACTAGTTAATTAAACCGTGCATGCTGCATATCGATATATGTACACGCCATGTTAAGAACCATGCATCGTCAAATGATGATACTGTAATTATTAGCGAGCTAGCTAGTGCTTGCATGAGAGACCAAACAAACGAATGAATAGGCAAACGCACGCTTTTCCGGCGATCGAATGAATGGATGAAAACGCTCTCGCTTTCGCCATCTCGCCAATGTTTCTCTCCCTCTGCTACCTGGACCAGCAAACCAGCTGATGCTCGGTCTGGTGGGTCGATCTCGATCGTCCGCCACCTGACTTGTCGACGAAAACCAGCGTTGGGGGCCTAGCTTCAATCTGGCGCGCGTTGCTTCCGGCCTTCCACGACAGATGGCTTCAGTCGGCGGTGCTCGAATCACACAACTGTCCGACACAGTAGTGCCTCACTTCAAAGGCCGAGCCGAGCCGAGCCGAGCCGAGTGGAAAGCTCAAGCTCGCCACCTGGATGATGGGTGTTTATATATTCTCTTCTTATTACACGGGACCAATGCCAAGGCCCGGGGTTGGATTATTGGTTGCTTAAGTACACACTGCTGATCGAAATAAAAGTACTCTAGTAATTAATTATTGGGAACAACACACCTCCTTGAAAGGAAGAGAGGTGATGGTCTGGTATAAATAACTGAAACAATGCGTAAGAATTTTTGTAAAAGAGCATACTCCCTCCGTTTAAAAATAGAATTCGTTTTGGACATGTTTTTAGTTAAACATTGAGAATATAAATTATAAATATTTTAATTCATTAAGCTTAAAAATATAAAAATATATGATTAGATTTGACTTAAAACGTAATTTAAGAAAAATATACATGCATTATTTTTAATAAATATTTTTATAGAATATGAAAATCAAATATATATTTGAAAGACCGTGTCGTTGTCCAAAACAAACTCTAATTTAAAATAGAGGAATTAGTATATATATAAAGATGATGCGAACATGCAAAGTTATGAGGTTTGCGCAACGGTTGAGGACACGCTAGCCTTAATTTGCCGCGCGCTTATGAATCATTAGAGGCCTTTGGCGGCGTTTGGCTTTGAGCAGAGACATACGGGCATGTCGACGTTGACTTTCAGATACACAACAATCTACATGCATGTAAGCTTGATTAGTAGACAATCAAATGCGCCTTCCAGGGGAGTGGGGAGGGACCAATCAAAGTTCTGCTGCACTGTTTCTTACTCTCTATGCAAGCTGGTCATAATCAAACTATAACACTTGAAAGATTTTTTTCACCGATGGAGAACACTTAAAAGTTTGACCAACCTTATTGTAATGATCGTACAAGCATCGGTGAAACAAAATAACCTAGTATACACTAGAAATTAATATAGTTTTTTTAAGTTCGTAGGCCGATCATCTAAATTCTGGTTGTTTTTTTTTTTGAAAAAAAAAATCTGGTTACATCCAAATTCTGGTAACGTAACCAGAGTGATAACATAAATTGTGGTTACGTTATCACTCAGAGAAAAAGTGCTTCTAAATAACTCAAACAAACCACTAACGAAAGCAGCTTGCTGAAAGTGCTTAAATAATCAAAGTGTCCCTAATCAAATGCAAATTGTACATGATGTTCATCTTATCCTGCGCCAAAATGTTTATTGCACCGTTTCTCGATTGGTGTACAAACACACAAAGAAGTTGACCCTGCCATTACCTAAACGCTCACTCCCGGAAGCAACAGAAACCACCGGTTGGTCCGTAGCTACAAGCTAGACGATAAAAAGAGCTCAGGATCATGCATGTGTGAAAAGAAGAAACACTGTCATGGTTCACGAACAATCAGATACGATTCACGAACAATCAGATACGACTGAAATCCACACCTTTTCTCCAAACAAACAAAATGTTAAATGTATCGCACTTGACTTAAGCCAACCAACAAACCAACCGCGCGCCGCAAAGCCCTTTCGCGCAAAGCGGCTAGCTAGCGCCATGGGTGGATCCGTCGATGGAAGCTTACACATGGGGTGTTCCCTCCCTCCGGCAGAAATGCAATGGCTTTAGGACCAGAAAGCTGCGTTGCTGTATGTAACGTCCGGATAGGCGGGCCAGCGCTTGATTGATTTGAACTATCGTCGGCGAAAAGCAAAGAGAGATTTGTGGGAGTGAGGATCCGGTGGTGCCGGTGCTTTCTCTAGTTTTTAAGGTATTCCTCTGCTCTGCTGCTTTCTATCTCGTCGAGATCGCCAGCAGCTAGCCTCCTTTAGTTTTTTCAGGTCGGCCTCGGCCTCTCACCGGTCGATTGATCGATCACCCGCGATCGGTTGAGGGACCCGGACGATAAGTACGCGCGCGAGGCGAGTGGCCGCGAGATACAACTAGTAAAGGAGGTGGGTGGTGATGCACGCGATAGTAAAGACACGATCGAAAGATGGAACGCGCGCGGCGGAGGCTGATGCACAGCACACAGCTAGCCGTGAGCGAGCGCGTGTGGTGGGGCAGTTGGCGGAGGCGCATTCGCCGGCGCGCGGAGACGTTGCGGGGGGGGGGGGGGGGGGGGGGGGGCGCCTGTGCTCGTTGCGGTGTGAGGTGGGATCGGTGAGGCCAAGCGGATCACGGCAATGGATACGGGTGCCGCGGCCGGTGTCGCCAGGAAGCAACGGGAGGAAGGAGCGCGGCGGATCCTGTCTTGCGGGAGCGCGGCCCTTTGCCCCTTTGCGTTCTTTGGCCCCGGCGGCGACGTGTGTCTGCACCCGTGTCTTCAGCCTGGCCTCTCGCCGGCCGGGGGACAAAGGTTTGTCAAAGCGCTGTGTGCACATTTTTTCTACATTGGA
Source organism: Oropetium thomaeum (assembly GCA_001182835.1). Lineage (NCBI taxonomy): Eukaryota > Viridiplantae > Streptophyta > Magnoliopsida > Poales > Poaceae > Oropetium > Oropetium thomaeum. The sequence goes on along the minus strand of LFJQ01000018.1, from coordinate 1,806,575 downwards.
CGCAGATATTGATTGTTGCTGGCGATTGTCCTGTTCAAACTCTATTTCCGCACTGGCTACAACGTGGGGAAAAAATTGCATTCGGGTAATGGCAAAATCGTTTTCATTTAAGCCTTGAATATCACAATGAAAAAAAATTGTATTGTCCATGTATTTTTACATTTTTTTTGGGAAACTCATGTATTTTACATTTTATCACGTGAACTTTCACCTAGCGTTATCTATAAGCTTTTCATTCTAAACAATTGCTTGTGATTATTGTTGAGGACTCTGTGGCTGCCAAAAAGATATATACGCATGTGGATGGGCAAGAGAACATTGTTTATAAAACTGGTGGAAACCGGACGGTTTTCACCGTTTTCGATGAAAATAGTCCGGTCGGTTTTCTCGATTCACAGCTTTCAGTTTAAAAATTTTAAAATTTTAAAAAAAATTAAATAAAAAAACCATCAATAATCGATAAAACCGATGATTTATCGATTCACTTTTAAAATAATATTGGTTCATTTTTAAAATTTTACAAACTGAAAAACCGTCAATAAACCAGAAAAACCAGGCGGTTTATAGATCCAAACCGTTTAAAATCACTTCAATTCGTCTTTTGAATCTTGTCTAGTTTCGATCGATTTTTCTGGTTCAATCCGTTTTGACAATTAATTTTAGCTGTAAACCTGACACTAATAAAGACGCACACAAGTTTTGTCTCTGTAAGACCACAACATAATGCATTTGAATATGAATAAGATTCAAATTTTTCTTCCTTTAAATTAAAATCAAAATTTTCGTCCTTTAAATTAAAATCAATAGTGTGTCTACACCACCTTTGCTGAAAGGTAATTGTGGACTAGTCGACGAGAGTACAAAATCATTCTCTTCCCCTCGTTGGCAGGGTATAAAAAAAAGGTGCAAGATAAGAAAGCACAAGGAGGGAGCAGGATGACGCCTAGCAGCTACAGGTGTCACCATTTGAGGCCGCCGAAGAGAAACTTGGTTGAGTGATCACTATAGCTCAAGAAACTGGAGCTGGGGTAAGTACAACTTTAACAGTATTCATTTGACAGGTGTGTTCCTTTTCTTTCTTATCTCCAGCGTGGCAGGGTTCTTCCGGCTGGACATATTACTATTCTCTTGCCTTGTCTCGAATAGGCTGAGAATGTTCATGGGTCGTGTGTATTTCCAGTCCGAAACAATACTGTTGCAGTGTTGCACTGAACGCGTCATGCTTCGTAAGTGCTTCGTAAAGAGGCTGAGAACAAACTTTACCTGATTGTTTCTAATTTTCATTCTTGAGACCTTAAGGTCATCAGGGAACAGTTCATATGAGGAAGATCAAAGACGTCCATCAACTGCGAAACGGAACAGGCACAAGACATAATTGAACACTAGACCAGAAGTGTGACATGAACATGTAAAAATTGCGTGCAATGAGGTAAGTTAGTCGCATTCACAAAATAAAATAATAATAACTCATGCACAACATTACCAGCAAGGCACTTTTTATGATCAGATATCAGTTATGCTATTGTTTTATGTACGATTGTGATTTATGAATCTTTAGAAAAATTCCTGGTTCTACAGAGAATACGACAGATCAATGCCCAGGTGTACGCTATACGTTGCTCAGGGGCAGCTCTGAAAAAGTGCAAAATTAGAACTCAGGTAACATTAATGAATTATTCAATGTTTTTCGAATTTCCTTTGATGAATTGGCTATATTCAAACAGAAAAAAGTACAACACCATAAGAACCCAAAAAGGATGCAGAATGCATATGAATCAAAAGACCAATTTGTGAAAATCAGTATCAATAAGTAATAGATGTTTACTTAAGCAAGCTACATACACACAGAAACCAGAGGAGCTCTGGAGTTTAGATATTTACTTAACCTAGCTCCAACAAATTTCTATAATATACGGAATGCAAATGTACAAGAAAACATGTCACCACAGGAAAAGGCGTAGATGGAACGATTCCATAATATCATATGATTGATTTAGGCACTTGTTAACATGTCCTATGAGTGTCTCAAAAATCAATAAGGATAAGTAACAATTACTATTTTTATTTAAGCAGATTACAGGAACACACAAAGAAATTTTGAAAACTAGCCACTGTAATCTCTTGAATACACATGCAGAACAGTACAACTACAACAAAATCACAAGAGTATAGATGGAATATCATCAAACCATATATATCTGACAAACATGTATGACTATGTGGGTGTCTCAAAAATCAAAATGACGATGAATAATATCATTTCATTGATCGTCGGAATGCACTATTACTAATGAGTACAATACCGGAGAATATAAAAATATAGTACATCAAAATTGAGACATTACACAAATAAATGATGCTGTGAGAAGGGGCAAGTGCTGATTTGACATCATACACAAGAAGATATACGTGAGGACAGAATTTGGTCAAGTAGAAATCTCCACATCATCAATGAGGTTACACTGGTGGAGAAAAATCTTGAAGCATACGGCACAATCTCAATGTAAAGTAACACAGCAAAGATAGTTGCCAACAGGATGGACAACAGATTAATTATTCTCTCCTTACAGCAGTGCAGAACCATCTTAAGCATACCACACAACAAAACCACAGAGGCCAATTTTTTTTCTTCTTCTTGCTCAATCGTATTTGAATGTACAGTTTCAGTATAATTTACCTACAACTTTATACAATCAATGTGCTAAACTATGAAATCCCAATGATCCCCAAGCTCTCATGCGCACATTCAAGCTGTTACCAAGAGCCTAGTCCCGTTTAGCACATGCAAGCACAATGTAATGCAGATGGTGGCGATGAGCATTGACTTATAGCTCATATACCTCACGACGCGCAGCCCACTGTCAGCCACCGAATTCCGACCCTTCTTCACCCCATCTTCCAGCTTCCAAAGAACAAACTCGAGAAACGACCTCACTGTCTCAAATGTCACCCTCCCTGTAACATCAAGCACAAATTTCCTGTTGCTAGGAACAGCGAGCGTGCTTGATACTGTCTCCACCCACCTTTCTCCAGTTCCAACTCCAACATTGCTGTTGCCATTGCCACCAGTATCCAATCTATCACCGCTAGTATTGTACATGACATGGTGAGTGGTCTTCACCAAGGTCTCAACCGCCCCGTTGCAGACCGAAATAAGCAACTCCTTAACCTTAGCACCGTGTTTCGGATTGGTGAGTCCTTCGAAGATCTGCTCGTATGTGTTGATGTGGATGGTCTTGTCAATGAACTCCCTCACGGCAGCGGCCACGAAGACCTCAACCCAGGTGCTAATCGCCTTCCGGCACTTTCCAGACGTGACGACGTTGACCCACATCGCCGGCGAGGAGGCTTCTCCAGGAGGTGAGGGGGCGGAGTAGTAGGCGATCACGAGGTGGCGCGCGAAGCTCCCGGCGACGGCGGACGCGAGGCGCTCCCCGGACTCGGAGAAGAGCTTGTCCAGCAGCCGCTCGGAGAGGTCCACAACGCCCGCGGATGAGCCGGACGACCCCGCGCCGCGGAGGATCCCGGCGGTGACGGCCTCGGACAGCGCGGAGACGGACGCGGAGACCTCGGGGGAGGCGGCGAGCTTGGCGAGCTGCGCGACGCTGCGGGGGACCTCGTCGGAGTCGGACCGGACGAAGTCCGCGAGGTCGGAGGCTACCAGCGCCGCGGCGTCAGCGGAGGAAGCGGCGGCGTCGGCGAAGGCCGCGACGGCGGCCGCCAGGCGGACGAGGCGGCGCCGGCGCGCGGCGACCGCGGGGTGGTGGTAGATCTTGTACGCACCAACCGCCGCCACCGCGCCGGCCGCGGCCAGGAGGAGCCAGCGCCGGCGCCGGTTGGAGAAGGCGAGGAGGCGGTCCATCCGCGGCGCACGAGACAGAGAGGAGAGAGAGGGTCGGGTCGATTGCGTGGAAATTCGGTTGGATGCGTCGGATCGGATGGGAGAGGCCGCGGGGTGAGTTAGCGTGCCAGATTCGTGTTGTTTCTTTAAAAAAAAATAAAAAAAACAAAATTGTGTGGGAGACTCGGAGTCGCTAGTCTCAGATAATAGAGGTGGGACCCACCGCCTGTTGCGTTTCTACGGTGTGAACCGTGAAGTCGGACCCGGAGTCCCGTCCCGGATAAGTTCAGGTCGAGTGTGCCGCGTTTTTCAGGTCATCATGGGTCTTCGCCTCACGTTGTGTAGCTCACGTCTATGTTATTCGGGTACAGAGCTGGATGCATACGCGACGGATGTGAATACAAATATCAGAACAATTATTTGGTCACGGTGAGTACAGGTTTAAACGGGAATAGTAGTTTGTGGGTTTTGACGCGGTGAAACAACAAAGATCCTTCGAACTGACTACATCTCACATCACACGGTTAGGTTCGTCGTGAATTGTTTATCTGAAATCAAATTCTAGACTCGTACAGTTAATTTATCGTTTAAGTATATGTATCTGTGTGTGAACATTTATAGATACTGCTTGGACGTATAATGAGTATGCAGTATACTTGTATTTTATCTGAACAGTATACCTTCGTTCTTAAATTATAACTTAACGTTAACGTCGTTATTTGAATCTTCTAGCACAGCATAATGGGCCACCTGATTTGAAAATGCAACATTTGCAGAGTGTTACAAATATAATGGGCTGCAAGGAACTGTATCTGAATCAACGGGCCTAATTCCAGGAACGCCCACACAAGCAGTGATCAAGCTCATTAACTGTACATGAGTTAACGGGCCTAGTACCAGTGAGGCCTATGAACGAAACTATACCCGAGAACCACACTGTAAACATTTGCAGCGCCTCAAAATTGGAAGTTTGGAACTCAAAGAGCCCCAGACGTAATCAATATCTCGATGTGATTGACGAAGAAAACATACTCCACATACTCACACCATTTAAAAATAACTGACGTTGATATTTAAACTTGTGTGAAATTATAAGTTTTTTGTTCAAATACAACACTATACTCTTTTTTGTGAAGCTAGTTCTACTAGCTAATTATTCTTGTTTGAGAGGTCAAATGTAGACTAGACTAGAGTGAATATCTCTTGGTGCTTTGCCGACCAAATAGGATAATGTGGATGAAAAAAACAAAATATACATACAGGGAATGACGGGCAAGGGACTGCTGTAAGTTCGTCTCAAGTGCGAGCTATATTGCGCGGATGCAGTTGCTGCACGACAGGGAAATTTTTTTGTGAACACCTTCAGGTTCTTACGGGTACAACAATTGGCCGTGTTTTCAATGGCACTGGTTCATGATTATCCACAGATGCGTCAAATCAACTTTTTATAATTTACTCTTTTTTTTTACGAGATGATTCACATGATCACACTTTGCACTTTGGCACAAAAGAGACAGTGCTTGACACGACCGCACCACGCGCACTGAGTGCAACGACGAAGACGTCCGGCCGGACAGCAAGCAGCCAGCAGGAGGAGCAGGTCATCATGCCAACGCCGTCACCTTCCGGTGAGCACGGGCCCTCCTCACCGCTTCCCCGCCGCCGCTGCCGACGCAGCTCTGGCTCCTCGCGTACAGCGCTCCGGGGCCGTCGTCCACGTCCGCGGCCCCGAACTCGCACGGCGCGTCCTCGTCGATCCGCGCCATGGACATCGTGGCGGTCACGCTCCGGCTCCTGGCCACCTGCTGCTGCAGCATCTCCTCCTCCTCGCGCACGCGCCGCCGCTGATGCTCGACGCTCGTCTGCGAGGCGGCGCGCACCAGCTGGCGGAGGTCCTCCTCCGGCCCGCCGCCGGTCCATCCGGCGGCGGCGCTGCTGCTGCTGCTTCGGGACAACGCCGGCACGAGCACCGGGTACCCGAACGCCGCGTCGGCGGGCACGTAGCGCGCGCACCCCGTCACGCCGCGCACGTACATGTCGCGCGCGCGGCCCAGCGCCCGCGCCGGCGCGCGCCACAGCCGCCGCAGCTTGCTCCCACGGCTCATCGCTTCCCGCTCCCTCTCTCTCTCTCTCTCTCTCTCTCTCTCTCTCTCTCTCTCTCTCTCTCTCCTGACCGCGAACTGAACTTGTAGTACGAAGGCCCAAGGCGACGAACGAACGAACGGCTGCTGCTGCCTGTGCTGGAGAATTAGTAGGTGCTGAGAATTTTCTAAAACGGATAATTGGTGGATTGGGTTGGAGTTTTGCTTGCGGTTCTGGTGAACGACTGTTTTTATATATTGCTGGTGCTGGTGGGATCTCGAACTCGGACCCGCTCCCGCTCGATCGCGGTTAGGTAGTGGTGTGCTAGCGGCCGAGGAAGGAAAGAGAAGACGACGGCGGCGCGTGCCAAGGGGTTGGGAAACAGCGTCGGATTCAGGCGAACCTGTGTGCTGCTGCTGCATGGGTTGTGTTGTGCGCGCACACCACGCCGCGGCATCGTCACGTGCGCGCGCAGCGCCGCCGTTATCGTCTCGGCGTGGCGTCTCCGGGGTCCGGGCTTCTAGATGAAGTAACAAGTGCAAGGATCGGGCCCCTGACGTGGCGCGCGTAGTACGTAGTGCAGTGCACTCCATCACGCCGGCTGTTAAGTGCTGTTATGTTTCTAAGTTTCTTTGGGTGTTTTGACTAGTACGTGGATGGGGATGATGGCGACGTTTTCATCACGAATTCAACAGCGGCCAGCGGGTGTTCCATGGAAATTCAACGGTTGGTGTGCGTATCTTCGACTCTGTGTGTAATCTTTGAGGGACGAACTGAACACACACCATAAAGAGTAATATACAGTTACATTTGCTTTTGCAACCAAAATGAGCTCTCTGACGGATCATCTCCTTAAGATAATAATTCTAATTCAAAAATAAATTAATAGTACGAATCTTAAAGCAGCAATTTTTAATAGTTAATCAATCTTTTAATTAAACGGTTGGCTTAAGGACTCATCAGCCTTGCCAAGCCGAGCCTTCTCTCTCCGCTCCATTCTCTTCCTCCACGCAGTCAGTTCATCGGCGTGCGCAAGTGGACATGGGGTAAGATTTGTGGCTGAGATCCGTGACTCGACATGCAAACTTCGGCCGGGTGTTGCTGGGGACCTTCGATCCGCGCTCGCCTACGACCAGGCCGCCTTCTCCATCCTCAACTTCCCCGTCGACCGCGTCCAGACTCGCTGTGCGCGCTCGCGCTCTCGTCGTCCATGGGCACCGCCGGGACCCCTGTTCTCGCGCTGAAGAGTCAAAAGGCGAAACTCCCTGCAGAAGCGCTCCACGAACAAGATCGAGAACAAGCGGCCGAAGCAGCCACAGAATTCTTCACAGATGTTGCTCTCCACTGGCGGCATGGTGAGGCTGGAGGACTTGAGCGCCGATTACTTGGATAAGCTCTGGCACCTGCACTTGTTATCCCAGTATTGAGCGACTGATTAATAGCAGTAGATTCATCCAACTACCCGGAGGGAGAGAGAATGGAGCAGAGGAGAGAACAATGGCTCGGCTCGCCGCAGCTCATGAGTTCCTAAGCTGGCTCAAGTTTTAATTAAAAGATGATTAATTAATATAGATGATTGTTTCGAGATTCAACTATGTTATGTTTAATACTACAGACATAGTGGCCCGGACGACAATATTTATACGAAGAAAAATGACAGAGGTTCGAAGAGAAACATCATCAACGACGACGGACCAAGCCGTAACCACCGAGCTAAATTCAAGCACGTGGGGAACCCTGGAGCGCGTGCTCGATTATTAGATTAATCTGAGGGCATTCGGCCATGTCTCGTTCGCTCATCAGTGGGCCGGTTGGCTTTGTCTGGCCACTGCGGCCTGCGACTGCGAGGAAAAAAAACCACCAGCCAGAGAAGAAGGGAGCAGAGGAAGAAACACAGCGCACCGCGCGCAAAAATGGTTCGGGCACTACGTTTCGAGAAGACCCGCCGCGCCGCGATAGCAGCCGACGTGGGAGGCGGACGAAGTTTTTTCGCGTGACTCCGGCCGGCGCCGCGGCGCGTGGTTATCGTGCGGCGGCGGCGAGCGGTTTTGTCCTCTGTCTTGAGTCCTGACCTGTCTGTTAGGTGCTGATCGATCACCAGGCGGTGACTCGGTTCAACCGGTGACGCCGTGACGGTGAGGTCTACCAAGCTGACGTGGACGGTGCAATGGGTCTACGAGGCGTCGTCGAAATCAATCATATCTATTCGTTGGATAATTGCGGGGAAGTCACCTGGTTATGTTTATCCGTTTTAATCCTTTTGGAAAACAGGAAATGGAGCGGAGCTGTGGGCCCATATCAACAGAAGCATGTATACTTTTCGTCTACTGGGCCTGGCCTGACCAATCTGCCAAACCGAAACGATCAGCGACCCAGCCACGAAGAAAAAGATCCCGCGCCGCGCCTCCGCCCCTTTCCTGTGCAGCGAGCGCGACCACGACACGCCTTATCCACATCACCCTGCTCCGTCCGTTCTTTTTTCCGCGCAGAGGGGATGATGACGACGGGCCCGCGAGGACAACAGCACGCACCACTCCCTCGCCCGCCGCTCACGCTGCTTCCCGCCACCGCCAAGAGCCCAAGACGCCGGGCGCGATGCTGTCCCCCGCGTCATACCTGCTCCTCAATCCCTCCAAGCCTGTCCGCCGGCTCCCGCCCCCGCTCTCCCTACGTCGGCTCCACGTCGCCTGCGCCGCGCCGCCGGGGAGTAGTGGCGGCAGGGGCGGGAGGCGCGAGGCTATACCGGCCGGCGCCAGCAAATCCAAGAAGCAGATCGTTTTCTTCGACGCCGCGCCGCCGGTGTCGCAGCCGCAGGAGGTGGAGCGGGGCGAGGAGGGGAAGAGCGAGAGGGAAGTGATGAAACCGGTGGCCGTGGGAGGCAACGCGGCGCTGGCGCTGGTGAGGAAGGGGACCAAGAGGACGCTCTCGGTGCTGTCCAACCTCGGTCTCGCCATCTCCGAGATGTTCGCCATCGCCGGCCTCATGGCATTAGGTACTACCACCAGGCACCAACACCCACCCGCGCTAACCGTCGAACGGAAGACGATGCCTTACTGATGTTCCTTGAAACTCCTCACATGGCCTAGTATTCCGCTGACACTGCGAATTTCGCAAATGCAGGCACGGTGATTGACCAAGGAGAGGCGCCGAGCTACTACTTCGAGAAATTCCCCGAGGACAACCCGGTGTTTGGCTTCATCACCTGGAGGTGGATCCTCACCCCCGGCTTCGACCACATGTTCTCCTCGCCGGTCTTCCTCGGCCTCCTCGCACTCCTCGCCGCATCGCTCATGGCGTGCACGTACACGACGCAGTTGCCCATGGTCAAGGTCGCGAGAAGGTACGCCGCCGTGCTGTTGTGAATCGGTTCCTCTATCTATCTCTGTAGGCCGATAAGGGAAGCGTGGCATAACGTCCATTATGTGTTCTTGCAGATGGTCCTTCATGCATTCGGGAGATAGGATCAGGAAGCAGGAGTTTTCGGACTCTCTTCCCCGAGCATCCATTCAGGATTTAGGTGTCATTTTGATGGGTGCCGGATATGAGGTGACTGCCATCTCTGACCCACTTGATTTACTCTAATTGCCCCCTTTTTTGGCATGTACTGTATGCTTGTTTTGTATCTGTTTGTGCAGGTATTCAACAAGGGGCCGTCGTTGTATGCTTTTAAAGGGCTGGCTGGTCGATTTGCGCCGATAGGCGTGCACATAGCGATGATTTTCATCATGGCAGGAGCTACGCTTAGCGCCACCGGCAGCTTTAAAGGTTCTGTGGATGTCCCCCAAGGGTTGAATTTTGTCATTGGAGATGTGATGAAACCCAGAGGGTTCCTATCTTTTGCTCCGGATGTTTTCAATACCGAAGTCCACGTCAACCGGTTCTACATGGAGTACTATGATAGTGGAGAGGTACTCTTTTTGCTCAGCATTTCATTGTGTGGATATATGGATAGATCGACCAATGAAATTTTTTGAATTCCCAGGTCTCGCAATTTTATAGTGATCTTTCACTTTTCAACCTTGATGGCAAAGAAGTGATGAGAAAGACCATCAAAGTGAATGATCCCCTGAGGTACGGAGGCATCACAATCTACCAAACGGATTGGGGATTTTCAGCACTGAGTGTGAAGAAAAATGGTGAAGGGCCTTTCAACTTGGCCATGGCCCCTTTGAAAATAAATGGTGACAAGAAACTCTTTGGAACGTTCTTGCCACTTGAAGATGCAGACCCTTCAAACACGAAAGTCAAAGGAATGTATGTTTAATATTTTTCTGCTCTGATTTAATTAATAAATTTGAACCATTAGCTATTATAAAAATATAAACTGTTCTTGCTTTTTTGGCTACTTGTAGATCGATGCTTGCTCGAGATCTTCAGTCTATAGTGTTGTATGATCAAGATGGTAAGTTTGTTGGGGTTCGTCGGCCGAGCTCGAAACTTCCCATTGAGATCAATGGTAATCAAATACTCATCGAAGATGCTATTGGCAGTACAGGCCTGGATCTTAAGGCAAGGCCTAACAGATTCGTTGGTTTACTTTTGATTCTGAAACCAGTTGCTTGTTTTGCAATGACTGGTATTAAGATAATGCCTAACTGTATCTTTTGTTTTCTCCATCAGACTGATCCTGGAGTTCCTATTGTGTATGCTGGATTTGGTGCACTCATGCTAACTACCTGCATTAGCTATCTTTCGCACTCTCAGGTATGAACATAGTGGTTCTGATACACAAGTACTATAATCAGTTTACAAGCTTACACGTTGCTTTCTGCAAAGCTAGATATGGGCATTGCAAGATGGAAGTACTGTAGTTATCGGAGGAAAGACAAACCGAGCCAAGCTTGAATTTTCTGAAGAGATGAACCGGTTACTTGATAAAGTACCAGAGCTGATCGGTGCAAATGAGGACGTAATAGATAGCAAATCAACTGCTACATGAAAAATATTTTTTTGGTTGAGATAGCTGAAGATGCAGATGTCCGATCCATTGGCGCTTCACAACATAGGTGAACCCCGAAGTTTTGGAATTACAACATAACAGCTTCAAGAATAGAGAAACATACTGTTGAAGATAAGTGATGCTACAATTGGACTCCCTGTGAAACATTGAATCGGAAGATTGCTACACATAATGTTTTGTTATAGCGGACCACTGTTGTATCTACATTTTAGAACAAATTAATACTGAAACAAATAGTAACCTTGGTTCTGTAACTGAAAGGAGCACTTTGCAAGAAAGTATAATCATTCAAAATCAAAATAGAGACTTGATTCTTATTGAGATCTCTATGAGCAAATTATGTCATTCGATCCATGTTCTTATGGTTTGGTCGGTGATGTGAACTTGGGGTGTCAACGGGTGTCAGCCTATACTCCATCGACTAGGCAGTATATACTAACCAGGAAGATGCTTCTGTTGGCCATCTTCGTTGCGCGAACCCAATGACGGGTTTCAAAGGTGGCTCACTTATACTAGTAATAACTAAGCATACACTTGCATCTACTAACATGTGGTGATGTCATACAAACATGTGCCCATGGGCAATCCCCAAGTTCTGGCAGTTGATACGCTCCATGACTGGCACGTGGCACATGGAAAAGGTCTGATGTCTGAACTGAATTTTCGGCTTCTTGAATGACATCGCAATTCTAGATTTTCTTTGCCTCCCAAAATACACCGTTCTGGGAAGCAAGGTGGTTGCATGGCCAGGCACCCAAAGAACTAGCGCCCAGCTTATACCAGCAAGCTAGATGTAAATTTAGAACTGTGTATAAAGAACTACAGAATTCCAATTGGATCAAGAATCTTAAAAGTCTACACTCTGAGGAACAACTAGAGGAATTCACTCTCCTGTTTACCATTTTGCAGCAAGTGACTCTGACGAATCGGAAGGATGAGATTACATGGAAGTGGACTTCGAACGGACAGTACACATCCTCATCGGCATATGCTATACAATTCTGGGGTTCGTACCAGCCTTTCCGGCTTCTAAAGTGTGGCGTGCACACACGGAACCAAAATGTCGTTTCTTTGCGTGGCTGGCTTTACATGGCAAGGCTCTCACAGCAGAAAACTTAGCGAAGAAGAATTGGCCGCATGAAGAAATGCTCCCTGTGCTATGCTGAACCGGAAACAACTGACCACCTTCTAACATAGTGCAATTTTACTGAGGCTGGTTGGAACAAAGTTGCTGTCATCCTTGAACTGCCTGAACCCCTGAGGTATACTAATATGAATGGAGTTCACGATTGGCTCCAACAGGTTTTATCCTACGGGAACAAGGCTGTACAACGCTCATATATTGGCATATTATTCTCCTTCTGGTGGGAAATTTGGAAAGAGAGGAACAAAAGAGTCTTTCAAAATAAAGACGCGTCGTTTGCTGCTGTTGCCTCCGTTGTAGTGGACAATGTGCGCTTGTTATGTGCAGCAAGAGGTGCAGTGAGTGACAGCGCTTCCTAATTTGGTTTCTAGTTGTTCTTGCGTCTATACAGTTTTTATAGCTCGATTGTTCTTTGTTGTTTGTATCATTAGGATGTAATTCTCTCTTCCTCTCTTAATGAATGGCAGAGCTCCTGCCTCCTTTTTCAAAAAAAAACGTGGCAAGATCTTTCTTGCAACTTCAGTATATATGAACCTGACATTTGAACAAAGTAGGATTACCAGTAATCATTTGGATCGGAACCATTTGGGATTCAATGATACTACCTACTACTAGTATAGTACAGTGCAAGTTTCAGATACAGCACCTCCTCTCTCTGAAAGTACAAAAGGCAGTGCCTTGCTGCATCACTTGTCCCATGTCTGTTTCTGAAGAGTTGCACACGGTGAATTTCTTCAGTGAACGTCTGCAATTGTCAGGTCAAGAAACCTCCCTAACCGGGAAATTCAACAAATGCTGGTCGAGCCACCGGGACCTCGAAGCTCATAACTGAATCCCGGTTTCCGAGATATCGTTGTTCGGTGGGCGGCGGCGCGCGGATCGTGAGCATGTGATCACGTTGTCTTGTCTGTTGGGAGTTAGATAATGCCAAGCTGATAGTATCTGAGACGGGAGGTAGCTGCGACGCAACCCCAACTAACCCCTTCCTCATCATCATCGTGACCGGTCAAACCCCGCACAAAGAAGATGCATCGTCGCGTGGCAGTGCCGCAGTGGTACCTTCTTCTTCGCATCGCACACAACCACAGTAGCGCATCTGATCGGACCTATAAAAAGGATGACGCTGCACTCGACTCTGGCATAGCTGCACATCACAACGACGCACAGCTCAACTGAAGTACGTAACGTGACGACGAACGCCTTGTTCGTTGCGAGCGAAGCAAATGGCGAAGCGCCTGTCTCGCAAACGGAGCTTCAGGCTACCCCTGTTCTGCAGCCAGCAGTCCGACGTGGCGAGCCCGCGCGTCACCACGCGGTCGTCGTCGTCCTCTGGCAGGGGCTCGTCGTCCAGCAGCAGCCGGCAGTGCGAGCTGCAGAGGATCTTCCAGCACTTCGACAGGGACAACGACGGCAAGATCTCCGGCGCCGAGCTGCGCGCCTTCTTCGTGTCCATGGGCGACGACTCGCGCCCCGGAGACGGCTACGCGCTGGACTTCGCCGGGTTCGTCGCGCTGATGGAGAAGGAGGAGGGCGGCCAGGACCAGGAGGAGGAGGACCTGCGGCGGGCGTTCGAGGTGTTCAACGCCGTCGAGTCCGCGGGGAGGATCACGGCCAGGGGACTGCAGAAGGTGCTCGCCCAGCTCGGCGACCAGCGCTCCGTTGCGGAATGCGAGGCGATGATACGGGCCTACGACGTCGACGGAGACGGCGGACTCGACTTCCACGAGTTCCAGAGGATGATGAGCTAGTGAGTGAAAGCTGTCGCAGCGGTGAGGTTTTCAGTTTCCTGATGAGAAAGGGTTGGTCTGCATCCAGATGCGGCAATGTAGCTTCTGCTTGCTGCGGTGCTGCTGCCTCATCTTGTGTTGTTTGGTGTCACACCAGTGTATCAGTAAAGTTGCAATTGATCCGCTCATTGTTCAGAGGCGTTATTTCTTCAGACCTTCATTATTATGTGGAGTGGAAATGAACCACAAGAATAGCATCATAGTTTACTGACAGTCTGAGAATGTAAGCACTGCAAAACACTCACATATGGGCGGTGGTCATTCTGTGCTGAATTTAGCAAGACCCATATCAGCACAATCTTCACAATTTCAATGTAAGCATTGAGTCTGTACACAGATCCACAGCGAAACGGTACTAATTCTGCACAATGTTGGAATGATAAAGACAACTAGACACCTCATGATATGCAGATAAGAACCAATTCTGGGTCATCACGAGCACAATGCAAACATAAGCCTAACATAAGTAAAAAGTTCTAATCTACATCCCCAGTTTGTTTCCACGGGGTTCTCTGAAACAACCTACCATATAAGAAATCACCACTCTTTGATGGGCAATATACTAAGTGATCAGGAAACTTTGTTGCACAACCAATGCATTCTCAACTCCGACCTGATTGCGGTTGATTCCCTTGTTTGTCAGCATAAGGCCTTATGAAAGTCCTCCTCCACCAGACCTCAAAGGCCTTCTGAAGATTGGGGCAACTGTCCCCAACCTTCAAGAAGCTCCCAAGCCACGAGAGCAGTATCGTCTGCTGATCTTCCAGCGGGAGTGTCAAGATTGTACGACCGATTCCGTCTTCCACCACTTTTCGGTCGAATGACCTGCAGCCGTGCTGCAACCAGTTATAGTCATCCATGAGGGGTTGCAACCAGACGTCCAAGAGAAGTTGTCGCGTGTCCTTAGAAGGAAGCATCTCTCCTTTCCCAATTGCCACAAGGAGCCTTGCTGTGACACAGCTGACTAGGTGGCGCGACTTGACTGGTATCTTGGAGTGCAACCGAGCCAACTCACTTTGGCTAGCCCACATGGCTGCAAACTCATCAGCAGCATTCCTGTTAGCTAACATCTCAGCTAACCAGACGAGATTATCTGCTTCTAGAGCAATCTGTCGGAAAACAGGCTCTTTGATTGCTGGAGATTGCTCGGCAAAGTCGATGCCAGATGCCTGTCGGAACATTGCCAACAAAGACTCCAGGCAATTCCGACAACATCTGTACAGAGTCTCGGCACATAAATCAGAAGAACTACTGGTGCAGCTACTGCTATTCTCCTTCAGAAGCCTTAGAACCATGGACTTCATCTCGCGCCGCCCTCTGTCCTCATTGCTTTTCAAAACCAATTCAATGATCTGTGAAAATGTATCATTTGGTGGGATTGTAAGATTAGACGCTACCCTCTTCAGTACAGGGCTAACGCCATAATCCTCGGTATGCAGATTTTGAACAGATGAGACCACATTCTCTTCTTCTTCCTCAACCCAAGGGACAGCTTCCAGGTAATCCAAGCATGACATGACACATGATCGGAAACCAAATGATTCCGCAACCTGGACAGCATAATACCAAAATAAGGAAGGAATCAATAAAAGAAAAGGAGCGTTTCTTCTGAAGAGTCCAGATTGGTTGATCCTTAATTATTAAGGTACCATGGTAGCAAGGTATGACCAAGGTACATTGAGTCATGGGCCAGATTGGTGCAATTCTCTTCTAGCGTTTTATTTATTTATTTTATTTTTTTTTGCAATTGGTATATAGGACGATGCAGTCTTTGTCAGCTTTTATAGATTCAAGCTGGGCATAGTGACAATATCCTTTTGATGTAACAGGAAGAACGGGACATGGAGGTACCACTCAGCTGCGCCGCTCACAATGTGTCCTTTACTATTATTTGTTACTAGTGCTGTCTCATAGCCATTCTGCTGTAAGCCAAATACTGCCTTCAGTCAAAAGTAAAAAAATGATCATTGTCATCTAAAAGCCAACAATGCAGACATACTCCTTTTTACGAGAGATATTTCCTTGGGTACCTCTTCCAATATACCACTAACTTTGACTCAAGTAGTTGTGCTAAACACAGAGGCTGAAAACATTTTGTTTCGATCATCTAAAAGAAAAGTTGTACAAGAAGCTGCTGTAAGGAGGATGAGGTAAACTAGCACAGTGGCCCGTACATTTTTTGTGCGAGTAGTATCAACATTCCGACTTTAGTACTAGTAACAAAAATCTTGAATACCTTTGTTAACTTATTCTTATCTTACGATGGCTATTTTTTTAATTATCTTGAACATATTGTTAATTTATACTTATCTTATCAAACTAGAACTAACCTTTAAGATGCGAAGAACACGTGAAACACTCTGTTTGATCAGCCTCTGCTTGACATCACTGCAGTACATCAACCCAACAGTCTCAACATAAATCTCCACATCCTCACAATCAGGTATCTCGATACTCGACACTGGAGATTGCCTTGAGAGCTTATCAGCAAAGAAGGTACTGTTTTCAGAAAGGATGTTCTTGTGGACGCTCATCTTTACAGCCACCCCATCTTTGCCATGGAGCACAACCTTCAAGTCAGTCGTCTCAAGCTGGCCAAACCCAACAGATATCTTGTGCTGCTTCTGTGGCTTTTCATTGGCCGCCTTTGCTGGAGGATTACTGGTTGTAGTTTCTACCGATGAAACGCATCTTTGCTCCTCTGCATTGATTTTAGACCTCGATGGAGTTGAATGCGTTCTTCTCTCTGACGAGATTGTCGGTGCCCTCTGAACCGATGAGGCCTTTGACGCAGGAGGGGACGCGCCGCCTTTGGGTTTTGCCTGCTGCTGATTTTGGCTCTTTACCGTCTTCTGGAGAACGGCCTGGGACGGACAGCACCAGAATCCTTCTGGGGTTACAGCAATGGGGACATTCCTGATCTTTGTTGCTCGGGCATCGAGACTTCCAACCTTTAATTCTGCTGCCATATTACCTTAAGACGCTTACGATCAGTTCTGAAACCAGTTACAAAAGCCGCGTACGATCATAGACCTGAACAGTAATGGACAGGAGTTAGATTGATGAACGTTCAGTAAGGAAGGCAATGATGTTACAGTACACCATCTTCTCACTGTGAACACTGACCACGACCCCTAGAAAACGTTGCTAGTTTCAACCTAGATTTTTCCCTGGCTCAGAAATAAGTATGAAATTCTTCGTTCAGAGTCATCTTTGAAATCAACGAAAAAGTAACAAATTGAGAAGTAAACCAGGTCCCGAAATCAAACCCAAGCAACTAGACCAGTGGCAGTTCTTCCACGGACCAATCTAAATTGTTACCGTAATCACAAAAATTACCCCCAATCAAAATTGCAACCCACCTTAAAATTCAGCAACCAAACAAGCCAAAGAGCACCAGTAAGGAAAGCAACAACGAGAAATCGCACGTACCAGTCGGAAACAATCCTCGGAAACAAACCGGCTCGAAGGTTCAAGCCACTCCCGAAATCCTCGTGAAAATCACGGCGCCGAGGCCAGAGCGCGAGCACTGAAGCACGTCCTATCCGCCCCCGCCACAACGCAAGCGGCCGGTCTAATAAAGATGAGGCCGGCGGAGAGGCATCTACCTAGGCAGGCAGGCATGAGTGACAGGAGCCTCGCATCATGTCTTTCCCCAAAGCAGGCTGCAGGCGGAGAAAGAAGAGATGGCGAGCGAGCAGGGGAAAGAAAAAAGGCAGGGCAGTGGAAGGGAAAGAGCACAAAGGAGAGAAGAGCGGGTTCTTTACAGGGTTGATTGATGATTGATGATGAGTGGTGGTGTCCTCGCTTTAACCATCTACGAGGCTCAACGCACAGCTGCCGTCATGGATGGATTCATGGTCCTCCCTCCCTTCTCCGTCCGAATTTGTTCTCGACCTTTTCTTCTTCTTCTTCCGTCCTCACTCCTCTTTATCGAGGCAGGGGCAGGACTGACTGAGACTGTAGAGGGAGGCTGTTTGGTTTCGTGTGCCGTGCTTCGTACACCTCGCTCCTAACAGATTCCTAACTAGCAGTAGTAGTCGCCAGGCAGAGGCAGGCGTGAGATGCTGCTGCTAAGTATCCTGCGGTCTCTTACACCCGTCTCCGTCGGTTCTTGCGAGAGGAAGGAAGGAGCCGTCGTCCTCCTTGACGCGTAGCGCCGGGCCCACCGTCAGGGTCACGTGTCGCCGGTTTCGTCCGACTTGTTGCCTGTGTGTGATTTAACTCCACTCCGCCATCTGCTCTAGTGCTCTGCCGTTGTTTTTGAAATTTTACCGGCCTCGGATGAATCAGGAGTCTGCTCGTAGTACTTTTCCGCGCTGGAGCTGTGGCGAGCGATCTATCTGGGCGATTGATCCGGGGGTTTACCCCAAATGCCTTTTTCTTTTAATCACGTGCATGCTTCGAGCCGCCTGCTGCATCTGCAATGATGGACTATGCATTGGTTTTACTCAACCAACGTTTACACTTATTACACTCCTCCTCCTCCTCCTCCTCCTCCTAGTTAAAAAAACAATATTTACTGCATCCGATGTGCACACATCTCTATCAATCTCAAAACGCAGGCCAGATAGATGCGCATGGATGGATCGTACTTACCATGCTCGGACGCATCAGTAAAGATTCTTTCTTGCGGCAACTTTTTAAGCATGTCGGGCATGTTGCTTGAGAAGAACTCAGCAGTAGCAGCCTCCCTCAGCACGACAATACTTAACGCGCTCGTCCAAATGACATATCATTATCAACCTAGCTAGGGCTTAGGGTTAAGGGGTGCCCTCTACTGCAATCCGCACCGGCGTAAGTCAGGGGCGGTTTTGAGTAAAGGCCACTCTTCTTTGCTAGTGCTACTAATTAGTAAAGTAATATTGTTACTAGGAGTACATACTTGGAGTGTAAGCACTCGAGAAGGCAGGATTTTGAATTGGATCTCTGCTTGCTTGGGGAGCCATATGGGAAACGTAATCCCAGCATGGTACTATGGGCCCGGCGGTAAAAACAGAGAGAGCAGGAGGACAGGACGGTGGCAACTAGCAAGGGTAAAACTGCAAGAATGGTCAAGAAGGAAACCCGACGGGTGCGTGGGCGTTGCGAGAAGTTACAAAAGCCTTTTATGCCGAAACTGAGGAGGTGTTCTCTAGTTCAGCCAGGTTCAGTTGCAGGTGACGACGAGAGCATACGGTTTAGCAGGTCGTCCGTCCATGTGGAATCAGAATCAAAAGTGGTGGCGTGCGGTGCCAACTGCCAAGGATCATCAAGAAAGCGGCACCTGTCGCATGCTCCAACCGATGCGCGCTACTAGTAGCTTTGAAGTAGTGCGTTTCCGTGCTTGACCATAACATAATCTTGGGCGCACCTTCGATTCAAATCCAAGACGGGCACGGCGGCCAAAAACTGTGAAGCGTCGCTGTCGATTCTTCCGTCGTCTCTTGCTTAAAGTTAAAGCCCCTCGTTCTGCTTTACACCCTCGCTCGCTCGCTCGTTCGTTCGTTTTGTAGGTTTTTTGTAAACTTTCTTTACGTTTGAAGCTTCAAACGCGCCCCACACACACACACACACACACACGGTTCAAGCCCAGCTAGCCGACCTGGCTGGCTTCGATGGGCGCCATTATTAACTTTGTCATTGCCCTTTTGCTTTTCTTCCAAAAAAGCGGATCAATTAAATAAGTGGAAAATCAGCTTAATTTTTTTTTCTTTTGGAAAAGGGGGGAATTTAATGAGAGTCCAGGCACAGGTGACCGTGGAAGAATGATGCAGCTTTGGCTTGGTCGTCAGCGATGCACAACGAGCAGCTTGGAGTCAAGGCAAGTTGATGTTCGAGACGGAGTCTGAATTGTGTTGTATTCGATCGTCTTCAATGATACAAATGAGAACAAAATGTATATCGTGAATTATTTTATTTTATTTTTTCTTACCCCTTGACTTTGACGTGTAAGATACAATATTGAGTGTCAAGAGTGTGACTAAAAAAGTATAAAAATATAAAATAGTATTGTATAATTGAGCTAGAGCATTAGTAGTATTTTCTCTATATGTAACTAACTGTTTCCATATATTGTAAAGGCGCCATTGCTCGGAGCAGGGCCGACAGGTTCGCGTCGTGCACGCAGAGCTGCATGTATTCCAAGCTGGTGTTGCCGTCGCGGCTCAGCATGACCACATCCTTCGATGCCAGGCTGAGTTGCACGAGCCCAGCCTGCTCCATCTGAACAAGCTCGGTGCCGCTCCCTCTGCCCGAACCCCATCATCCGGGCCTCGTACATCGTGGGGCCCGGGTGCATCGGGATGGCCTGCCTCCTGATCACCACCTGCCGAACCCACGTCGTCATCGTAGTCGAGTCCTCGTCATCCTCTGTTCCAGAACCTGAAAGCAGCGTCCACAGCGATATCACCAGTATCTCCGCGACGACGAGGGCCAGCCTGCTGCCTTCCGTCGGTCGGCGACGACGAAGAAGCTGCGAGTTGAAGCCCGATGCGCACGTCCTGGGTGCACCTCATCTCATCCTGGTCACGCACTCGGGTGGGATCTCGATACGCGTAGCTGCTGAGCCGCCAACGTCGAGAGCGACCACGTGCGCGTCCAGCGAGGCGACGTACGGCACCGGGTCGTCGTCGTACCTGTGTCTACCGTACTCGCTCCGCAGACGCAGCCAATGGACGACGACGGTGCTGCCGCCGCGCTTCCTCCGCGGTCGACGACGACGACGACGGGGCGAGAGGTGCAGTGCAGCCCAGCGTCGTGGAGTAGTACGGGACTCGCGACGCGTACCGGGTCTGGACGACGGGACCCCACCTGCCGTCCGTCGACGAGAACGTCTGCGTCCGCAGGTCCCGGTCGGCGGCGAGCAGCCGGAAGGAGCGGCGGTCGTCGTCGTCACCGACCGCGAGCAAGGCGGGTGGGTAGCCGCCGCGGGAGGGACGCGGTGCGTATCGCCGGTCAGGCAGTCGCAGACGCACAGCTCGCGTGTCTCCCGCTCTCGGAGGAGGACGAGGCCGTCGCGCGAGTCGGCGAGCTCGTGCGACAGCAGCAGGCCGGCGTCGAAGCGGAGGCGGTGGTCACCGCGGACGATCCTCCTGCGGAGCACGTACGAGAGGCCGAGGAGGAGCAAGGGGTCGAACGACCCGCCGTTGTTGGCCTCCGCGCGGAGCGCCAGGGGCCGGCGGAAGTCCTGGCTGAGGACGACGCGCCGCGGAGGTCCTTCGAGGCGGCGGCGCAGCGGAGGACCGACCGCGCGTGGACCTCGAGGAGGAGGTCCAGCGGTAGTAGGGGCTGTTCGGTTTCGGTCGTCGTCCCGTTCCCGTTCATGTTGTCGCTTGGGCTACCACATTGGGGCCGCTGGTTGGCCGTCGTCGTCGACGACATTGTTGCTCGCTAGTTCTTCGTCGGAGACGATCGCTACTTCCCTCCCGCCCCCGTTTTGTATGGTCGGTCGACTGCCACCAGTCACCATAGTAGTAGTAGACTTGGCACCGAGTCCGACTCGTGGGATTTTCGTGCGTGGACGCTTTTGTTTTTTAAGGAAAAGGCAGGTGCTCTGCAGAATCATTATACAAAGAATAAAATATCTGGAGTATAAAATAAAAAGTTATCTAGCGAAACAATAATTGTTGTCTTCATACATTTTACAAGTAACGAAGCATTAATTAAAAAAACGTTACTAGATATTGTTCTTACGGTGATATAGCAAAGCCATCTATGGAACCTCATGAAGCTATCTATCAGTGTATCCTTGTGCGCCTTTCGAGTTATCGTCTAGATTTCAAACATGTCTGTGTGCATCAATCTCCTTCGTTGTCAGATATGCTACATGCAGCGGCTCTTTAGCTGTCCCTTGGAAGATTATTTGGTTTCTTTCTTTTCAGACATTCCACCAGGCATAAAGCATCATTCCTACTATATTTCTTCTGTCCACTCTTAGTATTATATTGACGCATTATGTAGCCACGTTGCAACTTCTCTAGTTTTGGCTTGTTGTTGTAGTGTGCCTGTAAAGTTATACCAACTTACCACATATTGCACCGTTTTGTCTAGCAAAATTACATTCAATTAGCAGGTGGAACACTGTTTCCATTTCCTGCAGTCATAGTGGACATATGCCCCCATTATCCCAGCCCCTAATGTTCAGGTTGTCTGTTGTTAGCGCTTTTTCGTATAGTGCAATCCATGCAAACATTTTCACATTTGGCTCCGCTCTTGCTCCCCATATTTTTGCCGCATTGAAAGGCTTTTTGATCCCTTCAAAATGTTTCATGTATGCTGATTTCGCTAAATATTCTCCATTCATCGTTAGCAGCCATGTCACCTTATCTTGGGAGTCTTCATTTAGCTGGACATTGTTGAGTTCATGCTATAGCCACACAAACTCGTGCAGTTGTTGCGTTGTTGATATACCCCTTAACGTCCTGATCCAGGTTTTATTTTCTAATTCCCGTGCAACACTTCTGTTTTTAAACTTTGCTTGGGTATACAAGGACGCTACCTTGTCCTTGAGGCTGAAATCCCCCAGCCATTTGTCCTGTCAAAACCATGCTCGATGATCATCCCCTAGAATAATTCTTGTGTAGCGAGCAAATAGCATGCGGTCGTTGCTTGTGGTGGGGATGTTTAGCCCTTGCCATGGTTTGTCACAACTGTTCTAGAGGTGCCATAGCCATCTTAATCTGAGCGCTGTTCCAAAAACTTGTAAATTCAAAACTCCCAGTCCACCCAATTCCTTGGGTCTGCACAGCATATTCCATTGTACTAAGGCACAACCCCTATTGTTCTGTTCTCCATCGTCACCACTCCAAATGAAGCTCCTGCTTGTTCTATCAATTTCTTTTATTGCCCACTTTGGCAGTGGAACCACCGTGGCGTGATGTGTTACTATAGATAGTAACACCGATTTAGCTAGTGTTACTCTCCATGCTTTTGCCATGTTCTTCCCTTTCCAGCTCGGAAGTTTCCCTCGGATCTTGTCAATCAACGGCTGCAGGTCGACCTTCCGGAGGCGTCGTTTGTGCAATGGGAGTCCCAAGTATGAGCACGGAAATTTCTTGACCTGTCCCGGAAAAACTTGTGTTATTTCATCCATGTTTATCCCTTGGCACTGAATTGGAAAAATTTTCGTCTTTTGCAGGTTTATTATCGAAGTTTGTTATACCGACTAGTGAATTTATCGTGGGGTGTGCGTTTTGGGGTCTCGATGGTTCGCAAGAGGACACAAGGATTATACTAGTTCAGGCACTGATGCCCTACGTCCAGTTTCCGGGCTGCTCGTGTTACCTGCGACAAAGCTTGTAATGGGAGTTACAAGAGGGCGAGAAAGGAAAAGTTTCCCCAGTCTCTAAGTGTGTTCTGTGGGTTGTGCGTGTGTTGTCTTAGACTAGGGTGGGCTAGTGAGTCTTGTAAGCATGTAAGCCTGTGAGGCCCCCCCCCCCTCGTCTTCGGTTTCCTCCTCCTTTTATACGGCGATGTGGGGAGGTCTGGTTCCGTGGAGCAGGTCGTGCCCGCACGCAAGTTGGGCTGAGCCACGGCGGATGACGCCTTGGTGTGGCGATGTCGCTCCTGCTCGATGGAGTGGCCCGTATCGTCAATCGCGGGCATCCCGTTCGTACGGAGAAAAGCCGCTGTTGGAGTGAGCGGAGCGACACCGTGGTCGTGGCCGTCGCTCGGGGACGTCCCGTCGAGGGTGCGATGAGTCTCTGACAGGTGCTGTAGCGACGGTGCCCATCCTTTGGGCGGTGCACATCGTGTGCATTTAACGCCCACTTGCGTGAGCGATGGACGGCTCTACCTGTTAGCGAGCATGGGCGTGTCAAGCATCTATTTTCCAACTGTCACCGTCCGACCCACTCGTGACGTAATGGGCGATTCGCCCGACCCTGAGGTCGGGCGAGGCAGAGACGCGTTCGCTCGACCCCCACGGAGACGGGGTCGAGCGCGTCGCCCGCGCGTGATGGATCCGACCCCTCCGCGGAGGGGTCGGGCGAGGCGGAGATTGCCTGTTGGCACGGTCTGTCGGGTGTCCGTACGATGTGGAGGTTGGCTAAGGCGAGGGTTGCTTATGCCTTGATCACGTTATTAAGGTCGAGGATCATTAAGATTAACCATCTCTGGTATTGACCCTCAACATTTATATTGAGCCCTGTTGCTTTACCGAAGGTTTGCAGTAATGTTTTCAGCGCCGTTAATTCTTGGACGTCCGTCAAGCTGAAGATTGCTGCATCGTCTGCGTACATGGAGATCTTGACATTTGTGCTTCCCGGTTTAATCTTTTGTATGATCCCTTGGTCTGCTGCATAGGCCAGCAGTTTCTACAGTGGGTCTCCTGCTTGTTCTATCAATTTCTTTTATTGCCCACTTTGGCAGTGGAACCACCGTGGCGTGATGTGTTACTATAGATAGTAACACCGATTTAGCTAGTGTTACTCTCCATGCTTTTGTCATGTTCTTCCCTTTCCAGCTCGGCAGTTTCCCTTGGACCTTGTCAATCAACGGCTGCAGGTCGACCTTCCGGAGGCATCGTTTGTGCAGTGGGAGTCCCAAGTATGAGCACGGGAATTTCTTGACCTGTCCCGGAAAAACTTGTGTTATTTCGTCCATGTTTATCCCTTGGCACCGAATTGGAAAAATTTTCGTCTTTTGCAGGTTTATATTGAGCCCTGTTGCTTCACCGAAGGTTTGCAGTAATGTTTTCAGCGCCGTTAATTCTTGGACGTCCGGCAAGCTGAAGATTGCTGCATCGTCTATGTACATGGAGATCTTGACATTTGTGCTTCCCGGTTTAATCTTTTGTATGATCCCTTGGTCTGCTGCATAGGCCAGCAGTTTCTACAGTGGGTCTATTGCCAACATGAAAAGCATCGGCGACAACGGGTCACCCTAACGGAGTCCTCTTTTGTGCTGGATCGGGTCCCCTGGCGAACCATTGAGCAGTACCCTTGATGAAGCTGTCTTCAGAATGATGCTTATCCACTGACGCCATCTTGGGCCAAAAATCCAACCCTGTCCATTACTTCCAACAAATATGGCCATAGCACGGAGTCGAAAGCTTTTGCGATGTCTAGCTTAATGAATAGACTTGCCTTCCTTTTCCGCTTTAGTTCCTGGACTAGTCCTTGGACATATACAAAATTATCATGTATACACCTC
Organism: Oropetium thomaeum; assembly: GCA_001182835.1. Classification (NCBI taxonomy): domain Eukaryota; kingdom Viridiplantae; phylum Streptophyta; class Magnoliopsida; order Poales; family Poaceae; genus Oropetium; species Oropetium thomaeum. The sequence continues at coordinate 1,781,628 of LFJQ01000018.1, read as the reverse complement.
TTCCAGATGAATGCACTCTGATGTACGGACACCAGGGCATTTAGTTTTGGTGCCAGTCTTCTTGCTAGAATCTTGGAGAAAATTTTTGCTGCGCTGTGTATCAAACTGATTGGCCTGCAATGTCCCACTTTTGTGGACTTATCTTTTTTTGGCAGTAGTATTATGTTACAAGTATTGAGTAAGGTGAAGTTGTCCCCTCGCAGTTGTGAGAGCTGCCCAAACATGGCGTTTAGATCTCCTTTAATGACGTCCCAGCACTCAGCAAAAAATCGGCCAATGAAACCATCCGGTCCCTGTGATTTTTGCTTCGGCATATCCATTACGGCATCCTTTATTTCTTCCTCAGTGAAATCAATCTCCAAATCTTGCAAGTCATTCTATGCTATACCAAGTTGTTCCCAGTTTAATGACGTTGTCCAATGTATGTCCGCACCAAGGATGTTCGTGAAATGGTTTTTGATTACAGCCATTTTATCTTCATGGCGTACTACAAATCCTTGTGCCGTTCTATGGACTGTATGTGGTTCCTTCTTTTCCTGCCATTGGCTCTGATATGGAACAGCCTAGTGTTTGCATCTCTACACCTGATGTTGCACAGGCGGGACCTTTGCTTGGAACGAATTTTTTGTATTGCTAGCAAGCCTTGATACTTCATTTTTATTCTTCCACGGAAATCCCTCTCGCTTGGTGTCAATTGTCTATGCTCTTCAGCCACATCAAGTTGCCATAAGATCTCCTTCGCCACTAATGTCTGCAATTTAATGTTTCCCACTCTTTCTTTGTCCCATTTCTTAAGTGCCTTTGATGTTCTCGTCATTTTAATATGCAGACAGCGCATTTCGTTTGTCGTGGCGACAGGCTTGCTCCATGTTTCGTGGACTGTATCCTTAAAACCTGGCATATACACCCAATATGCCTCAACCTGAAACATGTGCCGACCGGTTCTGATGTTTCACCTTGTAACATTAACGGTGAGTGGTCAGATAACGTTGAGGCCAGCGCTTGCAAATGAGCTCTCGGGAACAGCTCTTCCCAGGCGATCGTGTAGAACATACGGTCTATTCTTGTCATTGTTGGATTTGGCTGCCCATTTGTCCAGGTGTCTTTTCTGCCATTTAGATTTAGTTCCTTCACCTCTAGGAAATCTAGTGCATCTCTAAATTTTCTCATAAGCCGACGATCGAGCCTGCTGTTATTCTTGTCTTGAGTTTTGTATGTCATGTTGAAATCCCCTGTTAGCAGCCATCTGTCATCCCCCAATGTCTTTAGGCCTTTTAATTCTTGCAAGAACCGGAGCTTATGTCAGCGACTTTGGGGGCCATACACTCCTGTTAGGCTGAATTTCTGTACTTCATTCAGCAACATTACTTGCACTGTAATAGTGCTCCTTGTGCATGAAGAAGACAATAGTCTGAAGTGGTTATCAGAAGCCGTTATCATAATTCTCCCCTTCACTTCAGTTGCCGGGAGGTATGAGTAGTTTCCTAGGAACTGATTGCCCAACATCCCTTGCATGATGGCATCATCTATTATCTGCAGCTTAGTTTCTTGGAGGCAGACTATTGTCGCGTGTGTTGAGGAGACCATGTCTCGTACCATGTCACATCTGATCGGGTTATTAAGACCTCTAACATTCCAGTTCAGTAGCAACACATTACACTTAGCCATTAAACACAAGAGATACACCCACTAACAGCAGCCATTGTGTCACAGCACAATGGCATCTACCAGGAACAACACCATGCCCTTCTCCCTCGAACAAACTAACAAAAGAAGAAACACAAGCACCCATTATCCTATTAGACAACAGCTGCACATATCATGGAGTGGTGCAGATCACCCCTGCTTCTTCCAATGATGTCAATCGTTGGTGTTTTGCTAGACTACCAAACTTGCACGGCTTTTATTTTTTCTTTACTTAACATATGATGGACGTGTAAGGTTTCGGAGTCACTAATCCATTGTCGTCTAGTCCGGTTAGGATACCTGGCTTTCACCCAGGCGACCCGGGTTCAAATCCCGGCAATGGAAGACACCTTTTTCCTTTTAAGGAACAAGGGCCCCGTACCTGTTGGGCTAAGGTAGTCCTCCATTCTTGCCATTTTTCACAAGAAAAACACTAACATCAGTACGTTGCATTGCTTGATGTGAAGCTTACGGTATCTTTTGGCTATTTGTTTTATTTAAACTTACTCCTCTGTTTTCTTAAACTTGTCATTCCGACATATATTTTTAGTTCACTTGTAGCTCTTTTTAGCTTCTGAAATGACATACTTTCTAAAATAGAGTAGTATGATATTTTGTTATTTCTAGCGTGCCTTGGTGCTATACTTGGACTAAATAAACCGTGCATGCCAATCCACCTCTTCCGTTTTTTTTCTTTGTCCAAGTCTCTTATATTTTAACATAAAATGTATTCATAGTACACCAAAAATCCATAGATAAAATTCTTGAGAAGCTACGGCAAATTCTACCATTTTGTGTCCCAGCATCACTTATGATTGTTGTACACGGACCCCTCGGTAAAATCATTTCCATCAGCTGGATTGATATATTTTGATAAAATTGACTATACGACATTGAAAAAGTGTGGCATTAGCTCTGACACATTATAAAATTTAATGTTACTTGGTTGTGACGCACTACAAAAATCTGGTTTTTAGTTTTAGATTTTAGTAGTGTGCTATCATAGTATTGTTTCAAGTAAAGACTAAATATCATAGTTACAGTGTGTTGAAGCTAATGATACACTTTTGAAGTGTCCCATAATCAATTTTGTTAGCATATATTTTCACTTTATACGGTCTTCCAAACTTCACAGCCAGTACACAATTTACGTTGCATGTACTCTAAAAAAGAAAAATATGCTGCAAGTGCCTCGCACAGTCACACGTAACGCAGTACTCAGCGATCTGCACCGTTAAATTCCGATCAAGCGGTTGAGAGATAAGCCGAGCCACACGGCTCACGGCGCGTTTGCTTATCCCCATCGGCGCGGCCCTCCCTATCCATAGCGCCGCTCACCACGCAGCAGCCCGCGCGCAAGCATGGCGCTCTCCGTCTCCTCCCTCGCCGCCGCGCTCTCCCACCTCTCCCTCCCCTCCACCTCCAAGTCCCTCCTGTCCCCTGTCCTGCGCCTCCCCTCCACCTCCTTCCCCTCCCGCGGCCTCGCGCTCCGCGCCTCCGCGGCCGAGGCCGCCGAGCCGGCCGAGCTGCCCGCGGAGGAGGTGGTGGCCGTGGAGGAGGAGGAGGCGGAGGACCAGCTGTCGGGCGCCGCTCTGCGGAAGTACGTCAAGCAGAGGCTTCCGGGCGGGTTCGCCGCGCAGCGGATCACGGCCACGGGCCGCCGCAAGACGGCCATTGCCCGCGTCGTGCTACAGGAGGGCACCGGCAAGGTCTTCATCAACTTCCGCGACGCCAAGGTGCTTTTCTCCAGCTGGATTAACCAGAGAATTCAGAAATGAGCTACTTTCAGCGTTGTCCCGCCACTGTCTCGCAAGCTTAATTGTTCCATACGGGTCGTAATCTGTACCGTACCGCCATCCTGCAATCGGTTTAACACACCGTACGACTTCAGGGCACGGGATAATTGGATTTGGCTAGCGCGCTTGTAGTTTGAATTCCTCGAAATGGAAGATCATTTAGCAAGCTTAGGTATACCTGTGCTTCAAAAAATGATTGGTACTAATGTTTCTCAATGTGTTATACCTGTGACATTTGGCATTGTAGCATTATGGATACTAGTATATTTGTAGTTTTATTTCCTTTACAAATTACAGTGAGGGTTATTTTCCATCTTTGATGTGGCTCTATGCTTTAGATTCTTTCCTTGTTAAATCTTAGCAACTTGTTTCTCAATCTGGAGAGACATTGATGTGGCTCTATGCTTTAGATTCTTTCCTTGTTAAATCTTAGGCTGTGTGCACCGTGTTATGCAGAGGTCAGAGGTGTTTTCAAGGTACTTGTATTGTATCGATAAAAGTGTCTTGAAATTATTAAAATATCCTCTCATTGCAAAAACTAATGAATTGCCTTAGTTTAATAATCTTTTCCTGGTGTACATGGCTCAATTAGAATCTAATTTCTAGTCTGCCAATGCTTAGGACGTATCCAGTGTTCTTTGCTGAACTTTGTTTTGTAATGCTACTGTTTATTTGCTCGAGGGCTAAAGTATCCAAACTCCCAAGTGATCAGGTAATGAACATGAAAGTTCTTAGCATGCAGGACTGAATTCCATCAGTTTGTTGAAAATAGTTGCCTTCCAATCACGATGTTACCTTCAGCAACTTGGATAGATTGCTGAAGTACATATGTCTCTAATTGTCTCCAGGCTTGAAAACTACTGAATCAGCCTAAGCTTCGTTTCAGCCACTTTTTTTGTGGACATAATCATACAACATACTACTTGTCTAGAGCAAATTTCTATGATATTGTATCTGCAAATCACATTCAATTGATGGACTGTACTCACTGAAGTTTTCAAAATATGCAGGAATATTTGCAGGCAAACCCAATGTGGATGGAGTATTGCAAAGTCCCCTTGGTGACTCTTGGGTTCGAGAACAACTACGACGTCTTTGTCAAAGTTCATGGGGGTGGTCTTTCAGGCCAGGCCCAGGCAATCTGCCTTGGCGTTGCCCGTGCATTGGTGAAGATCAGCACTGCCAACAAAGTTCCGCTGCGGTCAGAAGGTTTGCTGACGAGAGACACCCGTATTGTTGAAAGGAAGAAGGCTGGTCTCAAGAAGGCACGCAAGCGCCCTCAGTTCTCAAAGCGTTGAGGATGCTTGCTTCTTGTTTCAGTACCATCTTTCTCCACAGAGAAGGTCCTTTTTCTTTTGGTCTTGCTGTCCAAATTCTGTAATGGACGCCACATATCTGTAGTATTCTTTTCCTAAAAGCAAAATTACTTGAAATCACACTCCATCTTTGATGATTTGATTCAAGTATGTACTTTCATTGGGCGAGCATGTAATCAGTGTTCAAAGGATAAATATTAGTTTGCACACATAAATTGAATTTAGGTGCCAGGTCTAGGCAATCTAAAATTGAGACAGCTTTAGGGATACTTTACTGTTTTTGCTAATGGCCTCGTCAATTTTTTGTTACGCCCTAAACCTAAACGCAATGAAGTACAAACTACAATCCCGGACCGAGCCAAATCCATGCGTTACCAGTCGAGGGGCCCAACCCAACCCAAGATCTAGCCCAAAGGCGAAGGCAACCATTCCGTATTCCTCCGTCCCCGGCTCCGACGATGCCGTCATCGTCGTCGTTGCTCCAGGGCATCTCCATCTCAGTCTCCGACGACGAAGAGGCCACTGGGAAGGTGCGCGTCCGCGTACGCCGCAAGCGCCACCGCAACGCCGTATTGACCCGCCGCCGCCGCCTATTCCGTTGGGCACGGCTAGGCGCGGCGCTGCTCCTAGCCTGCCTCGCCGTCTCTCTCCTCCTCTATGAGTCCTACCGCCTCGGCCCATTCCGCTCCTCCTCGCCGCCTGCGCCGGTGACTGCAGGCCTCAGCCGCCTGGATCGCAGCACCCGCGCAGGCGCTGATGGGACGAGGAAGTGTAAGCCCATAATCGAATCCTTAAACCCCTGATTCCTGTGGATAGTGCTGCTTCTTAGTTTAGTGATTCATTTTGTACTTTCGTTTCGGAGACGGAGATCCGTGGGTTTGGCTATATTATAATGCGTTGCTCAGTTAGTCAGTTGTTTCTACAGTGAAACGTTATATTATTCAGACATGTTCCATGTTCTATTGCACATGTATATTATGACTTTATAGATGAGATATTCTCTTTTATATTTAGGCTGCGTGCTATAATGCGGCCTGTTGCTCCTAACTCTCACTACATCGGGGCTGGGTGTGATTTGAGAATTGTGACTTAAAGCAACTGAAGTATATCATTGTACAGCCATTTGCCTGACTGGTGATGATAGTAAAAGTTAGTATGAGACTTCAAATCGAGACAATCGTTTTTAGATAGACGGGCTAAAGGCACTGTCTCATTTCATTAAAAAATGAGACTGTAAGTCAGTTTACTCAAATTTAGATAATGGCTTATGAGTGGAAGAATCAGCAATATGGAGCTGGTTCTTTTGCCTTGTTAATATTTTATTTATTGATGGAGAGTTTCATGCGATCAGCACTGCCTCATCTGCAACCTCCATGCTTCGATGCATGAATGGACTAGCTTTCCTTTTTCTTTCACTTTTAGTATTTGCAGTTCACCTTAGGTTGATATTTACATTTACAACTGATTTGAGGGATTGGGTGACTGAGGTATGCTTCCTTTTGTCAGTTTGAGTACGTAACCCAACTTTGATGTGGCCTGGTAGCTGACAAAATTCGGATAACAGGAATTCACATCCTATATCTATCTGTGGCCAAATTGAAGCCTGATCATGTGATTTGTTTAGCACTTCTAGATTACTTATTACTGGTTTTTCTCATTTCATCTGTTCATAATAGATTGCTTTCCATTTTCACAGTTCAATACGATATTTATTTCTAGGGTTTCAGTATGATCGCTTGGACAAGTACTCTGCTCATAGATTCTTTGTTCTTGCATTGACAGTGTGCCTGAAATTTCTCAATCCAAGGGAGCTTCAAAATTTGGAACTTCCAGAAAGTCCTTCAGCAAATAGGTTAAGCAAGGAAGTTGTGTACAGATCAAGTCAGCCTCATAACAAAGATGATATATCACCACATACAGGGAATTTACGATTTAACTTATTCACGGGATACCAGACGCTCACTGAAAGAGAAGAAAGCTTCAAGGTTATTCTTCTCAGTATCTGAACTCCATCGAATTGTTTGGAAATTTCCATGATTTTCTGGTTGTTCTGAATTTTCATTGTGTTAGCTGTTTAATTTTTATGAAACAACGCTATGTAATTTCTATGTATTTCTAGAGGCAATGACGACTTAGATACTGTGTGCTCTGAATTGTTAAACGCTTCAAATATAAGCTTCTTGTTTCCTTCCTTTCCATTTTATTTAGGTTTTACTGCTGTTGCAGATCAAAGAAGGTGTGGCAGTGCATTGTGGCTTCTACAGTGAAAATGGAGGGTTTGGGATTTCTGATGTTGATAAAGATTATATGAGATCTTGCAGCGTTGTTGTGGCAACCTGTGCGTTTGGCGGAGGTGATGACCTTCACCAGCCAATAGGGATGACAGAAAATTCAATCAGAAAGGTTTTATATTACTAGTGTTGGATTTATGATCTTCAGCTTCTTTCCTGGTCATTGATGGCTTGGCAATTTCTCTAGGTCTGCTATGTTGCTTTCTGGGATGAAGTCACTCGTGTGGCTCAAGAGGAGGAAGGAAACAAGATTGGTAAAGATCTTATGATTGGTCTATGGCGGATAATTCTCGTCAGCAATCTTCCCTTCTCAGATCAAAGATTGAATGGGAAGGTTCCCAAGGTAAAGTATGGAAATTCCATAGTTTGTTTTCTTTCGTAGAATAGAAAAAAGTGGATGATGTTCTCCTTTAAACCATCAATCAGTATTCCAGACAACAGAATAGCTACACAAGCTGCTTTCACACATCATCTAAATATATGATATGCTCCATCCTATCTCAATGTAGATTAACCATTTTCTCCAAGCTGACTTCTGTTTTGTTGATTGGTCCTCTTCAGCTGATAAGCCACCGCCTTTTCCCCATGGCAAAATACTCAATCTGGGTGGATTCAAAATCTCAGTTTCGAAAAGATCCCTTAGGAGTCCTTGAAGCCCTTCTATGGCGTTCAAACTCCTCTTTAGCATTATCTGAACATGGAGCAAGGAGTAGTCTGTATGACGAAGCTAAAGCAATTGTCAAGAAACACAAAGCAACTCCAGAAGAAGTTACTGTTCAGTTGGATCAATACAGACAGGATGGCATTCCTGATGAGAAAAAATTCAATGGAAAGAAAGGTTTGTTTCCAATCCAACCTTGGCATGCATACCATTGTTTGCTTCTTATTAATAGAATATTAACGTGTGGCTTTTATAATTCACAGCTCAGTTTTGCATTTTGGTCTGCTATGATGTTTGTTAACTCGTTGATGCTCCTAGTTTACATTTCAGCTTTATTTTTTGTCATGGCCTGATAGAAAGATAATTTACCATCCATCACATGGTTTGTCCAGTGTTACTCAAAGATGACTAGAATTACCATCAGGCTCCTATTCTACCTCCCTATATCATGGCCTTGTTAATGTGCATATGTGGCTCTAGATGTAGTAGGTGCTTCTGTAAGAACAATATGGTGGTATTAACTATTAGTAACAGTTTATGCTACTACCAAGCAGCAACTTAGTACGTAGTGACTATTGCTTGGTGCTTTCAAATAAATGTGTAGTAAGTAGTACTACTCCGCACGGGGCAGCTGTAGTTGTGCAAAAGGCACAAGTAATAAAGTTGGCCAGTTGCACGCGTTTAGCATAAAAGCGAGCTCCTTTTCTGCACCTCAACCAGTGATACAGGTCGCATACATTTTAGCCCAGTCGCCCCCACATGTGGGCTACAGTAGGTAGAACCAGAAGCACTGGGAAAGTGGAGGCTAGTAACACAATGCTACTACGCTTCAAATCAAATTACTACTGCATACTTTTCCGGTGGTCCTCGCTCTGATAGCAGTAATAAGTGGTATAATTGACTCCTCTGTTTGCCCCTTTTTTTTTTTTTTACCTTACAGCTCTTGCAGAAGCTTCAGTGATCGTGAGGGATCACGCCCCTTTGACCAACCTGTTCATGTGCCTCTGGTTCAACGAGGTGGTCAGGTTCACCTCCCGGGATCAGCTGAGCTTCCCCTACGTGTTGAGGCGGGTGAACCCTCCCGGCGTCCACCTGTTTCCGGTTTGCGCGCGCAAGGAGCTGGTTAACAGCATTGGGCACAGGCGCAAGGTGAAGCCTCTTGTCGTCAAGGATGCAAAATGAGCTACGGATGAAGATGATCCGGAGCTTAGTGTCAACATGTTTGACTAGTAGTATGTTCATAACGGTTTGTGGAGTATCCTGACGTAGCGCGGTTACAGTCAGGTAGAGGAGTCATTGGAGGCCATTGGATAGCAGAGTAGTAGTAGGAGTACCAGTGTGTAGAGTAAGATCTTTAGATCAGTGTAATTGTCGAGAAATGGTATCAACGTTGCTTCTGCCCAGTGCAGCTCGAAGTCACTAGTGTTACTATCCTTCTGCGCGGTTAAGCGTACCAAGATTGTGAGCAACTTGCATTGAAAAAAAAAAAGATTTGTGAGCAACTTGATGTTAAGCGATGCTTGCGTATCATGGCAGTGGTATACTGTACGGTATGTTTGCTGCCGCGGGTATGAGCCGTTGCCCGTTGGAAATTCGAGTTCTGATCCTGAACTCGCGATCGACCGACTGCGTGCCCTCAGGCGTCAGCTCCATAAATGCCAAGCTCTCCATGGAGTTACTCCATATGATTCGAAGTGTCCAAGCACGTACCTAACCCTTCGTCAGACGTTTCTATCACTGCCCGCACCCGACACACCCCCGAAAGCGTGCTGCTTGGGCTTGGCAGCCGATGCCGGACGTCGTCATTCGTACTCCATGGCATGGCATTGGCAATGGCAAGCCACTGTGCGCCCGTGGCCGTGGCCGTGGCCCGTGCATCTGCTTCTGCTCCGAACATTTACTCCGTCCTGCGCGCCGCCTGCTCGCCATTCCCCCCGTGAAACCGAGGAGGCCTCGGCGTGCGCAGCGGATGATGATTGATGAATTCGTATTGATTCACTGCAATCGGCATTTACCCGCGTGCGCCCTGGACGACGAACGGGCGGTTGGTAAGCCATGAATGCCCCCTCCCTGTCTGTCCCTGGTGAGAAGCTCTCGCTGAAACAACAGGAACCCGCTCTGGGTTTCCAGAGCCAGAGACACGTTTGCTACAGTGCGTGCAGGTGCAGCGCAAGCAAACGACACTTCTCGTCGGCTGCAGATTACCAGCAGAGATGTCGGTGTTCACGGGACGAGAGATTGGCTGCTCTGCTGGCGAAACGTGACGACCGCCCGCACTTACGTGTTCGTTCGTTCGTTCGTGGTGCAGTTCAGCACGGGGATGTACATGTATGTGCTCGTTGACCTTGTTGTAAAGTACAGCTCACGAGGAGTTGCAAAAGCCCCCCCGGCTTGGCGTGGCTTTGATATCCTCCTCGTCGCCGGCGGCCACCGAATCCAATGTGACTTTGGAATTGGAAAGTTCTCTCGAACCGTGCCGTGCGTGCCGGCGAGCTCCCCTCCTCCTCTCCTCTGTCGACTTGGAGTAATACGAGTACTACCCACGAATCCAAGGCTTGACGCTCGCGCGGAGAATCCCAAGTCCACGCCCACGCGCGGCGCACGACCGAGCTCAAGTCCAAGATTTCATCGTCTTTTTCGGGAAAAGAAAAAAGACAGCTGAAACCCGGGGAGGATTGGGCTTTTCTCCCTCTCGTCGGCCTCGTCGCTCGCTCTCTCTCTCCCTTTCTGCAGCTTTCGTTAGCTGTGCGCACCGTATCCATGGAGTAGTAACGCATTACTACACTATTCAGACCTAGTAGGAGTAGTAACAAACACGAGTAGAGTACAGTATACAACTACTGCTCCATCGGACTAGTACTCTCGGAGCGATAGTTGATGACGGCCTTTTGATTCCTTTTTGGCTTTTTCTCACCGATCCTTTTCCCTTTTGATCTCATCTCTTCTTCCCTCTCCCGCGCGGGTGCGGATTGCTTTGCTTACGTTCATGGCAGGGCCTCGCATTATACATTAGCCACACGTAGCACTGACCGGTTCTGCTTTTGTTACGCCGGGAGACGCGACGCGAGACGGGATTCCCGGATGCCAGAGAGACATGTTCTTTCCTGCTCTGCGGCGAGCGAGTGGAGTTGGAGTTTACGCGATTCTGCTGCCGGGCTTGGCGCTTTTCTGTCGCGATTGGTTTTCCCGCGTCGTCGGATATTCTTCGTCTCCCACCGTGTGTTTGTGCTGGCGGTAGTATCATTGACACGCACGAACTGAAAAAGATCTTGGGCATCAATTGAAGCCTGACCAAAAGGCAAAACAAAGAATACAAAACGAAGACCATTTACAGTGGTGGTGAGTAATCTAACTTGATACTTATGTCAAATACCACTCCACTACCATCGTGACTCCATCATCACCCGCTGCAGCAGTAGACCCCCGTTCTGTGACATCGGATTCGCCTTTTCTTTTTGACCTTGTGATTTTGTGGATAAAGAAGCAGGCTATACCAGTGCGGCAGGCAAGGCTCGCAGCCCCATACTACTTTCTTGGGGTTGGATCTTGGATGGACGGCCAAGAACAGATAAAGTACTAGACAGCTCGGATGGACGCCGATAGATTTGATGTGAAGGATCGGACGCCACCGTGGCACCGTCCGTCACCCAGCACACAGCACGTGCACCGTTTCGGGTCTCAAGAACATCCAGGGTGCAATGCAACGAAGCAAGTGCAAAGGCAGGCAGGGAATTTCGCCACTGCCATAGTAGTACTAGTATCTCTGCTCCATGTGACATGTGACATTGGGGAAGCAAGATTCCGCCGGCCACCGCGCTCCATCACACATATACGGACTGACTTACATTAGCAGCATGTCTGTCTCCCAATCTTGTTCGTTTCTTGCTTTGCAGAGCCGATAATTATTTTTTGTTTGCCCTGGCTCACTCATCTTAGTAGTAGTAGTAGTACTACGCCACTGCAATTTATAGAAATGTGCAGTAAACTGTAGGATTATCATCCGGATGACGCACTTCACGGACATGTGGATCCTTCACACCAGCTAAAAGCTTTCACCGTGCAGCGGCTGTCGGCAGTCAGAGGGTTAATACTGTAGGAACGGAATGGTAACTCTGGTTTTTGGCGGTGCGCTCGCGCGCCACTCACTAATCATCATGTGCTGCACAGCGCTAATCAATCAATCAATCATGGATTGACTTGGACAGCGCCCATGTGGTGGCTTGTGAGAAAAAGGATGGCAGAACCCCACACACACACGCAGCCCAAGGAAGGGCAGGAAGCAGAAGAAAGACGAGTGTTCGCGCCATACTGCTAGCCCCTCGGCTAGCTACCTAGGTGGCCTTGAAATGAAGAAGCAGAAGCTGGAGGACGTGCCTGCCCCAGGGCCAGGGCAGTGATAAGGGGAGGACGGAGGAGACACGGCAGACTGCTCCATTTTGTCACGATTGAGGGCAGTTTTTTTGTTAGGGAGCGCGCCGGTCACCGCCAATTGCCAAATGGTTACAGTACCTGTTTTTGGCTCGGGTGCTACCTGGTTCGTGTATCAGACAGGGGCCGACCGAAGTTTCAGTTCAGTTCATACAGTCCATATAATTCATCATACTGTACTAGTACATTATACTAATTCAGTTCAGGACAAATGCTATGCCCGTACCATCTATCAGGTGACGTGTAGCCGAGTGCGGTTCTGCCGATGTCCTTGCCTAAACTCAGACGACGTGCACCCGCCGGAAGAACGGGTATTGTGGATGCGTGCCCATGAAGTCGGGGTCGTCACACATGCACCAGCTGCGTCGTTGTACGTATACCAGCAGGAGTCAGACAACATGCATGCGGAGACTAGTAGTAGTAGTAGTAGCGAATTTGACGTTCGTTCAAAACAACCCTTTTTTTAACAAAAAAACGTATATTTGTCCTTGAATATTAAGCATGGGAAAATACAAATACGGAAGGGCTGGTGTCTACGCCGACACACGACACTACCCTCAGCGGAGCCACTGATCACCAAAAAGGCCCAACCTTTTTCTGGCCTTTTCCGCTGGCCACTTTTCCCTCTGCCTCGCGCAGCCAGCCACACCCACACCCACACCTACACCCACACCTGCCTGACCTACCCTGCCCGCCACGCCCACGCCCACGCCCACGCCCGCCTCCCGAACGCCGCGGCCCTCACGCACGCAACGCAACGACGGATCGGAACGAACGGCTCGGCGCCACGGAGAAGGGGGAAATTCCCCATGACAAGCGAGCGCCGCCTCGCGCCACCGGACAAGGGCTCGCCTCCGATCCCCTCCTCCTCATCGCATCGCATGCTTTCATAGATTGGCAATGGGGTTGGTTAGGACGCGAGGGCGAGGACGCGAGGAAGCGCCCAACGGGACGGCCGCCGGCCGCTTTTTACCCCCCCACCCCCCTCCTCTCCCCTCTGCTTGCTTGCTTACCTTTCGTCCCTTTTGAGGCCCCCATCTTTTCTTCCATTCTTTTGGGTCCGTGCCTTGCTTGCTTCTTGTGATGCTGTGCCCCTAAAGCAGGATTTAACACGTTCGTCTTTTGCAAACAGGCACATCCTTGTCTTTAATGCCTTGTTCGCTCGTCTTTGTTGTAGCAGTAGGGGCCTGCCTAGTACTTAGAGGCCTACTACCGTTTTAGTACTGTAATGCACTAACTAAGCTTTCTCTTGGTACACTGGCAATATTACTACTTATTACTTCTAGATGGAACTATTACTTTTTACATTAGGGACCAGATGGAATGTCCACTACGGGGACAATATTCTTTCTTTCACCGAATCACCGTGTCCGGTTGTACTTATATTTCTAGTATCATTACTGCTTGGGGCTCGGAACTGCTTGTTTGGCACCGGAGTTGTGAATTTTTTAGTTTTCCTTATCAAAGACGTTTCATCATCAACACGTAAAAAAGGGTTTAGGATTTTAGGTTGTCTAATCAGGCACCTAGTCATTGTGCAAACTGTTGGGGCACCAGTTTCATTTTTCTTTTCGGTTGTTTATTTGGTCAAAATGTTGTTTTAAAACTGCATAACTGCTTTGAAAATGGGACCTTTCTGAAACAATTTTTATTTTTTTTTGCGAAACGCACCTTAGTGCGTTTTCCATTAAGAGGAGAAACAATTTTTATTTTTATCCTTCCATATCGTAGCTTGGTACAGTAAGCTTAGTACTCTCACTGTGGTGAATTCCACGGATAAGTGATGCGACTATGTAAGAAAATAGTACACCGACCTATCTCGATACTGTACGTGTGCATGTAGCTTATCTACGTAGTACTATGTACTGATACACTACTTAATTGCCCCTGTTTCAGATGCAGGCGTGCACTGTCGCCCGGTAAAAGTAAAACTTATCCTGGATTAATTGGGATGAAGACACTGCAGAAATTTTAAGGGGGGCTTGATCGTGTCAGTCAGGTAGATCTAGAAACCGACCTGCACCATTAACAACTCCAAAAGTACACTGGCCACCAGTAGTATGTTACGTACCGGCTGCATCAACCACACCAAAGATTAATTAAGCTCACACACAATCTCTGAATTGAATACGGATATCCTTGTGCTTTTGGCTCATTCGTCGTCGTTCTGGTGTGCGCATTGGTCACCACTCATCAATCAACTGCATGATGTTGAAATCCCTCGCACAAGTTTGGTACCCAACGTGCTGGCTTGTATTAGAGAAACCAAAATTCTGATTGTTTTGTCAGTTTGATGAACACAAGAGGTTAGCATTATTATCCTAATCTCCCACGGTATCACATCACTCCTACCACATGACTCAACCCCCCCCCCCCCCCCCCCCAAAAAAAAAAAAAAAAGGGGCCCGTTTCTTTCTAGTTTCTCCAGCTGCAAGAACAAGATTTTCAGACCTGGCTGTACAGTATGCAAAAAGTTGCAGTGGTTAACCTATTATCCAGCTCACCATGGGAACAAGGAAACGGGGGGAAAAGTTGCATGTGGCGTTTTCACGAGATGTCACAGTCAACGGCCTTTTTGCAGGCTCGCCACTAGGGCGGCATTGGTGCTGCCTGTGCTGTATATATACGCACACCTACGCAGACTCGGTGGGGGGTTGCTGCAGAGCAGTTGAGTTGGATAGAGCGAGAGAGAGAGAGAGAGAGGGGCCCGCGCTTGCTAGTATAGCTTTCCCTCTCCAAATGGCTGTTTAGTTCTTGACCTCAAGAGTGGAGGGTAGTGGTGGTAGATGGGCGGCACTCGTTCTGCATAGTGCTGGGTTTGGTGGAGCTTACTGTGATTTCAGAAGGCACCGTTTTTTATACTTGGGATCGTTTGGAGCTTCTTGCTTGATCTTGGCTGCTTCTTCCCTGCTTCCCCTGTTCCGAGCTCTGAGCGCCATCGAGTTTCTGTAAGGTCCCTCCTGTTCATATTTCTGGTCTTCGTCCTCTTTCACCCATAGGAAGAACTCTCTCATGCTGTCTGGTGTCTTGTTTTTGCCTTTTGCTGCCAGGTCTTGATTACCTCTCGAGTTGCGCGGAGGAATGGAGGTGGAGACGCTGGAGAAGAAGGGGCACAAAGCTTTCGCCATGGCAGCGAAGTCATTCAGTTCTTCAGAACGGCAGAAGCGGTCCAAGAGGTAGGTGTATGCATACTTTTTTTTCTCCTGTTTTTTTGGTGCTGCAAAGTTTTTCCGCTCTGCAGGCAAGGATGCTCATAATGTGGTTTCGCGGTTTGTTTTTTTTTCTTCTGAATGACAGTTATTTAGATAATGTTTGTGCTAAAGATGCTTCGCGCTCTTCGGACAAAACATTTGTTCTACCTAAACCGGTAATTTCTCCACACCTGTGCTTTATACTAGTTGTGTGCAGTGGGTTGCTAGATTTCCGCTCCACGGTTCCCGCAATTTTGAGTAATTTTGTTTCATCTTTTCTTTCCAGGAAGATGTAGTAAAGGCTAAGGTGAGCAGTGATTGGAATAAGGAAGTGCAACCTGGGAGGGGGGCACAAAGCACCTTGAGAAAAGAGGTAGGGACACGAGAAAAAGATTCAGACTATTTTACTTTACTACTCTTATATGGTTTATATTGAAATAGACAGACAGTATAAGGCTATGAGCGTCTGAAATGCACAGTAAACAGCTCTATGCCAGTTTGATGAAATCTGTACTTTACCAAAGAGTACACTGTACTTATTCATCCAAACTTAATTGTGAATGATGGCATAATCGAGCTGAAAAAGGGCGAAAGACCAGAAGTTTATCTTATGCTGCTTCCGCTAGTAGGCTTAATTTCTGCTGAATCCCCTATATAGCATCGACTCATACAGCCATATGTGCAGATTCTGCAACTAGAGAAGCACCTCAAGGATCAGCAGCTTATGCGTGGTACACTGGAAAAGGCTTTGGGGCCTAATAATGCTCCAGCCAACCTGTCAATTGAGAATCCAATGCCAAAGGTGACTCATTGCCTGCGAACTGTTGGTAACTCGCACTTCTTCCCAGTGCTCATCAGATCAAACACTCTGTTTTTCAGGCTGCTAATGAACTGATACGCGAGATTGCCACATTGGAGCTAGAGGTCAAGAACATGGAGCTGTATCTCCTTACACTGTACCGGAGAGCATTTGAGCAGCAAGCACCGTCATTTTCGCCTCCGGATTGCCGTGGAGCACCCAGGCCATCAATGAGCTCACGATTTGGTCACGTCAGGGATACGTTCAGTGCTAGGAAGCCTTGTAAGAGCAGAGGGGATGAAGAGCTCCGGTCCAGCTATCCGCTGCCGCAGATCAGGCGGAGCGATCTAGTGACAGATTGCTCTACGTCCGCTCGTTTTGACAGAGCAGTTGATTCTGATGTCCTCCGCTGCCAGTCCGCGTTGTCTTACCGCGGGGTTTGTTCATCAAGGATATTGCCTTCCGAGGATGACAGTCTTGGGAGGGCTCTTCGCTCATGCCACTCCCAACCTTTCTCATTCCTAGAGGTAATGATTTAGACTATGCTGAATTTAGTATGGCACTCTAAATTAAAGCATCAGCCTAATGGCATGGATGCCACTTCCAACCTTTCATGATTACATGACATTTATGTTTTTTTTTCCTTCAACGTTTAGGATGTATAGCATGCAGTGTACTTATGCGATTTTTGGAAACATGCAAGAAAAAAACCAATGTGTGATATAGCTACAATTTGATATAGGATTAATGGATTTGCATATAGGATTTCTGTGCCTAAGATTTTTTCTTTTCCTTTTTAGCAGGAAGGAGAGACTGGTGCATCAGGAATGATAAGCTTAGCAGAGTATCTAGGGACTAATGTGGCTGATCACATCCCTGAAACTCCAAATAACCTGTCCGAGGAGATGGTGAGATGCATGGCCGGGATATACTGCAGACTTGCAGATCCTCCCTTGGTTCACCATGGCTCCTCTTCTTCGCCGACATCGTCTTTCTCCTCAACCAGTGCAATCTCTCCACAGTATGTGGGGGACATGTGGAGTCCCAACTACAAGCGAGAGACTACCCTGGACTCCCGTTTGATAAACCCGTTCCACGTCGAGGGTTTGAAAGAGTTCAGTGGACCGTACAACACGATGGTTGAGATTCCACAGATTAGCCGCGACAGTCGGAGGCTGAAAGAAGTTGAGGACCTGCTACAGACTTACAAGTGAGTTATTACTATGCAACAAAATGCTCTTTGGTGGATGCAATTGTTTCTATTTTCAGTTCAATGCTGTGCTGCACTCTTCTAAACTGAAATGTTGATCTTTCAGGTTGATCCTATTCAGATTGGAAACCGTTGATCTGAGGAGGATGACAAATGAAGAGAAGATAGCATTCTGGGTCAACATACACAATGCCCTGCTGATGCATGTGGGTATACTCTGTTATTTTGTTTGATACTACAATCCTTTAGCACTTCATATATTGTGAAGCCTCACTGAAACTACTTCCACAGGCTTATATGAAGAATGGCGTCCCACAGAACAATCTGAAGAAAACATCACTACTTGCTAAGGTACAGTCCAAAACTGCTTCCTCTGAAGAATCAATGCAACAAGGTTTAGCAATCAGAATACTTATTTAGACCAAGTTACCCGTTTCCCTTATATGTGTTTCCACCACAGGCTTCCTGCAAAATTGCCGGACGCAACATCAACGTAGCCGTGATCCAGAGCATGGTTCTTGGGTGCAACACTCATTGTCCCGGACAGGTATTGCAAAAAACACGAATTATTAGGTCAAAACGCAGCTAAACATGCGGCGGTGCTCGTACTGTACTACTGATTATATGTGTCGCAGGCATGCTAATTTCAGCCATTGATCCTTTTAATGCAGTGGCTACGGAGCCTGCTTTACCCGAGGATCAAAAGCAAAGTGAGCAAAGCCGGGCACGAGTGGCGAGCCTTTGCCGTTGCACAATCAGAGCCTCTTTTGCGCTTTGCGCTTTGCTCAGGGAGCCATTCCGATCCCGCGGTAAGCTACCACTTCTTCCAGGGATTGTTTGTCATTAATTGTACCTTAAACCTCTTATCAAACTTGATAAATGCCTTTGCTTTTTTCTACTCTGGGAAAGCCTTCATATGTGACATGGAAAGCAGCATGTCATGTGACGTTAAGAAATTATGAGATGTTTTATCAATCATGACTCGTAGCCTTTTCACTGATTGGGAACGTTTGTTAGGAATCATTCACCCGCAATCATGTTTAGGAATCTCCCCTGTTGCATCAACGCACAGCTACCATAATTATTACTAGATGTGTTGCCAAAACCCAAAGCCTCTTTTACGAACGCACAATCATTCATTCATCTCTCCTTTGGTTGCGTTGCATGCAGGTGAGGGCTTACACTCCGAAGCGGCTGTTCCATCAGCTGGAGGCGGCCAAGGAGGAATTCATCCGCGCGACGGCCGGCGTGTGGAAGGAGCAGAAGCTGCTGCTCCCGAAGCTCGTCGAGGCGTACGTCAAGGACGTGAAGCTGTCGCCGCAGGGCCTCGTGGACATGGTCCAGCGATACCTCCCGGAGAGCATGAGGATGGCCGTGCACAGGTGCGGCGGTGGCAGCGGCAGGTCGGCGAGCAAGGTCGTGGAGTGGGTGCCGTACAACCCGAGCTTCCGGTACCTGCTGGCCAGGGACCTCGCGTTCCCACACCTCAGCTGACCTTCCCATTGATCTGTTGCGATACAGTAGGTTGGGCTGAAAGTAGGTAGCAGTATATTCGTGTGTGTATTATAGGCTAGGATTTAGAGAAGGATGTGCAGGCTATTGTGTTCTGGTGATATCAGTGGAGATGCGTGTGCTTGACTCCTGTAAAGAGCTTTTGTTTTGTAGATTAACAGGAAAATAGGGGAAGAAATGAGGTGGAAATTAACATGTCAAAGATTTGCTTTGACACGTATCATTGTGTTGTGTTGCAGAACAGAGTATCTTCGACGTCTCGATGTTGTTGCACAGAAAGCCTCTTGTGTCCTTCGTCAAACAGGGCCAGGGTCTAAGCAAAACGAACTGTACATTGTACGGGCTTGAGGCCCTATCGGTGGCCCATAAGTCCACAAACGGCTACTGGACTGAACCAAAACACTACCGGGCTGGTAGATTCCTTCCAGTTCCAGCTCGGTGCCACCGATTTTCACGAGCGCAGCATCAGGATAATAGCTTAAGAACCTCCCACTCCAAATTGACCCTTAATTATGATGAGATGGAGATCCTCAATGCATACATAACTTTTATCGTTACAATATTCAAGATATTCATTATTAATTCAGAACTCAATTGACAACAGTTGTAGAACCAAGTGTCTCTATTCAAGAGCATCACATATTTTCCAGTGATAAATACCAATGAATCATGGTTAGGCCAAGCTGCGGATTGCATTTGGTTAGTGTTTCTAGTTCGAACATTTAGATCTTGGTGCTCCAACAAATATTTAAGAGGATATGACTTCGATTCAATTCCTACATTTAGATCAATTGGAATCATGAGAAGAAAACACCAGCAGCGCCTGGCGCACTGATTATGTGCCAGCTTCAGTAACATAACAGAGGTCATATTCATCCATTCATATTCCGATGGTTTTATTCGAAGACGACGGACTAGACAAAGCGTGAACACAACCACTAATAACAGCTGAGTTCGAAACTGTGACGGAGGACACTGCACATTTCCACCAGGACTCGTGTATTTACAGTTTACACTCTCTGCATCTACACCTACCACGCACTCTGCTCTTGCTGCCTAAATTAACGGCGGCGTCCAAAAAAACAAAAAAAGAAGCTAGCAGTACGAGCTGAGCATGACATCACGCACAACCCAAATATACTCCATCAACACTAGGCCGTTTCTTCATCGCCGGCGCGCCTTCCACGTCGTCCGGTCAGGCTAAAGCTCGGGCGAGGGACTCGTGGCTTTTCGACCAGTGTGGCTTCACTTCAGTACTCGCTCTCCGGGATGGCGGTCAAGTCAGGAGCGAACCTCGAGACCCTCCCGCCCCGGGGCGACACGGACGACACCCTCCGCTTCCGCACGAGAGCCGCCTTCGCGGCGACGGGCGACATCGGCTCGTCAGAAGCCGCGTACTCCTCGCCCTCAGGGAGCGGGAACACGAGCGGCGCCACGCGGCGGCGGCGGCACGGGGAGGACGGCGGGGTGGCCGCCTTGACGAGCGCGGAGCTGGCCTTGACCGCGAGCGCGGCCACCTCCTCGCCGCTGAGCCGGCGGCGCCGCATCTCGGCGGGGAGCACGAAGTAGATCTGCCCCGGCCGGAGCTCCTCGCCGGCGCCCACCGCCGCGACGACGGTGCCCTCGAGCCCCATCGCGTCGGCGTCGCACAGGAACCACTGCCCGTCGTCCCCGCCGGCGGCGGCCTCCTGGAGGACCAGCGCCGCCGTGGCCGGCGGCGAGTACTCCCGCAGCTCGCCGCTCGGGAACACGACGCGCGCCGTCGTGGCGCCCTCGTCGGCCGCATCGCACGACATACAGATGCCCATTGTGGCGGAGTACTGTAGGAGGATCTTTCTTCCCTGCTCTGCTCGCGATGTTATCTTTGTACCTCTGCTGTTTCGCTTTGTTGTTTGTTTGCCTCGGTCGTGTCCTCGCCGTCGTCGTGGTGCTGTTGCTTGCTGGTACTGTGGTGGAGGGAGATGGCGATGGAGACGATGACTCGAAGAGACCAGCTATATATAAGCGGGAGAAGGAAAGGAAGGCGACGAAGCCGGGGCGGCTGGCAGAGGTGAACTGTCGTGTAGCCGAGACTGGGGGCAGCACATGCTGGAGGTTTTTCGCTACGAGGCCAGCGATTAGCGTGGACTGGGCTGGGCGGGGTTCTCTAGCTTGGCATGAATAAACGATCAAATTATACGAGATTTGTTGCGCTGTACTACAGCGTTAAATATCATACACCCTCTCCTCCAATGTCGAAATCTAAAACAGTATTTAACTCTCGTATCTATCAGAAGAAGAAACATGCACGAGAGAGAACCACATCATCTCAGAAAAATAAAAAAAATCTTGCTTAATTAAGAACATATTCTGGCATGGCTATGGTGCTTGATAGCCGACATCTCAGGCATAGCTTCCTCTAGTACAGTATAGCTAAGCTAGACCGTTAGGTACGCGCTTGGGTTGTAATGGAATCTGTACACCTACTATGGCAAACTGAATGTTTCGATGAAGACCTGATTGGTTCGAAAGTCAAGTGCTAGAATTTCTCCTCTGAAAATATTTAACTGGAATCCGCAATGGTCTCAAACCACAAATAAAAAAAAACTGGAAATCCTTGAAATGAATCAAAACACCATCGAATCTGGAAATCATACAAAATGGTTAAAACAACTATCGCGAAAATTATTTTTTACAAAAATTGGTAAAAAAAATATTGAGAATTTATCCCATTTTCTTTCCAGAACAGAGCCATCGCTCTGAAATTTCATTAATGTTACGCAACGAAATTACAGGTTGTCCGGGTTCACAAGTTCGGGATACATGGAAAATAAACTGATTGAAACCGAAAGCGAAACGACTAAGCGAATTAGGATATAGAAACTACGAGTTTACAGCATGCCTAATAGCCTTGAGCCCTCACATAAAGTTCATTAGAGAATTTATCCCATAAACCTCGTAAGCATTCTCTCCTGTCCTCCAGAATCACCGGGCGTCAGTGTCTCATGCGACCAGAGACATTTACGGCAAGTGATCGATAGCCTCTCGCGTCTCGCCTGCCCTGCCCTGCCCAGGATATTCCACGCCTTCCTGTCCTGTGCGTCACCGGGGGGCCTTTCCGTTGCAGGCCGGCCAAAAAACGGTAACCGCACAACGCATATGCCCTAGATCGACCACTCACTCACGTCGCCGCCGCAAGTAGTAGTAGAGGTAGGTTGCGCGACGCAGCGGCCGGGTGGCGATCGCCGTTGCGGCTGTGAGCAGCTTTTCTAACGGGACGCGTGTGGTGCGGCCGGCGACGACGGACCTCAGCTCACACGGAGGCCGCATCCATTCCCACGAACCAGCTGCTCTGGTCAGAAACTGTTACTGCACCTTATTAGTAGGCGCTAGCGCTATAGAGTGACCGTAGCCCGTCGCGGCTGACATCGTGTTCCAGTTCTAGCTTAATTAGGTGCAACGACGCAGTGTGGACGGTGCGTGGTGTGGGGTGTACGTGTGCGGTTTCCGTTTCTTTGCCGACGACATCGTGTCGTCTGTGTAACATTAGTACTACTACATGTAAAGACCTCAGACAGGATCGCTAGTACAGTACCAGTTCGCCTCGCTTTGGTACTGGAGCTCTGATAGATGGATGACCGCAACGACGAGGTCGACCCCGTCAAGAAACCAACATTGGCGGAGTCTTCTTTGGCGTGCATCGATCTTCTAGAAACTATACCTGTATTTTCTAAAAAGGAATAATGGTTTTTATCCAGATAAAAAGGAAATAATGGCTCCATGACTTAGAAGCCCACGTCCCATATCAATTTTTTGAAAAAAAAACTGTTGTCCGTATCCCTAGTGCATCGGAACAAGGAAAAACATGGTAGTGTTGTTGATCCAACAAAAAAAAAATTGTACTGACGTTTCTCCATGTCCCTGCGTTGGAACAGAGAGTTGATCGATCGAGCCAACAGGAACAGGAACATGAAAACGTCCGCCAGTTCGTTGAGACAAGAACAAGGAATAATAATGCAGGCCGCCTTTTCGCGCGGCGCTAGCAGGGGCATCTAGCTCTGGCTCGCAGCGCGCGCGTGTCGCCGTGCATGCGAGACGAGAGCGAGCGAACAAGTTGCACAAGTTGCCCGCCCCAGATCTTACCCGGGCCGTGCTGGTGCTGGGCGCGTCGGCCACGCACGCCCCCCCCGCGCACGTCGCCGCACGAGGAGGAGGAGGAGAGGAGTGGTGGGTGCACATGCACATGCCCGATTGCCCGCCCCCGATGGAGCTGCCCAGGCAGTGGGGCGCCACCCTCGCTGCACGACGAGCCACTTGGTTGCGCTTGCTTCGCTCCCGCCACCACCAAACCCGACCACGACCGCGTGCCATGTCGCGCGCTCCGATCCGCCCCCCGCCCGTTGCTAATTAACCTGCCTTTGCCTACTTGCCTCGCCAATCGCCATGGCTGGCATCAGCTTCGCGGAACGTTCGTCTCGGCCGGGGAGGGAGCTGTTCTGCTGATGAGGGATAGATCACGCTGCACACCGGCTCGTCGACCGGGCATGCAGATGGAATCTCAGGAACTGTCTTGGACGGTCACGGTCGGCCGCAGATCTCTCGACGAGGCCGGATCAGACGCGTTCGACCGCCGGCCGGATAGTTTACCCACGTTTTCCATCGATCCAAAGTTCCAAAAACAGCCTGTGCGCTGCGGGTTCCAGCTTCTCCTTGTACGGCCGCTGGCGCTGCTGCTCTGCTTGTCAGGTGCGGCACAGGGCACGGAATGTAACAGCGTGCGCGAGCTAAATACTGTAATAAGATCCTAATTAAACAACTACTAGTAGCATATCTTCTCTTTTGCACTAATAATCAGGGGCGGGCGCGGGGCCGGGAGGAGACGAGGAAGCAGCATCTTCTATGTTTTGCCTCTCGCTAACATCGAAAGAAAAAGAAAAAAAAAAAACTTGTAGGCTGTGTGTTCGCAAGGAACACGAATCGTTTCTGTCCATCCAACAAAGTTTCGTGTACACACGTGAAGTGCCACGATCGCTTTTATTTAGATACGTACGGGAATAACATTCCGGCCTCTGCGAGCTCAGACAATTATAGCGGACGCAGTAGTATCCATGATCCAGGCTAGTAGTAGTACTCGTACGAGTGAGAAGTGACACAACGTTTTGCTGCACGTATACCCTATTCATCGTGTCTGTTCTTTTCTGACGATGTCCGAGCTTGATGACCACCTGGTGGGTGCGTGTGCGTGTAAGACGACGCATCCAAATGTGTGGGGATGCTGCTCTCTGCGCGTGTAATCGTTCATGAATTCTGCTCCTGGTCCTGGGGTACCATACCACCCGCTCTCTGTCTGTCCCTGGTTACAAAAAACGCGACAGCTCTGGTCTGGTGGTACCAATCCAATGCAGCGCCTAGATTTGGACACGTCCCCCGCTCGTCGAAGATGGGGACAATCGTCAGTTGGTGTGTTGCGACATGCACCCCCAACCTTTCTAGGTTCAACGGCCTGTTCATAATTCCCTGCCTGAACTGAAGCATCAAGCGCGACCAGCTTCGGAAACAGGTAACCACGTACGTGGTGCATTCTTGTGCCGCTTGTCGCGTCGGGTAGTAGACATGAGGAATCTCGTCGCCCGTGCTTGCTTAGGTGTCCCGGCACCTGCATCAACCCAATCATATTGTCCAGAGAACGATATACAGTAATAAGCATTGTTGTAGGAGTATCGATCGGATAACAATTTTTCGGGATTTTGTTGGGAACCCTGGTTCTAGATTATTGTGATCTAAGGTAGGTATACCTCTGTGTCTAAGAACGAAAATTATTTCCGTCGCACACCTTTTTTTTACTGATTGAGTTCCATCGCACCCTTTTGAAATGTGATGGAACTGATGATTGTTGAGCAACAATTGTTTTTTCTGATTGAATTGTTGTTGGATCTCTTGAACTACTCCCATTCTCTCTTTCAGCGAAATGCGGGCTGCATTTTAGCCGCCCATTCATTCGCTTCCAATATGGGCCGAACCATATCCCGTGAAAGTATGGTAGTATGAGCCGGGAGAGACCTGGCCCAATTTTCTGCCGGCCATTATATTTCAGGAGGCAGAGCAGCGTCTCAAACAAAAAAAAACAGAGCAATAAATAAATATTCACGCAAAGTGATAAAAAGTATTACTGTACATTGATCTGCTGCGTTCTCTCTCCACAAACAAAATCGATGTAGTACTGGCACGTAACCTCGAGATTGTTAGAAATAATTCAATACTAACCACAGAAAAAATTGGCTTCCTGTGAGAGACTTGACACCCTAATGTTCAGATGGAGTTCAACCGCAGATAGGAGTATTTCACAAATGGCTGAAATTGTGACGGTGTGCCTCCGGTGGAGGAATTCTGACATCTTGTTAATTCTAGCTTTCTTGGATGATCCCCGGTGACTTTTCGTTAGCATGATTTTCTTCAACTCACCAGTGGTCACGGTGGGACGCAAGGAACCAGAAATTGAAGAGCGCCGAAGCCGCCGTCAGGAACCAGGACAGGAACGCCATCATGGAAGACAGCTGGTACCTCCCGCAGAACCTCGGCGAGCATTGCGACCCGTGGAACTGGAGCAGGAGGTCGATCACCGCGGCGCTCGAGCAGGCGGCGGCGAACGAGAGTATCGACATGACCTGCAAACCAAACACCTATTGATTTTCTTAATTACTGACAATGACATGCACTGTATATCTGCAAAACACGAGATTAATTAAGAGATTTTGCATGGGCAACAGCGTGGCGTAGGCAGAGGAAGAGGAAACATACGCAGTCTCCAAGAATGACGATGAACATGACACCCGGAACGCGAAGAGGCGACCCCATGAATATGGAGTACACGTCGATCATGGCCAGCGTGCAGCTCCATGGGATGACCAGACCCATGATCGTCACAAGGAAGCTGCCAACACGTGAGTTAAAACTGAGAGCCGTGCTGAATCCTCAAGAACCACTAGTAGTGACCCGACGCGTGCTAGAAGCAAACAGAGAGGATGGGGGCAACACAACACGTACCAGAAGGCGGTGTAGCTGAAGAACTCAACGCCGACGGACATGAACAGCAGGGACGCCGACGAGAAGACGGCCTGCCCGACGCGGAGGCCAAGGCTGCCGGCGCTGCCGACAGAGCCCGCCCCCGCCGCGTGCTCCATTCACAGGCCACGCTCCTCCTCGCGCACCGCCAGCGGCTCATCCCATCCCACCACCATAAGTGCGCGCGATCGATCCCCTGAGGGCCACACAGGCGGCGCAAAAGGTTCTTCTTGCTTTCTTGTGGCCTCCTCCTCGGCTGCGCACTCTCTAGTCTCCTCCTTAGGTTATTAGGTCCTACCCAGCGGCGCACAGACCACAACTGGAACGGAATCCAGACGGAAAAGCAGGGGACAGGGTGAAAAGGCCGGGACTTTGCGATGGATGGTTACAGGCCCCTGCACCGCCTGGCTGCGTCGTCTTCTTTCTCGAAAGGTTTTCTCTCGTCATGGTTACTGCTTTTGACTTCGTGGCTCATCTTGTGTTTGCATCGGCTTCTTCAGCTGTTAAACTAGCGCAAGCAAGTTCCACGCTTACACGCATGATCGCGACTGTTAAGAAGTGAATAGGTACGGTGCGTGGCAGCTGTCAGGCTTTCAGCTAGACACGTACTTATCATGTAAAAAAAATACTCGTAACTCGTAAGATCATGCTCAGCGATCGGCACAGGTGGGCGCTGATCCTATAACCTGGAGCATAGAACTGCTCAGTGACACTAGTAACGAATTATAATAAATTCCAACGGCACTCACTGCACTGGACACGATTCTCAGACAAGCACATTTCGTCTCCGCCACTGGTTAGGCGCCATAGCATCCGGACCGGGAGGAATGTGTTCGCCGGCCACTAGGGCAATAGCTTGGACCCTGGGAACCCACTCGGCTCAAAACTTCGTCATCCACCAATTTATCCCTGAATCGGCAACGTTAGCAACTTTATCCACCATTAATGTTCCCCAAATTGTCACAAGAAGATATTAACATACACAGCTGCGCATCATGGTTAAATAAACGCAAGTGAGATCACATATGACGTTCAGAAAAAAACACAATGGATGACAAGTGGAAATACATCGTTTCACAGAATTGATAAGGTAACATATGCGCTCATTAGCAATGCTTACATCAGAGATCACTTCTAGCATCTCAATTTACATCAAGCCAGAGAAATGATTCATTGGCGCTTATTATGTACTCAAATTGAACGCAACACTAACATCAAACTACAACAAGATGAGACTGTCCACCAGAAGGGCAACAGGCTCGACTAAAAACATACACAGCAAATCTCCTCAAGATGACATGACATCACTTTGGAAGAAACACCTGCACAGCGAACGAACAACGCATGGAGCTCCAAGGCACAGACACACTGAAGCAATCGTGTCTACAGGATGATCAGCACCAGGGCCCAGACAGGGTAAATAAATAGCAGGAGGATGCCAATGGAGTTCGACACGCCATTGCTCTTCGTGAAGGCGTTCCTGAATCCGCCTGACGCCCTGACGTGTTCTTGGAGCAGGTAGCATCCAATTATGAGGCATATCAAGACGCCGACAACATGGCCCCTGAAGGAGTGTGCAAACACGCCTGGGGCAACCACGGTGAGAAGGATTATTGAACCAGGCAGCTCCAACCAATCTGGTGCACATGAGGAATCATTTTCAGGTAATTGTAGTCACCATCTATTTAAAAGATATATCTCGGTAGAAGAAAATGAGCTCGGATATAATGTTCACTCCTTCAAGGAAATGGAGTTTGAGAAGGGGAAATGTAATGACCATGAGAAAATTCCTTGTATGCCATTAGAAATTTTGGTAGTTCCTTCTGTGACATTGAACAAGTTGAAGTTGCTTCATTGCCATCAAATGTTTTTCCAATGCCTCATATGTCACTGCCGTCAGTTTTCTCACTAACAGTGTTAAATCTATTTATTTATTTTTTCCTTATATGCCACACCATGCTATTATCAAGAGTTTGTAACTAAGTTTATTCATGTTTTCATCTTCAACAACAATATTTCTTGACGATTGATGATTTTGAAGACTTTTAATGCATAATTAATATTTATTTCAACAATATAGGAGTGCTCGTATTTAGTAAATCAATGAAAAAAAAAGGTAACTGGTGCTACACAGCCACACACGAACAATATTGTTGACATACAAGCATGATAAATTATGTATCAATTTTTTTTCATTGTTCCTAAATACAAGCATTGTTAGATTGTTGAAATAAATACGAATCGTTTCTTTTGTGATATGTATTAAAAGTCTTAAAACATTATACTTAAAACGTGAGTGAAATATATTATTGTTTAAGAAGTAATTAAATTTGTAAATTTGCAGTAATAGCGGCGGTGGCATATAGGGCACTGGGAAAAATTTTGATGGCAATGAAGGAACTTCAACTTGCTCAAAAGAAACTACTAAACTTTTCAATGGCATATAGGGAATTCTCTCAATGACCATCTAAGGGTAGGTAGGATGCAGTAAAGCTTGATAGGAGAGGCGATAGAATGAGAAATCATACCAGGGAAGTGGCGTGGAAAGAAGAGCCGCAGAACAACCACAATAAGCGCAATCCACTTTCCCACCTCTCCTCTGAAATTTATATGTAATAACCAGTAAGATTGTTTTTGCAGAACTTGCATTGCATAGTACATCTCATTAAAAGGAACGACAACAAAATTCACATCGTATTATCATAGATCAACAAAGAAAATTCTCGCCTAAAAGTGCATAGGGTTGTACGGCAAAAGAAATTCCAGGTCAACCAGCAAATAATATCAAAGGCCTGCTCTACTTTATCCACAACGTATTGTACCACCCCAAACCAACATTTTAAAACTGTAGAATATATAAATATATGCAATAATTATTCCACATTCTTCCCGTCATGTTATTAATCCATGTTACAGGAACAATGACATGGAGTAATCATGATGGCTCAGTAAAGCATTCAGGAATATGCGACTATCACCTGATCAGAGAAAAGAGAACATGGGGCAGTGTGAAGAAAATGTATGGGACCAAGAGGCCCGTCAGCATGTTTGTCTTCCAGTTTGTTCGGTCGAGGATCAAGAGATACCTGTATTGGAAAAGAACAGATGGTCAGGTAAACAGATCATGACAAGTAAACTACCTGAAACAGTAGTATAAAATTCAGGGTAAAACTAACGTATAAAATCCTTTATCTAGGATATAACGTCCCGCCTCCTCGAGGCCGAACCCGCTTACATCAGGTAGCTTTTTACGTAGGCTGACCTCACGGACCAACACAAGTCTTTTCTACGCACATTTGTCCTCACTCGTACGCACCCAGGAATAACTTCCTGATCGGTCACTCATCCTGAAATTGCTCCAAATCAAACATGCTTAATCTCAAAAGTTTTCGGAGCTAGGCTACCGAAAAAGAAATTACAACTTATTGATATGAGTATCCTATTAATCTTATTAAGCCCTGGATCAGGGTGTCATGTAGGATTGCCTAAAGCTGAAACTTAAACAGTATGCTTCTTGCTTCATGGAGGAGAGCATGGTACTCTGCTGATCAGATGGAATGCAAGTACCTCTCAATATTAGGTCTAAGCAATTCCTATAATTTTTTTCTATAGCTTTTCAGTCTGTCCGAGGATCAACGCAGTATACAAACATCACGAACAAA
Source organism: Oropetium thomaeum (assembly GCA_001182835.1). NCBI lineage: Eukaryota > Viridiplantae > Streptophyta > Magnoliopsida > Poales > Poaceae > Oropetium > Oropetium thomaeum. The sequence goes on along the minus strand of LFJQ01000018.1, from coordinate 1,752,035 downwards.
CGAAGAATCAGATTGCACAAATGAGTCTCGTATGTGAAGCATTTTCAAGAGAAAAAGATTAATAACTTTGGCGAATGTGTTCACTAGTGAAGACAAAAGTACCAACAAACTTACACACAACACACTTCTAATCCTTAATCCTGAGAAGCCAAGTGCGTCTAGCTGCATATGTAGCATCCCTTATGGATTATCCACTTGGCAGTCCAGTGCTACGGCTACAACGGCTCACTCTGATTTACCAAAACAGAGAAACACAACCCCCTATATATACGAATACGAACTACAATAGCGCATCAGTTGATTTTGCAAAAGGAAGCGATTCCGGGAGCCGAGAAGAGGCGGGATCGGATCAGCGATTCCCCTCCAGAAGTTTCCCCAAATCGTTATCTACAAATACGGGCGATAACGAAACACTATAGTACTAGAAAGAGAAATGGGGGAAGTTATGAGAGTACTGACACTGCGGCGAGGAAGGCGAGCCACTTGAGGAAGGAGGTGCCGAATCCGAACTCGCCGCCGAGGACGAAGGCGTGGTTGGCGAGCTTCCGCGCGGCGACGCTGAGCTCCTGCAGGTCGGCGTCGATCAGCGCCTGCGACGCGGCGGCGCCCGCCCCGTCCGTCTTCATCGCCAGGTACGACGTGAACCCCTTCGCCATCGCCGATCGCCGCCGAATCGCAACCCGCAAGTCCAAGCGAGAAGAACGCTCGCTGCTCGTGTGTGCCTGAAGAAGAAGGAAGGCTCAAGGCAGCGCGTGGAGGATTTGGTTTGGGTGGGGCGCTCTATTTCTGGAGTCAGTCCCGGCAGTGTGGAGTGGATATGTACAGGTAGGAGGACTGGACCGGTGGGTCTGGGGACCATTTCGATCTGGACGGTTCCGCCGGGGCCAGCTGGGCGACGTGTACTGGACACGTGGTAGTGCTCAGGGCAGGCCCGGCGCGGCGTCGTTTGCATGAAGCGATTATTCTAGTGCTTCCGAGTTTTGACTCGTCTCAACGTTTGCTGGACACAAAAAAACAATTTTTTTAATTGCGCGTGCGCCCTTGAAAAATTTGTTTGAATCGCGTTAAATATGTATGCCGTCGTGTATTTGTACTTCAATACTACAGTATGGTAGAGCACCGATAGAGACGCGTGATTGTGACGTCGAATGTCGATGTTGTTAAGCAAGAGGAAGAACTACCGCTAGTCCAGATTAAAATTCTTGACGACGGAAATGTGATTTGAACTAAATTTTATTTTTTTTTCATATGAACACAGTATATATATATATATATATATATATATATATATATATATATATACTCACCTCTATGAAAATATAACACCCGTATAGCTAACCATTTGTGTCTAGCTAACCATTTGAATTTGGATGAGTTAATTCAAAAAAAAGTCTAGCTAACCATCTGAACTAAGCTTAATTTATAAACTAAATTTTAATTAGTACTAAAGCGTTGTAGTAGTATTAACGACAGTAATAAAACTACGGGGCAGTAGTAAGTATTCAAAATCACGTGTAGCCATTGTTCTCCTTGATAAGACTTGATGATTATTATTGTTTGAAAGAGTGCAGATCTGTCCTATATCTTATCACGGTTATTTGAAAGGCAGGTCAGTGCTGGATCTAAGTACTATTTATTATATATAGGCAGTACGTGTCACCCCAAGCGCACCACCACGCATCAATAGCAGTTTAGTACGAACAGTATATAAGTTCAATTTGAATACTCCTTCTCGCTAACCATCGTGGCCTAACTGGACGGATGACTCTAGACGTCGTTGTCAGCGCTAAGCGATAACAAAAACACGTAGTATCATGCCCGTGCATGAGAGACGCTGACAGAAGGAGGCGTGTGTGTATATAGTGCTGGAGTAGACAGAAGAGTCCAGAGCTAGACAGAACTAGACAAAAACAAAAAAGGCTGTAAACGGGTTTGCCATTCCGCATCCTAGGCTGCTAGAGCCAAAAATTTTGAGACGTTTTCGTTCACTTCCGTTTTTCCTTTCGTCCATATCGGTTCAGGATTGCCGTTTCCGTTCCAACATTGCGGTGATTGTGTCGATCACTTGATGCGAGTGACAGCAAAAAATGCCTCAACGTAGTAGTAATAAGGACAGGCGTGTAGGATGATGGGTGTCACGTGGCGGTGCCGGGGTGACTCCTTTGGCATCCCCCTATCCACTGCGAACGTGTAATAATACTCCAATCTCAGGAAAAGCATTTCTCAAAAAAAAAAAAACTCAGGAAAAGCAATGATCATGACGGGGTTAATCGGGCTCCGTTGGGTCATCTTTCTGTATGTCTAGATGGACCAGGCCAACTAAACTATTGTCACGTCTCGCTTACCCACCCGTTAACGTTCGGGCCCCTTTCACGTTTGGGCCTCTTTCTCTGTCCTCGGCTCAGGAGGTACCTTCGCGCTTCCAGCACCGAGGCAGACTGGTCCATGCCCATCGAGCATCGACGCTTTCATGAACCCCTTCCTCTTCGGCCGAGGCCGCACGTTTCTGGATACGTCTTGCTGAACCGAGGCAACCCGCCACGGAGCCGCCTGCTGCTCTGCTCCCGTGCCCCGCGGTCACCCGTCACCTTCTGCGTCAAGACTAGTACTCAAGAGTTCGCTCCTGCAGTCGACGAAACGCTCTAGCACTTCAGACCGCGCGGTCCAGCTCGGGACGACAGACAGCTAGCCGGTAGAGGCTCTCTGATAGCATCGAGATGACAATACAACAACACTACCTTTGAAGAAGAATATGATATAATACGACATAGGAAAAAAAAAACCATTTGCAAACAAGAAGTAATGAACCGAGACGTGACGACAACCGAAAGCACACACGATCTGTTACAAATGCCGATGGTTCTGGGGTATATATGCTGCTGCATGCTGTTACATGAAGCGCAGCACCAGGGCCCAGACGGGGTACACGAAGAGCAGGAGAATGCCGGTGGTGTTGGACGCGCGCTTGCCCTTCCTGAAGGCCTTCCTGATTCCACCTGACGCCCTGACGTGCTCCTGGAGAAGGTTGGATCCGATGACGAGGCATATGACCTCGCCCAGCGCAGCCCGCAAGTGGTGCGCAGCGAAGCTTGGGGTCACGGCGAAGAGGAGGATGACCGCGCCAGGCAGCTCTAGCCACTCTGGTGGAAGGATCAGAGCACTGACGTGAGGCCCATTATGCCATACACGACGTGTATAACATATAGCATAATTTATGGAGATTTTGAAGGACTGTGAAAATCAATTCGAGATATAGTACCAGGGAAACGGCGAGGGAAGAAGAGTCGAAGAACAACTGTGCCAAGCGCCATCCATTTTCCAACTTCGCCTCTTGAATTCGTAAATACTCAAGAATATTATGGTATAGCGTAACAATAACTGAGGAAATGCTGTTTGGTTGTCCTAGCTTTCGACTCACCGTATCAGATGGAACAGCTCGTCAGGCAGGGTGGAGAAGACGTAGGGGACGAAGAGCACCGTGAGCATGTTGGTCCGCCAGTGCGTACGGTCCAGGACCAAGAGGTACCTGTGTACAGGACCAGGAGAGACGAGAAGAAACAGAGTGATCTCGGTCAGACTGAAAGAACGCAATGCCAATCAGGTGAAAATGAGTGTGCTACTACTGACACGGCGGCGAGAAAGGCGAGCCACTTGAGGAAGACGGTGGTGCCCTCTACTTCGTCGTCGCTGAAGACGAGCGCGTCGCTCACGAGCTTCCGCACGAAGGCGCCTACGTCCCAGTTGATCAGCGCCTCTGACGCGCTGCCCGCCGCCGGGTGCGTCTTCATCGTCAGGTACGACGTGAAGCTCCTCCCCACCATGGCCTCTCTCTCTCTCTCTCTCGCGCGCGCGCGCTCTCTCTCTCTCGATCGCTAGGAGAAAAAGGAGAAGTCTTCGACCGGCTGGTTCTATGCCTGAATTAACAAGGATGGGTTTGGCCGGGTAGCAAATGACAGAAATCGTTGAATCTCACTATGCGTGACCACATGGTTTCTCTATATGTACGTGCCCACATGGTATTTCCAACCGAAGTTAAGCACTGAGGTGTAACGTCACATGTGAATTAACTCGAGAATACTCTTCATTAACAACTAGTATAATGGAAGATGAGCTTCCGTTTACTATTTGTTAGTGCCAGCTTGGAAGGCATGTGCCCGATCCATAGGCCTGAGTTTTTTGTTCTTCAGTTGTGGAGCAAAATGATCAAGTCACCGACGTGCCACATGCAGCAGCATTGTGTAAGCTCTGTCATTTTGTACACTTTAGTGATGATGCAAACAATGCTCGAGATCTTGTGTTCTAAATAATAATAATAATAATAAAAACCTCCCGAGATTTACTGGGCTGGGCCAGTTTTCGCACCGGCTTGAACCGACCAAGAGGAGACAAACATTCCTCGGCCTAGTATTATCTGTTCGTTGTCGACTCGTCGACCTCGCTTCTTCCCCAATCCGCTCAGATATGTCTGCGGTCCTCCGTGCGCGCTTCCCCTTCGCGGCCGCACCTGTGTCATAGGCTCAAGCCACCGGCAAGCGAACATGCTCATCTCTCCGAGACCTGCCCCGCCGCCCGCGTCGTGCTCCTCTGCTTGCGCGACCTCCACTCGCACCCGAATTCGCGGCCTGAGCCGGCTGACCGCCGCGGCGTCTCACCACGACCACCGCGACCGTACCCGCCCGCCGCCCCGTTCCATGGCCACCGTCACGAGTGCGGTCCTCCCGCGGACCGCGGACCAACGCAACGGCGGCGATGTGGAACTGGGGGCGCTCCGCCGAGAACCCAACCCGGATACGGCCGTTAGCCTGCTCGACGGAATGCTGCAGGGAGGAGGCGGCACCGCTGCGACGGGCCAACTCAAGCCGGAAGAGCAACTCGATCTTATACACTCCTGCGCCGAGAAGCGCTCTCTGGCCGCGCTCCGGCGAACCCACCGCCTGCTCTCGTCAAGGTCCGGGCACGGGATCGCCGCGCCTGTCCTCCTCGCGATCGCCACACTGTACATCAAGCTCGGCGCCAGTGGCGACGCGCGGCGCGTCCTTGAGGGGCCGCCGCCGCCGTCGCGAACGAAGAAGAAGGGGGCCGAGGAGGACGCGGCCGTCCGGGCGAAGCGGCGGGAGGCGTACGAGAAGGTGCGGGAGCTGCACGAGCAGATCCGGGCGGCGGGGTACGTGCCGGACACGCGCCACGTGCTGCACGACATTGACGAGGACGCCAAGGCCCGCGCGCTCATGTACCACAGCGAGCGCCTGGCCATCGCGTTTGGGCTGGTGAGCACGCCTCCGGGGACGCCGCTCCGTGTCATGAAGAACCTTCGCATTTGTGGCGACTGTCACAACGCCGTCAAGCTCATCGCCAAGGTCACCGGCCGCGAGATCGTCGTCAGGGACAACAAGCGGTTCCACCATTTCAAGGACGGCGTTTGTTCCTGCCGAGAGTTCTGGTGAGGGGCTTTCTCTTCTCTGCAAATGCAACTGACAAGCATTCCACCTCCATTGCCGTAGCCCGTAGCTGAAGTCCTTGACTGTAAATTGTTGACATGTAAATGACATGGTGGTGATGATGAAACAATTTGCTGATCAACTTGTGTTCAAAAATACTTCGCGCATAGGCCAGTAAGATGATGACATCGAAGTACCATTTGCGTGCTCTGCTGCAGCGCTACTATGAATGAAATCCAATAATGAAACATTATCACAATCCCGCCATCGGAAATCCCTGAATTTTCCACATATCGGGGTAAAGAATCAAGTGGAACAAAACAAGCAGAAGCTATGATATGCAGTGGCAAGAAGAAGAACTCAGGGGCTCTGCTCAATGCGCGGCCGGCGAGGCCGCGCGACCAAAGTCCGCTGCTGCTGCGACTGGCACACCTGCGCCGGAAACTTGCACCCGAACCGCTTCGTCACCATCGAACCCCACCTCCCCTCAGCTGCCGACGGAGCGCCTCTGTCTGCCGCCACCGGTCCGCCGCCGCGGCGGTCTATCTTCTCGATGGCCTTCCTCATGCTCGAGCACTCGCGCTCGAGCTCCTGCACCCGGTTCCGCATGCTGTCCATGTCGAGCCGCAGCATCTGGTTACCCCGCGCCGCCACGCGCCACGTCCCGCCGTCGCTGTGGCCGCCGCCTTCCTCCCCTCCTGACCCGGCGGCGGCTCCGTCCTCGTTCGTCATGATAGTCCGCGCGATAGCGCGGCGCAGCTGAAGCTGCTCGAAGAACAACACCTGCACCACCGTCCGCAGCGGCAGCCGTTCGTTCTGCGCCGCGTGTGTGCACGCCTCTAGCGTCAGCTTGCGGCCGTCCACCACCCCGCTTACCTTCTCCTTCTCCTCTTCCGTCAGTCCTGGATGAGCCTGCGCACAGAGCAGACAATCAAGCACTCGTCAGCCCCGGCATCGCACTGTAACCCTGCAAGCCAATGGAACATAAGACGAGTTCACTGTTCTCCGTACCTTGAGGTAGATATCGACGGCACGGTAAAGGCCATCGTCGTACACGCGGGCGCTGTCCGGCAATGCCCAGGCGAGGTCGCAGAACTTGTCCGGCTTCAGGTTGGCGTCCGTGGCGATCTCCCCCAAGTAGGCGTCCACCAGCCTCCCTACGGCCAGCATGGCTCGCCTGGCAGCTTCCCTGCCGGGCGTCTCCGCCTCTGCTTCGCTGCACTCCTCCTCGTCGAGGTCCCGCCGGTCCTCGAGGAAATACTTCACGACGCGCTCGATGCAGTCCACGTCGTAGAGCGTCTCCACGAGGTACGAGTAGCTCGGGACGAGCAGGTCGTCCACAGCGGCGTCGGGTAGCCGCGCGGCGACGCGGCGCTCGAGCGCGTCGCGGGTCGCCTCCGACGCGCGGAGGATGTTCGCCGTGCGAAGGAGGCCGAAGAGGACGCGCGACGTGGTGGCGCCCATGGCCGTGCCAGTTTGAGTGGTGCTCTTGATTGTCTCCTCCGGTAGGTTGGCGATGACGGTCTCAAGAAGCGCCTTCTGCTCGCCGTCGGACGACGCCGGCGCAGCGGCGACTGTTCCACCGCCGCCGCCGCCGCCGCCGATATGCCGGTCGGAGCGCGACAGCCCGGGAATGGACCGCTTGGCGTACGCGATGAGAGCTCCCTCGACGACCTCCGGGCCGACGCCGCGCTCCTTCATGGCGCCGACGACGCGGGTGAACGTGGCCAAGGACAGGCCGGCGAGGTCGTCGAACCAGTTGGCGCTGTGCTTGCGGCGCTGGCCGGTCCTGGTCTCGTCGGCGATTGGCCAGCCGAAGAGCGCGGTCGGCGTCGACGCGGCTGCCTTGGCGGCGATGGCGTCGACGCAGCGCGACACCAGGCCGAGGTCGTCAGCGAGCGGGAGGAGGCCCTCGCAGGACCTGAGCGCGCGGATGGCGTCCCTGGGGCTCCTCAGGACGGTCTGGGATATGAACCGGTCGGCGCGGGAGACGAGGTTGTCGTCGGAGTGGTCGTCGGTCATGCCGAGCCGCTCCGCGGCGCAGCGTAGCGGCGCGGCGGTGGCCGGCGTGAGGTCGAGCTTGACGCCGTAGCAGAACTTGGCGGCCAGCTCGAACGCCTCCGCACCGCCGGGAAAATCCGGCAGGCGGATGCGGAGCGAGTCCGCCTCCTCGTCCTCCTCCAGCACCACCTCCTCCTCCTCCTCCTCTTTGATCTCCCCCACTTCATCCTCCTCGTCTTGCTTTCCTCTCTCACTCCGGCTGGCTTTCCGAGATTCCCGGTTCGTTATGAGGTCGTGGAGCTTCTTGCTCCTCGACATCAGCGGGAACTGCAACAAATGAAGCATCTCCGATAAATTAATTTATAATTCGTCAGTCGGTAAATTGCTTGAGATCAGGAAATGGACCGCACCAACTCGCGATAGAGATGTTGATAAGATTAGCAGACGGGGAGGCTGGGAAAAGTCGAAAATTTGGAGGAGCGGAAACGAGATTCACCAACCTTGTGGAGATGAAATGTCATGTCGCCCACCTCGATCACTACATCGCTGGGCAATCCTGTGGTGCAGAACCTGGCGAACAGAGTAGTGGCACAGATCAGAGACCGCAGAAGAACGCAGAGCGACACGAACTGGATAAATGAAAGTAAAAGCAATTACTCACCATGCTTGGCCTTTGGAGCTGGAGCTGGCCGGCCTATGCTGCTGCTTCTCGCGGGCCATCTCCCGTGCACCCTTCTTCCTCCCCTGCATCGTGGTAGGATCCTTTTTGTTTCAGGGGAGCACACGGCAGCAGCAACAGAGAGGCATTTCTTGAAAGGAAGCTCGCGCTGTGGGAATCAGAGAACGGCGAGGTCGGAATAATGGCGCAGTACAGTACTACTACTAGTAATGTGCTGGTGTTTTGTTTTAGGTGGGGGGAGTTTAAAGGATTCCCAACTCCAAGTGGGAGGAGGAAGACGATGACAAGAGGCCTGTTTCTTCTTTTTTTTTTTCCTCTGAATGCGCCATTTCGTTCTGCTTGCCTTGCCTCAAAAGCACGTATCCTACATTAGCCATTTTGTTTAAATAATCGTCCGTACTTTACTTTGCATTTGTTTAACCACTGTCTTAGTACATCCCTCCCTGCCAGATCGTCTCCAATGATCATGTATCTTTGTAGTGCCAAAAAACAGGTCATGGTTCCTACTGCGCCATCCACGCGTTCCTCTTGACCAGGGCCAAATCCATGAGACTGTTTCAAGGAAATAGGAAACACGTAATTCCTATTCGAAACAAGCACTTTTCACTGCTCAGTTAACGGCACAATTACCTTCACTGTCTGGTACTAACAGCATCCGAGTAGGAGAACAGAGATTCAGACAGTCTCGATAACATGAACACTAAAGCATCATTATTTTAGCTCAACTCCTAACAACGAGAAGAATGAAGGAATCTCGTCGTTAAACAGACTTCTTTTTTCTTTTATCCATCCGCTAACCAAGGTGTTTCCTCCACCCACTCCTTGAAACCAGCATCAAGGTCCAGCCCCTACCCTCTTTTGTCAGCTGAAGCACAGCAACATCAACAAGAAGGGTTTTGAACTTGTACTGGAGGCTGGCAGCGACCGCGGACAATAATAAATGTCGAGGCGTGATGCGGTCATCAATGCCGGAGGTGGTTGCGGACTGTTTACTCACAAACGGTGCATCCAGGCTTGCAGGAGGAGGATTGATGGAGAAGCTCTGGCCTCTGGGTGGTGAGCCCGTCCCAGATCCGGCTGCTCCCTCTGCCTCTCGCTCTCGCCTGGCCTGAGAAAAGCGGAGGATTGGGTGTCGCCACGCCGCCCGGCTCGCACTCGTGCCAGTGATGGCATTCATGTCAGTCTAGTGCGTGGGCGTGCCCTGCGCTTGCTGGCGAGGGACCTGACCTGGCAATATGCCATGGCGCCGAGGGAGGAGAGGAGAGGACACACAAAAGGCACCAAAGGTTGGGGGTTCACCACGGCACTAGTAGGACAAAAACAACTTTGACTGCTGTCAGGCTCAGGCCTTCATTCGTGTTGGTTGAAGATATCATCAGCACATTCTGGTTGGATTTGCCTAGATCTGGCTGGATTTGGGCATACTACAACCTGTAGTACAGTGGAGCGGTTTTAGTAACAAAGATGCCAAAGCAGAGCAGGGAAAAGGCTCTCTGCAGTAAAGCCTCCCGTTGGTGGTGGCTTGCTTCAACCTTTTAAGAAAGAAAAGGTTTCAAAGCACTGGAGTACAGGAGAAAGGCTCAAGAACAATTCTATGTGGACTAGCATTGTTTCTTTGGAGCACTGCAAACCGGTGTCTTTGAAGCTTTTGATGGCTTCAGGCCTCCCGGCGAATGAAGGTGGCGAGCCAGAAGTCAGGCGATCTTCATAGCTGATGACTGCTGATAAGTGCTGGCCATCATCAACTTACAAACTGTACAGTCCGCCCACAATGCGTTGCCGGATCAGGTGATCAGCTCCGGAGTAGGTCCAATCTTTCAACATGGGTAGGCAACGAGGCATCGTCCAGTTTTATGGCAGATATCCAATACGGTGCGTCCATCAATCAGCTTTGCCAAATCTTTTTATGAGGGGATGAATTCTGGTCCTACACCAAGAGAACTGCCTTTCCCAGATCTTCAGGCAACGAGTGAGTGCGCACGCTTTGGTACACGACTCGAGTAATCTTCGCGTTCACGAGATGAACGTTTTTATGTAACTAGTGCTGGCCTTTTGGCGGTTTTTCTGTCTTTGCTTGCAAAACAAATGCTCGTATGGGGTCCTAACATGGAGAATTTGAGATCAATATACGTACACATTTTAGAATGTAAATGGACCACTCTACTAGTTTTCAGTTAACGTCAAACGGTATGGGAAAGACAGAAATATAAAAGTATGCTCACGGCAGCACAAACGGTGAGTGAAAAAAAAAATTGCTGATCTGAAAGTTACAGAGGAAACAGTACAGAGCAAATGACAAATGCTGGAGAGCTTAAACAAAGAAGAAAACCGATCCACATTCCCTCCACAATTATTTACCACTAGTAGTACTACATTCCAAATGTATCTTCTGCAGGGTACCACGATTATAGAAACTCCTGTGTGCTCACATGGTGCGCAAGAATTGGCTGCTTCTGTCGAATTGAGGGATCGATCAATCAGGGCTAACAGCAGCAGCGTCCCGCAGCAAGCTCACGACAAGAAGTTCATTCAGAAACCGTCAAGATCTGGGCATCTCTCATCTCGCAAACGTAGTACGCATTATCCCTGGCCCTTCACCTCTCTCAAGACCCAAATTCCTCTGTACGTACTAGCAATTATACTAGATAAATAGTACACCAAACAGTGCCCATTATTGGTCCAGCATCTGTTCTTCCTCTCTCATTGTTCTTGCCTTGTTGTCGTCAGGGCCAAACCTGATGATGGGGACGGGACAACTGGCTGGGTTGGGCATGCCAAGACAAGTCTCTGTACAGATTGGCGTAGCCGCACGCAACGCAAACGCAAGCGAACCATCGGCAGGCGACAGAATGATCATCGCAAGCAGGCGCTGGCGCTTTCCGTCCACCCGCGACGCGACCTGCGCGGGCGGCGCTGTGCCAATCATGCGATCTTGTTTGGCCCTGCCCGCCCGCCCGGGTTGGTGTTGCCTGCCTCCGCAAAGACACGAACACGAACCATTCCACAGAAAGCACTATTCTATTCTCTGACCTTGCTTGGAATGCCGATATAGAGCTACAAGAATTTAGAAGCCTACGTACAAAACGGTTGATCTAAGAAAGCAATGATGTCGTCCATGGTGTTCGATCCCTTCGTACAATTGCAAGCCAAGCTCGGAAGAACTCTGCGCTCCACCAAAATGCAGATGTTTTTTTTTTTTTTTTTGTACGGCGCGCTCATCGCCATGCATTCGCCAAAAGGCCTGAGCACTAGATAGTACTGATACCACCTATTTCGGGACAACACGTGCGAATAGAAGCAATTCAACCAGACCTAGTGCACTTATTATGGCCGGGCTCATTAAAATGGAGCGTTCCAGTAATGTCACCCCTGGTCTGTTTCTATTTTTAGGGGATTCATTCATAGAAAGCCCAATTAATACTATTGGACATTTTCGACATTTTTGAACCAACCCGGAAACAACTTTCCTTTTGCCGTGCAAGGGCCACTGATGTTCGTTAGGAGATCCTTGTTATAGAAATACCATATCCACTCATAAAAAAAAAGCCAACTTCCCCAGACTTGTTGGGGCTCATGCAGATTGTGATGGATATGATCACCAAAGTTTTCTACTACTGGCAAGAATTCAATGCAAAAGGATTCCTTATATAGAAGGAATCAAAGTGCTCCATGCTAGCTTTAGTTTCATGTAGACACATGATGTCTAAGTTTGGTTTCAGTCACTTTGCTTCACAGAACATGTTTGTTTTTTGTTTTTGTTTTTTTTCCTTTCCTTTTTTGACACCTACAGCATTCCCCCATTTCAAGATAGAACATTCCAATCACTGCCATTTATATCGTTGTGTTGTTCCATTGTAGAGCTGGATCAGTGTGAAATTAAGTAAAGAGAAGATGATAATGCCTGAAGATTAGAACATGACGCACATGGTAGGCATAGTAGCAATAATAATAATTTAAGAATGATGAAAAACATTAGCTATATTTAGATTGATTGCATATGCACTCTCAAATTTGCACTCCAGCGATAGAAGATACTACATATTAATAGAATAAAATGAGGAAAAGTAAAGAATGTACCGAGAACTGGAAGTAGAAAATATAAATGCGATAAGACGCTTGCTGACAGTCACTCTTGCTCCTGGCATACTCCACAACAGCAAAGGGGATGGGTGCAGCATCGAGACATTGATGCTAAGAATGGCCAATGGCAGATGCAATAATAAATAAAAAGAAAAGCCCAATAACATGTAAGCTAATGATATGGACGAAGAACAAGATAATGGCTTTATAGAAGCACTGCTATACAAGCTCGAGCTCACTGTATCAACAGGTGGCAGAACAAGACACGGCCAAGATATTGCTGATAGCATAAGGCCACAATGTTAGGAGGTCGAAAGTACGGCAACAAATGCAGTGATGGGTTTAGAATTTTATCGGCTGCAGGCTGCAGCTGTCAACAGTCTCCACTGCAACATTCACGGTAGTAGTGCAGCAGCAGAGTCTCAACCCATCCAAAATCAAGAATGACTATATACGTAGCTGAATTTATATACGACATAGGTCAATGCCCCCTTTGATGAACAGGTTGGGTACAGGTCTATCAAGGAGAAACATATCGGTGACAGAAAGAAGGGGGATAACATGATGCCCATAAATTTATCATGGTCACCATGATACAACCATACATACACAAACGGATTCCTGATACTAACCGCACACAAGCCACCCACTATTTAAACACAAAGAAATAGAAGAAAAACCAATGATCCTAGTTACATGAGTCTTCTGCGAAAGGAACATGACATCTCAGACTAATACGACCATATGAGCATTAGACAAATTACCAACATATCACAATAATCGCGCATGCAAAGCCAGGAGAGGCAACTGGTAGTTATATCAGTTTTAAAGCATATGTTCTTTGCGCCACTGTGAGCATAAGTGAGCATTCAGGCTGTTGTGTCCAAACCAAAGAGGTGCTCAGCTCATTGTGGAGGCAAAGAAAGAGCAAGCAGCCATCTAGTCTGCAGATGCCCTTTTCTTCTTAATCAGCATATGCCTTTCATGTAACGCTATGATCCGTGCCTTCAAATCATCGGAGATTCTTATTGCTTCTATCTGGAATCAGAGTGAAAAAGATATAATAACGGTATAAAATAGAGCTGCTAGTTAGCACCCATGAATTCTAGAAAAGTACGAGAAGAACCTTCTTTTTTCTGCCAACTTGAAGACCGCAGCCTATCAGCATATTTCTCCATTTATCCTGAAATTGTTGGAACAGGGTAAGCACCAAAAGTAACTCGGAGCATTCAGTTCTCAATGTAGTATTACCTTCAGATGTTGTGCCGTGCGGATGGATTTTGGGAAATAATTAGTTTTCAGCTCAGTCCATCGCCCAACCCCAAGGTCAGATATACCACTGACCAACTGATTTACTTCATCAGATGTCCAGTGGTAATTATTGGTTCTGGTAGGCCTGTGCAAACCTAAATGATGCCTCATCTCTGACTGAAAAAATAAACTTGTCAATTTTAGACCCACAGTTTTCTTTTTCTGAGACTGCAAGTAAAGAGCAATTCTGTGGACACAGGGTAACAGATCAAATGAGGAAGATATCAAGCTTTAGCAAGACAAATTTGTTTTCTGAAGTATTTGTTGCATGCATTCGAGAATACTTCTCAATTGTGCCAAATCTATTATGGTTGAATACCCTAAGTTTGAGTGATCACAAAGTTTAGCCAAAGGTTCACTGCAAGACCTCGCATCCAAAATTTGTTCATGGCCAGGCCCATCTATGATTCGATCCCACACATGCGTCACACTTTGCTTATATTTGTGCCTTTTGTTTAAAGGGACACCAACCTGGTGGTGCTGCATATATCAAGCACAAATGTTGGTCCTAACCTATTTTAACTCTTCACATGGGGATTAATTCACCACAGAATAACACCCGGTTAACATATGCTAATTTTACTATTTGGGCAGGAAAACCCTCATACTCAGTTGCAGCCCTTGTTCAACTATCATAATATTTACCCTTCATAGACAGGCACACCCTGTAGTGAAGGTTAATGATTCAATATCAGCTGTACCACTACCACCTCGCATTCAAAATAATCTATTTATATCCGATCCAAGATGAGCTGTAACATCTCGATTCCATTCCACTTAAAATAAAATGGTCAGCACAGAGGTGTGACGCTCGAAAAAAAAAGCTGACATTTTGGCTGTAAACAAATCAAAATACTGCAAATGAGATTTATCCCACCACACAACGCTGCCACACATGAGTCAATATGAATGAACCATTGTATTAATTTTAACTTAGCTTGAGAATCCAAATATGTCAAATAGGTTCCCCAGTTCAATGGTTTTGACCAAAGGATATTTTTCCTCCCCCTTCATTGCTCCTTTTTTGTTGGTTTAATAACCAAAGGCCAAAGCAAATAAATGCTCTGCATAATTACACAAATGCTTACCCCCCACGACGTGCTTCTCCTGCCACGTCCACTAAGGCTCTTTGTTATGGAGTTGCCTGAAGCATATAGAAACAAGAATCTAAGAAATTACTTAACCAATGGAACATCTTATTTCAACATTTTCTTTTAAAAAAAATTTGAATCCATACCTCGCTTGCTTCTCGCATGGATAGATTTGGATCCATTGTCATCGCTGCACGAACAAATTTCATCTTTCTTCTACATGAAAAAAAAAACAATTTTCAATACCCAAATCTCCTTTTCTGAGGTGAACAAACATAAAAACCCAGCAAATCTTGCGGAAAATCATTGACAAGTAACCCTCAGTGGCACACCATATTCGAATCTGAATGGTGCTGTTTTTATTGTTATTGTGAAAGTAACGTAAAATACAACCTCCATCCATAAGTGCAATACGGATGTTAGAACGAAATGTCTTCCAAACTAAAATTGGACCATCGATCTCTCTAACCATGTATTGCCAGTGCTCTAAAATAGACATCATACTAAAGAATTTATCAAGAAACTTTTGTATGCTATAAACGAGAGTATTCTGAATTTTTGACGTCAACACATAATAAGTTTGACTTCATCAAATCAAAAAATACCTTGTAGTTTCCTAAAGAAATTAAAAAAATCCACCGATCTAAAGAAGGAATATTTAACAGCAATATGACGATTCTATCAGTCTCTAACAACCTGCACTCCTCACATAGTCTTCTGAACTTGCTGGTGTTTCAAGCCATATGCATTGTGAAAAATGGGAGGTAACGACACAACAAAATCATAAACAAAACTGCTTTTCATTGTACTGACATTGAAACTGGATTGTTACTGGTGAACTTACGCATTCATCAGACGCTGAATCCAGCAAGTCTGTGTTTGAGCACACTGCGCAGAGCACTACAATTTAACAAAAAGAGACAGAAGTGTCAAGAATGAGAAAACAATCGGACTGTAGACGTTCACAAGCACAAACAACAAGGAAAGAAATATCTTCTCAGGATTTTAATAGCATTATATGAGATATGCTTCTCTGTATCAACATCAGTATTCGCACTAAATTCCACTAGTACATCCAGTAATAACAAAGGAAAGAGAGAGAGAGCCTTGGCATACAATCTAGCTTGTCTTTGGCCTCCGCGTCTGAATCGAAGCCGCGGGCCTCCGCCTCTCTCTTGCGCACGGGGCGGGACGACCTAATCAGCATCAAATCCACACGCACATGACACATTTGCGCAAAAGAAAACCCCCCGCAAACATAAAGAACGAGAGCAGAGCTGGATAAGAATTCACCTATAGCTCCGCTTAGGGAGCCCCTTGAGGATATCCGAGAGCTGGGCGTATCGCCCCTTATCGCCTCGATCTGCGTCTTCGCATTCGTCGCAAAATCTGTGGCGTGGTACGACAGGTCAAGAGAGGAGGAGGGGGTCAGGCCACAACGAATCCCGCGGCGAAGGGAAATGGGGAGGACAAGGCCCGGAACCCGAGCAGGAGGGAAGGCTAAATGACCTGCAGCTCGATGGCGGCGAGCCGGTTGGCGGGCTCGATCTAGGCGACGACGGCGCGATGCGCTCGCGGAAGGCGGTTAGAGAGTCGTCCAGGCGCGCGTCGGAGGACGCGGGCCGCCCGTCGGTGTGGGGAGAGGGCGGCGGCGGGGGCTGGTAGTCGGAGTACAGTGGTGGGATGGGGAGGGGCGGGTTCCCGGCGGCATCCCGGCGGCGACCGCGGATTCTCATTGCGGAGTGGGGGGTTTTTTGGGGGCGGCGGCGAGAGTCTTGTTGCGAAGCAGAGCAGGACAGGAGGGGGGTTTTCTTTTCCTTATCCCTTTTTATTATTTTCGAACGGGAGTCGGGTTTTCGTCGGGGGGTAAGTGAGACCCGACGGTCGAAGCATCCCGATCCCCGGAATGGAGGAACCCCAGGAGGTCAGGACTCAGGACCCTACAATCCCACTTCGTCCAAGAGTCGTGTGAATCTTTAGGTTGGTCGCAAAGGACCATTCCAATTCGTGGCTACCAAAGTACTATACTAATCCATTTTTTTTAAGTGACGTTTAGAGCAAAAAAGTTTCTGATCAAAAGCCGAAGGATAGGAAAACAGGGATAAATATAAATTTAAACGATAAAATGGAGAATATAAGTCACACAATGTATCTGTATTATTTTTTGTTGTTCCATAGAACAACATATAAAGGGTAGATGATGATAGCCAATCAACCCGAATGTCCGCTTCTTATTCTTTCACCTAAAAAAATATATTCCATTTAATAAAAAAGAACAACACACAATAGATAAGTTATCTCGAAAACCGCAGACATGATTTTATCTAATGATATCTCTTTCATATCTTTTTTTCATTAACTTCTTACTACATAAAAAATCCTTATGAAGAACTTCCCTCGGTAGTACCCATTGTTTAGGATTCTATATAGTCCACATGCAGACGTTTATCGCATCTAAAATTAAAATAACTTTACCTCTTTTTTCCATTATGTGACAGTGGCTAGATAATGATCTCTTATGAGCATCATACTAACAGATAGCCACACTAAAGGTTTCATGATAATTAGGGGGCAGAGAGTTTGTGCTCCAGTCTCTCTCTATTTTTACTTGGAAGGAGGAAACATCTCAACAGTGGTTCGCGGCTGGTTGGGATAGGATGATGACATGGGTTTGGACAGAGGACTATCGTCGAACCAAATAGTGTGGTGTAGGGTTTGATGGTAGTGCAGACACTGACACGAAAAGGAGGTGTAGTGGACCAAGTAGACATGATTAGTGGATAATGAGAAGTTAAAATTGATATGGGGAAGGAGAAGATGAAGGTGACTTTAATTTTCTTATGTGGAGTTCTTGAAATTGAAGAGTTTTTTCTAAGATTTTTTTTTTACAAAAAAACAATTATGCTATTTAACATAAGAGCTCGAAAGTTCCTAATCAAAACTATTTGCATCCAAACAAAAGCCTAAACTTGTTCAAGGCGCCATTTAAACACAACAAAATTAGATGTTCAAAGGACTGGGAGTATAAAACTATAACTTTACTAGTGAAGGTGAGCCGACAATGCTTTATTACTAAAAATAGCATTACAAGGAATTTGCCATTAAGAGGTTGAAAGCGGGAGCTTTGCATGCTCTATATGCAGATGGGTTAGATGAGAAGAAATCATGTCAAAAAAAAGGTAGAATCAAGGCCACCCAACAATCTGAAGGACTCCTTTTATACGCAAACTCTTATATTTGTTGTAATAAATTATAAAACATCGTATTTTTCAGGTTTACGATATGTATAGTTGAAGGGCGCGATAGCACCCACCTCAAGGCCCCAATTATGCAAAATTAACACGCAATCACCACGGATCTAGCGCTCCTATGACAATTTTCTTAGCCATCACAAAAAAAAGGCATGAAAATCATCTTCTTCAATACTACCAAAAAAGGACAAAATCATTCTAACAATATTTTAAAATCCCATCGGTGAGTCTCAATCAATCGTCCCTTTTTTACCCCTTGTCACCCATGAATATGAAAAGTGCGTAGGAAAGCCAGAGGGAGGATTGGGGGCTGACTCATTAGACTCCATTTTTCAAGGACTTCCGATAAATCCAAATCTATCAAACTAAACCAAATCTGCACGTGTTGCTGGGAAGCGTGATGTTAAGCATGGGCACCAGGAACGGTACCGACCAGAAGACACAATTGCCACAAACCTAGCAGTGGTGCTGTTTGTTGAAACATAGATATGGAAAACAAATGAATCGGAAAAACAGACATGTGGTGTGTACGTCTACATAAGACAGATGGCGAAACAGAGTACTTCAAACAGAGGATTTCACGGGGATGGCGCAACAGAGAGCGCTACACCTGAAACAGGGGGAATTTCAGAGAGCGCTACACCTGAAACAGGGGGAATTTCACGTTTTTCTTTCTCAAATAATGTTATTTTAATGATTAATTGCGGATCTAGAAGTTACGCAAAAATTACCGAATTACTGATAGGTGTATTGGTAACCCGAGTACCAACTAGCCTATTACGATTACCCGCAAGTCCTTTTAATATCACATATTATATATATATATATATATATATATATATATATATATATATATTAGAATACATAACTTTTTTTATTCTATAAGTGATATGTGAACTAAATGAAGTTCTGAGTATGATGCAAAACGGATGAATAGATTTGTGATCAGTCGTATGGAAGTAAAATACTTCTAGATAACCTATAGGACTACTGATTGTCCTATAACGACAGATGTTTTTCTTAAAAAAATTAAGTGATAAAAAATTTGAAAATTTTGAAAACAACTTGCACCTAAAATTTTTTTGTATGATTATGGAACATAAAAGGAAGATTTACATAGTTTTAACAAATTTTAAAGAATGATCTCACTGCCTAAAAATACAGATAAACTTTTGAAACAATATTTTGCAAAAAAAAATCCTTCTCAAAACTATTTATTGACCAAATTTTTACTTAAATGGTTGCGACAACACTTGAGCTACTTTAAAAAATTCTTGTGATTTTTAGTTCATAAAGTTTTTTTTAGAGTTTTTTAAGTACTTCTCTGTCCACAAATATAAGTTTTTGTTGACTTTTAAACATCATTTTTGATCGTCCATCTTATTTAATTTTTTTTCTCAAAATGTAAGAATCAATATATCATATTTATAATTCATCTCACACTAAAACATGTCACAACAAAATTATTAATATTTTTATAAATTTTTTAAATAAGAAAAATAATCAAACGTGATGTTAAAAAGTCGACAAATATTTATATTTATAGAAGGAGGAAGGAAGAGGTAATGTGTATTGGACAGCAATCGATTCCCTCAAAACCGACTGATCTTCACACCTGCCGTGATCTGATGGGAACCTATCGGTCTTTCAGTACCTGATTGGCTAACATGGTCTCGTCCCAGCCGTGCAGCGCCCGATTGACACTAGGTGTACCCCAACAGGCTGCGTGGATTTTGACATGTCAAACTAATTGTTTTTTCAACTCCCAATTTGTCCTAATCGAGCACAAACAAACCGAGATAAATGGAATCGGTTTACAGAAACCGACTGGCATCTATTCCTACAATTTCTCTATATTGACAACTAGTTCAGTAATTAATCATTAAATAATATTAGTATAGAAAAAAAACGAATTTCACAGGACTGATCGTGTGAATTGCGTCGCTCGCAGGATTGCGGGCGGCGCGGCGCGACGCTGGCCACCCACATCATCATCATCTTCTCCACCGGACGGAACTGCAAAGAAAGAGAAATGGCGACTGTGGCGTCGAGCTCGAGGTGCTCCGGCCTCCTCCTCCCGCCGAGCCTCGCAGGAGTCCGGCGCGGGTCGCCGCCGTCATCTTCCCTCCGAGTCCGCCCGCAGCGGCGCCGGCGAACCATAGCCTGCGTCGCGCCGCCCGACTCCGCGGAGCCACAGACGGTCAGTGCTCGTGCTTCGTAGACATTGTAGTTGTAGTTGTAGCCCGCGCCCCGCGATCTCAGTTCCCCGCACTGTGCTGCTACTTTCCTCCTGTTTTTGATTGCCAAGTGAGGTCCGCAGAAATCTCTGATCTAGTATTGGAGCTTGCAATTTGTGCGCGTGGCTGTGGCTGGTGAACAGAAGTTTTACTGGGGATTTGCTTTCTTAGTTTCTTGAGTCCATACTCCTGCCTATAGGGAGTAGTACTCTACAGACTGATATAATTTTCAACTCAGACGTGAATGTAATGATATTTTCCTTGCATTTACAGGATGAGCAGGTTGTCAAAGCCGATTCGACTGAAGAAAAAGCTGAGACAAGTAGTACAACCCAGGATACCAGACTGCCGGCTCTTCCGAATAAGGATGTCAACAGAAGGGTGGCGCTACTCTCCACCCTTGGGGCCGTGGGTCTCTTTGCATCACAGAGGCTCGATCTTGGTCAGCCTTCTCTCAAAGATCTTGCAGCCAATGCTGTGCCTTATGAAGAGGTCAACACTACTTGACCTTTGTTTTCTACTTATGTATCAACCCAAAGAAGTTAACTGCAATATTCTGCATTTGATGAGGTTGTCTGTCAAAATATTAAACTAATTGCAATGTACCAGCAACACATCATGCATAGTTTATTTAGGTACCCTAGAAGTAGTGTTTAGATTTTATCATCCCTTTCCCAGTGGTATTTCATCATGTTACTAATATTCAACACATTAGTCTGACCATCCCATAAATCAATCATTCAGGAGTTGGGGGCAAATATTCTTTTCTCTGTAAGAACAATTTACTTTCTTTAGTACCTCGTACATATTTTTTTTTTCTGAAACAAGGCAGGACTGCTGCCATTCATTAAGCTGAAGGAAAGTTACAGCCTAAGGTTGTGTTAACTAGAAAACAACAAAGAAAAGGATCCACACAAGGACCTGCAGGACAGGGAAGACATTACTACAAATCCTAAAGATTAAGCTGTGTTTTAGCATCAAGCACGATTGTAAGGATTTTTTTTTCGAAATGTTTCATCGGAAGGTTAGGAGCAGTCCAACCGGTGCCCTTCTCTGCTTTTTATTGCAGCCTTGCGCCAATGCTTGTAGCCAGCAGGAAAGATCATTGAATTGCATATTATTAACAGGGCTTGTCAGCCTGGATATGTCGATCACTTTGGGCCAAGTAGCTTTCATGAAGTTGCAATCTTAATCATACTTTGCTGAGCATATTCCTTTTTGTGATATTTTTGTTCACCTTTCTGCATATGAAACCTAATATGATAATTTTATCCGCAGGCTCTTTCAAATGCGAAGCCCACAGTTGTTGAGTTTTATGCAGATTGGTGTGAAGTTTGTCGAGAGTTAGCTCCAGATGTCTATAAAGTGGAGCAGCAATACAAGTAAACTATTTGACATCCACCACTTTCTAATTTCATATTTAATTTTTACTCCTTTAACCTTTTTCATCTGGGAGTAAATAGTAGTCTATCCTTTTTGGTATATACTATACCTTGTATTGGATTTAACCTTGTAAATGGACTGCCTGATAGGGGACAGGTTATTTGATACTCGCATTTAAAACATGGTGCTTAATTATTATGATTTTTTACTGGTGGATTGTATTTAAACGGGACTAGAAGCCTATTTAGAAAAGGCTTCCTCCAAGTTTCCACATTGGAGGGGCAGTATATCTAGCAACCAAATACCAAGATTCAATTATGGACTGAGATATCCTTTCAATATCTTCTCTTAATTGCTTTCCAGTGCGAATTGCTTACCTTGAGCTCTCCTTTCAGGGACCGTGTCAACTTTGTCATGCTGAATGTTGACAATACGAAATGGGAGCAAGAACTTGACGAATTTGGAGTAGAAGGTATCCCTCATTTTGCTTTTCTGGATAAGGAAGGAAACGAGGAGGGCAATGTTGTTGGGAGACTTCCAAAACAATATTTTCTCGAGAACGTGGCGGCTCTTGCTTCTGGTGATCCCAACATACCTCATGCACGAGTGGTCGGTCAATTCTCGAGTGCAGAATCTCGGAGAGTTCATCAGGTTGCTGATCCCAGAAGTCATGGCTAGTAACTGTTGGCTATATGGTTAGCAGTTCTAGTTATAAGCGTCAAGACCTGAGTTGTAAGTCTTTCTTTCTCCTGGTTATTGGATGCCGTAAGCCTGTAAGTTGAACAATAGTGTCTGTTGTTTCGGGACGTGAGGTGAGCGCAGAGTTGATCCAATTATTAGTTAGGTACATTGTGTCGTTAAGTTTCATGGAAATAAATTCTTGTTAGCACGAACAGCCTTTGTGAGGCCTTTAAGGCGATAGTTCTTTAAACCGAAAATCAACACAATCTCTATGTTTCTTTCCACACTGATGAAATGGTCTCGTTTGATATTTTTTGCCTTAATTAGTTACCTGGTGTTTCCATGACCTATGTCGAATTTTAAAAGCTGATCTGATTCCTGCAGGGGGACGATTCTAGGCTATGACACTATCTGCAGATCCAGTCTTTGAATCAGGCGTATAGTCCTCTGAACGGGCATGAACCCATAAGGGAAACAAAGCTACAGTATAAGAATCATTCAGCTTCAGCATCGAGTCGTTGGTGATGTAGTGGAATTCTATATATACATCTACAACTGTATACGTTGGTACAACCGCAGGCATACCTGTATACCTGTTACAATAGAATTATAGCTTATTTTTTAGAGTTCAAGAAGGGCTGGAAGCCCCTCGAATTATAGCTTATGGAAGGAGGTTTACCTGAATTCGTTCTTGACATGTGTTGTAACCCAAGATTGAAGGTTGTACTGCTTTCGGACGATATAAGGAGAACCACCGTCGATTTTGAGCAATTTGAATTTCAAATTACACTGCCCTGTTTCATATCCGTCACAAGCGGGCGTGTTCCCGGTTCCGTTCCGTGCTTCTCATTGTCCACCTACCTAATAATCATTTGATTTGACGGAGGACGCCATAGAAAATAATCATTTGGCTGATGGTCTGAAACAGTGAAACGTAGTATGAACAGGGAGGGTCGGATGGCTAATCAATTAGTCATTGACCGACCAAGTATATATTACTATTCTGTTTCCGAGAGCACGAGAGGAAACGATCCATTTGATGCAATCTTGTTGGTGCAACACCGACGGACCGAGTCAACCTCCGACCGGGGACGCGTACTGCCGCCGGTCAACCCGAGGAGGAGGTGCTTCTCCGGCCAAAACGGTGGCGCGCCGCGTGTTTCCGTCTTGGCGATGCCCCCGAGCCCAGCGAAAATAGGCCGAGGCACCCACACCAACCCACCAAAAAATCCTCGCTGAAAAGTGAGATCAGCCCGAGATTCACATGCTAAATGCTGCGATCGTGCACTCGCCAGGCAAAAAGAATACTGAGAGTTCCAGTATTAATAATTGATGGTTGAATCACACACCTCGTTTTTATTATATCACCAAAAAGTACCACACGTTTGGAAACCATTTCACCACATGAAAGCGAACCCCGCAGCAGGGGGGTCCCCCGGCGATCGATTCCGGGGCACCACCGGCCGGCCGGAGCCGGAGGGAGATTTCCGGCGCCAGGATCGGAGACGACGACCCCCACGTTTTCCCACACCGGTCACCACCGCCACCTGCTTTTGTCCAAACGCGCGAACCCCCACGGTGATCGCTGACACGCAGACGCCCCAGGGGGGGGGGGGGGGGGGGGGGGGGGCGTGGGGGCGGCTGTGGGCAGCGCCTCCTTAATAAAAACCACACTGCTTATTCGCGCCACGCTGAGAGTCATAGGACGGACACGGCAGGCCCTCCCACCAACCCCCGGCAAACAAGTGACTGAGAAGAGGAATTTCCTTCACAACAGCTTAGGTCCTCGCAGCAGGTCAAGGGATGGCCACGGCGACCTCCTCCTACGTCTCCTTCTCGGCGGCGCATCCGTCTTCGCGCTCCCGGTCCCGGTCCCATCGGTCCCGGCAGGCCGCGAGGGCGTCCACGACGGCGACGGACCGGCACGAGGTGGTGTCCCCGAACCGCCGCCTCCCGCTGCGGAAGGTTCCCGGCGACTACGGGTTGCCGGTGGTGGGCGCGCTTCGGGACCGCGCCGAGTACTTCTACGGTCCCGGCGGGCGCGACGCGTTCTTCGCGTCCCGCATGCGCGCGCACCGCTCCACCGTCGTCCGGCTCAACATGCCGCCGGGTCCGTTCGTGGCGCGCGACCCGCGCGTGGTGGCGCTCCTGGACGCGGCGTCCTTCCCGACGCTCTTCGACACGGACCTCGTCGACAAGACGGACCTCTTCACGGGCACCTTCATGCCGTCCACGGAGCTCACGGGCGGGTACCGCGTGCTGTCGTACGTTGACCCCGCGGAACCTAACCACGCGCCGCTCAAGGGGCTGCTGTTCCACCTCCTCTCGCACCGGCGGCAGCACGTCGTCCCCACGTTCCGGGAGGTGTACGGCGACCTGTTCGGCCGGATGGAGGACGAGCTCGCCAGGGCCGGGAAGGCCGACTTCGGCCACCACAACGACATCGCCTCCTTCTCCTTCCTCTGCCGGGCGCTCCTCGGCCGCGACCCCGCCGACTCCGCTCTCAAGGGCGGCGAGGGGCCCAAGCTGATCCTCAAATGGGTGCTGTTCAACCTCAGCCCGCTGTTCAGCCTCGGCCTGCCCAGGCTCGTCGAGGACTCGCTCCTCCACTCGTTCCGCCTCCCGCCGGTGCTCGTCAAGAGGGACTACGACCGCCTCGCCGCCTTCTTCCGCGACGCGGCCGGGGACGTGCTCGACGAGGGCGAGCGCCTCGGCGTCGCCAGGGAGGAGGCCCTGCACAACGTCGTCTTCGCCCTCTGCTTCAACTCCTTCGGCGGCATCAAGTTCCTCTTCCCGACGCTCGTCAAGTGGCTGGGCCGCGCGGGGGCGAAGGCGCACGGCCGCCTCGCCACCGAGGTGCGCGACGCCGTCCGCCAGACCGGCGGGAAGGAGGTCACCCCGCGGGCGCTGGCGGAGATGCCGCTCGTCAAGTCGGCCGTCTACGAGGCGCTGCGGATCGAGCCGCCCGTCCCGATGCAGTACGGCCGCGCCAAGCGCGACATGGTCGTCGAGAGCCACGACTACGGATACGAGGTGCGCCAGGGGGAGATGCTCTTCGGATACCAGCCCATGGCCACCAAGGACCCGCGCGTCTTCGCGCGCGCCGAGGAGTACGTGCCCGACAGGTTCCTCGGGGAGGAAGGCCAGCGCCTGCTGCGCCACGTCGTCTGGTCCAACGGACCCGAGACGGTGTCGCCCACGCTGCACGACAAGCAGTGCGCCGGAAAGGACTTCGTCGTGCTCATCGCGCGACTCCTCGTCGCAGAGATCTTCCTCCGCTACGACTCCTTCGACGTACAGGTCGGAAACTCCGCGCTCGGGTCCTCAGTCACCATTACATCGCTCAAAAAGGCCACCTTCTGATCAAAGGCCACGTACCACCGTTCTTTCTCCTCCCATTCCCATTTCTCTGTAGTGCTGTACTGTATTATTATTGATCGTCTGGTATGGAAATGTAACATACTAGGTCATAGGATAGGAGTATTGTTTTTTCTCCCGGGACCTCTGGGTTTCTTGAAGATTTCAGGTGAGAATCGCACAGAATAGTGAACTCAAGGACCCAACGCCCGTACTGCTCAAGTTGCCCATCCATCCATATCCAAGGTGGCTGCTCCTCCATCTATGTCATGATTGAGAGATTCCATACAGAGTAGGTACACACTGATGGCAAAAGAACCATGTTCATGTGCTACTATAAATTAGAACGGATGGGATTGCATATTATTGTTGAGACTAAATTAACGCCAAACCTACCTAAATTTAATCCCCCCGGTCCCATGGAATGGACTGGTTGCTGCATATTGTTCCAAACTTCCAGTTGTTGTATGGACAACCGAATCTGCTTCGCAAAAGTTATTCGGGTCATATCCTATCTTCCTCACAGCTCCAGGTACCTCTCCTCTTTTGTTTCCTGCCGTTTTCTCCAGCTGATCATGCATCAATAGTGATCGTTTCGGGAGGAAGTTGGATGAGCAAGGCCGAAAGTCATTGAGCCTGCAGTACCCCAAAGGGACTCGCCGATACTTAGGTCAGCTGAATAGCTGATGGAAAAGCTTTCCTTGAACGGGCTCGGCAGGTCGTCGATCAGCACGAAGGCAGGGGCCGACCAGCTACTTCTCAAAATAGGAACAGCAGACAAGACCAGACCAGCCCTTAACAGTTTCATTTTCACCTCGACTATACAACATATACTCACAAACATTTGCATATAGAGCTCAAAAGATGTAATCATTCCATACCGAGCAACCGGATGCCACGGAAACGAGCAGCCAACTAGGCACCACCTACGCCATTGTCCTGCCTAACAGCCCCACCTTTTAGTGGCTACTACTTTTTTTAATAAAGCCGTACGCACTATCAAAGATTCTCACAGCACGTCAAAATCGATCCAACCAAAAAGCACAAAAACGGCAGCTGCAGCTTAAATAAAACTTAAGCTTGTTATTCCACGAGGGCATTAGAAATTGCACATGTTAAGATACAAAAGTAACCACACGTGGCAGAGCTTAATTGACAAAGATCTGACTCTTGGCACATGCGACTACCAGTTACAAAAAATATTCCGGCTGCTAAGTCCAGGGTCACACTCACACATGCAACTCACCTTCCTGGATAGTTCTGGCACACGACCTTGTTTCAAACTATACCATCCATGAGTCTAAATTCAATGTTCTCCGCGACAGCAACTCGACCAACGGAATAAGATGAACTCTGTAAACCTGAAACAGGTCATAGAAAAGTCATAAATAAAACAGGACCAAACACACTTTAGGTCAAATCAATAATATGGGAGAGGCAGCAGTTGACTCTTGATCAAATCAAGAAGGGTCAATCGAACTAGCATACTTGCACTACTGTTCGTATGCTAGTTTGATTAACAATAGTGCTAGTAAGCATACTGGTTCCCCCTTTTTTTACCTCCAGTAAAATAATTCGATTGGAGAGGGGTTACCACTTACTGGTACCATTATCACAGAATTCTTGCATGGAAATTCTATGACTTTCGCTAGTATAGGCATCCGTTAGCAAGAAAGCATAAATGATATAGAATCACATCCGATTGCACCATACTAAACCAGTATCCAGATGCTAGATCGAACTGTTTACTTTGTATAATATCCAAACTATGGGCCACATGGCATATTGTTTTATAGGACCACTCCAGCTTAATTTATTCTTTATGTTTAACAAACAGAGCCTTGAAACCATCAACATTTGACAATTGATCATGGTTGCTGCTACGTGGCTGCTATTGGTTAGGACTTGGGACCAACACATTCAAATAGAGTGCAAGACCTCGCATCCAAAGATCATTAGTAGCTAATTAGCTGTTAATCTTCCATGAACTACAGTGGGGGAATCCCCTCCTGTTTTCCATCAAAATAATCGGTAGTTTGTAAAATACATTTGTGCGTGTTCTATTCTCCCATTGTAAATGTAATGGTTCCAGGAATGTTTCATATTAAGAATACTATCTTAGAGAAACAGAAGGCCCAGCATGAGAAGTGATCGCTAAGAAATGAAACTGCAGATAAATGAAACAGAGTCCCATTTGAAATCAGTGACAACTTGGCTTAGCACTATAAGTTTGACTTACCAAATCAGTACTCAGTACTAGAAAATTGACAAATCAGGTGGTGGTCCATAGACTGATTTCCATGACAACGGAATAGTCCATCCATTTGGCTCATTTCCTGTAAATTCACAGAATGATTCATTAACAAGATACGCAAACGTAATGTGGATGGACAAAGAGCAGGAGAATCAAGTAGAACGACTACACGGCATCATTGCGGGACACACAGTTGCATTGCTTGCCAAGTCATTAGTTCTCTAGATTGGTTCAGATGTTTAGATATCATCAAGTTTGTTAGCACTGATAAGATTAGTTTGATACAGATTGTAATCAGGCACCAGCTCTATATAAATATAAGAGAACCAAACCATTATGTACAAGGCAAGCAAGTTCATTCTCCGGTTTGTCTCATATTGTATTGTTCGAACAAAAGAATACTGAAAAGCAATATTCCTAAAATTGAATCTCAGAGGAATTTTAGGAGGAAAGCAAGGTACTTTATCAGTATGACAAATTGAAAATAGAGAGAACAAATAGGAATCCACTTTATATACTCCCTTTAACTAAATCAAATTATGAACAATGAGGGAATAAGAGTTAAGGTAGTATTGAAATGTACCATGGAATTTCTCAGGGCCATGACCTAGAAGTTTACAAACTGCGTCAGCTAAATGGAAAGATTCTGGCATGTTGTCGCCTTCTGAGCAGTAGCACAGTACACAAGAAACTTTCAAACCTTTGGCCTGTCACAAAGCGAACGATTGTAGTAGTGAATCAATCTTTGCAAGTGATAAAGTCATATTCGATGCTGAAATAAAGCAGATACCTTGCAGGCAGAAAATAGTGCTGCAAATGGCAAGCTTGCATAGTAATCATTTATTGTCATCTCATCAGTATCACCAACCATATCTTCTGAAAGACCCCCACCCTCAACTAGGCTGGCAAGACATTTCCATCGTTGTTGAGATGGATCATACTCCTCAAGCTTCTTCCACCCCAATTTCTCATACTCTGGATCAGAACCATCCTCGTTACTACTCGAAAGGTAATACACCTGCATGTGACTTCATCATGAAACAAGGTTAATCAACGAAACTCAACTTCAAAAGCAATTAAGAAAGTTTTTTTTTTTTCTCTTTTTGCAATCAGACAATTCAATCACCTGGATGCATCAATTAGTCTTCTCTTGCCAGAATCTAAACTTGAAAGAATAATGATATGGTCCTTCCCAATGCCACTTATGAAATCGGCAACGTTTTTTGCAAATGAAACCATCATCCCCTATTTATACAAGTGTGATGAAATAATCAACAACTATAGGTACTGAGAAGTGAGAACAGAGTATTCCCAGACATGAAAAAGAAAATGGATCCACAAAACAATGCCAACATATTTTTAAATCATTTCAATAGTATAATTCGCAAATTGTTCCATGTATCTCTCAGTTAATAGGGATCATAATTCCAAAAATGGTGTTTCCAAAAGAGAATCTCACATTGTAAAATACAGATAGAAAAAACATTTGCATTGTTTCATACTATGACTTTGGTCTCACAATCACATGTTACACTGTTCTACGGTTTCATAAGCTAGAAGTGTAACTTTGATTTGAAGTAGAGTACTGTCGTACTTTTTGTTCTTTTCTTCATTGAAGCCATCTTTAATCAAAAGAGCATGGATATCTAAAACAATAATTTACGTACAAGTTTGTAAGTAGCATGATAAGGTATAATAAAGGGCAGCTCAATGCACGTAACTCCCACTTGCGCCTACCACTTTGGGTATATTGTACACAGCCTTTCCTTGCATTCCTGCAAGAGGCTGTTTCCAGGACTCGAACCGTAACCTCAGGGTCACAAGGCTCCCCTTCCAAGATATGGTACAATAAAGCAAAATAAAATTGTTTTGTTCATGTAACGGAACAAAGTATGAAACAGTTCTTAAATGCTGTGACATTGGTGTTTCATCAAGTTTTCCTGTCCCAACCTGATGAAAACCTGTATATGCATGAATTACATAGTATACCCGGAAACATCACCCAGATGAACACCATCTAATTAATAGTGCAGATTCTTAAATGAAAGAGACAACAATAGGTTAAGCTTAACATACTGTAATGATTGGAGACCTTTGCTGAATGAAAGCCGGACCATGAGATGCAGATTCATAAGCTGCAAAGAGAAAGAGAAAGATGCTAAGTGTGATTGCAAGTTGACAACACAGATTTGCAGTACCCATGTCATTGATAAATAAGAGTATTACAACACACAAAAACTAGAGGCTAGGTTAGTGCATGTTAACATTTGACGCGCTTACTCTTATGTGAGTACCTATATTAAGGTTCAGATTAAAAGATCCGCCCTATTCTACTAGAATCTAGCAGTTCAAGTCATCAAAGGGCCAGTGCGCACAGCACTGAGGCTTCAGACCTTCATTACAAGCAGAAGCAGCACGCTAACACATTTCATCGTACAGCTGGTGTGCATGTGAATACTACAGTAGTAACAATACATGCAGACTAGCAACACCATTGACACAGTTCATCAAACAGGCTGCGAGATATGTTGGACTGAATTAGCATCGAGCATCCAACCTTCTAGAGCGAGCGCGAGGTCGCCTACGGCGTCAGGGCCGAAAGCGTCGTTGCCGGCGCAGGGCAGCACGGAGGGCTCGTCGAGGTAGGCCACCCGCGTCGCCCTCGCCGAGGATATGAGAAGATCTACGGCGAGTTGCCCCACGTTGCCGATCGACAGCGCCGGCTGCGTCCGGGAAACCGGAGGACCAAATCAGTTTTCGTCAGGAACCAGGCGAAGCCGTTGAGAAAAAAAAAATCAATTCGAGCTGTGTTAGGGTTTCGAACCATGATGAGCGTGGGGCAGGAAGGAGAGAAGGACTCCCCCTCGACTACGGCGAACTCCATCGTGGCTGGCGGCGCAGGATGTCTCCGGCTCGGCGAGCGCCTGCCTAAACCTCTTCTGTCTTGAGCGAGAAGTTGAATGCGCGAGAAATGGAGAAGACACCGCCGTCCTTGTCCATTTCTGGCCTGGGGAGCCTGTGAAGCGGAGCGATCCGTTTCCTTTCCCGTCTTTCTGGCTGGGCTGGCATTAAGTAATTGGGCTGAAACGACGGGATCTGGCATGTTTGGGACCCTAAAAAAGGCCCACCAAGTTCTGCATTTCTTATGTTCTAGCCCAGCATACTTCTCCTTCCGCTGGTAAAAAGCAACATGCTCGGATGCTCCCCGGCGAGACTCCATGAGAGAATTTTCTTTTTTTAAAAAAAAAGTCTGAAGAAGAAAGAAGAGTTAAAGTAGATTAATTTTGTTCCACAGGTGCAGATCTGGCTAGCCAGTACCCACCTACCGAGAAATTTTTTGTAGAACGCATTAGTAAGAAATTCAGAATCGTTCAAGAGCTCAGTCGGTAATCGTGGATTGAACTCGTTGGGCATGGCCAGTGGTCTCCAAACATTCAGTCGGAGTATGTTCCAGCCGGACAGAGGACCATGGATCAACGGTCTTTCCCTGACGAGGAAACTAGAAATTCTCACTTCGTTAAACTGCCAAGAAAAGCAGCACACCACCGAGCTTCTAAAAATCAGAATCAGTATCAACCAACGATAGAACTTTTCATTGCAGAGACATGAACTGAATATGTACAGTTGACACCGCCAGTACAGATTTACAGAACAGAGACGCAATTAACAATTGCCGCACAGGCACAGCTATTACTCCCGCAGTCCTGTCCTGCTGTGTGCGGAACAGACGTACTACTATGGCTTGCACTTGCAGCTTGCTCGTCAAAGCGAATGTCAAGCAGGGGCGAAGCGGTCCATCAGCAAGCACGCCACGGCCTCGGGGTCGGAGAGAACGCCGCTGCCCCGCCCAGTCTTCTCTCGAGCAACAAGTGCCTTCTTCTTCCCGGTCTCTTGATCACCCTGACGACGCCGGCGGCCGGCTTCCGCGGCGTCAGCGCCCTGATGAGCCGCCGCCTCCGACCGGCCGAGCTTGGCGACCTCTTCAAGCCAGACGCCGACCACGCACGCCATTCCGGCCGCCAGTGCTCTCTTATCAGCTCCGGCTCACTCTACGCCCTCGAAAGAAGAAAGGAAAGGTTCCGTTGGGCTTGCTCTAATTTTTCCACTTGGCCGGTTTGGTTTGGTTTGGTTTGGTCGCCACGCCGCGCTGGGCTCTACTTATGCTCCGGGCGCTCTGCCTCCCGCGCACGCAGTGGCTTCGCCCTCGCCCACCCACGTGACGCCGGGCCATCGTGTGGCGGGTAGGGGGGCGTCACCGCGCGCGGGGCGACTGGATATACCCCCGGTGCCATATGGGATCGGAATTTCGCGAGGCGGATTCGCATCGGTCAGAGGTAGTCGCGCGTGGAGTGCTGTGAACGGCTTTCCGCGGGGAGCATCGTGTTGTGTACCGTGTTCGCCCAGCGCGTCTGCGCGCGCACCGTGCCGGTGCCTGGTGGTAGTGTGGTGGTCGATCCCCGACGGAATCAAATGGGAAGCCAATGAAAG
Organism: Oropetium thomaeum; assembly: GCA_001182835.1. Taxonomy (NCBI): domain Eukaryota; kingdom Viridiplantae; phylum Streptophyta; class Magnoliopsida; order Poales; family Poaceae; genus Oropetium; species Oropetium thomaeum. Next base: position 1,719,784 of record LFJQ01000018.1, on the reverse strand, counting down.
GGTCGCGACGACGTACTCTTTGTGAGGTGCAAGCCGGGACAGCGGCACAGCAATTTGTGGAAACGGTACCCTGCTATATTCACTTCTTCAGCTTATTGTTGCCCCATGAGCTGCTACAATCACTTCTTTAGGTTCTTTCTTGCCTCTTTTTTTCTTCACTAGTCCTGTTGTTTCTCTTTTTCGAAAAGATAGTTTGAGATGGATGATAATACGATGACCAAAGGAGTATCATAATATCTTCCTTTTGAAAGTCTGAAGCGAGCGGTAGTTCACAAGTATCTGGAACTTAAAATATCCGTTCAGCCGCTGTGACAGCGACAGCTAAAGAGCTTCGTCCTACTTGGATTCCTATCGCATCGCTAGCTTTTGCACTACATGAAAACGAACTTGATTTGAAACATCCGTCATTTGTCTCGGCGATGGCATTCTTCAGGAATCAGCGTTGGTTTCAGCACCTTTACTGTATCCTAGTACCACTACACAAGTTCAATATTGCACATCTTTCGAAAAAAAAAAGATCAACATTGCAACGCAAAAAAAAAAGAAAAAATGGGAATATGAACAAGCCAAAATATTAAACACGTTAGCAGCACAAACTGCACAAGCAATACGTGTGGTTACTGGCTAGCAACAACATCGGTTCATAATTTATACAAAAAGAAAATCTCTACTGCCCGAAACAATCAACAAGGATGGACAGGAAGGCGTCTTCTTGGACTGTCGCCGGCGCGCTAGCAGCAGCAGCAGTCTCCTTCTCGGCAGCCATAGCAATAGCAATCGCACCGTCGTCGTCAGGCTTCGAGCTCGTGTGAGATTCTTCAGACCGAGGCGCGCGTCGTCGTTGCCGCTCGCTACAGCTCGCGCTTGCACCGGGGAAGAGCACCGACCTGAAGAACGCCTGGTGATGATCGCCCCTGGCCCGATCCATCCTCTGCCGTTCCATGGTCCAAATATCGATCAAGCCCGACATGAGTCCGCCCTTGTTGCAAAGCCGTAGCAGGAGGAGATAACACAGAACAGCTGAAAGCTAGTGGATGCAGAGAATAACAGAGCGATTCAGATGAATTTTGGTCGATGGAGGAGGGAGGATAGCACGAAATGGTGGCAACTTATATAGACGTTCTGCGCGGATGACTACTGCTCCGATGGTGTTGGTTGGAAACTGGGGATGTTTCCATGGCTTGCACACAGGATTGCTGAAGCTGTTCCATGCCGCTTCTCAGCTTGCGCGCCCACAGGACACCGGTCTCGGTTGGCCGGCATGGATCAGTTATCTGGAACACGCGCTCCGCCTCGATAGGCTGCCGCTCTATGCAGTTTCATTCAGGCCTGGTGTCCAAACAGAGATTAGAATCGGCTGATTTAACTATACCTGTACAATAGTCACTGATATGCGGACCCATGAGAGATATTCCACGTGTCAGTGACCAATACTGTAAAGTTAGCGAATCCGCGTCCGCCTAGACCGTGGGTGGAATCGCGCGATTACCGTGGGCTTCTTGATGGTGACTGCTGAGACATATGTGTCTTTTCTGCGGTTGCTGTCGCCGTTCTGCTCCAAGAATTGACTCACCATCCATCCCCCCATTACTCACACGTCCGTGCCGAGCCGACGTATACTGATATCGATAGTTTGGGCTGGACCCTTAACATGCGATGGACCGATGTACTGTTTGCGATTGGGGCTGGCCTGCCCCGGTAGAGGCCTTCAGAGCCCAAGAGAAATCGTCCGGATCCGGACCCTCCAGCGAGCGGGAAACTGGAATCTGGCTGGCCGAGCCCGACCGGTTCAGCCTGCTCGAATCCCGTGACGTGTCTACGACGCGCACGGACGGCGTTGGCGCGTTGATCGGGAGAAATCCCAACACTCGCGCGGTGGCCGGCGTTGCCGCTCTCGGCCGTCCTCCCGTCATCTGATTGACTCTGCAGGCTTCGGTCCATCGGCACCCGACCCGAGAAGATTTCATCAGACAACCCGATGAGGCTTACTTACGGCGGTGTGCGTGTTCCGCTCCTCTCGAGATGATTCAAAATAGCACCTTCTTATGAGTTTACAGCCCCATATGGAACAGAGATCGAATCGTTTTTGTATATGTACACATAAACATTCATCAAATCTTTATCAAGTTCCTCCCAGAAGATCAGAGCAAGCACACCCTCTCGAGCTTAGAGCACATTAACAGAATATCATGCCAAAACGTACCAAAAACCAGGCCACGCCGCACGCTCTCACACTTACTCATGAATATACTGACCAGATCGTTGTCATATAAGATATACCATCATCAATGGGTTAGTTGAGTGGAACTAAACCTCAAAATGATACTATTATTGCCGCATGTCACCGGTATTTTAGTAGGCTGAGTTCTTCTGCATGCGCCGCCATGTTGTTCCAGTCCTGCCTTCCGAGGGAGATCTCCAGGTTCGGTGCGTACATGTCGTCCGTCGTCAGCAGATCCAGGCTCGCCAGAGAAGGGGAGGAGGAGCTCGCTGGGCTGGAGATGTTTGTGGCGGCGACCGCCGCTTCAACACTCGCGTGCAGTCCCACCACTGCCGCCGTGTGACCGTTTACCTCTTCTTGATGAGCTGCAGCTGCCTGGAAGTACTCCCAGATAGGTGCAAAAACAGAGACTGGTTTTAGTACTCACAGAACAACGAACTAGAAGTTCTAAGTGCAAAATCTATATAAAACACACACCGCTATATATGGATCAAATGATCATCATGCATACGTACGTACCTGCTGACGAGAAGGATCTTGTTGAACCTCGCCTGGCGACGAGTAATTATGTTTCTGAGACCGGTGCAACGACGGGTCAACAATGGCAACACCTTTTTCCAGTGCTGCTGCTGTGAGGTCAGTCGTCCTCCTGCATATGCGCGCTCAAGAGATTAATAGAGACCTTATCAATTTATGCAGTAGCCAACGGTACTAGCTAGCAGCACATTGTGGAAAAGGTGAAGTTTGACTGTTGCAGGGATTCAGGCCGGTTAACAGTTGCAGGTTGCATATGCATTGCAGCCACATATGATAAATGTGTAATATACATATGTCATCTTTATTGATTAACGACGCAGAGAAAAAATTGCTTGTATACACATATACTGTAGTGTATAGCACACATTTATTTTGGCCCATACGGCAACATAAATATACGTTGTATACTCTGTACTACTACGTAGTAAAGACTTTCATGCTTTAATGATTCATCAGTGACGACATGCACGGACTATCTTCCATTTTATTTTTGGATCTGTCCTCACTGTTTATTCCTCTATGATGACAGTGTATACACAGGAATGGCTAGCTCTGGGGCGATGCTTTGTAATGTGGGAACATGCATTGCCTTCATTTGTCCCATAGCTATACAATAAACGCAGATGAACAGCAAGCTGGACACCAACAAGTCAACAACCTGGAACACTACTGCACCAGTACGTACATCTCTCGACCCATCCTTGCTTATGTCTGCAGCCTTTGCATGTATACGGCCACTGAAACCCATCATCAGAAGCCAAGCCAGAGATCGCATCTCTCAGTTAAAATGGATGGAGAGAGAGAGAGAGAGAGAGAGAGAGAGAGAGAGAGAGAGAGAGAGAGAGAGAGGAGAGAGAGAGAGAGAGAGAGAGAGCACACCAGCACGGAGCATTGTGATGGCTGGGGCGATGGACGTGGATGCGGACAAGGAGAAAGGAGCATGGATACGTGACGACACGAGGAAGAGGTCGGCAGAGGCAGGGAGACACATGCAGTACAGCGAAAACACTAGTTGTCGCTCGGTGCAGTGATGGCTGGGATGTGCTGCTGCTCCGAGTTTATCAGAAATTTGGGGCTGGTGAACAACTGACGTGCAGTCATCTGTTCTGCATAGAGGACATGTTTGCAGGAAAAGGGGGAGAACCACTAGCTAGTGATCAGCTCATCAAGACAACTTGTTGTACTACTGATCAGCCCATATGAACAGCCAGATGCATATCAGTGTGATATATGATGATCATTAAGTTGTTTTGTGCATATGTAATATAACATTTTAATGGCCTTGCTTATACCAGCAAGTTCTAAGAGAACGTCACAAAACACTGCACGTCTGCACCCATATTTATGCAAGTCAGTCGGCCTTCTACATACAGTAGTGGCCAAATAAAAAAGGTGATGCCGTGATTTGTTTGTGCAGAAAGTATTGAACAAAAGCACATTTCATGTACACGTACTGTCCTCTTCCTCTTGGCATCACTAGCTACGGAGTAAGATATTCACATCTTGTTGTCAGAAAAAAAAAGTGAGAGCGTGGCTGTCCAATGCAAGGTGCTGTACGTCAGTACTACTAGCAAAAGTTTGTTGTTGAGGATTTCTGATCTACGGAGAGAAGATGCTTGATGAAGGGCAAAATATGGCCAGTCATATGCTGAATAGTAATGCTAACTCTCGGGCGAACGCCTATGTTAACTGCACGATGGAAACGGCCCAATGTTTCAAAACAGGCTGAGACCAGCAGAAGCTGGATCATCGGATAGTACTAGTAACAATGTCAGTACATAGCAGACACTGGTAAGTTTAATTGAGATGAAGAAGAAGCTGACATGCAGTTACAGACCTCTGGTGCATCGGTGGAGGAGGAGGTGATGCCTGCAGTGGCGCACAGATGAAATGAGCAGCGGAAGTAGTCGCCGCTGCAGCAGCTGGAGAGCCAACCATGTTGTCACATGTTGGCAGCACTACTGCTGGCACCAGTGAACCTCGACCTTCTGCTGCTGCTGCCGCCTCCACAGCCACCAGCTTCATCATCCCTGTCGCCGTCCTCTGCTGCGGCTCCAACAGCGCCTCGCCTGCATGCGAACACAATGTTTGCAGTTATACACGAGCAATAGTTGTACCACCTATAGGCCATCCCATGAAATAGGGCATCTGCATATATACAACACGGCCGGTGCCTTCTTCACCGTTCTGTGTCAAAACGGAGAATGCTAACACTAATAATTAATATACTGAGTATATGTACCTGTCGTAATGTGTGGCGATCTGTCTGTGCTCTTCACCGTTCTGTACATCTGCGCAGCAGATCAATGCGAGGAAACTGATTAATAAGGTGACCTCGATCGCGTTCAAAAAAACTAATTAATAAAATGATATCGTGTTCTTCCTGTGTTGTTCATCATCTGTTTAGTCAATCTGTGTGTTGTTGTGCACATCCAGAGAGGTAGTATGGTGCATGGCGTGGAAGAATCGTGCCTGGTTTATGACTTGTCCTTTCGTTATTGCGGCCACCCTAGCTAGATGCCGTTTGTTTGTCACCTAGCACAGGATATTCACCGGGAACAAAGGATACGCCGTGTGTAGTTACCAGCAGTAATTAAGAACCTCATAGCTACGAGCGGTGAAATGAAAATACAAAAAGGCTCGACACCAAGATTCGCGTGTGTTTATCCCTCAGCTGATGCATGTGTGTGTGTGTGTACCGCTGGTAGCTTCTCTATGCTATAATCACTTCCTTTTCGTTTCTCCTCGTTTATTTTAGCTAGTTTCATACCTGGAGGTGGCTCTTGACATGCGCCAGCGTCAGATCCTTGACGTTCATCAGCTCCAGCACAGACTTGGGCGTCGCTCCTATCGCCACAAAACACGCGGATCGCGCGCGTGCGCCAACATATCATCGTCAGAATTGAGCATAAAGCAGTTTACTATGCAGGAAGGGGAATGCAAAGCATCGCGGATCATGGGGAAGCCATGACACCATATCAGCGGACTAGCTTATCCACGTGCTTACTTTCATGGCCGCCGAGGAGCTCGACGGCGTGGACGAACCGCGCGTGGAGCGCGGTGGTCCACCGCATCCGGGGCGCCCGTGCGCTCCCCTTCGTCGACCCCGGCACGGACGCCCTGGCTGAGCGCTTGAACGCGCACCCCTGCTGGGGCTGCAGGCGGTGGCTTCGGCGCCCGGCGTCGTCTTCACCACGCGCCGCCGTTCCGAGCTCCAGGCTCAGGCCCAGGGGCTCGGCGCTGGGGCTAGGGTTTGCGAAGAACCCTATCTCGTCGCTTTCTTCATTGTAGGTCGCCGTGCTTATTGGTTCCGTCGGCAGTGGCTTCTTCGCCACCGTCGATGATGACGATGATGCGTCAGAGGACGCGGCCGGCAGGCTTATCCGGAGGGAAAGATTAGGTAGGTTCTTCCGCAGCATTGGAAGATCAAGCAATAATATGGACGGAATGTCGCAGGCTTCGCAACTAGCTGAATGATAATCAAACGAACCGAGGACTCAAGCTACTCAGACCAATCAACTAGCTACTTTCTTGGGAGATCAACTGATCATATGCTTCTTGAATTAAGCAGCTAAGGCGGCCATGGAAGGGAAGGAACGAAGGAGTTATATCAGCGGGTGGTGGTTCGGTGATCAAAAGAAGAGGAAAGAAGAGAGTAGAAAGAGGGAAAAGGGAGATGATGAGAGAGAGACGATTGCAAAGTCGCGGGACAGTGGAACAGTCACTGAGAAAGAGAAAGAAAGAGGCGTGTGGGGCGGATGGTGGATTTGAGCAAAGTGGCAAGTGAAAAGGAGTGGGAAGGAAAAAAAAAAGGAGAGGCTTGGAGCCTGGGTCGTCGTAGTGATGAGGGGCAAAAAAAAGACGTGGTGATTAGGTCATGAGTGGTTTATGATTTGGTCCCTTGGGAATGCCGCTTAAAGAGGGCGTATGTACATAAGTTTTGGAGTGCAGGGCGGGCGTACAGGCAGGCCGAAGGTACTACTACCGGGGTACTTGATGGCCATTGATGGGAGCAACAGTTGCTGCTGCCGGATCGTCATGTGCAGTCTGACAAAAGGAACGTATGGCACTGTAGTGTATACTGTACAGTATGTGTGTTTGATCTCAATGTTCAAAACGTATAGCTCGTCTCTTTTATATACCATGATTGTTACGTACTTGTTGTCTGGAAGTGGGTAAAGAAAGTTTTTTTTGGATGTGAAGCAGCATTATTCATTTTGAAAGCACGTTATTCAGTGCAGTCAACTAATACCGAAAAAAAATGAAAGTAACTTGCTGGTCTGAGTACACAGAAGGTAGTACTGTATGTACCTTACCCCAGTCTGATTAAGGTTTGAGACGGTCTTAATCATGTGTACATTATCTAGCACTTGAGATGGTGTTAACCCTCTGCTGGCGTGAGTAGACACGGTAGGGACTAGGGACTGACGAAAATCTGAGGCAACCAGGGATATAGATCCCCATTACGTTGCAAAGAAAAGATAGGTCGCACTTTCGCTCTGCAGGATCTGCAGACGCAGCGCACAGGGCCAATAAAGGTGAAAGGAGAAAAACGGGCTGATCCCCCTAGGTTCGGGGGACGCACATTTTCAGCAAAGCAGAGGTATAACGTCCCCGCGAACAGGCCGCTGGGGATCTTTCCGTATTCATGAAAAAGGAGATAGCTAGGGTGGTGCTCGTGCTGTTGTGAGCTACTAGAGGCCCGTTGGATCGTCGTGCGCCGCCGCCGTGGAGGACGCTGCTAGCTATAGTACTAGTAGTAGCAGCCGTGGTCATGAATGTGGCGGAATGCGACAGCACGATAGGGGTGGGGGCACCGCTAGCTGCAGCGCCGCGGTACGTACGAGAGTGACATGAGAGTTGATCCACAGGCGAGGACGACGGCGACCGGCCTGTGGCGCTGCTGCAGCCTAGCCTAGTCTCAATCGCTAGCAGGATGGTGAAGTGAAGGAGTTGTGCTTCTTCACTCGCGACCTGATTCAGCAAGCAAAGCTATAGACTGTCCTCCGGTGGTTTGCATATGCTGCGGCTTCATCAGAGCAGTAATAATTAGTACAGTTGAACGAGTGAGTAGTGTATAGCAGACACCGTGCCTCTGCGACGAACTGTTAATGCAAAACTTGAAGAGCGATATGTTACAAGAATAGGCGATATAGCGATGAGAGTAAAATCTACGCAAAGCCGAATCAGGACGCACGTGTGGGCATCACGTGAGACCAAGCTATTGTTTTGAGTACAAATATAAATAAACAAAAAACAAACAATCAAGAGTGAAAACAGCAACACATGCATGGGGGTGCGGGTGCGAATGAAAAGGTACGGCTCCCACATTCCCCTTCCCCCTGATCTCGCGCGCGTCGTCTTCACCTGGATCGTCTAGTGGCTAATTAATACGGAGTACTAGCAAATCTCTCCGTCGCCGCCGGAAGCGAACAGCAGATGAGACCAACAAAGGACTCCTCGCAGCGCACACAACGGCGGACCGCGCGCGCGCGCGCGCGTACGTACGACGCGCGGTGATTCCGCGGCCGCTCTCCTTGGCGTTTGCGTTAGCAGAACGGAGGATGGGGGAGGAGATGGGAACAAACGGGAAGAACGTCTCGAGACGGCTAAACAACTCCAGTCTCTCTCCAGCTCAAATTCATTCCCCTGCCGGCCTAATCCCAATTGTTTAGCGCCCCGGGTCAGCGCCTAACGCGGCGGCGTGTTCCTCGCAAAGTATGCGCGGCTTTTGCGCGAGATCGATCTCTAATTATCGCCCCGCGCGCCGCGGGTACATTGAGTACTACGATGACGACGAGTCAATGCGTGTTCGTGTGTGTATGTATGTGCGTGCCTTGATCTCGGTCCGGGTCGACGCCGGCCGGTTGGATTATTGATAGTTTAATCGGAGTTGCGGGTTGGTAGCCATGTCGTCTATCCCGCTGCCGAAATGCTCATGCTCATGTGTCTAGAGCGCAGCAACAAGAGTCACTGCTAGTAGAATATAGTACTGATGAGACACGGATGATGTGATTGCCTCGAGCAATGAGTCGATGGGACGCGCGTCCGTGGATACCGCCTGCTCGTACGTGTTATACGTATGCATGGTAGTATGTAGTACAAACATCGTACACTGTGTGTGTGGTCACTGTGGACCGGCGGTTGATCACCGAAAGGGTGACGGCACATTATTACTGCGCTGGAGTTAGACCGGAAGTCGCAGCTTGCTGAAAAAGTGCTCAGTACAGGGAAGACCCGCGCGCGGGGCCAACAATTAGTGAGTGTATTAGCCTCTGGGTGTCCTCTCTCGCTAAGTAGCATGCATAGCAAAAAATATCGAACTGGTGTGGGCTAAGCTGCTACGTACCTGGCTGCATTCAGGGTCACGGTCGCGTCGTGGGACTGGCAATCTGGCACTACACGGCAATAAGGCAACCAACTTTAATGTTTTGGCGCTTGGCACTTTGCCTGTACAAAATAGGCCCCTGCTCCTACATAGTGTCAAGGCCGGCCAGAAAGCAGAAAGCGTGCCGCGTGTTTGACTCCAGTCCAGACGATGGCATGCAGCATCGTCCACCGACCGTACGTGTGCGTGTGCACGGACCAGAGAGACCTCAGTCGACGCTGGTACGCGCGCGAACTCGATCCCACCCAGTAATAAACCCAGTGAAGAAAACCGTCTTCGTCGTCAGCTCGATCGCCAACGCCAAGACAGACCTCGATGTCGCGTACGTCGACCGACCAAAACCAGGTAGGTGATGAAAACCAACCACTACACTGAGTACTGATCGGTGGCGAGAGAGCGTGGACCTTACCTGGGTTGATTTTGATCGGAGAGGTGGCCGGGCAGGAATCTTGTGTGGTCTCCGCGGACTCTGTGAACCCCCCACCCCATCCCTTTCTTCCAAAGCCGCAGTGGTCGGTCGGTGCCGGGCACTGATCGATCAAGCGCGACGATGATGGACGTGTGGTGGCCTAACGAAGAAAAGCTGCCGCCCCGATCGAGCAGCACAGCAGCCTCGCCGCATCAGACACATGTGCGGTGCCGCAGCCCGCAGCCTCCCAGACCCAGCGCGGGCGCGGCACGCATATGATTTACCAGCCCAGCCATCTGCCGGCCAGGCAGCGCGGAGGACCGCTCGCCGCTCGGTGTTTTTCATTGGAGATCGCTGCCTTCTCCCCGTCTCCCGGGGCGATCGATCATTGCGAGCTTCGCGTTCGTTGGATGCTTACGGTTTGCCGGCTGGCTTCTCGAGCCTCCGGGTCAGAGGGGTACTGCTCGTCGTCTCAATTCTCATGGCGCAGGCTGCCCGGCGCGGACCACGCGCGACCCCGGTTTCGCTGTCCGGCCCCCCACAGCCGTGTGCCCGTGTCAGGTGATTGATTAAGAAAGCGAGAGGGGGTGTGATTGACACAGGTTGGGTTGGGTCCGGTTCGTCATGTGTTAAGCGACAACCGTTCTGTTCTTCTCGTCTTGGAGCAAGTACGCTGCATGGACCGTTCTCTTCTCTGTGGTAGTGGTAGTAGAATGATGATGGAGCTAGAGCTAGCTCAGCCTCTGCTTCTGTCTCTGCCTCTGCCCGGCGCCTCGCCCGGTTTTTGCTTTTGTTCCACTCTGGCACCATGCGTACGGCCAGAATTAGCTACTACCCGAAAAGTTTGTTAAGACGACTGACCCGCCGGACGACGACTGGCCGACTGGGACACGGGCACCACTGTGGACTGGATCGGTTGCAGTACGTCGTCCGCTGCAATCAGAGAACTCTTGCGTGTTCCTAATCTTGTTTGCTTGGTAGGTTTGGAATGTCTACCTCTACCTGATCAATCATAAGGGCGTTTGGGTGCATTATTAGCAACGCATATGGTCCGCTGGTCACACCTATAGTCCTTTTTTTTAATTTTTACAAAGGAAACATGGTCCCTGGTCAGCGCATAGCATGTCAAACACCAATTTTCTCTTTATTAATTTTTTTCCCAAATAAGTAAATAAATGAAAATTCTTTTCCCCTTCTTTCAGTTGTGTCAACCTTCTTTTAGGCAAAACTGACAAAGTTTCGATACATGACGAGAAGAACTACTGACCCTCCCCTAAAAAAAAAAAAAGAAGAGAAGAACCACTGAACTATAGCGCGGGCTGCTTCGCAAGTTCAGGCCCAGCAGCTTTGAACCCAGATGTGTTATGAAGCCCACTTAGCGTTTCCTACGCTCTTCTTAGTACGATCCGGTTCGCCTCCAGCCCATTTACTCGTCTTCCCATCGTCTCGCACGTCGGTCACACGCGCCTCGTCCCCGCCGCTGCACGGACGCCGGAGACGACACGACGACGGCTGCGGCAAGATGACGATGTTCCACTTCCTCAACTGCGCCTTCCTCACCTTCGGTCCCCACGTCGTCTATTACTCCGCCACACCCCTGTAACTCCCTCTTCCTCAGGCCCTAGCTCTCTCTCTCTCTCTCTCTCTCTCTCTCTCTCTCTCTCTCTCTCTCTCTCTCTCTCTCTCTCTCTCTCTCTCTCTCTCTCTCTCTCTCCCTCCCTGTCTCCATGAGATCCGCATCCTAGAGTTGCGAGATCTGCTTGTTCTGCGCGATCTGGGCGCTTGGTAGCTTGATCTGTGCGGTTGTGTGGGATCTCCTGGTCGTGCAAGTTTTGTGTATGATTCGGCTTCTGGGGGCGGTGCTTCATTCAGTGAGACCGCAGTGAATTTTGCTCGGTGGATTTGGGTGACGATGCGTTTGGTTATGTTGTGTGCTCGTGAACTTATTTGGCAGTGTTCGATGAGAATCAGGGCTCACTTTGGGTGGATTTCGGTGTTCGATTTGTAACTAGTTGCTTTTTTACTAGCTGGTCGTGTCAATTAAGTTCACTTCATTCGTATTGATTTCTATGGATTCAGTTAACCGCTTGGAATCCATCGGTGAACTACACATTACAAAAATGTCAAAGTACTTGATGCTAGTGAAACTGGACGTAAAAGTCAACTGAATCCGTCTTGCCAGTAGAGAGAAACTACATTATAGTTATAAAAGGTTTGGTGTACTTGGATGAATAAATTTTCATTGAAACTACATTCATGTAGCATGATAGCTGGGCAACACATTTACTTTTGTTATATATGCTTGTTAGTATTGCTCTTGCTCCTGTAAAAACTGTTCTGATTTTGTCATCATTTGCACCAGTGACATAAGATCCGATTATGTCATCTCTTGTAATAGTTAATTAGTTACATCCAGCTCTACTCACTCACTCCAACAAACATATCCTTGAGCAACGAGTGTACACCATGGGACATGTCACATGTGAATTAGTTTCATGAGTCATTCAACAACAACAACAACAACAACAAAGCGTATAATCCCAAGTGAGTTGGGGTAGGTTAGCTTCATGAGTCATTGACCTAGTTCAATCCGAATGCATAAATAGTGGACATTGTTCTATCTGAACATACATGAAAAAATTGTTATGCATCTATAGATTCTTTGGACAACACTTTCAATACAATCATTTTTTTACAGGTCAGAGTATGATACGATTGGCACATCTGTAAAAGCAGCTGTTGTTTATCTTGGAACTGCACTTGTAAAGGTCAGCAACCAGTCCATGATCTTTTCCTATTGTTCATTTTAGAGTGATATAAATAGGGATATGAAGCATAATAAAGTCCAATCATAGGGGTTGGCGCATTATTTCTATTTTCTGGTTTGACCCAACATGAAAAACTAAGTCAAAAAGGGTATGGTCTCTAGGTTTTCGAGTGTTTTCAGCTCTAAATTAAGCATGTCAGAAGGACCATAAATAAGGAACCTTCACCGATAGAGCATGGGCAGGGCTCGAAATCCCATCACATTCACTTGTGAAAAGCTATGTTTGCCATCTCGGTGATAACTTCTGCTATTTACTCTCTATATATATCTCCATATGAGAAAATTGATGTGTACCATGACTGTTAAGCTCAAGTGATCTACCATTCATTGATCTGTTATTCAATCCAGAAATTTTGTAGTTTGAATGTTTAGTATTGTGCTTTTGACTTACTTTCATCTGCTTTTAACGCTCTGTATTTTTTCAGGTGCTCTTTCGGTAGTTTTTCGTAGTGATAACTGTTGCCCTGAGGGTTAGATGACACTTAACAGATAGTTTTTCTTTGGTGATTGTTTCTGTGGAGTTTATCGAGCAATTCTTGAATTCAGTTTCTAATAATTCATTCTGCATGGTTTATGTTTGTTTATTCCTTTTTTCTCTCTCTAAAATCATACAAGTTGAATCATTCAGTGTTATGGCACTTTGTCCTTCTGTTTAGTTAGCCAGTTTGACACTTCGTCCTTCTCTTTAGTTCTTGCAAGTTTCAGCTCAATGCCCCCCTCCCCTCTTTTTTTTTTTTTTTGCATATTACTTTATTTTGTATGTTTGTTATGATGATTTATTCAATCAACCATTGTAATTAATGTATTCCTAACAGCTGCTGTTTCATTTTGCAGCTTGTTTGCTTAGCAACATTTCTCAAAGTACCTGAGAATGATAGCTTTGATCCCTATCAGGTACATTTACTGCACTCTGTTTGTCAGACAAACTGTCCTTTTCTTTGCCATGTTTCTTGATGTCCTCTAATATATCTACGATTACCTTTTGCAGGAGTTAATGAAAATATTTATTGGATTTATTGATGTAGCTGGAATATATTTTGCTCTGACACAGTTGACCCACAGAAACATATCTCAGAACCACAAATTCCAGGCAGTTGGTCTTGGTAAGTGCAAATGTGTAGTTGTTACTGATGTTTCATTGGTCAAATTATCAAGAACTGTATCCATGATGACCTTTTATTTTCCTTTCATGTTGTTTTGCATCTCCACCTCTAGCTTAGCCCCAAGCCCCCAACATGCAAGGGACTAAAAGGCTTTGTTGTTATTGTTTTGCATCTCCATTTTGTACTGTTGCATTCTTTGCTTCACATAACAGATTTCTCTATTCCTTGATGACCCTTTTTTTAGTTGTACCCATTTTCAATTGCTTTGAAGTTAGTTTTAGTACTCGTGGTTTTCATATGGATTCATCTTGATTACATTTAGACTTGTGGTTTACTGACAGTGGATATCAGGCTCAGGCATTTGATTGATCTCCTTTGGTTTGCTGCTTTCATAAATTTGCAAAAGAACTGTAGGATTTTTAGCCTTCCTCTGCTAGGGCAATTATATTGTGACTTATCATCAATCTGCTGGATATTTTCTGGATTTTCAGGCTGGGCTTTTGCTGATTCAGTTCTCCACCGGCTTGCACCGCTCTGGATTGGGGCAAGAGGGCTTGAATTCACATGGGAGTACATATTTCAAGGACTTGAAGCAAATGCTAATCTTGTATGCCACTCAATATAATCTGAAAAATAGTTCCAATTCCTTTATATGAGTTTCCTTGTATCGTATTACCATGTTTATTTGTCATAGTTTGTGAGCAAGAAGCCTGCTGACATGTGTTTTTCCTGCAGGCGATGACCCTATCTCTTGCTGCGTTAGGGTCCTTGATGTGGCTTAGGAAGAACAAACCTAAGACTTTGATTCCTATAATTTATGCATGCGCTCTGCTCTTGGCCACAATGCCATCTATCACCAGGTTAGCCTTCCTTAATCCCTACCATGCTTCATTATTCAATTCTGTTCGTCCTGCTCCTATTGTTCCGTACCAAATTGCTTGTTTGTTGCTTGTTTGCGACAATTATAATTTGTTAGCTATATCTACTTCTGATATAGAGTAGCTTTCATTGAAGATTATGCAAGCGTGATTTGTATCAATTCAGAAAATCAAGACTTGGTACTGGATCGATGATGAGGCATCATAATATTTAATTCAAACACTTTTATGGACTCTTTCAGATTTTTCCTTGACCCCTGCCTTTTCGTACTTCTGTTTTAGATTTTCTTTTTTCCCTTTGACTTTGTGATCTTCTTAGTCTTAAGTTCTTGTCGATTGGATGTTTCATCACCGTGCAAAGGTTTTGTGCTCCTTATTTCCATTGTTATCGTGATATTGAGAATTGCCTCGAAACCGTAACTTTTTGTGAACTGAAGAGTCCAAATGATGTGTGGATTTAGCTCTGGTAGTTTAGTCTTAGCTGTTGGGGGACGATAATTTGTCTCTTTTTTTTCCTACCTAAAGTAGGGCTGACTCATGTTTCACTATTCTCAATTATGTCGGATTACATAAGTTTTATAAACTACTCACATCTCCAATCAAAATGACTCTACTCGTCATTGTTTGTTGTGATTATTTATTTTTCTCAGCTACAACATGTATATTTCATGCTTTGTACTTCTTTAATTTCACCTTTCCTTTTTTCCATTAAGCTAAACATGCCCACAAATGTTGCAGTTACTTGAGGAGATCACTGGAGTGGCAGACTCCCAAGGTGATTGGCTTCGAGCTGTTCTCCTCGCTTGTTATGGCATTCATCAGTTGGCAGCTATTTTCAGCTTGTCAGAGACCAATGTAATGTAGAGTATGAACTAAAGATCAGGCTGTGATATCCAAGATTTGACGTCCCTGAAGATCCTTCATGTTGTACTACAGCAGAAGAAATAGGATTCTCCATTGAGCCTACCACTACGATAATTTTTCCTGATGTTCCATTACAGTACATTTTTACTAGAATCCCTTTGGTGAGTTGTATGGCAGAAACACATACGCATGCTTGTAAGGGGTAATTTTGTAACTGATGCTCTTGCTGGTCCTGGCATTGAGCTGAAATCATTTTCTCCTGCTGTGCATCCAACCATTTCAATTAACCACCTGATCTAGCTTATGAGTCCACCTTCCAAAACTCAAGTTATTGATTCAGCCACGTGGTCAGTTTGCGAGTATAAAATTGTGGTGTCTGAGAAGTTATTCTGCTAATGTACTAAAAACCATGCAGATCAAGATGCAATCTGGTTCAGACGTTTCAGTGCTGCAAAATCAAATGAAACAACGTACAATTGTTTTTACCTTTTTGACAGAAAGGCCATGAATGGCTGAAGTCTTTACCAAAAACTTACAGTATGTTTCAAAAGTAGTACTGTTATCACCAATTGTCATGGATACATACCAAAGTAAATGCAATCAAAAACATACATCACGTTTATATATCACGGCTTATGAACAGCCGACGACACAGGCTGTTTGCTACATGGAGCATCACTACTCCGCCTCCTCGACGGCAGCCTCCACCCGGAGCAGCACGAACCCGACGGCGACGCCGACGAGCACGAGGCCGTTCATGATGGCAGCGATCCTGAAGATCTCCGCGGCGGCGTTCATCTGCGCCCCGAACGCGCTGCCGCGGCTCCGCTTGCCCGCCGGGTCGAGCGACGCCACGATCTTGGCGAAGGAGTAGTCGGCGGTCTTGCGCAGGCCCAACATGGTCACCTTGTTGAGCCCCTTGAGCCCGCTGTACGCGTTCATGCCCTCGATGTAGGTCACGCCGCCGGACCTCTTCTTCGCCGCCGCCGGCGCCGCCAGCGACGGGATCGTTGCCACGGCGAACGACGCCATTTGCGCTCAACTGGTTAGCACGACAGCCCACAAAAAAACAGGTGAGAATTGTGTTGCAATGCTCGGCGACGGCAAGAACCGAAGAATGAATGGGGTGATGGGAATGTGGCTTCTGCACCGGTGGTTACCTTTTTCTCTGTGTGGCCGGCGGCTGTGGGCGAGGAGGTAGGTAGCTTGAGCGCAGGAGCGGGCGGCAGGGAAGGGCGGGAGCGGTTTTGTACGGGAGATCAGAGGAGGATAAGGCGAGCGGGAGAACGGATGGTGGCCAGAGGGAAGTTTATCCTTGCTCGTGACATGGAGGAGGGTCCGATTGGTGGCTAGATGGACACTGATTGGCCAGGGATGGTCCACATATGGACGCCTGCGTCTTCCTTTTTCTTGAGGTGTTCGTGGAATGCACACGCTGGTCCGTTGGCAACGCTTCCGTAGTTAGGACGTGGCTGGTGTTGTTCTTTCTAGGATGAGAAGTTTGCTGTGGTATTCAGCACATATATTTCTCTCTATTTTTAGGAGCAGCACGTGTCACTCTTAACCCATGATTGATTGTGACTTTTGGAGCTGTAGCTTTTTTAAAAGTCTAAAAGTCAATAAAAGTGAGTTTCGCTTCACAACGGCTATAACCGAACGTAGGTGGACAACTTTTGTCGAATCCCGATCGAACTCTTTACCCGTACGGCCATCAAATACGAAACATACCGCACTCTCTCGCTCTCTTCTCTCGAATCCCGACCGAGGTCGACAGATGTAGGTATATTATAGAAATTTTCTTCTCAGAGCTATAGTCGTAACTGTTTCAACCAAACGACTTTCAGCTTTCTTCACAGGTCAGAGTCCATAGCCGTTTTTCCCATAATCACATCCCACAGCTAAAAATTCCACATGTACAGCTCAATCAAACAGGTCCTAACCTTTTATGTGTAAACTATCTTTTTTGCACAGCGTGAAACATAATGGATTCTCGAATAGTAATCAAAATGCATTTGAAAAGAATAAATTTACTAATAGCGACAGGAATACACTCCCCTCCTTTTTTTTTGTTCACGGAGGCACAGGGAACGACCCAAAGTGGGCAGCCCGTATACTGCCACCGAGTAATTCTTCTGGCCGACCTCCTCTCTAGATCTATCTAAGGACTTGTTTGGGAGAGCTCTACTTCATAAAAATTAATTTTACTCTACAACTCCAACATGGAGCAGCTCCGCTCCAGATTTGTATATCCACCATAAAGTGTTTGGCTTAAAATTTAACTCTAACTCTAAATATCTAAGGTTTTGATTGAAAATATCTATTATACCCTTATAAAAATCTATATTTTTCTCATTACAAATCAATATGTTTTGTATGGTGGGAGCTACTCTGTATCTATGTGAGATTCGTTTAATTCGGGAGGAAAAATGTGAGAATAGACAAAAGAATTTAATGATATATTTTATAATAAGTGGCATGGTTGTAATTTTCTATCAACTCCACGAATTTTAATTTTGGAGCACCTCCTCATGAGCTCCCAAAAGGTGAAGTTAGCTACAACTCTATCTTTTTTTTCTGAATCTGAAGTTGGTGAACCTAAGATGTTTGACTAATAATTTTAAAAACAGAGCTGAAAAAAATAAGTAGAGCTCTTCTTCCATGTTGGAACCGAGTCCATCTGATTGCTCAAACAATCTCCACAGACGGAGCAAGAAGAAAATAGTAGTCAAATAGCGCCGAACGCCGCGGCACCAAACGCCTGTATCTTGACTACTCTTTCTGGGTTACAATGACTCGGGACAAGGACTCGCACACGTCACATTGGGTTTTATATCCCTGACGATCAAAACGTAATAGACTTGGATTCTAACAAACTCGGACTCAAACGCATACGTATGAGACAGATTGTGCATGTACACTGCCTGGACTCCGACTCTCTACGCATGTGTCGCACATGTGACGGACTCTAACACAAACTATGGACTCGAACGCGAGCTCGAACTCACGCGCCATAGACGACTCCTACACGCGCACGCACGCGTACTGACCTCAGCACGAACCAAGGCAGAATTATTCGAACAAGCTCCTCCTAATTCTGAACTTGCCACTTGTTGCCTCACAAGGCGTCGCCTCCTCCTCATCGACGTCGCCGAAAACGTCGCTTTCTTCCTTGGCCTTCGACACTCACGAGAGAAGTGGTCACGCACGCCGCAGTTGAAACACCGGCCCTTACCAAACCTGTGCCGGCGCCTGCTCGCGTCCGATGTGACGCTACTCCCATCCTCGTCGTCGTCGGTGTCTTCCTGGCCGCCGCTACGGCCTCCGCTCTTCTCGCAGCCGCCATGTCGCACCTTGCCGCTACGCGGATGCTCCTTGCCGCAACGCTTACGCCAGCAAGCCTCCCGTTGCTCCCTGAGCAACAGCTGGCCGACGTTGTCCGCAACCACCTGGACACCACCGCAACGCTCCTCTGCCACCCCAAGCTGGCCGACGAGCTCCTCCATCGACATCGTCTTCAGATCTACGAACATCTCAATGGAGCACGCAATTTGACTGCACTTCGCCGGCACCACGTGAAGCATCTTCTTCACGACACGTTCCTCCTCGACCGTTTCCCCCAGCACGCGCAATTCCGTGGCGAGAGACCCAAGACGCATGGCGAAGTCGTCTATCGTCTCGCCATCCTTGAACGCCACGTTCTCGAACTGCTTGAGGAGATGCTACGCCTTGGCCGCCTGTGCGCGCGAATCGCCCATCCGCAATGACTTCACGGCCGCCCACGCCTTCTTCACGTTCTTCTTCGCGGCTAGTCCGGACTTCATCTCCTACGGCATACCGCGCAAGATGACGGCCAACGCCCGCTGATCCTTGCCGTGATCGGCCGTGCCGGTCTCCACAGCATCCCACAACTCCATGCTCTCGAGATGGACCTGCATCTCAAGCGCCCAGTCATCATAGTTTATCTTCGTCTGTTTCGACACCTTGCTCGTGACGGCAGTGACGCGCTCCACCACGACCGTACGCGGCGAGCTGTTGTCGTCACCTTTCTTGTCACCACCAGCCATGTCTCGTGCTCGAACACAGGCTCTGATACCAATTGTTGGAACCGAGTCCACCCGATCGCTCAAACAATCTCTCAACTCACGCACGAACAGAGCAAAAAGAAAATAGTAGCCAAACAGCACCAAACGCTTGTATCTTGACTATTCTTTCTGAGTTACAATGACTCGAGACAAGGACGCACACACATCTACATGGGGTTTTATATCCCCGACGACCAAAACGTAACAGACTTGGATTTTAACGAACTCGAACTCAAACGCACACGTATGAGACTCAGGTTGTGCACGTACGCTGTCTGGACTCCGACTCTCTCTACACATGTGTCGCACATGTGAAGGACTCTAACACAAACTATAAACTCGAACACGAGCTCGAACTCACGCGTCATAGAAGACTCCTACACGCGCATGCATGCGTAGTGACCTCGGCACAAATCAAGACAGAATTATTCCTAACATTCCAAACAGGTACTAAACTGCGCCGTCGCCCTCAAGCCTCTGCCCTTCCTCCATCTGTCTACTATCCACATTGCAGCAAGGCCGGTGGAGGCGTGCACGCAACAACAGCTTCGTCTCAGACGGGGTTGATAAGGGGATTGGGGTTTGTCGTATTGCCTGGTCTGCCTCACATGGGATCCGGCGGAATCAAGTTATAAAGCCCTCCAGTTGCTAAATATTTCTTTTCCGTTCTATCTATTTTAATTGTTCAAGAACAAAAAAATCTATCATATTTAACAGTGGTTTTAAAGAAATTTGGAGTCTTAGTTCCTTGGAGTATTTATAAAAGTCAATCTTGCAAAAGAAGAGTAATTTAACTTGGACACTAGGCTCTTTTCTCTGCGCCGCCTCAATCTCTCCAACCATCTCTTCTACCCTTCAACAGCTGAAGCCGAAGCAGCAATGGTGCAGTCAGAAGCAGCGGTCCAGGCTATTGCAGAGAGGCAGGCGGGCTACAAGCACGGGTGACGGTTCCTGCAGGCTACGGCTTCAAGGCTGGAGCCGCTGCCTGACGCAACGGTCAACTTCGCTTCATATAGCGAGAGCATTCTGGGCGGTGAGCCCTTTGACGTCCTCGCTCTCCATGGCGGCGACAAGAGCAGGATCGTCTGCGCCGATGCCATCGGCCGCACCACACTCTACAACGCCGACTCTCACGCCGTCGCGACCGTGCCCGGCCTCAGGTCGCCTAAGGGGCCTCTTCCCGCCATTCCCATCTCAATCACCCGCGCTGCTGCCGATGGACGTCATCCTGATGATCAAGGTGACAGCTTCCTCTATGTTATAAATCAGGCTCCTGACCTTGATAAAAAAGGCAAGTGCTTCGAGGAGCTCAGGTGCGGCAGTGTTCCAGATGTTTTTTCCGCGGATCAACAGCTCGATGGCTGGTCTTCTCTCCCACCGCCACCGTTCCTCTATGACCTAGACTATCGGCTGGACGGTGGTTAGGGGGCTCCACCATCTGGTATCTTCCATGGAATGCATATTATTAACTGGGAGTTTGCTGTCATAATTGGCGTTGAGGTGATGTGTAGTAAGCGCAGGTACTACCTCTTCCTAAGAGGAAGTCATCCACTGGGTGCTTTGAGAGTTTTTTTATTGTTTATGATTTTTAATAAAAATTTATACTAAAAGACGTCAACAATAAAAAGACGAAGATAGTAGTAAGTAGAGGTAGTAAGTAGAATTAATGCAAGTGAGCACTGATCGCGGTACTCTTCAAATTGTAGCTGCCCTGTTTACTGGCTCTCACCAATATTCTCCTAGACTTTATGGATCAGTCTGCTATTGAGACTACTCTGATGGTTACTGGTGAACCGTTTAGTAGGTTGAGTATGACTCCAAATTGTTTTATCCTGGGACGAGGCATTTTAGCTGCAGTTAGCAGCAGCAGGAATGTGTCGATGTCATTCTGTTGTTCTCAGCATCCGGAATGCCCGTTTACCCATGTGCAGTATTTCCATACGGTTTGTTTTTTCTTTAATAAGATGATGGTATTTGTTACCCCGACAGCTGGTAGTAATGATTGATTTTGACAACCGTTCTTGAAAGAGAAGTATAGCGGCAAACAATGATGAGCTCGAATCACACTGATTCACTTTTCACTGGAGGATGCCAACATCACACTACTATGCGCTACACCGGGTCCCCCTCGCGGCATCACCTTCTCGCCGCTCGAGAACACCAGCGGGCGCACACCCGGGCGCCGACGATGCTGAAACGGAGGCTGTTCGAGACACCAGAAACGGGAGAGTTCAAGCAGAGTTCGTCGACGAGATTGTACCGTACTACCTCTGAACGGCCAGCTACCTGCCACTGTTGCGGTGTTTCGATGTGTTCGGCGTCAGGAACAAAGCTCCTGTTGTCCTCGGCGAGCACAAGGGACGCGTTCCAGTGGCGGCGTCTCATCGGCGACACGGAGAGACTGAAGCCCAACTCGCTAAGGCACAGACCCGCCGAGCTCAAGACAGCCCACGAAGCAAACCAGCTTATATACCGGAAGGCCCAAGATTTTACTTTAAACTCCCTAATTTATATCGTGACTAATAACTACGATCTAATAATTTATACAAAATCTCCTAAAACGAATTGTGATTATTAATCGCGATTCAATATTTTGCGCATAAAACCCTGTAAGGGCCATAATTTGTCGTCGTGGTCCCTAATCCCCTCCGCCCGCCGGAAGCCGCTCCGTCAGTTGCTCCTCCCTCATCTGACAGCTCTCCACTGTCCTCCGCACCGGATCTGACGGTGCTGCGCCCGCCATCCGGTCAGCGCCGTTTCCCGCTCGGCAGCGCATGCCGCCGCGATCCCGTCCCGCTCCCGCCTCCGACCTTTCGCCTTGAGGCGCAATCGCATGCAGCGTAGCCTCCTACACCAGCCAGATCTCAGTTCACAGCCACCGCGACGGCTTCTGCTCCACCTCTGCTCTCCCCTCACCCGCCGGGTCGCCAGTAACGAGGCGGTGAGCAGGGAACATGGACATGGCTCGCGTGGCGGTGCTCAGGGGCGGGGGAATGGGGCAGGACGTTACCGACGCCTGCCTGCTCGATGGGGATTGGGAGTTAAGCTACACGCTCAAAGACGTAGTATGGCACTCTCCTTCATCTCCGTTGAGGCGTTCATCTCCTCGTACTGCTGTGAGTGCTTGCAGGCTGTTACTGCTTCAGATAAAGACATAATCGAAGGCTTGCACGTCTGATCGTTTTCAGTTTCAAATGTTTTTAGTTGCCGATCCACCTATTTCTATTTATGAAGAAAATCCTTCTCGTCTGGACCGATCTCTATAAATTACTCCTCTGTATTTGACATTAAGACAGTATGTTTACTTTAAATCCAGTAAAACATAAATGTTTATTCACGTGGTCTTCGTCCTCAGCATGTTTTGGTTGACTAAAAAAGTAAACGCTCCAACCAAGAAACACACCCTTCTGCTTCCACGTTTATGCTACGGTACTGAGTGCCGCGGAGCTTACAGTCAAGACAGAAAATCCTTCTTGTCTGGACCAATCTCTGTAAATTACTCCTCTGTAACATTAAGACAGTATTTTACTTCAAATCCAGTAAAACATAAATGTTTATTCACGTCGTCTTCGTCCTCAGCATGTTTCGGTTGACTAAGGGCTCCAACCAAGAAACACACCCTTCTGCTTCCACGTTTATGCTATGGTACTGAGTGCCGCGGAGCTCGCAGCCAAGACAGAAAATCCTTCTTGTCTGGACCGATCTCTGTAAATTACTCCTCTATATTTGACATTAAGACAGTATATTTACTTCAAATCCAATAAAACATAAATGTTTATTCACGTGATCTTCGTCCTCAGCATGTTTTGATTGACTAGAAAAGTAAGCGCTCCAACCAAGAAACACGTCATTCTGCTTCCACGTTTATACTACAGTACTAAGTGCCGCGGAGCTTGCAGCCACGACAGAAGGTCACCTGCGTGCGCACCCAGACGCGCCACACGTCGAGCCGGGATCCGCAGGCCGCAGCCGTCTCCCCGGCAGGCGTCGCTCTCGCGAAGTGGCGACAAACTCCACTCGAGCACGGACAGACGGCGGCCACCGCCCGCGCCTCTGATTGATCGGAGGAAAAGCGGCGCCGAAAAGCGGCTCTCTCGCTTTTGCCGCCGCCGAGTGCGCGCGATTTCTCTTTCTCCACCGAGAGAGTGCAGTGCAGCGAGCCAGCGATCGCGTTGCGTCGCGGTGGCATATGCACCCACTAATCAGCCAGCCGGCACCGGTGGGGTTGACAGGCGCCGAGACAACGGACACGACTTGCCGGGAGAGGCACTTCGCATGGCATCAGTGCGCGAGTGAAAGGCCGGCGTCGTCTGATTGGTGATAGTGTAGCAGACGGGGGGAGAGCCGGCGTCCGTCGTTAAGCTGACAGATGTGGCGTGTGCACGAACATACCACTACTACTACTACTACTACTACTACAAAATTCACATAGAAATGCCATACTGAATAACCCCAACCCGACCAATCGTTTTCTGTACCCAGAAGTAGACTCGCATTTCCAATAACACAGGACAAAACGGAAACGAGCGAAAACATACAGGCAAACGTATCTTAGGCAGCACTGTCTTTTTCAGTTTAATACATCCTGGATCTTCAGGACAGCAGTAAGTTGAAACGAACAGCAACAGACGCCAGCGGCTTAACTAACTTAAAACCAACTCCCGCAAGCCAACAACAGTGCTTCAAAACTGACGAAAACGACAACGCCAGCAACAGATAAGCGCTGCGAAATGCACCAAAAACTACCAGCTCAACAACGCGGTCAGTGAGCTTTACAAGTGAGCATCATCATATCAAATTTGCAGCAGCAGAGAGCGCCCAGAAAGGGACAGTTCGTGGGAAGCAGGACATTTTCAGTCAGTAGGATTCGCTTTATCGACAAGTTATCACATAACTGACTGACTACTTTGCTGCTTAGTGCTACCTACTATGAGATAACCAGCCAAGCTACAAGTAGAGTAAAATCACCCGAAAGGAAATTGTACTAGTAGACCAACGTGAACAATATAACCTGAAACTAACAGATACCAAGAACAAACACAATGGAACCATTGAGGATTCAACAACGAAAATGAATTACCATCACCATGCCTTTCATGTTGCAAGAATCATACAAGCAAGTCAGCAAGTATACTTTACGGCCAATGGAGCCAATTTACAAACAAGCACATGAATAGGATGCTCCTCAAATAATTAGGTGATACACATTGATCTCCCACAAAATCTACAAGCAAAAAAAACCTGATACCTAGAAGAAAAGGCAGAGAAAACGAAACAAGAATGAAGAAATATACCATCCTCACCACCAAGTATTGCCTTCTAATGCCAAGCAGAGACATTTTCAACACAAAAGCAATACAAGCCTTGTACACCTCTTCTTCTATCCTCCTGTCAATTACACCGTCGCCACCTTCCTCCTGAATTTATGAAGTAGCTGCAATAGCCACAAACTGGAAACCACTAATACTATCGTTCTGCATCCTCGGGAATTGATGATAGCCTATCTTGCTCAAGGAATGACGGATCCAGAAATTTGGCAACGAATGCCCACAGCCTGTAGACATCCTCAAAATTTGTGAGGAACCCAAGTGAAGCAGTTATCACTTCGATCCCAATAATAGCATTTTTGCTATTTTTCTTTTCACGACGACCATTTGACCCAGGACGACACAAGGAAGAACTGAGTCCCACATCAGCCGTCCCATGTTTCTGGTTGTCTGCTAGACGTATGTGGCTTAAAAACCCAACACCCAAAGAGAGACCTTCTTTCTCTGCCAGCTTCAGTACAGTTTCAGGACTGATCAGTGTGGTTCCAGTACTGCAGTCCTTTATATTGAATGCAACAGCTGCTCCTCGTTCATATTTGATCTTCGGACCATAGATATAAACAAGAGGTATCCCTTCACCATCCCCTGAATCAGGCAACCGGAGCTGCAATAGTGAGGTTACCAACCAATTGATAAGGAAGCGCAACCTAAGTGTGGTTTTACTAAGACCAAGCATGTTCACATGATCAAGGTGCCGGCAGATTATTTCAGGTTCTCGCCTACCGTCTTGAGCCTCATCATAATCACTGTATTCATCATCATCATCATCAATATCATCAGCCATTGCATAACCAGAAGTCTCCCCAGCATCTGAATTACGGCAAAGCCTGCTATCATCCATAGTGAAAGATACCTTTCGCCCCATACTTGACACTCGTTCTGATTCTTCCACTCCAAAGAACCTTCCACCATTGAACCTTCCATTGTATACATCCCTCCTTCCCAGTAGGCGGAAGTCCCCTTCGTTTTCCCTTCTGATGGCACTCTCTTTGTTGCCTGCTTGACTCTCTGAGCAAATCTCTGAAGTGGAGCCATTTTCACGGGTGTTATAACTCCCGAAAACAGAGGCTGAGCTTCCTTCAGCAGGTCCATTAGCACAAGAAAATTTGACAAACCTCTTGTTTCCTTTACCATCTTGATCTTCTTCAATCTCACTAACAGGAATAACATTCTTCATGTCACTATGTGAATGCTCTTCATCTGGAAGCATCTTCATCAGTCCTGGCTCTTGAGATACAAATCTCACAGCTGCATCAAAGGACAAAACATGGTTGTCATGCAAAGGACTCTTCGTCAGTTTGGATGACACCTTTGGTGATGCCTTCTTTACATTTTTTCTACCAGAAAACCAGGATGCCGGCAATGGAGACCCCAGTTTGCCCTTGCTTGATTGCTCTGAATGATCTGAACCAAGTGGACTCTGGCCCAAATCAACCCAAAAGGAGTTCTCAGATGACTCATCCTCACTGAAGACAGGGCTCTTCATCACTTCCCCAACGGAAACACTTTCACTCTCTTCATATATCGTGCTGGCACCATCCCTGTCCGAACTGTCCTGGTCCATTTCACTCTCAATCACCTCCCTTACCTGTGCTGATGAATATGCGCCTGAGAACGCAGGCAATTGGGATGCATGGTGACTGTTTGATGCTGACCCCTCTTCTATAGGAATGATAGTATCATCCTCCAGCCCATCCAGGACACCATCAAAACCATCAACCGAGTCACTTAGATATTGTGGGTAGACAGGCACAATTCGCACCATTCCCGCTCCTGTCCCGCCACTTGGGCTCTCCAAGCATGACATTACCGACTTCTTGATCAGCAAACAACCAAAGCCCGTCGGGTCAGCCCCAAAAACCCTATAGAATGATGTGATGATGAAGTCTGGCCGGAACAACGACAGCCCCAGTGAGTCCATGTCCTTAGGCCCCAATGCTCCAGCATCCAGGAGGACATGCCAGTGGTTCTGCTGCGCCAATGCCATCCACTGATACGAATACTTTGCGCCGGTCACCCTCGATTGCACAGGGAACACGAACAGCCCAGTAGCTGAGTCCTTCTTGCGCCGCCGCTTCTTTGAGGAGATCAGCTTCCGGAGCTCTGTGGAGCAGATCTTGAGAGTGGGCCACTTAAACCAGGCGGAGTATGCCTTGGCCCCCTTGTCGCGCGCAGCCTGTGCCATCCAGTTCACTGACTGCGACTCATGGTCGAACATGGTGAGCAACCGCTTGTTGGTGCCGAAGGGGTAGCACTCCGCTAGCAACCGGAACGCGGCGCCACGGCTGACCGTAAAGACGAGGCTGTATTCGGACTCCGGGATGTTGAGGTAATCCATGATGCGGTTCCTGATATCATGCTCAGCTGTGCCCTTATCCGCGGCGCCGTAGAGAGCATGATTGTTGAGGTTGACGGTGATCTCCGAGAGCGTGAACGCCGCCGACGAGTCGGCAGGGTTGCAGCTTTGGAGATAGGAAAATAGGCCAAAGCCGCAGTAGTCGAGGCATACCTTGTCCAGGTGCGGGTACTCGTCGGCGCGGAGGCGGTCCACATCGGAGGAGGTGGCGTAGTTGGGGTACATGGCGAGGAACGTCGCGAGCGCCTCCTCTAGCACCGGGAGCGCGCCCGGCGACTGGAACGCCCGCTCCGCAGCCATGGCCGTCGCGCGCAGGAAATCGCGCTGCGCGTGTAGCCGCGCCAGCGACCGTGACCGCCCCACAGACGACCCCTCCTCCCCTCCGTCACCCTCGACGAGCGCCGCGTCGCGTGACTTGGAGAGGCGTCCATCCTCGGACGCCTCCTCCAGCGCCTCCCGCAGCTTGCTCTCCTGCAGCCGCCGCCCACCGCCGGACCCAGCCCCGGCCCCCGCCGCCGGCGGCCGCGGTGGCCGGTGCTTCTTGTCCAGGAGCAACGCGGCGCAGTGGGATAGCGGCTTCCACAGCGACAGATGCATGTCCCCCCACCAAAGGCGAGACCTGTCTTCCTTGCCCCCTACACCATCCGATTCGCCGGCGCCGGCGCCCGAGCCAATTCTGGGGATCAAATCAACCCGCGATCGAATTCGACGCAGGGCGGGATTCCTCCTAGGGTTTGGGAGAACGGTGAAGACGAACGATCGGATTGGGGGCCCTCGCCGCAGCGAAATCTGGATCAAGGAATGGAGCAGAGCAAAGAGAGAGAGAGAGGGCGGAAGGGGGAGAGAGGAAGGGGGGAAGCCGGAGGGGAGTTAATTGGAACACACCAACTCACCTGCGCGGAAGTAAAAGCAGGGGTCCATCAAGCATTAAATGGCAATTCCTTCTCAAGTTTTGCTGTACTCGTGTACACTGTATTCTCATTTTCGATTTCCTCATTTACTAAAAAAACTCTGTTAATTTTAGTGTCTATCTTAAATCGTTCATTTTATAACAAAAACCATAGTACTCTAAATATAAAAATGTTTATATATTTTTTTTCTAGTTAAATAATTTTATGATATTTATTTATCATTGAAATTATTTGAAATATAACTTATTATTATATAATTTCAATTACTTTTATATGAAACAAGTTGTTGAAAATGACACTAAAAGTCAACAATATCAAATAAAAATAAACAAAGTGCTGTAGACCATTTTCTTATCTCTGAACTAAACATGTACTAGATTTAAGAAATCTTTACAGATAAGTGAGTTTGCACCAAGTACCATCATGTACAATTGTTTGAGGTGTATATAAGTGAGATCCTTATTAATTAGTGTATTATTGGTACTCCAAGTACTGTTCCTAAAGTCCTTGTGATCCTGTATTTATGTTTGCTTCACTTGCAATTTTCTGCTGCTTCTTCAGAAGAGAAAAGGAAAGTCAAACTGCATTTGATTTTTATGTTCATAGGTGTTTACTCTCGAGAGGTCGGTTGAATATTCTGTTATGTAGAAGTTTTGGTTGTGAAGTTGGGCGAGGAAATACGATGATTCATAGTCATTGACTTCTTCCAATAGATTTTATTTCTTGGGGTAGGGTTTCTCAATTTAGCCCTTTTACAATTAGAGACTTTTAGCATTCGGTGACCTTCTTTCAAAAAGCTCCTCAACAAAAGACTTCTTCCTCATGAATGTCTTCATGGGACCCGATCTAGGTCACCATGCAAGCGGGATGCGTAACAGATGAAGCTAGCCGTAAAGCACTGTGTGGCTGGTTTTGCGGAAATCAGCGATTCGCAAACTTTAAAAGTTATACGATTCGTGGACGTCCGCGGATAAATTTATAGGAATTATTAGACCCACATATGACTAGAATTATAATTCAATACGCTAATTATTATGGCTAGATATGAAAATACATGCATGCTAATAATAAAATATGCGTAAATATTATGACTATGTTAACATACAAGGCACATATAATTTTAACGTATATTAGTCCATTCATAATAAATAGTATTTGACTAGATGCGGCTATTGCGGGCTTATGCGGGTTGTCCGCTTGGCCCATGAAATTTAGCGGGTTTGTTTGCTTGATCCGCGAGTTTAAAAGCGGATTGAATTTAACAGATTTTACGCGTTTCTTTGCAGGGCTGTTTTCCGGATTGCAGTAAAAACCCGTCCCACTTGCATCCATAGATCTAATGACGGTGATCATTGAGAAAATTGTTGCATTGGGGAAGGTAGTGTTATTTTGCCGTCATGTTTAGGTTGAATATGCCTAGGAAAAGTCCCAGTACAATAAATCCAAAGTGATCAGATCTTTTTTTTTTAAGATCCTGCGTAAGTGGAAGGTATGTGCACCGGGCTATTTTTTTACTGCCTTAAGAAGAAAAGATATCACTATAAGCTATAGTCCCCACACGTTTACTTAAATTAACAATCCATGACAACAAAGTCAATTGCAACGAATGGCTATCGTGAGACCAGTAAGGATTCCTGTGACAACACAACAGGTATAGCACGCAATGCGGTACAACAAATGAACGAAAGCGTAACGAACACTAAACCGTCCTTGACCAAAAGCACACTGCCACCGGCCCTAAGAATCACAACGGTGCTCTGGACAGCGTCCTAGATTTCAACACCAAGAACTTGTGGCATCTGTGTCGACGGTGCTCTTTGACAGTATTCAGGATTCACTGTGATTGCTGATTGGCGCACACGCCCCAGTCACATTTTTTTCTTTTCTTTTCATCAGCAGAAGTAGTAAGCAAGGGTCAAAACAGGGAACTGGGAAGGGCGTGTGTATTTTAGGTCTTGCTGTTTCTTGCAGTGGCAACAAATAAACAGCTGGGCACTTCCCGAGTTGGTCATGCTGCACGAGACACGTGTGGCCGTCAGCTTTATGTGCAAGCATCCAAATGACGCTTTTGCGTTGGTTAACTGCTGTGCTACTGCAGTAGATTTTATAGGCATGGTACGTAACCGTATTGAGTAGTAATAGTATTTGACTATTGCTTTTGCTTCTGATTTTATATTATTGATGTTGATTAGTAGTACTTTTTTGTTTTATGATATTGACTTTTAACGTCTCTTTTATTCAGAATTAGTTTGAAGATAGAAAATTACGAATCATGCTTTGGATGTCTTCAACGATAAACCAAATCATAAGAAAACAGAGGGTTGTCTCGCTAGCTGGATCAGGGGATTTATCGGCATTTTGCAGTGAGCAATACTCCCTCCGACCGTGTACACTTATTAAGGTACCTT
Organism: Oropetium thomaeum; assembly: GCA_001182835.1. Classification (NCBI taxonomy): domain Eukaryota; kingdom Viridiplantae; phylum Streptophyta; class Magnoliopsida; order Poales; family Poaceae; genus Oropetium; species Oropetium thomaeum. Next base: position 1,689,473 of record LFJQ01000018.1, on the reverse strand, counting down.
GTCATAAAAAATGTGCCCAACGGCAAGGGTCGCTATCGTGTGAGCGACTGGCAGAGGATTTTGACAAGTTCGCGCAGTTCGACGGGCACCCCAAAACTCCAAAGCGGGTTTGATTCTGATGCCTCCTTAGTCCTTACCTTACGTGGACGGAACCGTCAACACGGCGGGCCCTCGCCATGCAACGCAACGCATCCCCGTCGAAAAAACGACTGCGTGGTAGACTTTCCGCTGCCGGATTTTGAGTTGGTTCTCACGAGTCACGACTAAGACGCACCCGTCAAAAGTACTGTGAGGTACGCAAGCACATCATATCGTTCGTTCGTTCTTTCTGTCCCCAGAAGCGTAAAATGAAGTCTGAACATCTGTTCACACCTGTCGACGATGCAAACCAGTCTTGGAAGACTTCATCGCCGTCCAGATCGCAAGCGCTCGCCGTTGCCGTCAGACATACGGAGTATGTATGGTATGGATCGCCTCATCACCAGACACACTCACACACAAAAGAAAAAACAGGGTAATCCACCGGGACTTAAAAAAAACGAGTCTACCAGCAACCCATGAGATCGAGGAGCCCTGATCTTTGACCCGACCACAGCGCGCACGCGAGCGGACGACGTGCAGGAACAGGAGCTTTTCACGGATCGCATCGGCCGGCCGCGGATGTGTTGCGTAATTAAGCGGGCGCGCGACTAGCTCCCGGGCTCCCAGCTAGTTAGTTTACGCGCGGATAAATTAGATTCAACGGAGCCCCGTCTGTCTCCAATGTCAACCTGAAACCCCGGGTTGAAACTTGAAACTGAAAGCCAACACTTGTGCGTCAGCGGCGTACAAACCAAGAGCAGGTACGGTGCCCCTTGTTGACAGCGCATTTTCATAGCACTGCTTGTTGGTTGGTTGGTTTCTCCGTACGTGGCCATGCGTAGGAGTAGTGTAGATCAGCTGCTGTGTCGCCTATTCTAATTTCTAATACTACTACTACCACCACTACTACTCTTTGGGAGTGCTAGACTACTAGGTGCACACAAGTCACAAGAAGAATGACGAGGAAACTCGGATCGAACTCGCTCCTTGATCTACCCGTCAGTTGTCTCCAACCTACGCTTTCCGAGAATCCGTTTCAGATCGGGGGAATCATTTTAATTTGCACGGCGTCAACTTTGGTGACTACGGCGGCCCTCAGTCTCAGTATAATATCGATACGTCAAGAGGTCTTTTTTCCTCCAGCCTGCTTGAACCTTCTTCTCAACCATCCGGTAACTCTGCGTTGTTCTTGTCAACAAGAGGTTAGAAAGGCATGTGTTCCCACAACCTCTAGTTTATGCATCCTCCTCCCCCACACCCCCACCCCCCCGATTTTATAATTGTTGTTAATCAATTAAGGATCATGATTTACCTATTGGAGAGGAAAAATAACATATGATAAACTTGCTGAGAAATAACGTACCTTCAATTTTTGAACTAGATTTGTCTCCTAATAACGACATAGACCTGTGAACACATCTCCTACTATAGCCAACACGTACAGCCGATGACGTGTAAAACAATTGACTATACACGAAACAGTATAATTGTTATATTGGCGCTACTACTACATGACGTATGCACGCACTGTCTGACTTTATCATACCCAATCATGGCGGTGATGACTTGGATGATGCACACGATAGCAACATCATTGGATTGGCATGGCGGCCGATGTAACCGTATCCTGAAGAAAGATTTAACAAATAAAGATAAACTAAGCCAGAGCCGCAGAGGGGCAAATCGAACTAATTTAGGTCAAAGCCCACGGATGCTAATCTTGCTCCTATAGATATATTTCTCTCTCCATGTGGAGCATCCATGATAGTAACACTTTAATAAAACCCTTACACTAGAATATGGCTTTCTTTTCCAGAAGATGTGTTGTCTAGACTGGTCACTCACCTATCGATAGCACAAGCTCGATTACGGATATTAGTCGCCCCCGTTAATATATTGAAGAGAAACTCCCTCCATTTTTAAATTGTTACTATCGTTGACTTTCATTAATAACTTTCATCATTTACTTTATTAAAAAATTATTTAAATATGTAAAATTAAAAGTCATATCTCAAAATCCTTTAATAATAAATTGAATTATAATAAAATATTTGATATTTTTTATTAATTTTTTAATAAGACGAATGGTCAAATTTGACGGTTAAAGTCAATAACGACAACAATTTAAAAACAAAAGGAATACTTTTTCACCCATCGATCCCCCATTAATATATTGAAGGTAAAGACCTTTTTCCCTTGCGAGATGTGTATATATATCCTAGACAAATCTTTTGCAAAAGAATTATTTTTTTTGCAAAGTTCAAAAGGAAATATATATCCAAGGCACATACTTAATTTGCAAGGAAGCTTTGTCACTTCAGAAACAATCCATTTCGTTCGACCTGATAAATGCTGATAAGATACCTTTTGCTCCTTTTCCCCTTCATCTTTCTCCCGGTCTCGAATGGTTCGTTCTGTTCTGTCAATATGGTAAAGTGCTGCCAAATGAAAAAAAAAAAAGGGAGGAGAAACGGTCAAAAGCCAAATCTTTGTTTGGAGAAGTCAGTCAGCCAAGGAAAATTGGAACTTACTACTACACACGGGTCCATATGCATGCCATCATGTTGTTTCTCCTTTACTACTACCATCCAGGAGGTCCCTCCGGATCTCTCCCTTGCCACAGCTCACAAAAAGCTTCCTGCCAAAGCATGTACACCTAACAACAGCCTTTTTAATACACAGCCAGGACCAGCTCCACCCCACTGGACGTAAGATTATTGTACTGTAGCGGTATCCATACATGTACAGGTACTGAGGTACAGCTGGAAAGCCTACTACAGGACTGATGACTTTGTGATTAACCAAAAATTGATAAGCTACAAAAGTAGTATTTGAGTATCAGGAATTTAGGGTGAGGTTGTTCAGGCTGCCTTCTTGTCTTTTGGCAAAGCTCCCATGGGTCTCTGTCCCCTTCCTCCTTTGGTGCAGAGAATTATTAAAAAGCTTTTTTTTTTAAGGTAACTGACATTTTGTTGTTGTTGTGTGTATAAAGCAGTAAACGCATCTGGAAACTGTAGTTACAGGCTGCACTGTCTCGAGATGGAGCCCATACGTATTTCCAGAGACGAGCAGCAACCGTACGTGCAAAATCAGGTCGGTCCTACAAAGATGTTAAAAATTAGCACTTCCGCGTACACCCTGGAAAACCTTGTATAGCAGAGTAGTACATTTGAGCTTTCTACTTTGTTCATACCCTGTACTTGCCGATTAAGTAAAGCAGGTGCAACGACGGCCAACGAGCTTGAAAAGACAAAAGAAGTGCATCGCTATCGCTTGTCTTTCCTTTCTCCTTTTTTTTTCAGAAACTTTAGCTAGTACTACTAGGAGATACTGTATGTCATATGTAGGAACAAATCGTGCTTAAGTACAAGGTAGGCTAGGATGATATGATGCGACTTCCACAGCGCATCACGGCTACCTTTTGCAGACATGAATCAATCATTCCTCGAGACGTTTAGTTAGTTAGTCATGCTATGATGTATCCGTTAAGAGGAAGAATAATGACCATGTCAGCCAGATTGACTAGGCTGCTAATGTTGTAGTATACTATATTGTTCCCTACCAAACATCAAGTCAAATTCCTCGCGCCCAAAAATGAAAAAAAAAAGAGTCAAATTTAGGTCCGATTCCGATCGGATTACTCACGCAGGTCTGACCCTCTTGAAGGTCGTTACAGGCTTGCAGCAGCCCGGCCACAAACAGCACGTACAGTTGTAAACTAGACTTTGCAATGTGGTCTCCGTCTGTTGCTCATGCTGAGTACTACTACTAGCAAGTTGGGTTTAGAGTATTAGTGCCGTTCAGCCGTTGTGGCTGTAGGTGAGCACAGACTGGGGCGGTTGGTTTGGATGATCGATCCCTCGGTGACCTGAATCGGATGCCTTTTCAGACTCTCCCAACCGAATGTGATGCCTGTCAAGAGTCAAGTCTGAACACCGAGGCTTGCTGGCAAGGTGGGGGTGGGGAGAGCGGGGGATTCGGATTCTCGACGACAGATTCAGGAGCAAGTTCACTAGAATTTCGTCTCGATGTCGACAGGAGCTAGCGCGCCGCCAAAGCAAGCACCTTGGAGAGTCCGGAAGCAGGTGGACGGGCCTCATGGATTGGAATGGGTCACCGGGCGGGCTCATTTTACCCCGATACAGATTGGGCTCTCTGTCAGGAAGCACAAAATGCAGACAGAGGGAGACGTTGGGCCCTTATTACGGCACCAATGGCCCATGAAAATGGAGGCCTCGCCTTCTTCTTTCTTTTTTTCCCCTTTGTGGATAAAAGGAAGCCTCGTCTTGGCTCCTTCCTCCTGGCGCCAGCTCCATTCCCTCAAAGCGAGTTTCTCCATTTGTCGCTTTTTTTTTCTCTCTTATAATCAATGTTTTACCAGCCCTGAAGTTATGAAGTTATGATATACATAGATCCATAACTATTATAATTAAACATCACGAACTAATGAAATACTTGTAAATGTTGAATCAAACAACTCTTTTAGTTTTAATTTAATTCAGAAATAAATCATGACCACACATAGCAGATTGCAAATATTAAATAGATCTACGCTAGATTTAAATATGTCTATCATGTCAAACAGAATCATAGATTCTATCATACACTCAAGCAATATGAACATATATTAGATCACCATAGCATAAATAGAAGACATGATAGCATATGCGAATACGTACATTTTCTTATCGATGAAGATCGGGGGGTAGCATAGATGTCCTCGCTGAACAGCAGTCGAGCGCAGAAGATCACGAACGGTGTGCGCCAGATGGCGACGTAGAAGTCGAGCCGTGGTGACGAAGTTGATGACGAACGCGCTGGAGTGATGAAGAAGAAGCGATCGACGATCGAGCAGTCGCGCAAAGCGCTTCCCAAAAACCTTATTCATCCTCTCCCGGTGCAGGAGCTCAGAGGACGAGGATTCCGGAGACCTGCTCTCCCGATCGACGGTGCACGCTGGCAATCAGGATGGAGTAGGCAGCAGCGGCGGCACAGCGATAGCAGAGGCGAAACTTAAATGCGCTGGGATGCGTTTGGTTGTAAGGTACCCTCTGGCTGCGGCTTCGGCCTGGTTTTATAGGGGGGACCGCTAGGGTTGAGGCGTCCCTTAATCGAGTCGGTTACAAATCGTGGTCGTGGTGGACACGATCTCTCGTCCAGGTCGGTTACGATATCGGATCGTATCCGTGTTGGACACGAAACCGCAAAAAAAAAAAGGAAAAACAGCAAAAGGAGGCCGCGCACCTGCAAGGCCTCGGGCTGGATTTTGACGGACCATTCACGCGCACGTCGCGCGCCCGCGCCCATTGCCTGAGCCGAGACGAGGCGAGCGAGCACGCACATGTGTTCTTCCTTTTTCCTCCCATTATACACCTCAAGTGGGTGTGTAGCAACCAACTATTTAAGTTGGCCTCACTCCACCCCCACTAGCAAGGTGGGACTAAAATTTACACTATCCACTTGCATGAATGGGCCTTTAAAATTTTTTAGGAATTATTTTAAATTTCAAATGGGCCTAGCCCAATAATTCTAATAATCCCCCACCAGATCTTAAAGTCCCATCAAGACTTTGCCTCATGCTACTGTTGTTTGATATATCAGTGTTTCGATGTAGACGGTTAAGTTGAACTTTCATCTAGAACAGTAAGTTACACTCATTCACAACTTGAACAATGGACTACGCCTTGAATTGTAAGTTTTGTGCAAATAAGTTTCACTTATAGCCTTAACTGGTACTAGACCGCCATCAGACTACTCCGCGGTTTGGAGCATATAAGTCGTACTCCGTGGTCTCTTCATGAGCTTGATAGAGATCACCCAAATCTCATAGACTGCGACCTTTCAACAGTCGGACTCATATAGGTGTATTCTTTTAAGGAGGTGTATTCTTTCAAGGATGCTCTGCAGGATAGCACCATTGCTAACTAAAGCCAACAGAATACATTAAGGCAGTTGCCAGCCTACCATGCAGTAATAGAGAGTATTACATCATTACTCGAGTGGGACAGAAATATACTCTCATGCTAGCCATCAGCTTGTTCTTCCCAGGTCCTAATTCACGGGATCTCCGATCACATAGGTTGGGTTACCACTGTGGAATAGCTCATATGGGTCTCAAACCCATCTCCTTAGATGCATTGTCTATCACGTTACGTGACAGCCCCTTAGTGAATTGCCAGATTTTTATCAGTATTGATATAATCAACTGATATTACTCCGAAGTTTCTCATTTTCCTGACAGATTTCAAACGTCTCTTGATATGTCTGGATGACTTCATATTGTCCTTAGAACTGTTCACTTTAACAATTACAATTTGATTATCATAGTGTATCAGAATTGCCGGCACTGGTTTCTCGACAATAGATAAGTCCATCAAGAGTTCACGTAGCCAATCGGCTTCAACAGTAGCTGTATCTAATGCAGTCAGCTCTGCTTCCATGGTTGACCTCGTCAAGATCGTTTGTTTGCACGAACGCCATGAAACAGCAGCTCCACCAAGGGTAAAAACATAACCACTAGTAGCATACAGCTCATCAGCATCAGATATCCAATTGGAATCACTATAGCATTCAAGTACAGCAGGAAATCTAGAATAGTAAATTCATAGTCCTTAGGACCGACCAAGTAGTGCATTACCCGCTCAAGCGCGCGCCAATGATCATCTTCCGGATTAGAAGTAAACTGGCTCAATTTGCTCACAGCAAACGAGATGTCAGGCCTAGTAGCACTGGCTAAATACATAAGTGATCTGATAATTTGAGAATATCTCAATTGGTCTCTACCAATTCGCTTGTTCTTTCGAAGAATCAAGCTAGGATCATAAGGTATTGGAGAAGGTTTGCTATTCTTGTAGCCAAAATGGCTCAAAACCTTTTCCATATAATGAGATTGCGTTAACGTAATCCCATTCTCACCTTTAATCAGCTTAATGTTTAAAATAACATCAGCTTCACCCAGATCTTTCATATCAAAGTTCTGACATAAAAACGACTTCACCTCGTTAATCATGTCAAGACTTGTCCCAAAGATCAGTATGTCATCAATATACAGGCACAGGATAACTCCTCCACCCCCACCATAGCAATAATACACACATCTATCAGCCTCGTTGACTGAGAAGCCTGCTGATATAAGTGTAAAATCAAATTTCTCATGTCATTGCTTTGGTGCTTATTTCAGACCATACAAAGACTTCAATAACTTACACACCTTGTCCTCTTAAACTTTTACTACAAACCCGTCAGGCTGATCCATATAGGTCTCCTCTTCCAACTCTCCATTAAGGAAAGCTGTCTTCACATCCATCTGATGAACGAGAAGACCATGAGAGGCAGTCAAAGAGAGTAGTAACGAATGGTGGTCAACCTTGCAACAAGTGAATAAGTGTCAAAGAAGTTTTCGCCTTCTTTCTGAGTATAGCCCTTAGCTACAAGCCTAGCCTTGTACTTTCAATAGTACCATCAGGCTTAAGTTTTTTCTTGAACATCCACTTGCAACCTACTGGTTTGCACCCGTAAGGACGATCAACAACCTCTCAAGTGCCATTAGAAATAATAGAGTCTATCTCACTATGGACAGCTTCTTTCCAATCATCTGCATTAGGAGATGCATATGCCTCAGATATGGTTTTGGGTGTGTCATCCACGAGATAGACAGTAAAATCATCACCAAAGGACTGAAGTCCTTTGTCTCTTGCTCCTTCTGAGAGCTTCACTGTCAATCTCCTCATGGATCGGCTCAAGTGTTTGTTCAGCATGATCAGAAATTATAATAGGTGTAGGAGTTATATCAGCAATCATATCAGATGATGAACTAGAAATGTTATGTAGATTTTTCATAGGAAATATGCTCTCAAAGAAAGTAACATCACGAGATTTCATTAAAGAATTAACATGAATGTCTGGTACCTCTGATTTAACTACTAAACTTCTATAGGCAATGCTATCATGAGCATATCCCAAAAAGACACAATCCAGAGTCTTAGGTCCTAACTTGCGCTTCTCGTTTATCGGCACATTTACCTTTGCCAAACAACCCCATGTGCGCAAGTAAAAAAAGCGATGGTTTTCTCCCAATCCATTCCTCATAGGGAGTCTTCTCCTTATTCTTAATCGGAACTCTATTTAGGACATGACATGAAGTCAATAAAGCCTGCCCCCACCATGCCTTAGATAATCCCGCAGTGTCTAACATAGAGTTAACCAAGTCAGTCAAAGTACGATTCTTCCTCTCGGCAATCCAATGCCTTAGATAATCCCGCAGTGTCTAACATGGAGTTAACCAAGTCAGTCAAAGTACGATTCTTACTCTCGACAATCCAATTTAATTGAGGAGAGGGTTCCGGAGACCTGCTTTCCCGATCGACGGTGCACGCCGGCGATCGGGATGGAGTAGGCAGCAGCGGCGGCGCAGCGATAGCAGAGGTGAAAACTTAGATGCGCTGGGATGCGTTTGATTGCGAGGTACCCTTTGGCTGCAGTTTCGGCCTGGTTTTATAGGGGGGACCGCTAGGGTTGAGGCGTCCCTCAACCGAGTCGGTTACAAATCGTGGCCGTGGTGGACACGATTTCTCCTCCAGGTCGGTTACGATATCGGATCCTATCCGTGTTGGACACGAAACCGAAAAAAAAAGGAAAAACAGCAAAAGAAGGCCACGCACCTGCAAGGCCTCGGGCCGGATTTTGATGGACCATTCACGCACACGTCGCGCGCCCACGCCGAGGAGAGGCGAGTGCGCGCGTGTTCTTCCTTCTTCCTTCCATCATACACCTCAAGTGGATGTGGAGCAACCAACTATTTAAGTTGGCCTCACTCCACTCCCACTAGCAAGTTAGGACTAAAATTTACACCATCCACTTGCATGAATGAGCCTTTAAAATTTTTTATGAATTATTTTGAATTTTAAATGGGGGTAGCCCAATAATTCTAAAAGTAAAAGAGCTCACGTTCTTGTTCGTTCCCTATTCACTATAAAAATTTTGGTTAACAGGACCTCACTAAAACGAAAGAAATGTAGTAATAAAAATTCACCCCTTTCGACTTCTACTGACCGCCCAAATTCTGTTTGGCCGCTGCCGCAGCTATTCGGCCGTCATCGTGCTCTGGTTTTCCTCCTCTCCAATCAACGGCTAACTGTCCATGTGCCATGATTCATCGCTCCATCACCATCAGTGTGCCCACAGATTGTGAGATGTGACGGCTTCCAGCCCACCGTTTTCGTTTAGCTCACAAGTTTAGCCAGAGGCTTCACCCGCGACGCCGAATTGAAGATAATCCAATACTGCGTGCTTTTTTATTTTTTAGAATTGGAGTTATCTTTTTTTTTTGTGGGGAAAGAATTGGAGTTATCTGAGAAATATCTGAGATATCTCTTTATCCTTACCTGTTGCTGAGCTGGATTGGACAGACCACTGCCAGTAAGGATTGCGACCCTCAAATCCGTGGGCTGTGGACACAACACCATATTAGCGTTCTACAAGTCCACAAAGAGTTTAAATGTTCATAAAATATTACGCCTTTGAACTAGAATATCAGGACAGGTCTGTCATCGTTCCTCGATTTTAATTTAGGTGACGTTCAAACAACAATATCAGGACTGGTTCGTCATCATGAACCTTGCAGTCATACTACGCTTGTTTAAAATGATTGTCTGAAAGAACACCAAATATCGACAACCTATTTCGTACACTTTTGAAGCTCAAATTTGGATGTGATTCGGTGAAACAGTTTCCAGACCCTTTTTGAGGAAAAAAAATGGACAAAGAGATTGTACAAAAAGTTTCTAATTTTCCATGTTTTGAGGACCAATTTGCAAAAAAGGAAGACAAAAAGCGAAAAGTGCAAAATGTCACAATCCATCCTTATCCGTTAAGCCACTACATCTACCCTTCCCCAGTTAATCCACTAAACTAACCAAGAACCAAAACCAGTGAATATGCTGTCCTCTACCGTTCTCCGGCCGACGGCGCCGGCGGCAGCGTCGCTAGCGCACCCCGTTACCGGCGTCTCGACCTCCCGCTCGGCCCCGGCCGGGCGGCGCTCGGCGACGTCTGTGGTGCGCGCGGTGCGGAACTACGACTCGATCCCGAAGCGGGAGCCCTTCAGCTCCAGGCGTACCATCCTCGACCAGTTCCTTAGGCAGGAGAAGCCGCTCGTCCAGCGCACCAAAGACCAGATCACAGGTGGGTTGCGCTATATTATCTTGTGATTATTTTTAATTTGTGTGTGATGCGGCGTCCTGCCATGGTCACTCCCACTCTTGTTGTTTTGCGGGTTAAATCGTACTTGGTCTGATATTAATATGCTATTTGGTCTATTATTAGATCGATTTGGGTTCTGTTTATCAATTGCAGCTTAGACATTTTCATGATAAGTTGGTAAAATTGTCTGAACAAACACCATTATGCTCTTGGTAGTGGGATTTCCAATTCTTGAGGCACATCGCACCCGAGACAGTTTTCATTACATTTATCTTGAGTAACTGGATGATATCTTAATTCTAGTGGGATGTGATGTGTATCACACTTCAGACAAACTGTGTCATGAGATAAAATGTGTGTTGATGAAGCTTGTTACAAGAGACCCTTCACTAGAGATGGAGACATAGCCACCGTTCAATTATAACGACGCAAAGTTTGTACATGAGTAGCACAATTCAAACCATGATGTCTTATTGTGAAGTTAGGTTATCACAAATTACTATAGTGATAAAGTTTGGAGTAAACTTTTACCTATATTTGAATTTGAATGGTACATCAGAAAAAATTTCAGTTCCTTATTTGTGAATTGTCTTTCAGATGAGGTTTTAACTTTATCAAGCATGTGTACCTGTTATCAGCGAACTATTAAGTTGTTGTGAACAAGTAGTACTATACTTAACAGTGGCTCTTCTTCTTTTGGTACAGATTATTGCACAGCTGTTGAAGGTGACGAATGCTGCAGCTGTTGGGATGCATATTTTGAGCTGAATGAACTTGAGGTATTTGCCAGTGAAATGTGTTGTCTCTTTTAACCCTGCAGGAGTTGTAGTAATTCTATTTGTTATGTTTGACTGTCTCAACTGCCTTGTTTCCTCCATTTTGTTTGACAGAAAGAATTACCCAAAGAAGAAATCTCAAGGATGGTGAAGGATTCAGAGGGAGATGTGAAATACCTCATTCGTAGCATCCATCACCGTTCAAATTTACGGAAGAAGATGGCTGAGAAATCTCGAAAGTCAGTTTCATCAAGTTCCCTGGGGCAAGCTACGAAGCCAAGGCCTTTCCCCATCCCTGACGGATTGCCCAAAACGCAGGAAGAACTCGATGAAGAAGCGGAGGCCCTAATGCCGGACTCATCTTATACGAAGTTGCTAAGGAGAATGGGTAGATACCCTGATTGGTACACCCCACGCCCAGATCATGAGACCGACTGAATCAACTAGTGAACCATCCAAGACGAGACCATAAAAGCAAACAAAAGGATACTCAAATGGCCCATTTAGAGATTTTGTAGCATGGTATGTGTGCGGTGAGGAAGTAGCTTATGCTATATGATCATCAGCGTCGCAGCTATCACATTGGATCGTGCTTTCCTGCTTTGTTCAGCTGATTTTGTATAAAGGATGTGTGTGTTTTATATGGTGGATAGCCCTTGCCTTCAGAATTCAGACGGCATTCTTGAATGTACTGGACTGCTTCTGTATATATTGGAAATAAATTTTCTGGGTTTCATGAATTTTCCAGCATCACAGTTGAGGATGACGTTATACTTTTTACAGGTCTGCTAGAAAGGTTGGCGGACGACAATTGAGCCAACACCAATTTTCCTGGCCGTAAAAGTTTTTTAGCATGAAAAGGTTTGCGGCCTGAAGCTTTCATACAGTTGTGCTAAGATAGCAGATAGTACAATATGAGAATGACCTTTTGAAGCTGAGTATGCCGTCAGCCGTATGCTTCGTCGGCCTCCGTCGCCGATCCGACGTGTCCACTTAATTCTATAAATGCCCCTACTTTCCACAAACTCCGTCAACACTGGCGCAGACGCCCCAGCAATTCACTGCCTTTAGGAAGGGCAGATCCGACCACCCTACTCCACCCGCCACGCCGTGCGCGGTGCGCATTCCCCTTCCGTCATGCCAGGCCTGAACCCGGACCAGCAAGCAATGGCCAGGCGCCTCAGCTTCTCCGAGGCCGACGCCGCCAAGCCGCCCCGCGCGTCCCGATCGCTCCAGAAGGGCCAACGGCGCCAGCCATCGCAGTACGACCATGCGCCCTCGAGGTTGTCAGTTCTTCCTCCGATCAGGGAAGGTTCCTCCGAGGGGCAGGAAGCGGAAGCGGAGACGGCTGTCAATCCGTCGCAGCGCGCCGCTCGTCCGTCGGTGCCGATTACTTCGTCCACCACGCTCTATCCGTCGCAGGGCGAGGTGCCGCACCCAACATACGCGCCCGTCACCACGTCGATGGTCCTTGCGGCTCCTACGCCGTTCTGGTCCCAGCAGCTGCAGGATTCCGTTGCAGCGGCTGCGACTGCGTCGGAGTACCAGCGGCAGCTTCAGGAAGCAATGCAGCGGGAGGCGGTTGCGGCTGCGGCTGCGGCTGCGGCGGCGACGAGGGCGCGCGTGCGGGTGCGGCAGCTGAAGCTCTTGACGGTGGCCAGCGGTCCTGCCGGGTACAACACCAAGTGGGACGATCTGCATCCTGCCTCCCAGAGGCTTCTCCTCCGCATCGAGTACGGTTTTCTCCGCATTCTCTGTTGCCTTTCGCGATCAGGCTTGGGGTGGTCTTTCTGTGGGGTCCTGATTTATGTGGAGCCATTTAGGGTACATTTTGCTGTTCATACCTGAATTTTGGATCGCTTGGTTCCAGATGTTGTTAGGTCGTTGGGAGACACTTCAGTTTAGGTTGGTTAAACCGTGTTGCACGATTTCTTCAGGATAAATCGAGGGTGCAATTGTGCTTCTGTGACCTGAATTGTGGTTTCCTAGGGTGACATGTCGATTTTCAGATTGGTAGCATTCTGTTCTTGATTTCAATTTCATATTGGTAGCGTTATGGGATTATCGGATGGGATTCATTTCATATTTCAGAGACCTCCATTAAAGTTTTTGAGATTGTTTTTCTTCCTTGGTCCTCATATTTCTTTCTGTTGGTTTCCTGGCTTAACCAATCGAGCTGTTGACATTTTGCTGCGCTAGCAGCATGTTGTTGGCGTGTCATTTAAATGTTGATACCGCTTCAAATGGAGTCTTCATGGATCAGCCTTCCATTATGCATCGTTCAGTTCTTTAATGCTAACTAGCCGATTGTGACTTGCTTCATTCAGGGAAAAACTGAGGGAATACAAGTATCAGAGTCAGTTGTTGGATCAGTACAGCTGTTTCCATGACCCATCATCTTACAATAAGAGTTTCGAACTCAATGCGAATCAAGTTATGCAGGTTCTGTTTTACTGATTGGCTTACTAGTTATTTAATCTACGATGCATCTTTTATAGGGTAGTCGCTTTGGTAACGTTGCCGCTTGCATATACAAGTGCACTAAAAGTCATATTTATTAGTATTGCATATTTCACATTCACTATAGCAATGTCTCAGCCTGCAAGACTAGTAAAAATCTATTGAGAAATGAATTTCAGCCTTCAATGATCAGTCTAAACTTAGCTTGTAGAGCTTGAATTCATCTTCTTAGGAGAATTTCTCCAGCAGAGTTGTTGTTGCTCCAATAAACGTTTAGCATACATCCTCTTTAGGTGGAAACTTTTTCCGAGATGAGTGGAGAAATTTAGAAGCATTGCTTATCAAAAAATTAGGGTAAACATGTCTGTATTTAATGGATGTCTCTCCAGAGTTGGGCCTCTTTTTTTTGTATAGGGTTACCTCCTGGAAGTTACTTTCAGTATGTGCTCGGGTGTAATAAGAAACAGTGTTAGTTGTTTTATATAATTTATAAATCTGGCTGGATCAATAATACCTTCAGCTTATAAATTTTTGTCATATGAAGGTCTGTTTTCCTGTAACAGGAAACTGGTTCTACCTGCATCACCATGAACAGAGCGAAGGTTTCTATTAAGGGCTTAACTGATGCTGTTGAACAGATGATGTGGAACATTGATATTGTCCTACAGTCATATGTAAAGCTGAGACCAAGGTTTGTCCAACGAGGTGCTGGAGGTGCAGCTAGTTACGCAAATCTCCCTGGATCATCTGGTGGTTATACTAAATTTAATCAGCGCTTGACAAAGGCACCAAACTTTTGCTGCTATAGTGGTGCCCCAAGGCGCCCTTCTCCCTTCATACAACACACTGTAGCCAGGTTTGAGGAGCAGATTGGTGAATGCTTCATACGGGCAGAAGAACTGGAACAGCTTGTTCAACTGAAGAACGATAAGTCTTTTCCGGAGTCATTGGAATCTCTGTCAAAAGTTATAAGCAATATGCATGACTATTTCATTTATGTGGCTTCTAAGGTAATGTCTGGCAGACACAGCAAGATACTTCGTATTTTCAATCCATCTTTTTTTTTTTCAGTCGTGGAAACAAGATACTTCGTATTGCTACCACTTCTTTTTTAAAAAATGAAAAATATAATGGTTCTTTCTTGGAAACTGTCTCTAGGTAAATTTGCATCGATATGAGACCTATGTTTTTCTTTGTCCAGCTGGAAGATATTCATCAAGCTGTTGAAGCAATGAAGGCTCAATATCTGAATGCTCGGAGGTGCAGGGGTGATTGCAATGATCCTTTTGTTGATGCAGATACAAGAGAGTCAGCTAAACAAGAAGCAGCTGTCAGAATGATCCATCCAACATTGCATCTATCACTTCCAAGCCAGCCAAAAATACCAGTTACAGCATCAGTGCTGGCCAGCCAACTACAGGAAAAACTCATTTCCCATGGGAGGAACTTTTCCAAGCTCTTGTCCAGCTCTTCCACCGCCCTTACTTTTGCCTACATCCAGCACGCAATGAAGCCCTTCTCCAATAACCAACCCTTTAATCTAGTATCACATCTTCTATCACTCCACTTTTTACAACACCACATGGAGGTATATATAATATTATTGTAGATGCAGCTGGATAGTGCCAGTGGCCTCTTGGTTCATAAGTTTCAGTTCCTTTACACTTCTCATCAAGAGTTCCTGGAATGAGCATTGAAGATTTAGTTGTAGTCAATATCAAGAACAAATGCTAAAAATCAAATATTTGGTACATTTCTTTGTATGCTGTATTATGGTACTACGTAACGTTGTTTCTGCATAGAAAGTCATAAAAACGATAGCATCAACCCGTTGTGTTCATTTTACTTGCATCTATGATGACCTTGATTGTTGTATCTGAAAGTCTAATTGTTAGTTTCACGTATTGACATGATTGTTCCTGCCTGAGCCATTTAGTTACATCTGCTTTTGTGTTTTAGATTTTTTTGTATCCTGGTTTATCTTATTTTGATAACTAGTGCACAATTTTTTTTGCAGTTATTCTCATTTCGGAGGGACAAAATTCAGGCATCAACAGGTTTACATACTAAAGTAAGTGAACTTTGGATTTCACAGAGACGGGCTAAAATATCATGCCAATTTATCTTATTCCTCATTTTCGTCAGCTAACATATTGTGCCAATTTATCTTATTCCTCATTTGTATCCACTAATATATCATGTCAATTTATCTCATTCCTCATTTTCATCTTTCAACTGTCAATTTATCCTATTTTCCTGTGTCAGTCACGGATGGGGTGGCATCCAAGAAGCAGACCCTAGCCGTGTATTTCATCATGTATGTTTTCTTGACTCCATCCCTCTCCCCTCCATTTTTTTTTCTGCAAGAGCTTCTGGTCAATTAGTTACCTTGTTTCTTTGGTCTCTGCGTGGCATTCCAAATGCAGGAGTAAATTAAGTTCCCTACAAGTCAAAAGCTTTGGCTATTATACATTCCTATAGCTTTGGTTGAGAATTTTGACAAATTAATGTTCTCACGATCAATTTTGCCATGCACCTGCGTACTTGTGGTAAGAGTATTTTTGTATTTAATTGTGAAGTGCTAATTTACATGCTTCTTTAATACTTTTTGACCGGACATGCTTCTTCTCTATAGTTAAAAGAAAGCACCCACTACAGCAGCTGGTTTGTCATTTAGTTATCAAAGTCTGTCGGTTTGCTGGAGTCTAAACTTTGCCATCTTGTTTTATTATTGCCTCACATCCAAATTAATTATCTTTGTCTCTCAGCCACATCAGTGCTTACGGCAGTTCCTATGTCAGAAGCCCAAAGAAAAGAGTGAGAGAAAAGAGTGAAATTTTTGACGTTGACATTTCTATCGTTTGAAATATCTCTTGCTTGTATAGAAAATCTTACTAATTGTTTTAAAGCATGGTTTGACCGAGTATGTTAAGCAAGAATTAATGGCCCTGTTTTGGTTATCATCTACTACTCATCTTTGGCCTCTGATTTTTTTTTTTTTTGAACTATCCAAGTGCTGCCCATTCAGATGTTTAATTCTACTGGAATCTGGACTTGTTCAACTCTAGTATGAATCTAACAGTATTGTTCAATTCTCCCTTGCAGTTTGGATACCATATTTTGTGCAATGCTTTCCTATGGTTCATCTTCGTTGGCGCCTCAGCTGCACCCACGTGACATAATTAGTGACATGGACTAGGGGTAGGGATTGGAGAAGATGCTGAGAAGCGTCACCCCGGCAACAACCACCCTTTGGGGCTTCTCAATTTCAGCGTTGATTTGCTTTTAGGCGTAGGGAATTGCCATCACAGTGGCGCTTAAACTAGTGGGAATATAGTATGCTCCAGGTCGTTCTCCGAAGAGGAGCAGGTTCCAGTCAACTTGCTGGGTGGCGCGATAGTGGAAGGTTCAATTTGATTTCTTCTTCCTGATGACGGTTGGATGCTCGGAATTTTGCCAGCGCTCCATTTTTCCTGGGTGTTGTGTGCTGTAATTTTGTGAGTTTTGGAGCCTAGGCCTGTGCGTGTACGTACCTGTTATAGCTGTGAAGAATGCTTGGGCGCATATAAAACTACAGAATTGACAAAGCCGCGCCACTTTATTTGAACCAGTAAATATCGGCTGTCTCGCAGCGAGTTTTCAGAAAACTATTGAGCGTATATTACCTATGTAGATTCGCATATAAAACTACAGAATTGACAAAGCCGCGCCACTTTATTTGAACCAGTAAATATCGGCTGTCTCGCAGCGAGTTTTCAGAAAACTATTGAGCGTATATTACCTATGTAGATTATAGACGTAAATATTGTTAACTTTGAATTGTCAATGGTCATCCTTGTGTATATGCATGGTGCAATCCCATAACTACATTGAACTTGATTATTTCAAATGTTCCTTGAGTTTATTTTGACGAAACATAAAACTAAAAAATAAAGGGTATTGTGAAAAAAAAAACACAACTCGAGTGCAATAAAACAAAACGAAAAGAGAAGGAGCTTCAAACACGGATAAAAAAGTCCGCAAAGGGCGCTTTGCACTTGCACCTACCAGCCAAGTTGGGGCCCGTTCGGTTAAGAAAAAAAAAAGAAAAAAGAAAACACTCCCAGCGGCCTCCACGAACGCATCAACCGCAGCAACAAACAGAAAACGAAGCCGCGTCCTCCCTTCCAGCTTTCCAGGGCTCCATCGGGTCTATCCCCATCTCCCGTTTCCTCTCCCACATCGCCGCCACCGTGGTTGACCTTGGCGGCCACCGCCGGCGAGGACCCACCTCGCCGGGCACCGCACTTATCCCTTCTTACTCGTCCCTCCGTCCTGCTCCTCGCGAGCTTCCGAGCCGCCGTCAGCCGCAGCCCCTTGGAACCCTAGATCTCCGATACCCCGAGCACGCGCCCGCCGCCGGGCCCTCCATCGGAATGCGTTGCGGTCTTCAGTAAGGTCCGGCGACCCAGGATCCAATTTCTCCCTGGCGCGGGAGTGAAGCGCCGCCGCGATGGCGATCCGCATCACCATGTCCTACTCGGGCTACGTGGCGCAGAACCTGGCCGCGTCCTTCGGTCTGCGCTGCACCTCTGCCGCGGCTGCCGGCGCTGGCGCTGCGCCGGGCGCAGGGTGCCGGTTCCTCCAGGACGCGATCTCCCGCCCGTTCTGCATCTTCGCCTCCTCCCACCGCGCCGACCACCACCATGACGCCGAGGATCACAACCACCCCAAGCCCAGGCCCAGGGCTCTATCAGCGACTGTCTCTGGGGGTAGCCACTCGCTGATACTATCGCCGTCGTGCTCCACGAAGGCGCCGGTGGATGATCCACCGGCGTCACTGGCCGTGGGGTTGCTATCCGTGCTCGTGTCCGGGATGGGTTCGACTGGCGGCATTGTAGGCGCTTGCTCTCTCTCGGCGTCACCGTCCGTATCAGCTGGGTTCAACCCTGCGGCACTCCTCCCATTCCTGCAGGCGACCAAGTGGCTTCCCTGTAGTGACATTGTCACTTCCAAGACCCACCGCAGCTCAGGGCGTCCAACAGGCACAGCAGGGGGTGCAGCTACCGCGCGGCCAGCACCTCGCAATCCTGCCCCTTCTCCTCGTCCTGCATCTGTGACACCCGTTCCCTCACCTGCTGTGGCTGCACCTTCCAGGGTGGCGATACAAACATTAGTTGGCAGCGGTGCTATTGCCCCTGGTTCAGCTGGTCTTGTCAGGAAGTCTGGCGCTAGTATTGCTGGTGCTGCTGGATCGAGCAGGAAGACCAGTTGGCTCTCGAGGTGGGTGAGCTCATGCTCGGATGATGCAAAGACTGTCTTTGCTGCTGTGACTGTTCCTCTGCTCTATAAATCATCCCTAGGTGAGCCGAGGTCCATCCCCACTAAGTCGATGTTCCCGACTTTTGATGTTGGTGATCGGATCCTTGCTGAGAAGGTATTGTTGATTCCCCAATGTTTGTATGTATTGCTGATGTTTGTCGGACGAACATTCACTAACCTGCACCTACTGTGATTATACAGGTTTCATATTATTTCCGTGAGCCTGAAATTTTGGATATTGTGATCTTTCGTGCACCTCCTGTCCTTCAAGTATGCTTTTATTCCTTTTCCTTTTCCCCATTTTTTCTTTGGTCCATATAATATGTTGCAATAATAAATTTCTTTCTCTAGGCATTGGGCTACAGCTCAAGTGATGTTTTCATCAAGAGAGTTGTGGCCAAGGGCGGGGACACTGTTGAAGTAAGCTTTTATCCCAATGGTAGTGACCTCTATTCATTTTTTTTCCCTATTGATTGGCGAAATTTTTATGATAGCTGCAAGTTGTAACTGTTGTTGCTCCCTATATTTAATAGGTGCGTGATGGGAAATTGTTGGTTAATGGAATAGTCCAGGATGAGAAATTTGTGCTGGAGGCAGCCGACTATGAAATGGATCCAATGGTACAAAAGCATCTCTTCTTACCACATACTACAAAACCTCCTCTATACTTCTTTCGTATACTAGATATCACCATTAGTTAGATTGTTGGACAAATTACAACAGATGCTATCGTGCTATAAGATGATGAAATGCTCAGATCTAATAACTTGGTTGTAGTATCTAAATTCAGCTGTGACCTGAATTTTTCTCTGATCAATATGTTGGTTCCTGTGGTGTAAACATGCTGACCAAGTGCTGCTGCTTTTGGCAGATTGTGCCTGAAGGATATGTGTTTGTACTGGGAGACAATAGAAACAACAGCTTCGATTCACATAACTGGTATGATGAGCCACTAGTAGAGAAATCAAGCTTCAGCATCTAACCCAAATTGCCACTACAACAGCTTATGCGCTATTATGTGCTGTGTTACTAGGGGACCACTTGCGGTGAAGCACATTCTTGGGAGATCTTTGCTTCGATACTGGCCTCCATCAAAGATATCAGATACCATATATGAGCAAGAGCAAGATATGGTGGCATGAACAGCAGGCATCTCCTAAGGCATATATGCTTTGTGTGGCAAATACCACATGGCAGATCTGGACAAATTTTTTGGCCCACAGCTTTATTGACAGCTGAGCCACATTTCTCTTGTTTTCTTATTTATTGGATGTCAGCCCGTGCCTCTTGCCCATTTGCAGCTCGGCTGACTGACTAGTTTTTCCCTGCCCTATGGGCAGGTGATTGTTTAAGGCAAGAATTCTTGTACTGTGTTGTACTGTGTAACCTATCCTATGAAGGAATCCATTATATTTGTTCATAAAAGTAGGTGAGTGAATGAAGGTTTAGTGCTGCATGGCAATTCTCTTGTGTTTCTGAAACAGGAGATGAATTATCTTATGTTCAGCTTACTAGTGCCCAGGACCATGATTCTTCCAGTTGTCAAATCAGATTAAGGCCACCATGGACCATGGTGATATCGAGATTTGGTGTATAGTGATTGGATTTTAAACTGTGAGGAACCCCAACAGTTGCAAGAATCCACATATTTTGCCTTAGTGCATTTTGGATCAATTCTTTTGCCATGTATGCTCTGTTTTGATTCGAAGTAATTAATGTGACAATCGTTGCTCTTCTATGCAGATTCTATATTGCCTTTCCTAATTTTATTGCCCAGTTTCTCTTTAAGCATGCGTATTGTTTTGAGCACATCATCAAAACAAATCAAAATTGTTTACATCTGATGCAGTACATGTTTTTGTTCTATAACTTGATTTCTCAATTTTAGTTTGACAGGTTCTGTCTGAATCAGGATTCTTGACCTGATAGGGGCAGGTGTGAATCTTTACCAAAGAAATATCACCGCCAGAAAATTGCTGGTAATGACTATAAATTCTAACAGTCTAGGCTGAAGTGAAAATAGAAGTCTGGGTATCATGGAACATAAAATTGAACAGGAGCGAGCAAAGTACCAAGGACAGATGTTGCATAAAGGGACTATAAACGTGGAAGACTCATACAGTTGCCACTTGCCAGAAGCAACACAAAATTTCAAGATGATGTTACAGCTGATTCCATTTTCAGATACACCTCAAGCCTAATGTAGTAGACACGAAATTGTTGTATATGTGCAATTCTATCAGTCCTATGAGAGGCAAATTAGAATAAAAAGATATCACCACTTGACGTCCAGCAACAGCGGTTCTGGTGGTAAAACTAGGGACAAAAACTTTGTGAAAGAAACATTTGAAGTCAGACTGCTCCAGGAAGAAGCCTCCACTATAGGAAACGGATTTCTGACCTTTTTCACAGAAATAGCCTTGAGCCTATCATCATTTTCCACCTTAGCTACAATGTCAAGTGTAACTCGATGAACCATAGGTTTCGTTTTCCACTCTGAAATATTTTCCAAGATGACATCATCTTCAAGTATATCTCGTTCAAGCTCCAAGCGGAACTTTACCAATGGTACTGATGTCACTTTGGCTTCAATGAAGCGGATTGAGCCATTCTCCTGGTTTCTCTTGCTAAACCAAGTCCTCAAGTTCTTCTCAAGCCCTGTCAGTCTTTTGCTAATTGAGCAGAACAAACATACTGAGATCAACCGATTCGACATGTTCCCTTGACACTTGTCCGACATTAACTCCACAGTGTTATGTGACCTGACTAATGCTTTCACACGGCCTCCAGATGCATTGGTTTGATGCACAACAATTATGACCGATCCTACAACCCCCACTTGAAGTAAGGGGGCACATGTGTAGCTCAAAGACCACATTTGGCTTAGGTCATTGCTACTTGTCAACAAGCTTCCATTTGGTAACAAACCTATGCTGTGAGGATGGGTCAAGGAAACCTTCTGCGCGCCAATAACCTTTAGTGCGATGCCATCTGCCACAAGAATCTTCTTCAGCCTTGTATATGTGGCATTTCCCTGCATATGAGGCGCAATATAAGGTCATGCTACAATCAAGAGAAAACATAAAACATAAATC
Organism: Oropetium thomaeum; assembly: GCA_001182835.1. Lineage (NCBI taxonomy): Eukaryota > Viridiplantae > Streptophyta > Magnoliopsida > Poales > Poaceae > Oropetium > Oropetium thomaeum. The sequence goes on along the minus strand of LFJQ01000018.1, from coordinate 1,667,560 downwards.
TTCAAGTGCTGAGACAAGGGTACCCAAGAAACAATGAAAAAAAAATCAGAAAGAAAGAAAACAGATCTGAAGTTTATTGTAAATTACTGAATTATGATAAGATACAACTACCTGTGTTCCAAAATTTAAGCATTTGTAGCCATATACTAGATTCGGAGATGCTATGAATCTGGACACCCAGAAGCATGCATAGAAATGATTATATAATTTAACAGAGGAAGTAGCACAGGAGACAGAAGGTAGAAGTGGTTGAGTTCGCTAATATAGTTCACTGTTGAGTAACAATGGACACATATAACCAAGAGTTTGAAGGTTTTTTTCCCCTCAAGGTTAGCCTACGACAATTAAAAAGCGATTCTAACAGGACAAGGATTCAAAAAAAAAAAAATAGCTCAACTTCTGTACCAAAGTCCAAAAGAAGCATTTACAGCATTTAACTTGTATGCCTTGGGATAATGACACCAGGACATAAATTTGGTAATAACTTTCTTCAAGCCATGCAGTTCGCTCATCAGAACACCACTTGCAAAACCAAAATGTATTCTAAAAGAACAGTTAGACTTCACTACCATCCATCATCCATCAACTAACAACCAAAGTAAATCTGGAGGTCCAATTATCCTCATGTCCCTTTCCATTCCAACAAAGCAACAAGTATAGCCTGTAACTGCAACCAAATTATGTGGCAAACCAGAACAAAATCTGTATTCTGCTACACCGGTTACCCAACTAATCTAAGGATGTTAAGGTTTATTCTCCATCTCAAAAAAATCAAATAACTACATTTGAATAACTAATAAAATAGATAACAAATTTTGTATGTCAACCAGAAGTTTCCATATTACATACAGCAATTTAGATGCACGCTATATTAAACTTTAGTTATCATTCAACATACAAAAGTTCGATAGTTGTTTGTCCATCCAATAGAGTCAAACTAGGACAGTAGTACCAGCAATTTTTGAGAAACAAATGGTGCACTTTGGTCCGTCTATTTCTACATGGAGAAAGAAACAAATACAGGGATCGAGGGATCCGAACTGATTTATTATGCAATTATAGCACGCCAGCAAGCAATCTAAAGTCATCAGCAACACTAGAAAAGGGAGAGGAGAACATCTAGATGTAATTGTACTGCTACTATAGTTTCACGTGGTGATCGAAACTAACATTAAAGCTCAGAACAACCTGCAGTTCGCCACACAAGCCAGTAGTACTACCTAACCCTACTTTGAAGCAAACCAATCGGATGCAAAATCGGGAGCAGCAAAAGGTCAAAGTCAACCCACTCACCGGCGATAACCGGAGCTCGACGACTTCTCCGTCCTCGCCGCCAGCGATTCTTACCTCCACTGGCCCGACAAGCTCCAGGTCCCTCACTCCATGCTCGAACCCGACTGCGCCGTCGGCGGGGACGATGTCGATCCCGTCTGGCCCGTCCACCTCCTCAACCGCGGGCGTGGCGGGGTGCCTCCACTCCACCGCCTCGTCCGAAAACCGAGCCACCGCCGTCGCCCCGCCCGCCCGCGCGCGGAACTCGTACCGCTGCACTTCGCCGACGCGGATGGAGTCGGGGTCGAGCGGCCAGACCCTAACATCGGCGTCCGGGTCCCAGTCGTACTTCTCAGACACGGCGTCTACGACCTCCTCGAGGAAGGTGGGCTCCGGGGCCGGCTCCTCCGGTTCCAGGTCGTTGGCCGTGGAGGCGTCGGTGGTGGAGACGTTGGAGGAAGCGGAGAACGAGGCGGCGTCAGACGGGCAAGGGGAGCAGAGGAGGAGCGCCAGGAAGAGGAGTGAGATGAGGGCAAGGACCGAAGAGGCCATGGGGGCCGGAATCCGGATGCTTGGGTTCACCTTCCCCCGAAGGGATCTCCTCGCGGAAGCAATAATCGAGACGATGATGCCGGTGGGTGCACGCTCGAGGTCGAGGTCGAGGCCGGGGGTGGTTAGCGCGTAAGCCTGAGAGTGGGCCGGCGGACAAAATTATTATTCAGCTGAGGACGCTAAGAATTTATCTATACAACTTGATGATGATGATGATGGCCAAAGTATAGCGACGCCACAAGCCGAGTGACGATGTCTCTGTTTGCTTCACAGACAACGCAATCAGCAGTACCATGTTCAAGAACACGATACAATGCAATTTTAACATTATATCATGAGACGATCTCTGGCACAAAGGAAACCACACTCCATTGACTAGACCGAACTTGAATTCTCTAGTGCAGTCGACGACAAACATCGAAGACGCGCACCATGTTCCACCCGATGCAAGGAGTTGGGAGCCACGTCACGATCGCATCCATGAAATTGCCGCGTCACTGGCAAACTAGACTTTCGCCAAAAACCGGACCTGTTCACAGAACAGCAGCTGAAGAGAAAACCAAAAGAAAATCAGAAGAAGATCATACACAATAAAGTTGCCTGTAATTTACAAGCAATCAGCATCCAGCGGAGCGATTGGTGCAGATCAAACTTCTAAGAGCCACACGGCGGGAGTGATAGCCACAGCTACATGGAGATGGACATTAGCTATGGAGCTCGGACCTAAATATCCTTTTGAGGGTGCACATATGTCTAGCTACACAAGTTGGACTCTTTCATGCCAATTCGGTTGCCTATGTCTTCTTCACGTAGAAACTAGCTGTTGCTAATAGGTTTATGTTTTTATTGTTAAAAAAGTGACTCTTGACAGTGCAGACAATCGATTTTTTTTTCTTTGCTTTGGCAGCTAATTCGAACGAAGAGTAGTCATTTACCTTTGTTTCTTGAGTTGTCTTTTTGCTTAATGCAACTCCCTGACGGTTCTGCATTTTTTACTATCCATGGATGACTCATAATGTCTTTAAGAGAAAGCCTCTTGCTTGAATCCTTCACTAAAAGCTATATATACAATCAGAAAAGTCAATAATCCAACAACTGTAAATAATATCATGCAATATACCTTTTAGAAGTTACCTTGGAAATTAGATCCTTAGCCTGTGGAGATATATAGTGAGTTGAAGGAAACGTCAGATCCACGTTAAGGATCCTGCTCGAAATTCATGTGGCACGGATGTAAGGAAAGAGGAGAATGGCAAACAAAACATAATGCCTCGACCTCGCCCTTACCTATTAAGGGTATCACCTTGTTCCTCTGCTTCAAAAGGTGGTTTACCATATAAGAACTCATAGCACAGTATTCCCAGAGTCCAGTTGTCAACAGCATGATCATGGGCTTTTTTCTCTACCATCTCTGGTGCCAGATAATCTATTGTGCCACACAGTGTGTGCCGTTTAGCATTTGATCGAACCGCCCATCCAAAATCTGCTATTTTAAGTCGACCCTGGAAAATGAAGCAAATTATCTTAACCAACACTCAGGATTTGATGCATTCAGGAGTAGGTGCCCTGACATCACCATATCGATTTTAATAAAAAAATTATATATATTGAGGTGGTAGCATAACTAAAAGCGTTATTTAATTATTAATAAGCACTGTGAATTTACCAGTTTTTTTAGCATTATAAGAATGAACAAGCAATTGCGTTATAATTTTAATAGTCAAGTTTTACACTCTGCACTTTTTACATGTATATGAATAGTAAATATATGTACGATGTTCACTTAGGAGAAAGAAATTAGTTCTGCAGTTGCGTTATGAAAGCAGTTATACTGTAGATTATATCAGTGAACCAACTTACTGCAAAGATTTTGTTAGAGTCTCTGATGTGTAGAAATAATACCATCAGCTACTAATATTATGGCAACAGTTTATAAATCCGGGCACTGCTCTCACGCAGAGTTTTCAGCAATAGCATGAAAATAATACTACCTCTGTTTTTTTATTGTTGACGTTTTTTAGTACAAATTTGTATAAGAAAGTGTCAACAATTAAAAAACAGAGGTAGTAACAGTATAAATAGCCCAAATGAAAGATGGTAGTAGAAACATTACAATATGAGGTCACTTAGCTGCATTGCATAAGCAAGAACCTACCTCAATGTCAAGTAGCAAATTCTCCGGCTTGATGTCTCTGTGGATGACGTGCTTCTTGTGGCAGTACTCCAATGCACAAGCAAGGCTCGCAACATACTAAAACAGAGGTTCAATGCAATCATAAAAGTAACAAATGAAAGGCAAATTAGAAGGAAAATGATGCATGTCTATGAAGTTCAGTGACTTGGAATGGCAATGCCAGCACAAGTTCTTCACCATTAGTGGCGTATCAGTTTACAAGATGATTTACTGTTTGAAAGAGATGCTATGGCTTTTCACATATCTATATTCAGATTCAGAAAGTAAACACAGTAGTGTGCATAATGACATGATGTCACAGTTTGTGGATGATCTTTTGCCTTGTGTATGTATAATGAAAATGCTTTTGAGCTCCAAATAAAACTTGTTGGAAAACAGGCAAGCACTCTAGAGCACAGATTGTTTGTACTGCGATGAAGCTGCAGCTTTTCTGGTTTTTCTCCGTAGCAAAGCAAAACGATCATGGTCTTAGCGGCCTCCAAAATTGTAGCATACGACCAGCACAATGCCATGGCCGTTACACCAATACTTCCCTAAAGACAGTAGGACTCAGCTGAACTAACTTTGACCTGAAACTAAACTGTTAACTGAAACTCGACTGAGCACTGAAACTAACTACGAAGCATATGACTTGCTGATAACACAACTTGCAACAAGATGACAGAATCATGTACATCAAAACCAGTCACAATCAAACAGCTTAAAATAATTGGCACAGCTGCAATAGGATTTTCAAATATCAAATACAAGATCACTACATCAACACTTTTGATTCAATGTAACAATTATTGATTCAGATTATAACCAATCATGGATGCAAAGTAAACCAACATGAATGTATCGGTAATTATAGGTTGGCACATTTCTAGGGACCAATCCATCCGGAAGCACAAATATTCGGAGTAAACAAGAGGTAGAGGTAATATAAGTAGGAGAAGGAGAAGGGGGAGCTTACGGTGGCGGCTACGTCCTCGCTGAAATGGCCAGCGGAGCGAAGGACCTTGAACAACTCGCCACGGGCCGCGTACTCGAGGACGAGGACGATGCGCTCTTCGTCGTGGAACCAGGCGAAGAGGCGGAGCACGTTGGGGTGGTCTAGGCAGCTCTGGATCTCGATCTCCCGCCGTATGTGTGCGTGGAATCGGTACTTGTTCAGCTTCTCCTTGAACATCACCTTGAGCGCAACCACGTACCCGCTCTGGATCGATCGCCGCGCGGAGAATATTAGCCCCCCCGAGGAGGACAGGTAAAAAATTGAGAAGAATCGGAGGAACTGGACGCTAGGGTTTCGAGGGCCGACCTTCTTCTCCCGGGCGAGGTAGACCTTGCCGAACTTTCCCTCGCCGATGTACTTGCCGATCTCGAAGTCCGACATGCTCCATTCCTCACGCTGCGCCATGGGAAGCGGGGGCGGGGCCGGGGCACTGCTGGATCAGGGACGACGGGAGAGGCGACGATTCTGGGACGAGACGCCGGCTAATCGGAGATTGAAGAAGGCGACGAGGGGGGTCGATTTGCGGCTCGAATTTTTGAAATGGGAGAGCGTTGGAACGTTGGGGGGTTGGGGGGGGGGGTGGGTGTTGCTTGCAGCGCCAGGCGGTGGCCGTCAAGCACTTGGATGAAAATCGTTCGACGGTTTTGCAGATGGGCTTCCAGCCTACTACTACTAGTCCAACAATATCTGGGCCCCTGCAGTGGCAAGCACAAATACGGGCCAGATCCGAAACGATCCATTTGGCTCTCCGGCCTACATATTCTCACGGGCCGAAGGGCACGATCATAGTGATCTCGTGAAGAAAAACTCCTTATGGTACATCTCCTTCTTGAGGCAGCAAAATAATTCTACCTCCGTTTTTTTGAATTTCGTGAACTAAGCCAGTGACAATATTTGAAAGATGAAGGTTGTACTAGTTAGTACGAAGTATTCATGCTGCTTGTGGTCTTGGTATGGAGACATAGAGGTTGAATCGGATTGTGCTGTTCAACAATTTGACGCTATTCAATGCGATAAAAAAATTGTTTGTTGCATCATCTTCGAAGTAACGCATATGTGTGATCTTCTCTTCTTCTTTTTTTCAGCCCTTGTATCTTTTCATTTTGTTTTCAGGAATATAATAGGATGAGCATGCTGCCTAGGACGACCCTGGTTTGGGTAACGGTTGTGCGCTCATTTATCAGCTCCATAATGCTCGGTCGTCGTCACATGGTACGGGAGTCAGATGATCAGAAAAGAGAGGGAAATAAGGTTTGATCGCGATCGAGACAGCATCTTAATTAGCAAGCACGCACCGAAATCCCCAACACGCTCATACTGAATATACTGGCAGACAGTAATCATGCCCCGCGCGCTTAACTAGGGCCTCTCGTCGATTGAACACGATCTTATTGATCGCCGTTCTTTTTACTACTAATAAACCCATCGATCGTGATCATAATGATCCACGCCGATCGACCGGCATCATCCGTGTTGTATATAGCTACTAGCTACTCGTAGCACTAGTACTACTAGTATAATATACAACGGCCGGATCCACGGCATCGCCTTGATCGATCCGTTATGGGCGCAATGCTGGTTTTACTATCCCATATTTATCCTCGTGCCGTCCGAGGCACTACACTATCTCTAACACTGTTGGTGGCGATATGATACGGCATTGATTTGGTCGTTGATTCCGTTCTGTCCTCGCACTGTCGCAGCACACCCACACACACACAAAGAAACACGCCGTACCCAAGCTGCACAGTGCCCTAGGCGTGCCGCTGCCCGCTGGTGATCGGTGACGATCGTCAGAATGCGATCGATTAAACAAAAAGATTGGGCGCCGATCTGACGCGTGAGAATGTTCTGCTTCGAGGGCGACGCCGACGCCGCCGATCGATGGACGGAGACGGAGAGAGAGAGGCAGGCAGGGTGGTGTCATGATGGCTGTTCCCTTCCCGATCGAATCTTTGTTGGCGCCTCTGGCAGAGAGCAGAGAGATCACCCATCGATCGGTGCTGGATTGGAAGCACTAGGTTTGTTCTCACTACCGAGCCCTGGCTCCTGCTACGTTGCTCTCTCTTCCCGGCGCGCGTAAACATTCCGAGAAATAAAGCGGCGCTGCTGCAGCTGCGGGACGATCTGGTAAAGCTGTGACGTATCCGGCCGGGCTCCCCTCCCATTGTTTAATTTAACTTGACGTGCGTCCTGATGCTCGTATGTAGTAATATTCCTCCTAGCAGAGCGGGTGGCGCGCGCCGTTATTTAAATGGGATGTCGAGAATAACGTGGTAGTAATAACGGAACGGAACAGTACGTACTGCTTTATTACGAAAAAAAAAAGAACAGGCATTGGATTTGGAGCAAGCTCACAACAAGGGATCCAGTAGAATGGAAACACCGAAAATATTCTATATACTGTGCTAGCAAGCAGTAGCAGATCGAGCGAGCACCTCGTTCTTGCATCACACAACAAGCGTGGTTCCGCCTCCGCGAGCTCAGCAAAACAGAGCCGGCGGGCCGGCAACAACCCGGGCAGCAGCAATAGTGAATAGCAGCAGCTTGGTGGTACAACACCCCCCCCCCCCCCCCACACACACACACACAGAACAGAATTTTTCAAGCGCGTGCCCTTTCGCACCTTTTTGAACGCAAGCTTAGCGCAGCGCGAAACGAATCCCGAGGTTGACCACCATCATCATGCCGAGTACAGGGAGGGACATGAACCCGGCCCACACCTTCCAGCTCTAATCTGCATGCACCACGCACAGACGCACTGCTGCGGTCTCCGTCGTCGTCGTCTTCGTGCCGTTCCGGTCTGGCCGGCCAGAAAAGACGCGGTGCCCCCACCCGCACCCGATATTCTCTCTCTTGACGTGCATGAATAATGCATCGAGCTGCGTGCGTGCACATCCCACCCATGACCCATCCAAGTGCTCAGCACTCTCACTCACTCACTCGCAAGGTGCAGGAGGCTTGGCGAAGAAGATGAGGAAGAGAAAAGGAGAGAGAGGAAAAAGCATGGAAGGGTAGAAGAGTTTGTTTCCTCATGTCCCGTCCTGTCATCCGGCGGCCGCGCGCGCGCGCGCGACGGTGACGGGGCATGGATAATTGGACAAACATGTGTTGCGTTGGCCGCCGGTACGAGGCGCCTCCTCACCATTATCCTGGCCCTGCACTCCTGCATGCCACAAGACGCTGCCCTGCCTGCACCCGTCCTTTCGGCCCGTCCATCCATCCATCCGACTCCGTCCGAGCATCTCTCTTTCCCGAACTCCGAAAGTGCGAGGACTGATGACAACGACGACGATCATCCAGGTTTCAGCGTGCCCAGACTCTGATACGTAACGTAGTACCGGGCGCTTTCCATCCTTACTCATTACTGGCACTACTATAGTACGGAGTAGTGCTAGTAGTATACCACTACACTAGCTATAGCCATCCATGATCCATCCATGATGATGACGACGCACTGCCGCAATTTCGGACCTTTTCCCATGTCCAGAATCCTCATTATTAGTCTTCAGTTTGGATCCATCGCTTTTATTAATTTGCCTTCATGCATTACATAGTAGTACTACTGAACGTACCTTTGTGCCATCCGAAAAATGCTTGGTGTGGCGTAATTAACTAAACAGACCCCTGGGCCCTGGCCCCTGCTGGGTCTCACAATAACATCAATCAAGAAGAATGTTTCCAGTAGTGTCTTGTAATGCATGAACGGAGAAAGAATATTTTCAGTGTGTAGAACCAAGAGCCAACAAGGAATCAGTGAACAGTGCGCCTAGTACGTGCTATGTAGAGAGAGAGCGTTGTTGGCAACGCAAGTGGATTCCTCAGTGTAGCGTGTACCATCATGACACGGAACGAGCTATAGCTAGAGGCTACTATACCACGCGAGCAGGAGGACGACACACAGCATCCGCGGCATGCAGGCGAGAGGCCCGCCGGGACGGGAAAGAGAATCTCTCGTCGATCGATCGCTGCCATGCATCGCATGATGCATATGATCGGTCGTGGCGGTGTCCGGGAGAAGAGAAGCAAGGACGATCGATCGATCGTCGTAGCCCGGGTTTCTAGGAGTCAATCGGCAGTCGTCGTCGCGGCACCTACGAACGAGGCTCGCTTTTTTCCCTAGCCTGCTAGCGCCTGCCTGCCTGCCTGCCTGTCGCTTTACCGCTTTGCGCTTGCCGGCCCTGCTGCTTGCTGTCCTGCGCCTTTGAGCTGAGCAGGGGTCGGCCCCGAACAGGGGCGGTCTCTCCTGGCAGCGCCGTGTCGACCGAGAGAGGGGGACGAGCGCGCCGCTCTCGGGTTGATGAGTCGGGTTGGATTGGATCAAATGAGAGCAGACGAGGCCTAGGCGCAGGAATCCGGGGGAGCGTGGGGCACCTGCACCACCACGCACGCACCAGGGGAATTCCCGCACCAGGCACCATTGGTTGGGGTCGTTTCCGGCCGCGCGCGCTGGACCGCCTGTCGGGTGCGGTTGGTTAACCCTCGGCTAGCTCTCCGGCCCGTTGCCGGCATGGCGCATGGGTGTTTTTCGCTGCGTCGCAGCGTAATTTGACTGGCGGGGGTACGGACGCTCGGTGCTGATCATTCGCGGCCGATCGACGAGTACTTTGTTTAATTGTTGTGGTGCGTCGCATGTGCCCAGCAGGTAGCCGGCAGATGAGATCATCATTCAGTTCGCTATTACTAGAGCATTGGCCGCCGGCGGCATAATGTTGTTACTGTGGTGAGCGGTGCGTTTTAGTCACGTTGATACTGTAAGCCCGAAGTGTGAAAACGCCAGCGCTACGGTTTTCCAGTGCTCCTAGCTACAGCAGCGTAGTGCCGTATTTATCCCCATTTTTCTGTATCGGTGTTGTGTCCGTGATGACGAGAGGCGTGCGTTACGAGTCGAGCAGGCTCGGCCCCACCCTCGGGCGTCGGGGGATGGGCCACCCTGTCATGCCGACCGACCGACCGACCGACCGAGACCCGGCGAGGCGACCAGTCCGGACGCGCTGTTCGCCCTTTGCAGGGGAGGGCGCGGAGAGGAGGATTCCAAATTTTCAATCCGCAGTGTGCCAGTGTACGAGAAAACATGCATGCATACGGGCAGCAGCCAGCACCAGCAGGTGAGAAGCACCCAAGCACAGTGCTACTACAAGCACAGACGTATGGGTACACCACGCGCGTGCCAACTCCTGCGCCTCAAATGTGCGTTTTGCCACGTCCAGACAAGGCCCCGCCTGTCTCGTGGTCGTGGATGGAGTGCTGGCGGTAGCAAACGTGAAATCGTTGCCACAGACCACAGTTTTACTTGGAGCTGCTCTGGCCCTATTACTTACTAGTACTAGTACGACGTGAGGTGATTGAGGAGCCCTATAATATGTGGACCTATATGTAACTGCATCAAAGTGCAGGGACGACATGTATACTTACTGTATATGGGGCAAAAAAATTCTCTTTGTGACATCAACTTCACAAGTAACCATAACAAGCAGTAGTAAAGGCCTTTCCACTACAGTAGCATGAGTTTTGAGTTAAAGAAATATAAAGCGCGCAGGATAACCCTGGTCAAAGCAGCATCTCAGACAAAAATCACTCTGTTCCTGAACCTTTTTGGTCGCGTGCCACCGATGCATTGCCCTTTTCCTTTCTTTCTTCACTCATCCACATCACGACATTCTCTCAAACACAATAATCTCGCATTCACTATTCGGATTCTTGTGACATCATCCGAGACGAGACGACTTTGGTAGTCTCAGCGGACTACACGGCGAAAAAACCTAAAACATCAGTCGTGTGCATGTTGCAGTGTGTTGAAGCCTAAGTGATGTGTGTTCTAAAGATTTCTATCACTTTAAGCTTTCCATAGCCTTTTTCCACATTTCTATAAGTGTTTGATTTTCAGGACTAATAATAGGTCACGTCACAAAGCGGGTAGCTACTGCCCAATACCAACGAGCCACGATTATATAGAATCTGCACTCTGTATTTGTTCTATGCTCAGCCTGTTCAACAAGCCAAATTGCGCAGACAGAGGCTGGTCGAGAGGGCGCTGTCATCTCCTCACGAGTGAGTCACGCAGCTCTGGACGTTCCCGGGAGAGTCAAAAGGCAATTCCAGCCGACCACGGTGCTGGGTGGGGGCGATCGTTGATAAGCAATTTCGCTCTCGCAAAATAAAACAAAAAAGTCACAGCTATCGCACGCGCAGCACCGTGGCAACGACACCTGGCCTTGTACGCTTGCGGCCTGTTCCATTGACTGACTGCATGATTGGGGACTCCCATCACAGTCCCACGGCCGGGGCCGGGGCCTTCTCGATCGATCAATTGCTGTTTGCTCCATCATGAAGAAGTAGACGTTCCTTTAATTATTTCTGCTTCATTAGAAAATTCTTGTCACGATTTGATCCCTATTCTTTCTGCTCTCTTGCTTCCTGCTGCGGTAATGTGCTGCTGAGCTTAGAGTTGGACTGCCTAATTCAGCATATACTACGCCGCGTGCATGCAGGTCCTAACGTACGTTACCACACAGTTGGCAGAGTGTGACTGTGACGCGTGGGCGCCACTCCGATCTACTATATACAAATGGTTATAAATGTATGGAGCCAAGCAAACACACGTCTCGCGTTTCCGTCACCCATACGTATACGTATTACATTTGTGTACTTTACACATTTCAAAAATCAACAGCACAAACGGATACAGTACCAATAGCGTATTAGTAGTCTTAGTAGTGTAATACTACTAATAAATATTACCTCTATTTTTTACTTATTAATATTTTCTAGTATAAATTTGTATTAAAAATATCAATAATAAAAAAAAGGAGGCAGTAAGGCATCCAGCAGCCAGAAGACCAATTTAGTCGTCAAACTTTTTCATGGGCCAGGGAAAAGGTCGCTTGGCCCTTGGATTTTAAAATGTGCAAATCTAGTCCCTCAAGGAACAACCGTTGTGATGAGCCTGACAGAAATTACAAACTCAGCAGGGTCCGCTTCAATCAAGCTTTCCTCAAAGTGTACAGTATAACATTTTTTTTTTTTTGATCTAAGTGCTATGAACATTGAATGAAAGGATCCTCAATTTCAGGTGCTTGAAAATTAGAACTTCATGAGATACATATATACTTCTCATGTTTTGAAGATGCATTTATTGAACTCAAAACAGAAACTTAGGGACCAAGATAGATAATAATGTAGTAGTAAAAGTGAACAATGATCACCTGCATATGGGTAGTACAAAAAAAAACAGAGGCCCTCCCCAAAGCAGAGACAACTTGGCCAGTTAGAACTAGATCATGGCAGCGCTCCAAAACCGTGTGAAACCCTACCACCATTCATCATTCCAAGGTACTCCTGCTGGCCCCCACATGCATCCTACTTAGTACTACTCCTAAAACCCTGGTTCTACCCACATGCAGCCAACAAAGTGTCCAAGGTAACTACAGATCAAGACAAAGATTAAACAGAGACAAAAGCCCAAGGCGCATGCAGAAATAGACCTAGCTCGATCAAATCCAAATCCAATCCATGGCATTATCTTTGTTCCTCTTCCTAATCAGCTCCATCCTCTTTATAAAACCCGACCCCCATCCCACCCAGTACCACTACCCCAACTCCACTGCACTCCTCATCATCCGATACAATCAAGCCTCAGAAAGCTACCTGACCACACTGCCTTTGCTATATCCAAGAAAGAGCCGTTCCTCTTCTGCTGCTTCAAGAAGCCTTTTGAAGCAGTTCAGCTTGAGGGCTTCATCACACCATCCATCATCACGATGATCCAAGAACTGCTAGGAGGTGCAGCCATGGACCAGCTGAAGAGCATGAACGACGGGAACCCGACGTCTCTGCCCATGCTTCTGCATCCCATCATCTCCAACCCTTCGCCCACGTCGTCGTCGTCGACCTCCTCGCTCTCGTCTGCGCAGCAGATGCAGCAGCGGTCGACTTCGGCCACGTCGTCGCCCCAGAGGCAAGGGCAGCAGCAGCAGGGGCCGGGAGGGGCGGTGGCGGAGCAGGCGCCGCTGCGGTGCCCTCGCTGCAACTCCTCAAACACCAAGTTCTGCTACTACAACAACTACAACCTCACCCAGCCGCGCCACTTCTGCAAGACGTGCCGCCGGTACTGGACCAAGGGAGGCGCGCTCCGCAACGTCCCCATAGGCGGAGGCTGCCGCAAGCCTCGTCCCATGCCGACGCCCGCCACAAAGCCGGCCATCTCCTGCAAGGCCGTGGGCGCGGCGGGGCCGCAGCTCGGTTTGGGCGTGGGCCTGGGGATGGGCGGCGGCGCCTGCCCCGTCCCCTGGGCCACCTCGCAGCAGGCTGCCGCCGCGCAGCTCATGGCGCTGCTCAACAGCGCCAGGGGCGGCGGTAGCAATGTGCAAAGGCTCCTTGGCCTCGACAACATGGGGCACCTACCGCTTCATGTGCTGCCGGGTGCCGGCAATCCCGCGGGGGGCGCGCCAGCATCGCTCTGGCCACCGTCGTCTGCACCGCGTCAGATCCCTGCGACACCGGTGCACTTGGACTCCCAGCTTGGCATGGGCCAACTGGGCCAGCACGACATGCTGGCAAACCTCGGGCTAAAGCTTCCACCGTCGTCGACATCGCCCGCGGCGGGGAGCTACTACAGCGACCAGCTGCATGCGGTTGTGAGCAGCAGCACGGGGCGCGCTCACGAGTTCGATGCGGCCGCCGCCACGTCCTTGCCCTGCAATACCACGGTCACCTCCCTCCCGCCGGCCGTGTCGAGCGTCTCAGCGGCGCTGAGTAGCGCTGCCACGGCCGGGCTGGACCTCCCATCGTCTGTCTCCCTCACCACGCCGGAGATGCAGTACTGGGCCGGCCCGACGGCGATGTCCATGGCGTGGCCGGACTTGCCCACCACCAATGGCGCGTTTCCATGAGAGCCAGTTCAGTCACAGACTCGCACTCTTGCAACTTGCATGACCCTAGCTAGTACGTACGTGATCTGTAGCTCGATCAGTCCCGTTTAGTGTGTGTGGTTTTTACAATGTTTGGAGTGAGACCGTTCAGAGGTTAACTACGGGTGTTTATTAATTACTTCTCTTTTAATCAGTGGAGGATTGGGAGCAAATTTTTTCTTGCTTTTTTAGTACCATATCATCTGAATTAATTTACCGTAGTGTAGTAGACGTACGTGATGATAACTTTTGTATTTGGTGTTTTCTTGTCAGATTTATCTATCGATCTGTGTGGTATAAAATCTTAAGGCATGATCAAGATTCATATATATTGCTGGATGATGGTGTTGATCTTGTTAAACATATATGGTTATCTTGTGTGTCACTTTAAGCTTACATTACACTACTTAGTACTTACTAGTAATAAGTATTAGAGTAGTTGATTTCTGCAAATTCGTTTTGGCATCCGATCGAGCTGCATGTTAATATTTCGCAAGTTGCAATTACATAAAAAACAATAAGTCTTGGTTTAATTTGTTGCCTCCTCACTTAGCCGGCCGTATCTTTATAAACATTAAGCGGGCGTTTTGTTATGGTTATGTATTGTTAGGTCTGTCTAAATTGGCATACGGTTCAGGTGAAAAAACGCAGGAAACGAAAAATAACACATGAAAAAAATGTTGGTAAGCTAGGAATTTTGGTCAAAATATATGCAACACATGCTAAATTCAGTTTCATTGCCAAAATGCAAAAAGTAAAACTTTTACCGGTGTTGCTACACGATGATACACGTACCCGAATGATAACACAAAATACACAGGATTTCAGAGCAAGAATGTGTATGCCTTCTCTCTGATTCTGATAATTAGTTGGCTGTTGCCAGAATCCTTCGTGACATAGCGTGCTTCCCTCCTAATCAGTTGCATCTCCATGTACCTCCTTTAATTTGTGTTGTGATGGTCGGCCAAACGAGAGGAAATACTGATATCATGCCCAACACACGATATGAGACGACAGCAACATCCATTTGTAGTATAGTACTACCGTTTTCTCTAATTAATCCATTTCAGAAACTTCATGATAATGTCCATCTGAATCAATGAATCAAATGGCTAGTTATAGTACGTCTACAACATGATTGGCGCATGATGTTGTGAGCACTGAAAAATGGGACTATCGTCGTTCGTCGTCATCATGTCCATGCAAAAAGCGCAGAAAAAAATGTTCTTGTTCAAACTCGCTCCTGACCATGTCCAGAACCTCCCTCACTCTTCAGGGCTCGATCAGGCTGCTGTCAGACCTGCACTGTGCAAGCTCTCTCGCTTCATCACTCCTTCCCTTTAAGCACGCACGATCTGCAAGAAGAAGAGCGAGCAGAGCAGTTTGTCTTCACTTTGAGGCAAGAACGCACCCCGCTCAGACTGAGGCGTCAGAATCATCAACCCCATATCGAAATCGGAACACACTGGTTCAGCCAAGTGCCCAGAAGGAAGATGGAAAAAAAAAAAGCACAGGACTGGCCGGCATGGAACTAAATTAACTAGGATGCATGCCACGCCAATGTGCTGTACAGTACCAGACCCGAGAGGCGAGACGTGCATGCATGGTGTGGCCTACGCTAGTCACTACTCCTAGCAGGAGAGAGAGACAGGGAGCAGCTAAAACGGCAGCGTGCAGGTGGATTCGATTCTCCAGCACAGTGCCCAACCAATGGCCGGGACGCAGGAGCTATCGAGCTCGCTGCCACTGACAGCTGCTGCGAGATGCAGCCTTGTGTGTATCCGGTTCTTGTTGGGGTTGGTGGAGAGAGAGAGAGAGAGATCAAGTCCATCCCATCCCTTCCCTTTTGTTTTGTCGCTGCCTCCCACGCAGTATGCATGCGTCCGTCCATCCGTCGCCTGAAATGCTCTTCGTACCAAGAGAGAGAAAGCGCAGTGCATTGCTTCACCTCAACAGTAGTAGACGCAGAGAGAGAGAGAGAGAGAGAGAGAGAGTACTCCGTAGCGTGCAGGGCAGCATGGTGGTGGGGGGTCGTCCTCGGAACACGCATGTAATATTCCATCTCGATGCGATGCAGCAGGGGGACGATCGAGAAGGGCCTCTCTCTGCGCCTGCGGCTATGCTATGCTATGCTAGCTTTGCTTTTCTAGAATAGAACCACCGGTCTTTTTTATCCTGTCCGGTCTCTTGCTTAGCGTTGTTTGCTTCTTCTCCCACGCCTCCCGCCCTGGATCACCCCAGTTTCCAGTCGGGTTCAGTAATCCTTTTTATTGGTTCTACAAGTAGTGGTCGTTTGTCTGTTTCCATCCGGCACAGTTTTTGTTACTCGCTTAATTCAGGCTTTAGTGCTAACGAGGTGAAATAGCTCCTAGCCACGAGTGGTTTACCAACATCGTCGAAACAGTGGTTTACCACAACGCTGTAACCGTTGGGCCAAACGAAAGGATGGATACAGGATCCAGAGGCCCACGCTCTATGAATGTCTTGGCGTGCAGCCCAACTCGACTAGGCCCATCATACGAGCAGAAGTGATGCCCTTTAAAAACCACGTTCTTACCTTTTGTTTTCTTGTTTTATTCGGTCACCGTTATTTCAGTTGAAGAAGCAAGCGATGGCAATGGTTTAGGGTTTGCCGGTGTTGTCGGGGTATGGAATTTCTTGCTGTTGGACTTAGGAAAGAAGCGCAAGGATGGAAGAATGGCCCGAGGGTGGTGGTGACTGGTAGGAGAGAGGCTAAGGTGTCTCTGTGTGTGTTTATGTGTGTGTATGTGTGGAGGGAGGTTCACGTGGCACGATGTGGTGAGGAGGTATAGAAAAGTGGAAAAATTAAAAGAAAGTTATGGTCTTTTAAGCAATTTCACTAGGAGAGCTACTTCCCATAAATTTAGAAAAAGTTGAGGGCAAAAGGATATATCTCAGAGATCAAACAGCGTTACACCTTTTTAAACGGAAATAACACTTTTTCTTAACAGAAACAAAACAGTAAACATGGACTTTATGCAGAAGTACTACAACTGGGCTGCATTTGATGCGCCTCAGCCCACTAGTGATCTAGGACGTATAAAAGGGAGAGGGTAGGGGAGCATTATGATTGAACCCTAATCCCGCCCCCATGCACCCTGGCCATGCCCCCGACGCGTGTTCATCGCCATTCCCCTCCTCCTTCAAAACCCATTATGTCGGTTCACCCCACCCTCCATGGCACTGCGCCTTCACTCACGACACCCCGCGTGAGGCCCCACTTGCCACCACGTCTCGGCCAATAAGGCCCATCTAAGTTGGTGGTCCATGGCCTGTTGGCAGACCGATGTACGACGGCTATGTGTCCCTCTGGGAGGTGGGGATTCAGACGTCAATGTACCCGCCAGGTCCCGATTTCTCTCGTTGTTGCCTTTCCATCCTGCTTGAACTTTGCAATACCTTCAACCTTAGACTACTAGCTTCCGTGTGGGATTATTCTATATTTTGATGGAATTAGCAAATTTTATTCCAATTGATTTCAACCTTTTTGATCCGGCGATGACATCAGCATGTCAATTTCTTGTCCCCAAAATTAGTAACCTTTCAATTAATGCATATTTTTGGTAAAGGAATTGTTATATTTCGATCACAAAAATTAACAAATCTTTGATTGATTTTCTATTTTGGGGTCAGAGACGGTGACAATGATGCCACTTTTGGTAATTAAGGATTAGCATGGCGAATGATGTAGGGGTGGAAACAATAGCGGTAACACCACTAGGGACAATGGCTGGAGGACCGAGACGGGGGGGGGGGCATGAAAAACCATGGTGATGGTGTTGTGTGGTGCTACGGACAGCAGAGGCTTGAGGGTGGATGAGAGGTGGGCTTGATCCTAAGAATTTAAAGACCCAAGGGAGGGGTGGTGGAGTTGGTGGTGGCTAGATGGGAGATGTCGGCTACCTTGTTGTGGCTTGTATTCTAGATTTTAATGCCGAGTTCAGGGAAAGGCGAAGGTCGAGGTGGGTGGGGTGGCACGGCGTGTGAGGGTGCATTCGACATCTCGAGGCCATCACAGTCGATGGCTGGATTGGGAAGGGCGAAGAGTTGAAGTGGTTGAGGATGAAGATTACTCGCTTTTAGAAAACTCTAAGAGTGATCAAAATTACGGATGGCAACGGGTCGGTTCAGGTAAAAAACGGCACCCATACTTGCACCCGCGGGTAGAAAATGGCACCCACACATGCACCCACGGGTGAAAAATGGCATCCACACTAGTACCCGTAGGGTTTCAGGTGTCTGTTGGATTTTGATAGAATATGTATGAAACAATATTTTAAATAAATATATAAAATAAGTAATGTAAAGGCATACTTACGTATTGATTAATACATTATTAACCTTTCATTTTTAATATTAACTTTTATTTAACATATATTTATATTAATAAATAATAATAATTAAAGGATAATGGTTTAATATATAGGTCGAGTCGGGTGCGGTGGCACCCGCGGGTCAAAAATATCACCCACACTCGCCAGGTGCGGGACCCCTAGAATTTTGGATCTGCAGGTAAAATTACGATCTCTAATCAAAATGGTCATAATTTTTGTCACCAATGATTAGAAGGCTCTTGCGTTACAGCATTAGGAGCCTTTGGAGAATCAGGTCCTTTTGTGTGAGGAGTCGCGGCAACATCTAGGAAACACTAGTAATATTATAAAATCTTTTACCATTATGATCTTGATTTTGAAAAACTTTGGGTCAAATTTGAAAAAAGGTGTTTTCTTAAGAAAAAATTGACACATAAAATTATGTAATTCAAAAGTAGACATGCAAATGGTGCAAATTTTGAGGCAAAGGGTTACTACCTCCATGTTTCTGTTGGCGTATTTGACTTCTAACATCAACTTTGACCTTTTGTTTTTTACGAGATAATTGAAATATGTAAACTTATAAGTAGTGGTTCATATACTAAATCTAGTCAAAGCTAAATATTTTATTTATCATACTTGTTTGAATAAAATAAATGATCAAAGGTGACATTAGAAGACAGATGTCTCAACAATTAAATCGGAGGGTAGTATCCCTAAAGAAAAAAAAAACTGGAGGAGTATAATGTAAGAACTGTAAAAATACTAAGAATTGAAGTGCCGTATAATTTGCTGGCATAAACAAACCTTCCCAAAGTTGATCAGAAGCGGAAAGGTGAGATTCATTAGACAATTGAAGGCGGTGACATGCTTTGTTCTTCTTAGTTTATTAGTAGTTCTATTAAAGTGACATATTTTGTCTACTTGAGATGAATCCCTCAGTAAAGGTGGATTTCACTGAACCGACAAGGATTCCATTTCTTTTCCTTTTTCTTTTTGTGTGTCCAATACACACGTGTCCTGAAATCCGAAAAGTACGCACCCATGCGAATGTGCCCCTAGCACATGAAAATGAGAAAGTTACCCAACACACAACTCAGGCACGAGAAAGGAAGAAGGGGAGGCATGTTTTCTATGGGTCTATAGGAGCAAAACCCAGTTGTTTTACAACAACATTCCATGGAACAGGGTTACGTTCCATTTTCAAGAAACCGGACAAAATACAGAACGATTTTCACAAAAGGATGCTAGTTCTTTGACAAGTACATTACACCAGGGCATCCTTGAGCCTGATTGTCTCTGGTGGATCAGAAATTACATTCACATTGCATACACGATCTCAATTGTCTCTGATGGATCAGAAATTACATTCACATTGCATACACGATCTCACCACTGCTGTCAACATCAAGATCAGAGTCGGACTCGAGGTCATCCATGTCATCATCCATGTCCATCTCCAGTCCACCAGCTATAACGTTTATGCTTCGAGAACAAGCAGGTGGTATGGTGGCCTCTGTCAAAATTTGCATGATCTGATCCATGGTCTGCATCGGCTGATCTGGCTCCTCGTACTGGTTGCTCATGCTATCGTCATCCATCAAATCAGCAGGGAAGTTCTTCAAGAACCAACTATGGTTTCGGATTTCAGGAATCGTGATACGCTGCAACAAAATGTCAAAGTACAAACTGTTACAATTAAAGTCGAAATAGCGTATACAGAAGTGTCATAAACATTTACAGATGAATAAAATAAAGAACAGAAAAGAAGTCCAGTGTTATAAATTAACTACAGGCTTATTAGATTCCTTCCAAACCACATCAGCATGAATTACTTTTGTCAAGCACATATGACAGCATTGCATGGGTTATTCTCTATAAAACAAAACGCATGGGGGGTACGTACCCCCAACAGTCAGAGCTGGGCTTCGGTTCCTGGTTTGCCATATCCACCGCCAACTGAAGCAGCGAACTCAGGTGAATGGTCGTGTAGGTGCTACTGTAGCAGAATACTCTGCTGCCATCGTCGAGTACTTGACGGCAGAGATCCTGGCTGGAAATGCAAGGATCTTAAGGTGAAGTGTATCACCCCTCACCACCTGCAGCTGGCTATCCGTGGAGATGAGGAGCTTGACAATCTCATCAAGGGCACCATCGCTGGCGGTGGTGTCATCTATCGAGTTTCATAGACGTACCAACTCACCCAAAAGCAAGCTGAAAGGGGAAAGATGGGCAATCCATTTTTACTTGAACAAGTGTAGTATCCACTTTTTGGGGCATTCATGTTCTACACTGCCACTCCTGCCATGTCGGGATCCAGTTCCTGTTGGCCGTATCCACCACCAACAGAACCAGCAAACTAAGGCGAATGGCCATGTTGGTGCTACTGCAGCAGTCTACTCTGCTACCATCCTGGAGTACTTGATGGCAGAGGTTCTAGAGCTTGCTGGCAATGCTAGCAAAGATCCTAAGGTGAAGCGTATCACCCCTCGCCACCTGCAGCTGGCTATCCCTGGATATGAGGAGCTCGACACCCTCATCAAAGGTACCATCACCGGCAGGGGTGTCATCAATCGAGTTTCATGCACCTATCAACTCACTCAAAAGCCTATGTTGATGGGAAAAGCTGAGTGATCCCAAAGTGTCATATCCAATTTTGGGGCTTACAAATTTTAGTGTTCTACACTCTTTGGGACACAGACCCTGAATGAAGCAACTCCTCCCACGCGGGTCTTCAGTTCCTAATGGCCGTATCCACCGCCAACTGAAGCAGCAAACTAAGACGAATGGTCGTTGTAAACGTGGTCAACTGTAACATCCCAAAATTTTAATCAAATTAACAGTTCAAATTTTAAACAAAAATCTACCGCGTAAAATAATATTTCTATCACCGCATCTTTTATTCCTACAAAATCCTGCCATTTCATCCATTTAATTCCTTTCACTTGTTCCCCGTCTCGACGCACGCGTCTGACCGCGTCGCGTAGAACACGCCGCTTTGAACCGACAACCGTTCTTCACCACAAAATCCTCCATCGCCCTTTATCGCACAGCACGTGAATAAAGTTACTACCGTCTCGATTGCTTTTACCACAGCTAGGCCCTTCTTTTTGCTCTAAACAGTTTCATCAGTCACTCGATGCGTCTTCTTTAACCCAGCAAAGCACGCGTGACTGCCTGCTTGGTACTGCCAACCTCTGAGCCATCGACAAAAACTACGACCCGACGACCACCGCCACCACCTGCCTCTGCTTGAGCCGTCTTCTCACCATAAGCGCGCAAGCAACGCCATCACTCCGCCTCGACGCTCGCGCCGGCCTCACTCGTCACGACGACGACACAGTCGAGTTAGGCAGCCGTTCCGTCACTTCACCATTGAAGCTGCTCGCAGCTACCACCTCACCGTAGTCCGCAAACAACGCTGCCCGCACGTCGCCTTACCTCCCCTCCGCCTCGGTGCTCGTGCTTGTCGAGCCTATCGCTTGCACGGATGACGACCCGAGCACAGCAACGTTCGGCAGCCGTCACTCCACCATTAATCCACCGAGCTACCTCCAACACCCACCTCTCCTCTTCCGCCTATAAAAGGGGCTCTGCGAGCTTCACCTCCCTCACCTCCGGCGAGCCGCGCCCACAGGTGAGCCCCCCATGGCTGTCTGTTCCTCCGCTCCCGAGCTCCATACCCATGGGCGACCTCCCCCGTGGCAAACCCATCTCCCCGCCTTCAATCCCCAAAATCCCACCACAAATGGATGCGCGAGGTCGAGAGCCTCCGTTTCCCCAACCTCCCGGCCTCCATCTCCCTCTCCCTCCCCTTCGATCTGAGCTCCCATGGCCACCAATGGAAAACAGGAAGGGAGGAGGAAAAACGCTCCTGTGTCGTGCCTCTCTCTCTCTCTTTCCCGTAGACTCTATGTGGACAGGTCCTTAATCCTCCAGCTGGGCCAAGCCCCTGCGGCCCACTCACTATTGGCCCTTTGGGCTTGTCCGCAGACCAACAAAGCAGCCTGCTGCTCATTGCTCTTGTTATCTATTTTGTAATTATTCCCGACATCACGTTCAAAAATCCATATCTCACACATATGAACCCCGTTTGACCCGATCCTTTTTCCTAAATTCATCTGAAATCAATATCTATCCATTACAACCCTTTTCATAATTTTTTTAATTATTTTGATGCTGTTTGTATTTATTCATGCTTGTTTGTATTGTTTGTCGGTTGCGCGTCGTAGCGAACGGAGAAAACGAGAAGAACACGACCCAGAAGACGCCGCCTTCAACCCGGAGGGCGTCGACGACTCCAACGAAGGCAAGTCTCAATCCGTTTCCCTTTGATCATATTGGTCCTATGTTTTTAAATACCCGTAGCAGCCGTTTTAATTGCATGAAATGATTGACTGGTTTTGCGAAAACCTTTGTGATGAATGACCGGGATTAGTGAGCCATAGATTACCCAATCTACTTATTTCCTGATGAACCTAAACGGTCGCTCAGGTAATTTATTCATGTCTAGCGATATATTACCTTGTTTAGTTAAAATGTTTAGGACTGTGTTATCACTAATTATACTTATCACCATTAGATTTACAAAAGTGAAAAGTGTGTGTATTGGTGTCAGGAGATAGTGATTTCGGGATGGGATGGACTAATTAAGAAATGATTGAATGAAAGCGGGTTAGAGACGAGGCGATTAGGGTGGTTTGGTGATTAAGTGCTGCCTTTGTGGTGGACTTACTATTTTGGACATAAACGCTACCTTTGTGGTAGGTTTGGTGTGGAGATTATCGCCTCGGCTCGTATTAGGAAGAAGTTGGTGTGACATCCTACCTAGTCATTCCATGTACGACCACACTACCCTGTATGCGGCAAGGCTCAGTCTAAGTCCCACCAGGTAGTCTGTTAATCGCCCGGTGGCAGAGATGCAATGGGAGCCCATGGAGCAGGTGCATGTGGTGCAGACTTGGCGACCCGGTTTGACCTAGCCTTAGTGCAGGAACCTCTGGTTAACTCCCATGGCGATTAGTCGGGACGACGCTGTGATGGGTATTGGCTTTGTGAACCAGCTGTAAGACTTGTCGTACCAGCGACTGATCCAGGGAATGGTATAATAAAGTGTTTTTCGCACCGGGATTACCCGGGGCGCTTCATCAACATGGAGCGAATTGGGAAAGCACGGCGCACACAATACGGCGGCCTTCAGTTTCATTATATAGGGCAATATACAGATTATAACGGGAGAGTCCCGATATACAAGGAAAGATATAATACAAATATATACATTCCGTTAATAGACGTGTTGATGCTACAGAAGCAGTCTACTCTGCTGCCATCCTGGAGTACTTGACGGCAGGGCTCCTAGAACTGGCTGGAAATGCTAGCAAAGATCTCGAGGTTAAGTGTATCACCCCTTGCCACCTGCAGCGCGCTATCCTATACACTTTCTAGGGCATACGTATTTTAATGTTCAATACATTTTTGGGACAGGTAGCTTAAAATGACACTTTGATTGCCCAACATATTATTGATCACTAATCAGCAAATTGAGATAATGATAAACAATAACAGTGATATAAACACTGGTATCCTAGCCACGAACACCATCATATAGCATGACACAAATAAATATCTACATCAATACACATATGCAAATACTCAGGAAGAGAGATGTTTAGGCTGTTGTCTTCTACCATATAGGCTCAGAGATTCTAGGGAAAACTATGACATGGTGTTGATTTCTTTTTTTGTTATCTGAATTTAAGACAAACTCCAGGAAACAGAGAATACTTTATGTCATGCACATATATGAAATCAAAGCATGGTTTCACAAAAGTTATGATGACGAAGGACTAACCATAGCAGGATCACCAACAAATATTCTCGAAATTAGATGCCTGCACTCTGGTGATATGTTCACATTATCAGGAATTGAGTACTGAACATTCAAGATCCGCTGCAGCAAGACATCACTATCATTAGATTTTAGTTGAAGTGAGAGGATGCATAGGGCCAGAGAGATACAAACATGGAAGTAGGCAAAATATAGAAAAACAAGAAGAAATTGTGGTAACCTGAATTGTCTTGCGGAAGTTCTTAGGCTCTTCTGGGTCTTCAAAAGGATATGCACCAACTACCATAACATAGAGGGTTACACCACAAGACCATACATCAGCTATCTGTTCATGTCATAAAAAAGATCATCAGTATTGATAATGCTTTCCAAGTCCCAAACTATGTGACAACAAGAGAGTTACCACTTGTAACCAGAATACCTATTTGAATATTAATGGTATTAATGAGATAACTGTACCAATAACAGGAACAAAATGAAAAAAAAGAGACAAGTATACTTTGCAGTAGAGGTTTCCAAATTTGAGGCAATGACTTTCTCAAAATGCTCTTACTAGTATCTAATTGGTAATGTTATTAACAAGATAATAATACCAATAATAGGAACAAAATGAAAAAGGACAAGTAATGTGCATTGGACGCACGATAGTTTGGACCAAGAGACTGCCAAGTGTTCAGCAAGGCCTTGACATCAAGATAAAATCAACATAGCTTAAGTTTACGCCTGCAGGAATGTTTTAGAGTATTCTCGAGCAAAAGGAAAATTGTTTCTGTATATATGTACAATACAAAGTAATGGAGAATAGGAGACCACACAAAAAACCTCATGCTAGTCTGTTCATGGAACAATATGAACTAACAAATGCCTAGAGCATGAGTAACTTGCCATCATATTCTTGTTTCAACAGAATTAACATTAACAAATGTCTAGAGCATAAGTACCTTGCAATTATATTTTTTTTTTCAACAGAACTAAGAAATGTCTACAGCATAAGTACCTTGCCATTCTATTCTTTTTTTAACAGCACTAACAAATGTCTAGAGCATAAGTTCCTTGCCATCATATTATTTTTTCAATAGAACTAACAAATGTCTAGCGCATGAGTACCTTGCCATCATATTCTTTTTTCAACAGAACTTCAGGTGCAATATAAGCAGGTGTTCCAACAGTTGACTTTGGCTGTGAATGAAGAACTGAAGACTGCAAAAGATTAAGCACACGTTATTCATTTGAAAAAACTGACAAAGCTACAATACCATACTCATTCTATTGAAGATACATAGCAGTGATTAAGTTAAGTTTCCATTTAATCATAGGAGTGACAGCGTTTGACAGGTTATCACAGAAATATTATATGTAAAAAGATTAAATTATGTTGAGAGGAACCTTGGAATAGCCAAAGTCACATATCTTCAAGCGGGGTGCATCACTCCCGTCCAGCAGCGTGTTTTCCAGCTTTAGATCACGGTGACAAACTTGCTGGTAAATTGAGAATGGGGATAAGTCAAATTAATTCATAGAATGAAAAAAGAGTAATATGATTGAGAAGTCATTCAAAAAACTCGTACCATCGAATGGCAGTAGCTTACTCCTGAGATAAGCTGCTGGAAGAAGTAGCGTGCCTAAAATGATGCATATATATTCAGTTGATCTTTTCTTTTAAAAAAGAAGAGATGTATCAAAAAGACGACCAAAGAGTGAACACATACCTCATCTTCACTAAATCGCACATTTTTACATATTCTCTCAAAAAGCTCACCACCAGACGCATATTCCATCACAATAGCAAGATGGGTTGGCGTTAAAATGACCTACACATTCAAAAAATAAATATTGTTCCAGGAAAAAATTGATACTCGAAGACTTCAAGAAATACATGATTGCAACTTACTTCTTTAAACCTAATAATATTAGGATGCTTCAATGATCTATGGTTAATTATCTCGCGCTGGACATTCTCATCTATCTGTAAATGACAGTGGAGGTAATCTATATTAGAGAAGATCAAGGAGAAAAGGCTGTGTATTGATAACTGATAAGCACTAATAACTCGTAGGAGAACAAAAAAAAAAAAGAAAAAAAAAAGATGACTACAGAATACACACATACCAGCACAAATCATGCAAGATGGAATGAATACACACACGCACACGCACGCACACACATAAACTTGTGTGTGTGTACAAAAATAATTGAACTACAGTGCAGGTGTCACGTCTCCATAGACCACACTGATGTATGCACATATGTCGCGCACAAGCTCCATGTCCGGCATGTGACTCTGGTGAGAGCATATTAATTCGTTACAGGTATGCATAATGGATCAATGTGTGGTGCTGCTAGCATGTGACAACAAAAAAAAAAGTAATGCTAAATCCTAACAATTTTGGAAGAGAATCACACATCACACAACAACAACAGCAACCAAGCCTTTTAGTCTCAAAACAAGTTGGGGTACGCTAGAGATGAAACCCATGAGATGCAACACACAAAAAAAGACAAAGGAAAACAGGGAAGAAAAATAATGAAAGGAAGGAAAATCACACTTCCAAAAAAAAGAAAAACAAACTTAGGAGGTAATAAGTCAGCAATCTACTGAAATGAACGGTCTTTAGTTATTTTGGGGCACCGTAAAACTGACCTTCTACTATTATGAGTGAATTTTAATAAACCACGTTACTGCAAAGACATAGTTGTACGCACTGATTACAGCTGCTTCACTTCATCAACAAGCCAATAAAGGGCTTACATTCTAACATGGTTTTTATAGGTAAGAGTTTAATACTTGTATCGCTGTACCTCACTTCAAGTTGTATTCAGAGCATTCAACTTTGTCAGCCCCATTATGCAGTCAAAATAATGTGTCAGCTCTTTCACACCGCACAATTTTTTTATGACATTGGAATGTTCTGCGATCCCTGCCACAACAAAGCATTTTTTGGCACTTTACTCAGTTTAGAGTAATTTTTGTATAAACTAATCCATTTTATTGGTTACTAGGAACATATTTTTATTTAGAGTAAAGTGCACAATCAGTACCTAAACTTGTCAAGGTGTGTCACCTAGGTCCCTCAACTCCCAAAACGCGGATCTAGCCCCCTAAACTTGTCAATGTGTCATTTAGGTCCTCAAACTTACTATACAGTTTATTACAATCTATTTAGGTCTCTAAACTTGTAATAGTGTGTCATCTAGGTCATCTAACTTGTTAATTAGTTTACTCACGATCTAAATAATTTTAGTTAGCAATAATATGCCTACCTAATGTCTCTATCATGACCATATATCACTATGAATCACTATTAAGGGTATGAACTCATCATTTGCAATAGGGACTTTTTGAAGCTTCAATCGACGGCTACCTCCGCCCACATCGTGCCGCCTACGCCGTGAAGCTATGTTCGTAAGCAATGGCGCACCAAACACACCCCCAAGCCTCTGAGTCGGTGACCGCTGCCACGGCAGGTGATAACCGCCTTTCACGACACGCGGCGGCGCTTCGCCGCCGCGCCGTCGCCCACTGTGCACTGCTCATGCTCAGCTGTTACCCTCTATGCTTCGTCATCGTCTAAAACCCGGTCGGATTTCAGTCGATTGAGAAAGAGGATTCCCCTTTGTATTTTTACCATGTTATCGAAGTTAACAAGCAAAATTAAGATTCTTAAAATTAAACACCATAGCAAAATAGAAAAAAATCTCAATAATATATTTTTTTCATTTTTGACCTAGTATTTAACTTTAACAATCTGTGATTAAGAGAGAGATATGGTCATGATAATGACATCAAGTAGGCATATTAATACTAATAAAATTATTTGGATCGTAAGTAAACTAATTGGTAAGGTAGAGGACCTAGATGACACGCTGGGACAAGTTTGGAGACCTAAATAGATCGTTATAAACCATATAGCAAGTTTGGGGACCTAGATGACACACCTCAAAGTTTAGGTACCTGTTGTGTACTTTACTCTTTTATTTATTTTTCCAAAGGTTCAAGACATACCCTGACGCATCAAATATGGGGTATTGAGTCGTGGAAAAGGGTAGTACCTAGAACAAGTGAGACCATTCATTTCTTTCGGCCAAATCACATGCCATTACTTTAATTCCTGAGCAACCATGCCATTTATAAGAAGACATAACCTGGTTGGTATAAACAAGCAGTTGGCATAGATCCACAAGGATGGCCAGATTTTACATCTAATCAATGCATCGCTGTCTCATATCATATGCTAAGAGTGAAAACAGATATATGGCTCCAGCTGGCACAGGCACAGGACAAGCATACTCCCCAAAAGCCAATGATTCTGGTCTTTCAAACAGTATCTTCGAACATATACTATTTGGATTCAACGAAATGGAAGCAGCCACTTCAAAACAAGGAAACCTATTCATGCGAGACGCAAAATGGGAAAACCTGTTTCAGGGCTCCCTATGTCCACATTTCTGCCACATCACACCAAATATCTACTAAATGTGCATAAAATAAATAAATCAAAATAGATATACTGTTACTAAATGACACGCAAGGTGAGAATTGTAAAAAAATGCGCAGCTCTCCGGTGTATTGTAGAAGAGGATTGTTAAAAAAAAAAATACCATACCACTAGCTATGAACTCGACAAATAATCAAACCATCAAGATCTTTGCTTTGGTGCATGCTGATACATAAGATTTAATGCTGTTAATCAAGTTCACAACTACCTCTGCCAGATAGTAATCAAGACATCAAAGATATTTGATGTTCCGTTTAATTAGATTAGACTAAGGATATTTGAAAATTCATAATAAATTAATAAGCATATATGCCTCATCAAACGAAATTAACAGCAAAAAATTACAGCTGATGAACACTAACAAATTAAATCAAGCCTAAAATTGACAATAAATTCCATCCTTGCGGCTGAATCAATGATCCCTAATCCATGAGACCAACAATCTGTATAACACTAAAGGATTCATCACTAACCGCGAGCAATCCAAATCGCGCAGGACCTTCCTACGCATACGCAGTCAGGCACCGACGGAAGAACCAGCTAACGTGAGGCCGAATCGATTGGTCAAACACAAGCAGCGTGCGGCGAACCATATCGAACCGAATACGGAAGGGAGAGGGGGATCAGCAGGCTACCTTCTCGCCGCGCTCGATGTACTTGACGGCGACGAGCTCCATGGTCCGGCGGTCCCGCATGAGGCGCGCGACACCGAAGTTGCCGGAGCCGATGTCGCGCACGAGCTCGTAGCGGTCGCTGTCGTGCATGATCGGCATGTCCATGCCCGGCCCCACAGTAAGCGCCGCCCGATCCGGCGCCGGCGCCGGCGCTGCCATGACCAGCGACGACGATCGACAGGAGGCTAGGGTTGCTAGGCTCCGGTAGCCCGAGGATCAAGACTCTGGCTCTCTGCTCCTTCCTCCTTGCTCCGTCCGCTCCCTCCTGCTCCTCTCTTCCCGAATCGGCGCGACAAGCTCGCTCGCTTTCCTCGATGAGTTGGTGATGTCACTAGCCGACCGGGAGAATGGAGGCCCTGTTTCTCTGGCTGTGAACCGTCTCGGTCTCGGCTCGCTGAGAGACTGTCGAATGAAGTGGGTCTTATGTCATCATATTTTTGGGACATGTCATAAATGGATATGCAGATAACTACTGGAGTACGTCGGTACAACTTCCTTTTATGAAACTTTAATCAAGTTAGTTTGTGTTTATCCACTGCCAAAAATGGGGATGCTTAGTTTATTGGCATTAAGAACAAAAAGGAAAGTATGCAGTAAGAAAAGAGAGGGGATTTCTGCTAAGTAGACAAAATGAGGAAAATGTAAATTTCTATAATAAAGAAAAGTGCTTAACCCATAATTAGAGAAGCAATATGGTTCTGACCTTTTAGGATTTTCACGGTCAAAAACGTGAAAAATACTATAACACACACAAAAAAAAAATTGTTGCTACACAAGTCATTAAACATCAACAAAGAAAACTTACAAAATATGTGCATAATTTATTAAAACATTTGACAAACTTACATGTGAAAAGACTACCCTTACCATAGCAATCCAGCCAATGTGAAGGCCCTCCGTTGCGAGCATATCGTTACACTACGTCAGATGCCTCTTGTGAAGTTGGTTCGCTTGTTGTGCCATGGGCTCTTGTCCTATATGGGAAAGGAGATCGGGCAGCCCTCGCTTCAGCTCTCGCTCCTTTACCGTAGTGTAAAACAAGCTAGAGGTTGCCATGAAGGTGTGTGCGGGAGTGGGAAGGAGGAATGACGTCATGAGTGAAAGGAGGAGGGATGGTGTTGCGTGGAGGATTGGGACGCGAAGTGGAGGCGGTCGCATACATGGGGAGAAAGGCGGCATGACGACGTGAGGATGGATCTTGTGATGACTGTACCATCTTTGGAGTGGAGTAATGCCTTGAAACCATTGTTACGGCGTGCTGTGGTGCGAGCAATGAAGGTGGTTTGCGCGGTGAAGAGAGAAGGAGAAAAAGTTGGGCGGAGGCTAGTGGCAATGGTTAACTTAGCGGCGCTGTGGTGGCGTGCGGCGTTAGGGTTACAACCTCCTCCTCCCCTTTTTATACTGGCCCGGGCTCGGAGCTGGGCCGAAGCCCATGTAGGACAACCCATTTTCCTTATGTTTTTTTTAAAGGATCCTACTTATTGTTTGTTACTGTTGAAATTGAATTATTACAGTTCTAAAACCTTTCGAGGAATAATTTACAAAAAAAACAAAACCTAACTTCAGCAATATAGGTATATCCTTTTAGAATTTTGACAATCTAAATCCCAAATATGCCACAACAACCAAAAGGGAATAATGGTCGCTGCACAAGCCATTAGAAAAACAAGAAAAGTTGGCAAAATGTGTGCATAATGTTATTAACACATACGAATTTGTTTATGAAAAAAATGTGATATACACACTTGGTGCTACTTCATTTGTGTGGACAGTTAAAAAAAAGTGACATATATACACATCACACCATAACTTTTGGTCCTACTTCATTTGTGGACTATTCCAACAAATAAAATGTAATTAACATACACACTATACCGTAGCTTGGTGTTGTTTCATCTGTGAGAACTATATTCAATGCTAAATTAGACTTCCATCATTGATAATGCTAGTAATAGATTAAAACTTGAGCTTTCTTCATTGATTCAAGAGGTATAGTCACTGGTGACATGAGTACAGGGACAATCTGAACGTTCAAAGCATTATACTAATCTCACCGTTTCCCATTTATTCATAATTTATTGATAAATACTGTATGAGAGCATCTCCAATAGATTAGCTAAACTATTAGCTAAATTTATATATTTTGCATTCTTTGTAAAATAAAATAGCTTCTCAAAAAGTGAGTTAATCCAATAGACTCTAAATCTTAACTCATTATATTCAACATATGCCATGTCATCTCTTGGATTGCTCGTCTCTCTTTGTTTTTCCTAAACACGATCAATTTATTTTCTCCTTGCTCCTACCGCCGGGTTGCATCATCTGGAGTACTAGTTTCATTACCAGATTCTGCTTACTAGCGTGGCTGCGACGAAGGACAGGAGCAGGTCAATGCGCTGTGGGCTGGGGCGTCACCCACGAACGGCCACGACAAGTGCCGCGGCAGCACATTCCGGAGCCGAAGCGTGAGCTTGCTCGCCGGCGACCAGCTGCCATAGCACAGGGACGAGGCGGCATGGGGCCATGGACATTGCGACGAAGGGGCGCCGGTCTTGCAATACGACGAGGATTGGGTACGCACAAGAGTGAGACAAGGGATGGAGCTAGGCGGGCACGGGAAAAGAGGGAAGCGAGTGCGGGGATGGTGAGGCAGCCGCGGGAAGGAGGAGATGGCGAGCCGCGTCGCTAGCCAAATTTGGATAGCGGAGAAACCGGGATGGCGAGCGAGTACAAAAGGCGAGGATGAAAGCGAGGCTGTTGAAAGTGTATTTTATCTTAGAATAGCTAAATTTAGCTTTACAAAATCGTTTAGCTCATCTGTTGGAGATGCTCTGACCTACCACGATTGCCTCGTGATATGTCATAGTATCCAATTTATCCCTAGCCACAGTGAGTATTTAGTTTCGTCTACTGTTGACGCCGTTCAGTGGACCACATCATTCCCCAGCCCAGCTTTATACATTCCCAAATCATAACAGGGTCGGCCCATATCACACGCTCAGTACATAAACATTTGGCAACGACCAGCCAAACAAAAGGAAAAGAATGGCAATGGCGCATGAAATTAATAATACTACTACAAGAAAAGCTTCATCAGCACTTTATAAGGCAAAAGAAAAAGAAAAGTGTCATTAACCATATGTTATGTTGAGAAAAGAAAAGAAAAAGTAAAACGCTGGAGAAGAATAACCTCAATTGCTGACATGTCCGCTACAAACAATTGCTACTATGCAGTAACTCTCTCCCTGACTATGTGTCATCATTTTCAGTATGTCATGCGTGCGATATGACAGAATGAAAACAGGAAAATGCGCTAAGATGGGGTTTGGCAAGAAGTTGGAAGAATAAACAGTTTTTTTTTACTGAAAATAAGCAGGATATCTTGTTTTTCCTCTTTGGGAAATGCGCCTTTATATGTGTTTCAAGATTGGTGCCCGCAGAAAAATAATTTTTGGAGCGATTCTGTTCGACGAGTCGACGACCGGGTTGCGCCGTTGAGGTGTTTCTCTAATTCTCTTCCCTTTTAGAAGACCAATCTTGTCGTGTCTTCCAACCTGTATCACACAGTCAGCACCACCGGAGAAAAACGCACACCAAATTCGCTTCTGATCCTTCTTTTGGTCGACCACCACATCAGCTGTGTGTCTCTGCATGAACAACAGAGACCGAGCCGGAATATCCCTTGGCCACATCGAGCGGCGAGTAGGGGGTGGGGGGTGGTCATCAACAGCCAACCAATGATAAGTAACCTAACCCATGCCATGCATTTCGTAATAAACTAACTGATCGTCTTCACACAATAGCCCGAGCACACCGCACCAGCAGGCACACATATCTTACAGCGAAAAGGACGCTCAGGAGATGCTGCAAGCAACAGCAAGAATATTCGCACGCCGAGCGCTCCCGTGTGAGCGAAGCGATGCTCGACGCTCAGAATCAGAGTAATCAATATCAATCCGTGGTCTTTTCCTTTCTATTTTTTCATGTGAGCCTCCCTCCGGCAAGGCGCGAGGCCGGCCGGTTCGTGCGCAGTCTATCTAATACTACTAACTCTAAAATGTTTCGAAGAGCCAACGACGACGCGTGCTTCTGAACGGGCCAGATTATACTAAAGTTGTGGATAAGCATTGGTTGCCAGAGACGATAGACTAGTTAATGATTGTTGACTCCCAATGGTAAGAGCAGTAGCAGCAGGGCATGCACGAGAAAACGACGTGCAACTTATCCGAGATGTACAGGTATCTAACTCGACGTGAACGGGCCAGCAAGCACTAAAGCACGACGACGCAGAAAATGGCAGGCGTAGAAGCAATATCATCGAAGAGCATCAAGAATAAAGATAGAAAAAGAAATGGTACTAATTCAGCTAGGGGGCCTGTATTCTCTCAATTAACATGAGAAGTGATACTCTTGATTTCCCTGGCCCTTTGATTCACCAGGTTCAGGGAAATCTGAACCTCAATTCTAGATAAGATGCTACAGTTTAAGTCTGTGAACCTGATGCTACAGCGTGGTTCATCTCAAAACTGCAGATTATCCAGGCAAAGTACGACTTTGAAAAATAAAGAGTTAACTGTAATGAGTGAATGGCTGATTGCCACACATGTATACAATTCTCAGGGCGAAAACTTGAGATCTGCCCGGGTAATAAAGTTAAAACAAAGCCTCATCATGGGAACTGATGATATCAGCTCTTCATGTACATCACAAACAACCCAACTCATGATCAGTTCATCTCTTGAGCTCTGATCGATCGGCGCCCAATCTCCCTGCATGCATGGCCAGGCTGCACTACTTGTAACCTCTCTCGGACTGATGAATCTGTTATTGCACAAAGCCGCAACGCTATCTCTCTACAGTTCTCAATGGATCCAATCCCCCACGAACAAAAACCTCAACAATCAGACTTGTCATCTTCGTCGCTGCTGCTGCTGCCGCTGTCGCCACCGCCGACAGTGGCAGCCGAGGCGGCTATGCCTGACCCTGAGCCGGAGAACTGAAGGGGGCCCTGAGGGGATCCGGACTGCGAGCTGCTTTGCTCCTTTGGAACCCAGAGACCACCCACCAGGACAACCTGCTGGCTTGTGGCACCACCAGGCGATCGTCGGTTGTGCAGACGGTATTTCTGAATTAGAAGAATGCATGATCCGAATTAGATTTTAGACAGGAGTTATATCCATATATTTAGGAAGAAAGAACTCTACATATATATGATGCATCTATAGGGCGAATAATTTGCTCACCTGGAGATGGCTTTTCACTTCGTCGTTTGTGAGCCCATCAACCTGCATCACCTCCCTGATCTGCTTTGGAGTTGCAACTGCAATCGTCACAGAACAAACAAGCAGACTGAGAACAATGTTCGTAGCACTCTTTTTACCAGAGAATAGTAACTGATTGTGTTTCAATAAAAGGTGAAATGATCGGTCACGCACGTAACGTACCTTGGGGACCGCCGAGTTGATGCAAAGCAGCGACAAACTGCCGGTGAAGCTCCGGGGACCAGCAACGCCTCGTCTTCCTTGCC
This sequence comes from Oropetium thomaeum, assembly GCA_001182835.1. NCBI lineage: Eukaryota > Viridiplantae > Streptophyta > Magnoliopsida > Poales > Poaceae > Oropetium > Oropetium thomaeum. The sequence continues at coordinate 1,632,760 of LFJQ01000018.1, read as the reverse complement.
GCCTGCTGTTGCTGCTGAGTTTGAGAGTGCAAGCTGAGGGCCGGGGCAGACGGTGGCATGGTTGCGGCGAACCTTGCAGCCAACATGCTCTGCCGACGTTGTTCATCACCATCAGGAACCGGAGAAAGAGGCCTCTTGGCGATCGGAGAGAGCACCGGCAAACCAGGCAGTCCGACAACCTTGTCCTGGGTTCTGAAGTATGACGGCGGCGGGGGCGGTACAGCTGCCACGGCCTTTAGAGGCAAGGGCGCGCCACGGAGTAATTTCGGCTCCGGCGAGGTGATCTCACTCTGCTGCTCCTTATCAGACTGTGGACAGATAAATACAAATGCGTATCTTCAATCTCAGCACAAAGAAAATATGGAGTTTCAGAAGATACACGCAATTCGAACAAAAAAAAAACAATAGTCTGGTACCGTAAAAGTTGCACGGATTTCATACCTCCTCCGATTTGGCTTCGCTGTCCACCCACAGCTGCGCCGTGCTCATCCATTTCCTCTTATCGCTGTCGTCCGCTTTGGCCACGACGTCTCCACCTCTCTTCACAGCCTCTTCCTTCAACTCCTCAATCACTGCATGACAGACGCGCGTCAGCGAACGGCACAGCGGAGAAGAAACAACATCGAAAGTGGAGGCGCGTATGTGTATATGAGCCGAGAAGAGGAGGTCTCTTTTAATTTCTTACCGTCGGCGAGGAGGCGCACGCATAGCGGGAGCTCGCGCCTGAACACCTCGATCTTTTGGCGCTCCTCTTCAAGGCTCCTGATGCAGGCGTCCACCGCCGCTGGGCCTCCCTTCGCCGCCGCCGCCGCCGCCATACGGCCGGCGCTCCGCGCGGCGAAGAGGCTCAGGTCGAGCCCCAGATCCAGCCCCATGCCGATCTCTCCTACGTCGAGCCCCATGCACGCAAACAAGGACACGCACCACCAAGAATCTTCTCGCGGAATCAGCGGCCGGAAGGCAAGAACACGCGAACAGGGAAAGAAGGAGAAGGCGGTGGGTCGGTTGGGTGTGACTGGAGAGGGATCTGGATTCAGGAGGTGCGCCCGGCCGGGCATATATAGACGGGCAGCGGCGGGCGGGGGGAATGGAATCTGCGAGCTGGACCGCAGGAAGGGAGGTGAGAGAGAAGTGAGACCACGCGGCGCGTGGGGTGGGTGGGCGCGCTGCGTTGCCGATTCCTCACGTCGCGTCCAGCGCGGCAACCTCGCAGTAACGGATGGGTGCGGCGCGGCCTCGAGTTACCGCTTCTCTCGCTCTCGGGTCTCGTGATCTTTCTATTTATCGCTCTGGTCCAACACCCTTAATTACAGCTCTTTTGTTGTAAACAACCTTAAGATTTGTTTTTTTACACTTGCTGTATGGTTCCTGACCATTTTTAACCTTACGTTCCGTGCAAGTAACAGACGTGTTTAAGGTCATCTCAGCACTCAGCAGCCTTAACCTTGCGTGTGCAAATGAAATTCTGCGTGGAGGATCATGATGATTCTTCGTCGTTCTCCCTGGCAAGTGAGGCCCATTGATTTGGGTGTCGGATTGATTTTTGGATTGATTCGTCGCTAATACACCCACACAAAAAAGTCCATGATATCATGAAGTGGATATACACGTCCCCATTGAATACATAACTGTTTTTGTAATTCTGAAAACACAAATGTTTCATTGTGGATTTTAGTGCTTTCATTCCATGTTAAATCATTCTCATTCCTTAATAGGGTCGTCCTTTCTTCAACAACTGATTTTTAGTGTCATATTTGATGACTGCTTTATCTAAAATATTAATTCAAATGTACAAAGCTATAAACCATATATTAAATATGTTTTGTGATAAAATCAAATATAATAACATATATAATATTTACTATATTTGTTTGATAAACCAAACGTTAAAGATTACTCAAAAATTATAATAAATGACATGACAGGTACAACAACTTGTATCATGGTTGCAAATAGATCACGTTTCTTGTAAGATATTCGTATCGATCACAAATATTGCTTAGATGATGCGTTTCATATCAAAATAGCCTACGTGGCCAAATAGAATGACATGACATTCGTGTCACTTTCCACGTGGATGAGTCTTTTGTAAAAAAAAATTCATTTTTTTCTGTGGACGTGACTAACACGCTATCGTTAGTGCACTCGTGACAGTTTGCCTCCCGTGAATCCGACGTCTTTCCAGTGCTTTCGTCGTCCGCGCCTCGGTCCCTTCCGTCGTTCTCCTCCACCTTTTGCGGCCGGCAGCGTGCGCCGTACCGCTCGCATCCGCCACAGTCGTACGACGCCTCCGTCGCTGACCCCTCCTCCGTCCTCGTACTGTCAGCGGCTTTGGCGGCGTCCTCACAGGCGCATCGTGCGTCCGTCGCTATATCCCTTGTACAATCAATCAGATCGGAACATAATTAATCTAAGACTATTACTTATTTATTAAAAGAGAGATTTTTTTTAAAAATCAATCAAATTGGAGATGACGTTGAGGCCACATCAGCTGATCGTAAGCCACATCGTCTATTTTGACGTGATACGCACCACTTAAGAAATATTTGTGACTTACATGATCATTAAGGTATGACTTATTTGCACCTACGACACAAGTTGTTGTACCTGTTATGTTATTTACTTTAAAAATTAATTTAAATATTTATGGATGAAAAGAGTACTATGCATTAACTTTAGATCTCAAGAAACAAGTGGAAACTCTGATAAAGGCCTAAAAGTTGAGGAGCTCAACACATAAAATTGACAAGGTAGAAAACAGAGGAGAAACTGGAACCACTGTTTGGTGTAGTTCCACTCGTCATGAAGTACTTCTCTCGCTCAGTGTGTGCGCGTTTGGTGTCGTCCCTAACGTATATCAGGGATTCCGATGCTCTCGTGCGGGCGCTTGCCGGGGTCCAGACCAACGGCGCAAGCAGGACGCTCGCCGCTCAGTCGGACGTGCGCTCTGACTCGGTGCACACTCACCCCTGGCCCATCGCCTCTTCCTGCCTCCCGAGTTACGGCGGCATGGGCGTCGGCGTCGGCTCGCCGCATCTGGTAGCTAGCTAGCGTATGGTCTCCATCCAGCTAGCTCTCCATCCGCTCGCCGAGCGAGTCCTCTCGCGACACGTACGCACACATGCTTGCAGCTTGCGCCGCAACCTGCTACCTCTTTTTCCCGTTTCGGTTTCACCTTGCCTTGCGGCGCCATGCGCTGTTTGATCGTTTCGTCAGTGCATTGCTATCCTGAGACTCAAGAGAGATCGACTTCTCCCCTCTGCTAACGGCTTTGCCTCGCCGCGTACGCATTTCACTTGCTCAAATGAAGACGTATATGTTTTTCTTTTTTTCAGGCAAACACACCCTACTGCCATGGGAGGAAAAAAGATTCAGATCTATCTCCCTGTTTTGTTGATGAGCAAATTTGCTTTTAAGATGATGCTATTGTCAGCACATGACTGGATAACGAGATTTGTACTGTGCACTTAATCAATCGCCTAGTACTCCACAAGCACAAAACAACTATTGGCCGGCCAAGGATAAAGGTCGATGTCAATCTTTGAGGTCCGGACGAGAGAAGACGGAAGCAAGCAGACACCAGAATCCATTGTACCTGCCCCTTCTTATCCCAATCCCAATCCTTAGGATGTGGATTGCTTGTTATCTCCAACCATAACGAAAAAAAAAAAGATACTAGAGGTGCGTCGCGTCCGAGCAGTGCCAGCCTACTTGGAATTGGAAGTATGCTGGAACGTTAGCGTGTAAATTAGTAGTTAGTTACTGATTTCTACTAGCTTTAATTACCTGCAATATCTGTATGCAGAGAAAGTTTATATCCTGATGTTTCTGAAATAATTTTTTCAATATCACATACTACAGGATATAGGGGGTGTTTGGTTTGGGTTTATTAATTTACGTCAAGCTGATGTGATTAGGGATAATATCTTATATCTTTGGTTTTTTTATTAATGTCACTTAGTTAACCCAACTTCAAATAATAAAAAGAAACAGATGGAGTAGTTACTACCTCTGTTCTTAAGTTATTACTATCTTATAGGACAACAATAATTTAGTTTTGAACAGGATTTATTGGCTAACAATAATACTTTAAAATAAAAGGGAGTAGTTTTGTACAAGTACTGTATACTCTTAGCTCGAAATTGCTCTTGAAACTCACCATACCCCGTTTGGCTACCTAGGAGCTGTATAAAAAAAAGTTCACTTAAATAGAAGCAAGATTGCAACAAAATTTTGATATAAGCATAAACAAATGTTTTCTGAACAAAAAGAATCATGTACATAGAAATAATTCACTCAAAACACAATATCAATAGAAAGATTATTTTGGTATGTTTTAATTGCGTTTCTTTATTTTTCCAAAAACAAAACACTTGAGAGCTTTATCACAAACATTAGCTAGAATAAGTTAAATAGCAATTCTGGATATAAACATAATCATCGTGAACAAGAGTACAACTATTTTTTTGCGCATGTGCAGACGAACATTTTGTATGGGTTGACCTGACCCCTAACTTTTCTTCCATTAGTACACAATGATACGCATGGGTGCGGCCTCAGGCCTTATTTATTAGTGAACGTCTGAACGCTAATGCATGAGCTGCAAACATCCGGATCCCCTGCCAACGAATCGATCTCCAAAGATGCTCCAGAAACCAAATACGGGTGCCTGTCTGTTACTAGATGAGATTCCACGAGAAGATAAATCTTCTTGCCGCATCTTGACAACATGAGGTGGGTTCTGAAGCAAACAAAAGGCAAGCACTTTGGACGAGCAGGCTGAGGAATCACTCCCTTTCGATACACCACGACCTTCTTTTTTAGCGGGGAAGACAGATGATAGGACAAGGGATGCCCCCACAAATGCAGAATATGGACTGCTCACTACTCTTTGTCCAAAAGAAACGCATTATTAGTGCTGAATTGGATTCCCTGATTGCCTGATTGGTTAAGTGCTTCTTTGCTTCTCTCGCCCATTGCATGACTCGCATTTGTTGCCTTTCCTCAGTGATTGGTATAACTTGCTAGCTGATCGCACTTTTCCTTTCCGAATGTGTAGAGGCTTTTCATCCAATGTACCCCTCCGTTTTAAAACTCTAGTTCAAAAGCGAATTAAAGTTATTATCCTAAAAACAATAATTTAAAAAACCTAAAGTAGTAGGATGAAGCACAAAATTTTCCCGAAGAAATATCGCAACAAGATGTAAGTGTACTACATATATATTCGTGCCAGCCCCACGAGACCTTCTATCTACTATCATCCTCCGATCCTTTAACCAACCAGATAGCCAATACGACTTCTTCAAAGGCTAATAAAATGCCTACGTCATCAATGCTGTGGTAGTACGTATCATCCAAACGCCCTCCAGAAATTTCTCACCTCGACTCGTTCAGATAGGGTCCAGCTGATCCAATGCAAAAGGAAGTCAAGAGAACAATAAGCTCATGCAGGGTGCAAAGGAGAAGTCGTATTCTTGGCCGTACCTAAACCAGGAGGACTTTGCTCACACCATAAAAACGGCCCGTCGCTGCCTCAGAAGGCAAATCTAAGGAATCTACTAGAATAAATGCCAGCGTGTGGCCCTCGCCTACGACCTGTTCAACGACAGCTTTGATCCTCGCCACACGAATCCAGGTGTTCAAGAGCCATGAATTCAACTCGTTTCTCTCAAACCATTCTTTATTAAGCAGTGTTGGTTTGGGCCTCTGCGTGTCTTTTCCCAAGATGCAGAAAACCTCCCTCTGTCAGCATGAGGTTCTTTGTTAATCAGTTGACATTATATTATCACAAACGAATCTTCAGAACATGTCCACAAAATTCGACAGCTAAACAGGATAAAAGGAGAGCACGGAGCTTTGACGCAGTATGAGCATGTTTGATATAGCTCTCTCCCGTCCCGACTCCTCCTGACAGGCCCTGCCCATCCACTGTAGCTTAGAGCTGCGTTGCTTTTTAAGACTCAAATGAACAGGGAGCTATAGGAGCTGCAATTTATAGCTTTGTTGGCTCTTGGAAGCGCATGTCCCTTCCATATAGCGCCGGAGTAGTGAGACCTACTATTAAGAACAAAACTAAACACAGCATACATGTACACACATTGTCCTTCATCTTTGTAGGGATCTTTATAAGGCGTAATAGCTACTAAAATTCTCATGGTTACCGAAAAGAACACATGAATGTTGTTGGTATAAAGGATGTGCTGTTTAACTCTCCAGTTATACAATGAATAGTATCTTTGTTCACACAATTTTCTCGCACCATGCGTATTCTTTAAATTCAATGTTACAAAACGAAGAAAGTTTGACATAGATAACAGTAATTTCGAATGGATACTACTATAGACCAAGGAGAGGCAAGTACAGGGGCCGTACTGCACTTCGATGAGGACCAATGAAAGTGGGAGCAAAGTTGTTGCTTAACCACTTGCCCATTTCCAGCATTTACCTCTTGATTTATAATTTTATATTACAGGAAAAAAAGAAGTCTTTGACTTTTGCAAGAGCGGATGCTACTGATCTGCAACGCCATCAAGTTTCCACGGCGCACACCCACAAGTCCAGCTGCCCTTTATCTTTCTGCCTAATGATTTTGGCTATGACCTCAACGCCGTCCTGTCCGGTCCCGGATATTTTCCTCCTTTTTGCACTAGTTGGCGCAAAAGAGATCCACCTGGTAAGTAAAAAAGGGTCTCTTAAGACCTTGCAGGCTTGCACAAAGTCACGCACTTACGTATGGTTTGAAACTGGTGAATTTTTAGCGGATACTGCACAAGATTTGAAGTTTTTAGAAACTCTTCTGAACTCTGAGCAACATACAACCATCTAGCCAGGTGTAGGAGTATATACTCTCTGTGGATCCCAGTCTTGTTCGCTTCAGATGAGAGCGAATCGAAGGCCATCTGGGCGACAGTGACGAGTACACCGGCCACACGGCACTGCCCAGCAATGGGCGGTCGATCTCTCACCAGATCTTTTCTTTTCGCTCCAAAAAATGATTCACGGCCTTTTTTTTTTTTGAAACCGATTCACGGCCATGGTTTGTTAGAATCTGGCCCAACCTTTAGCATATTGACATCGACACGACGCATGCGACTGGATGGGGACGTGACTAGAGCTTTGCGGCCTCCATTCGTCGCATTTCTCAAGTACTACCAGTCAGTCTCGCTTGACAAACATAAAGCTGGCTCGATCTTTGTTTATTTACTCACTTCGTGATTTAATTGTTACTGTAATTCCTTTTTATTTAAAAGTTAGTTTATATATATAATTATAAGTGATTCGAATCATTTGTTAAAAACATCATTTGACACTGATTCTAGTGATTTACAGCTGAATCGAAAGTAATTGACACTGATTCGCACCCTAAGCTTATGAGCCGAGCAACACCCCGCGAGGTGGCTGTTGCAATTTTCAGGCAATCTCCTATGCCTATGCCACTCACCGACTCACAATATAACGCAGATGCAGTTTCAGTGATCCCTGGGAACGTGTCTACTGAACAAGTAGTGGAGCAACCGATAATAAGACAGTGGGAAGATACAGAAAAAGCGGTTCCACTACTGCTACAGACTTCATCCATATCAGGAGCCAAAAAGATGAAAGATTCACTAAGAAAGGTGGAAATCCTCAATTCAGAAGTCACAACCAAGGTTTTAAAAACAGTTGAAAACCATGTAGTTTTTGCGGTTTTCGCTCAAACCGTTCTGGCTCGATTTCTCAAACCGAATGGTTTTATCTAAAAACCGTAACTGAGTATCGTAGAAAAAATAATTTTTGCTCGGTTTTTTTTAATAAATCGCCTGGTTTTTTCAATAAACCGTTCGGTTTCAACGCATTCGTTTTTTTGGTTGAAATGGTTTTTGAAACCTTGGTCACAACCCCGGCAATCTTAGAGACAAGTCCTAGTGGCTCCCTTTCGTCTTTATGGCGTGTCGTAAGCACTAGGGTCATTTCAGGAGACCAAGCAATCTGATCCTGAACCCTCACATAAAAATGAAGGACATTAAACACAAGACGAATGGACTTAGATGTCATACATAAGTTTTTGAGTAAAGTGTACAGCCAGCCCCTAAAACTTGTCGAGCCGTTTCACCTAGATCCCTCTACTCCCAAAACGAGGATTTGACCCCCTAAACTTTTTTTTTTGTTCATCACTGGTCCTAACGGTAATTAACCGGCTAAGCAATATGACGTGGCGTGCTGACATGGAATGGAAGAGTTTGACTGGGTAAGGATTTTTGTAAGCAATATTTTTTGTAAGGACAAGATGAAGGCACTAAATCAAAAGGCATATGAGTAGCTTGAAAAAATGCCACCAAAAACATGGGTAAGGGCATTTTTCTCTGAATACTCAAAGTGTGATCTTGTTGAACAACAACTCTGAGGTATTTAACAAGTGTATCTTAGAAGCTCGAGAGCTGCCTATTTTGAGTATATTAGAGAGAATTAAAAGTCAACTCATGACTAGACATTATACCAAGCAAAAGGAGCTGGCAGAATAGATGCAAGGGCCTGCTTGCCCAAAAATTAGGAAGAAGGTGCTAAGGAATGCTGATGCAGCAAACATGTGCTATGTCTTACCAGCAGGACAAGGAGTCTTTTAGGTTAAAAAAGGGATTTTCAGTACAGAGTTGATGTCATAGATAGAACTTGTGATTGCATAAGATGGCAATTGACAGGGATCCCTTGTAATCATGCTATTTCTTGTCTAAGACATAGAGAGAATCCCAGCTGAGAGTGTGCTACCTCTTTGCTACTCCACTGAAGCATTTGGTAAAGCATATGGTTTTAACATATTGCCATGCAGTGATAAAAGCCTGTGGAAAAATATGAATGAGCCTCAGATTCTTCCTCCATTGTATCTGAAGAAGGTTGGTCGACAACCGAAGTCTAGGAGGAAGCAACCATTTGAAGTGCAAGGAAAAAATAGACCAAAGTTAACAAAGCATGTTGTGGAGATGACTTGTACGCACTGTCGAGGAACAGGACATAACTCTACTGGCTGCAAACTGAAGAAGGATGGCATAAGTTCTAATGACGCACAAAGAATGGTTGCATCAGAAGCTCAATCACACCATGTAGAAGAACCTCTGAATGTCATGGCTCAGGTACTAGACTTCATAATTTGGCACCATATTATCACTTTATCAGTTTACCAACAAAATATAACTTTTCTGTAGGGTGACATACATCAGGACCTTGTAAGTTCTCAATTGATGTCACAACTCAATAGCACTACGGTAACTCACATGCAGCAAGAGGTAACTTACACACACATTTCTCTTATCTCTAAACTTGAATTGTGCACTAAAATGTGAATTCCATTGTTGCAGGTTTCTCAGCCTACCATGTTGTCCCAGCCACAAGGTCCATTGCCAGATTGTTAGTTCATCCATGACAATAGACCCCCTGCAAGGTCAGCTTCACTTACAACATGCACAAACAAAGGCAAAGCTATTGCAGCTGCAAAAATGAGAAATGTGGCTGCCTCTGCAACAAAGAAGCCTGGACCTGGTGGTACAACAAACAAGGCTGGAGCTGGAACATGCAAGAAGGTTGGAGCTACAACAAGCAAAAAGGCTGGAGCTGCATCTGGATCAAGTTGACGCTGAACCTGGAGGTTCTGCAGAATGAAGAGGCTTTTGTGAAAGAATTGTGGCATATTATTGCATCTTTTTGTTGCGCCAAAAAAAATTATCACTTTGGTGGCAGTAGATAGTTTGATGGCAGGAGCTAGTTCTGTTGTGAAAACGTTTATTTTGGATTGTGATAGATTGTTGATCGCCTAGATCTTTTCATGCATGACTGCTGAAAACGTTTATTTGGGCTGTGACCTTGTTTTTCTGCAGTACTATTGTTTCAAACGTTTAATTTGTTTTATGCAGTACTATTGTTTTTCTTCAATTACCGATGATATATTCTAATGCAACAGCAACCATACAATGGAAAGTTCTATTAAAAAATTGGATTTCATGCAAAGCAAAAACATTTAGTAAGCCTTTTTGCAAAACTAAACCTTTTTTATGTCCAGCAGGTAAGAGTGGGAGACGCTCTTTACCAAAAATCCTTACCTAGTCGGCTCTTCCATTCCATGTCAGCACGCCACTCATATTGCTTAGTCAGTTAATTACCTGTTAGGACCAGTGATGAACAAAAAAAACAAGTTTAGGGGGGTCAAATCCTCGTTTTAAGAGTAGAGGGACCTAGGTGACACGCCTCAACAAGTTTAGGGACTGGCTGTGCACTTTACTCTAAGTTTTTTGTCCCAACATTTTTGGAGACAGAGAAAAGGTTAGTCAACAGTTGGTAACTTCATTAGACATTGAGAAACCTACAATTGATAACGAGTGAAAAGTACCCAACAACTCCCACAAGTTAAAGTCTCGCGTTTCTTACATAGCTCCTAAACTGTTTCATGATTACATATTCTGCAAGACAAAATCGCCCATCATTTTGGGTTCTAGCAGATCTGGATGGAAGGTTTGCTACTTCGTCTTGGTAAAATGGGGGGCAAGCAGCTTTGAGACCGTGAAGCCATTGAATGATTCAACTTGCAATAGATCCTTCAGCTTCTCGTCACAGATTATTTTCCTCCTATCAGAAGGATCCTGTACCACAAAAATAAAATGAGGAAGTTCCACTGCAAAATAAAATGAGGAATGGGCATAAGAGTAGAAAGAGTAGTAATAAGAACATTAGTTCAGCTCTTCCTTACAATTCCAAATGAACAGTGGTGATTGCTAACCCTAAAAGATTTATGGGCACATGAAAATTCATGAAAAAAAAAACTGAAAAAGACCAAATGACCTAGAAAAATGCAGGCCTAGATCATCCTACTAAATTGATGCCTTGATTTTCTTTAAGCAGTACTACTTCAAAAATGTTCTCTATTTTATAAAAGCAAAATAGTAACTAGGAAAAAGTTTGCTCTGGACATTTGGTAAATGACTAGTGAAAATGCAGCTCAGCAGCATCACAAGTTTGAATTCGAAACAACATTGCAAGTTGCAACTAGGACCAACTAGCAAAAAGGCAAGGACAACTTGCTAAGGAAAGAACTGAAAGACTGTCCATGGTGCAAAACAAAGAGCTCAAGAAAACCTGGAAGAGAAAATATGATAAAAGAGAAGAAATATAAAGTGCATATCCTACATGTATAAATGTACTAGCTCAGAAAAACAGGGTGCATACCCTACCTTGCCAATGGGACACTAATGGTAATGCTATTTTGCAGAGTTACCCATGATAAAATTTACCAGCATAGACCGATGCAATGCAATGTTATTTTACTAAATTCATCACTAGTGAGCTGATTTTCCATGATTGAAATATGTGATTGGTGACAGCAATATATAACCACAAAAGCATACATTCTTGAGGTGAGTTGATCCTCACAACTAAGTTTAAAATAGTGACAGTGTAAAACTGCTTACAAGTGGCAATTCAATGACCATTCTGAAAGATGAGCTCCCAGCACATATGAAATTGTAAATTCTCGTAGTCATAGAGTTTGACCGACTAGACATCAGTTAACACAGTTATATATAACACGGCATTAGAACTGAGGCTCCAGAATAGCAGCCATAGAATTGTCAATGCTGTATTCCTGACGCTTGCAAAACAATGTTAAAGCTGGAACCAAAACCATCAATACTGTATTCAGGGTTTTGAAATCCTGTTTTCAACAAATTCAATAAGGAGAAGGAAGCAGCAGGAGAAGGTAGCGCCCCCAGAACCAGCAGCCCTGCCCATCCTAGAGCAGCATAAAAAGCATCTGAATAGGCTTGATCTCTTGTAACTGCTTTCAAGTTGAGTTCCCAAAGGTCTAGATACAACTAATCAGTTAAAGATAGACTTGGTTAGCTAATTGAGTTAAGAATTGGTTAGCAGTTGTATAGCTTAGAGATTGAGTTGACGGTTTAGAGAGTTCGCCAAGTTGGCATGGCAAAACGTGAACTGCCTATTCCTTCACATCTTTCTCTACTATCACGTCAAAAACTCAGTGTACCTGTCTGCAGTGACTCCATTACCACTCCCAGATTGGTCCCCTTAGAGGCAGGAACCAACTGATTACAGATGCAATGGTGATCATATGCTGTTCGCATATTTTCTTTCCAAATCTTAAAAAGTTTCAAATCCTAACAATACTAAACAGTTGTGCATAGGCATACAGCCTACTTTTAAAAAGGTAAATAAACTAGGGCCTGGAAGTAAAACATATTTTGGATGTTAGCTATACAAGACCATTTGCAGAGGTGACTTCTATGGAATGGCATGCAAATTGTACGCTAGAATATAGACAATACTCGCATGCATAAAGGACTAGATGTTTATGTGGTACTATGGAATATTGTCTCTCTTTTTTTTTCCTTTTTTTTCTTTTTTTGAACAGCACACACTTGGTGAGGCCTTCAGGAGGCCAGGTGCGAGAGCAGGGGTTCATGGAATATTGTGTTCTGCAGTGCAATACCATTCGATACATAATAAAATTTCTTTCATAACTTCATGTGCTCCTGTATCTACAAAGATGGATCCATATGTTCTAGTTTAGCTGCCCATATAGCTAGGATTCTGAATAGAAACCCGAATTTAACTACATATGCATGAGTGCAACACAAAAATAGAAGATCAGGTGGCATGCAAATGAATTTTAAGGTTCATAAAAGAATTTCCTGCTTGGACAATTAAACCATTTTATGAATCAATATCTAGGGAACAAAAATTTACCTGCAAATTGTTCTCTTTTATGTAGCTCCACATTCTCTTTACGACATCTGATCGTGATAGCATACACTCACCAGTCCCGATAAATTTCACTAAATCATCCGAAAGTTGAAGGGGAGCAAGAAGACCAGATCCAGACCCCGAAGAGCCACCCTTTTGCTTCTTTCCTGCAAAGGACATTTTTTTGCAATATATCAATCAGAATAGAAACTCATGACTTTGGGAACATAAATAAATATTCCTAACCATCATTCCTGTCTCTCTTTTGTGGCTTCTCTTTGGGTGTTGATCTATCAGGAGAGGCAGGACCTGGCAAATCATAGCACATTAAGTACTCTGGTTCTAGAACAGTGAAATTTACAAGCTAAAGGTAGGTTAGTCAAATAAATCAATAACATTCTAACAAAGACGAATAGAACCTGGAACTCATCATTTTCCTCTCATGCAAACATGCTAAATTGCACAGGGCCTAACTAATGAAATTTGAGTTCGCCATAAAGTTTACAATGAACAGAGCTCAATTAAGCACAAACATTCATACTAGCCAAAACAAGCAATAATCAGGGCCCACACCTATAAGAATTGAAGGTGCCAACAGATAGATTTCTTGATTGCAAAGTAATAACTTGTGAAATAAATCCTCACATATCTCGTAACATTCCCCCTACACACGCACACACACAATAAACAGATAAAGAGAGAGGAAGGAAGGACAGGGTAGGACACTGTAGAAGCGCAAGGTAGGGAAATTCCGAATGTTTTTGTGATTAAAAAAAAATTCCAAAATTGTTGTGACTAAAAAAGTCCAAATGATTTCAATGCATTTCCTCCTATATAAAAAAAGTCATATTCGGTGTTAATATGCTATTCAGTGTCCATAGTTTCTCTCCCAGCAATCTAACAGAGCTTAGCGTGTGAGTGTAGAGAGAATGAGAGACCGTCAGAATTCAATGGCCATATATGCTTGGTCAGAGCTTTATTCATTTGGAACATATCAATGGAGTTGACTTTGAAGATCTCCTTCAATCTCTCATCACATAGAATCTTCCTCTTGTTGCTTTGGTCTTGCAGATTATTTTCTCGAATATATGCCCAAAGCTTCTTGACAACCTGAAAAAAAATAAAACAGCAGAAAAATAGCTCAATGGTATTCCCTTTTCATGATCATCAAACATAAAGACAGTGTTGAGGAGATGTGTTACCTCTGTCCTTGCTAACTCAGAGGCACCAACAAACTCCTGAAGTACAGGGGAAAGACTGCACAATTTTGTAAATCCACCACCCCTTCTCTTGCCATTGTTATTAGCTTTATCCGATCTACAAATTTTGAGAAAAGTATAGGCCTGTTAGCAAGGTGTGACAATTATGAAAGAACTGGCAACAGTGATGACAAGCGCACATGTGACAGAGCTGATAAAACCAGTTCAACATTTTTAAAACGCCTAGAGAAACGACATAAATATGCATGCAGTGGTGATAAGTCACTTTCATTTATATTCTTGTGTGTCATGTAGACTAAAGTTCTATAGAAATTATATCCACACAAGAAAACATCAACTATGTTATAGCTATACATAGATGTCAGCGAACTTAATTGGTATATAAATGGGAATTATTGCAGGTCCAATTATGAACTTTAAAGATATTTACATCACATTTCATCAGAATCAGAGTAGCCACTGGTCACCATAGTTGAATCTGTGGAACAAAAAAAAACCCAGTTCAATAGTTCAATTCATACCAAGACTATGTACATTCAGAAACCAGAGTGAATGTATTTCAATACTCCATTTTCAAGATATCCAAGCAACAACACAATCCAAGTAGCTAATAATTCATATTATTCCATGTCACAAGTGTTGATGGTCGGCGAACAGTCAGATCGCAAGGGAAACTCATGATGTGTTTCTGGGCAAGGAACTGAGGCACGTTAGATCAGCTTAAGTCATGGTCAGTTACAACACCATGCAGGGGTGAGGCTGAGAGGGAGACTAACGATAGATTCCTATAATCCTATTCATGCTTCACCGATCGATACAGCTACACTGGCTTATACAAAACCACAATAATGAACCAAAGACTTCAATTGTACTAGGAATTCACTGAGAGATAAATTTCCAAGTAATGAATGACGATAGATATCATGCCCAGCAGTCTCAATCTGAACTTACCTAACTCCAGACGGCCTGCAGAAGATATGGTGCCTTTGGCAGACTTCTTGTGCCTGGCACAGGTTATGCCCTACATGACATCCCCAGATCTCTTAGGGGAGACGGGAGAGTAGACTATTCATTGCGTGAAGAATGTGGTGAGGCCATTTTGGATATAAATGAAATAGTCAGAGGGTGCATTGCTGAGGAGTTGTCATATCCATCGATGATATTGTGCTCGCAAGTAACCATTAACACTATTCATAATTTGTTGTTCAAACGAATATCGATAATCTAGCGTGCATGATACTTCAAAATTTATGGTGAGAGGCCCAACTCCCATGCAGAATACACCACAGCTGACAAACACAACAGATTAGTAAACCATCCTAGCAAGGCAATGTAAGACTCCAACCACAATAAAAAAAAAAAGGAAACTCCACAATAACTGCATCAGTCACACATAAATTTGGAAGGATCCTAGCCACTAACACGGAAACAATAAAATAAGGGAGTGTCTATTTTTCAGGCGCCTGAAATCCGGCGGCGGGATTTCAGGCGCCGCCGTCGTCACCGCACGCCGCTGCCATCACCACGCACCGCCGTGTCGCCGCACCGCTCACCTCTATTTCCTCCGGTGATGGGCACCGACAACCCCCAAACCCTAATCCAGCGGCCGCCGCCACCGCTGGTGCTAAACCGCACCGGCCGCACAAAGCCCGGCTCCGCCACCACCCGCCGCATGTGTCGCCCTTACCCTTACCCAACAGGGGACTGAAAAAAGGTATTCCCGATAAAATAACGTTGTAAACATCGAGAAAAAGGAAATCACCATTAAATGGCAGACATATTAGGCTAAAAGCCTGAAATCATAATAGAGCCCCAGCTTCGCGCGTATAGATGGCACTCAAAATCTTCCTATACCCCACCAACGGCGCGAATCACAAAACTAATGCTAACCAGAAGGCCATTTCCTAACCAAGCAATGCAATCCAGAATACTCTGAAACGACTATTCGCATCGAAATATACACTCCAAAGGCACCGAGCTGACACATTCCCCAGTGATTCGCCAAAACGACACATCCACACAAATCTAAACCAAGCATCAAATTCAGGGCGAGAGAGACGCAGAGAAAAAGCTCCTCACCGCCGCTTTTTACGAGCGCCGCCGCTGTCCTCATCCTCGTCTTCTTCCTCCTCCTCCTCTTCCTCCTCGCCCTCAACCTCCTCTTCCCCCTCGCCTCCCGATTCCTCCTCCTGCTCCTGCTCCTCTTCCTTGGGCACAGCTGCCTCCTCCGGCTCCTCTTCCTTGGGCTCCCCCGGCTCAGCCTCGGCAGCGAACTCGGTAAGGAAGAGGTCGACCTGCTCCCGGATGAAGGCCTTCTTGTCGGAGAGGTCGGTGCCGAAATCCTCCTCGAGGCGGCGGCGCAGGGCGGCGGTAGTCGTGGTGTTGAGGTCCGACGACCGCAGCACCTCCCGCAGCCGCTCCACCAGCTCCGAGTCCGACACCATCGCCGCCCGGTCGGTTTGGGGTCTGTCTGTGGCTGGCTGGCGCACGGGTGCCGGGCGTTTCGACCAGTTTGTTTTGAATGGGCTCAAATGTTGCGGTTTGCGGGCGAGCGTTGGGCCGCCCAAATACACCGTCACTGCAACTAGGGCTACCACGTGTCCTGCCGCAGCATTTTGGTCGTCCCCACCCCCCCCCCCCCCCCCCCTTTCTTTTTTTTTCTTTAGCACCCTGTTTGATGAGCGATGAAAATAGTTTTTTTATCTTTTTTAATTACACAAACACACACAAACTCTCATAAACCATAATGCAAGTACACTCACTTTTATAAAATTTACTTTTCTATAAAGTAGAAATATGCTGGATATTACATGCATGCATACAACATGTTCATCATGAATAAAAGATACAAACAAAAATAATATCATGTAGACATTGTGACCATGAATAAAAGAAGAAGTCATTAGTTCGAGCTCCACAACCAACGCGCTCTTGCAGAGCATTGTCTTCATCATCATGGTCGTTAGATTTTCTTTTTTCCGGTCTATGATTGGATCGTATAAGTATCATAATCTTAATGTCTTGCAGTGCCTTTATCAATGTTGTGTTCATCATCACGGTCATTAGATTTATTTCAGATTCTATGGTTGGATTCTGCATTAGTGTCGCTTTTTTTATGTCTTGTAACTTTTTTTTATTAGCATCGTGTTTTGTCACCATGATTATTAAATTTATTTGGATTTTATTGTTCGATTGTACATAGATGTTGTGGTTTTGTATGTAGTGGCTTGTGCCTAAAAATATCTTTTATTATTTTTTTATACTGATTTGTTACATTGTGTTTGTGATTGATGTGGTTCTTTTTAATCAAACAACACAAACATATGATATATATTGGTCAAACCCATCAGCATCTAAGAGATAAGGTATGGTCATGGGAGCATATTATATTACTGTACGTGAGCGATGAATGAAGTGTTTAATTAATATCGTTAAACATTCTCACGCCTCTTTTATAATGTAACTATAAATGGATCTTTAGTAATTATTGTATATTAGAAATACCTGGTCATATGTAATATATATACAATAAAACAACAAATTCAGGAAGTCCAGAATCTAGATGTCTTGAAAATCATGAAAAACAAATAACTCAATAATAACTTACTTGATGGTTGGTGATACCCATAGCTCATATTGTAGTCCCTCTAATTCTCAACACTTATTATATATACTCAACCATATGATAAGTGTTCACATAGAGAAAATTTACTTCATAAAAGTTAAACCATAACGTAATTATAATAGGGGATTTTTTTGCAATGTCCTATATTTTATATAAATTCAAATTTTAATTATAAATAAAGAATTCGCTCCATAAACAACTTCCATGAACCACACTCACGTGAAGCTTGCTACGCTTGTGCCAAGACGCTGGCAGGCAGGCGGGGACGGGAGGCATTGACTCGCTGGACTTCTTTCCTCTCAAAGCCGCGTTGGCCCCCGGTAGCCACCGGGCGGGAGCCGCTCCCCAAGAAAAAGAGAGAACGAACCAACCCCGAGCCTCGAGACCCCGAGTGAGAAACTAAAAAAGCCCAAATGGCGGGGGCCGGTGGTGGTCGTCGTCTGCCATCCCACCGATCCTCTCTTCGCCCCGCGACGCCATTTCCGCCACTTCATGATCACTAGGGTTTCGCTGTCCCCGTAAGCCCCGATGCGCTGGTGGAAGCGAAGCTCCTCGCCCTCCCGCTCCGCCTCCTCCTCCGCATCTACTCCCTCGTCCCCTGCGCGCTCCTCCATCTCCCGCCCCATCGGCGGCGGGAGCATCCGCCGCGATGGCAGCGGGGGTAGCGGTGATTCGCAGCCGAAGCTGGTCAGGACGCCGCGGATGCGCTACGTCGTCGACGACTTCGAGGTGGGGCCCTCCGGACTCGGGCTGGATGCCGAGTCCGCCAGGAGGGAATCGGTAGGCGGGTTCGCCCTGGCGACCGCGAGCTCGACGCCGATCTCGAGGTCGCCGAGCAACATGGAGGTGGCGCCGGCGAGGTCGTCGTCGACGCCCTTGCTGCTTCCGCTGCCACTGCCTGGCGAGGGGGAATTGCCCTGCCGCGGGACCGGGAGGTTGCATCCCTCGCGAGCGCCGAGGATGGTTGATGGGGACTGTACTGTGGCGGCGGCGGAGGCGCCTGGGGTTTTAGAGACTGGGAGCGAAAGGATTCCGCCGTTGCTGGCCTCGAGGTGATCCATTCTTTCTTGTTAATATATTCTTATCTGTGCAAAAATTATATTAAATTAGTGTTCTTATCTCTGCAAAGTAAATCAAGTTAGCTTAGGGGGTGTTCCAAACCGCTAGGGATAATAATTATCTAGCTAGTAGATTATTAGCTTAGAGCAGCTAATGAAATACTGTAGTTTTTTTTGGCGAGGAATGAAATACTGTAGTTGTTAGCTAGGCACTAGATAATTATTATTTAGACAATGAACTAGACCAATTACAAACTACTAGGGATAATTGTTGAAGATAATAACTATTCCTAGTGGTTTGGAACACCCCCTTAGTTGCAAATAGTGAGCATATTAGAGCACTTGCATGGATACTACTCTCACCACTTTCAGATTTCGGAGTTAGTTTGCCCTTACCAGCAGCCTGATCATCTCAGAAGGATAACACTATTCACACTTACATTTGTATCGGTGACGGTTTGAACACTTGGGGAGGCACACTGTCCACTGTATTCCAACACAGAATCGGTGGAGATATCCCGTGCTTTGGTGTCTAGTGGTTTTGATAATGGGTACCAGGGATTATGGTTCTCCCATACACATATACATAAATTATACATAAGAGCTCCGGTGTGGTTTAATAGCTTTAGTATTTCACACAAGCGACAAGACGGCACTAGCTTATGGTTCATGCAAGATCATGTCATTTTAGCAGTATTATGATGATGTCTCGGAAGGGGAGCCCTGACACGGCAGGTAAAGCTGTTGCCTTGTGACCATGAGGGTTGTAGACATAGAAATAGCCTCTTGCAGAAATGCAGGGAAAGGCTGCGTACAAAAGACCCAAAGTGGTTGGACCCTTAACCGGGCCCTGCGCAAACAGGAGCAACGTGCACTGGGCTACCCTTTATGACGATATGTCTCAAAGTTAATTTTTCTTTTAGACTTTGTTATTATATTAAGTTGTGATCGAGTGTGCATATGATGTTTCAATTGTTGATTTAGACATATAATGCTCATAATTTTTGCAAGGATATTGATTGTTTAAGTTCTGCAATTCTGCATGAATCTATTAGATATTGGCATAAAAGGAAAAAAGTCAGCTAGCATGTGATTTTAGATTATGACTGACCAAGGTTGAACCCTGTGAAGATTCTAAGCTTAACACTTGCAAGAGTCAACAATTTGGGTGGTTATTGAATCAAAATCACTTTTGAAATGGTTCAGTCCAGTAGTGCCAAGATAAATTGTACTGTAGCAATGAAAACGTCTAACACTTCATTCATACCTTTTAGTTATGTCTCTCAGAGTATGTGAACGCTCAATGCCACATGTTTATATTGATTCTATTGTTCGAAAAATTTTCTTGTTCTCTGGACATTGAAATTCTGCATCGGTGGTGGATCTGATGTTTCAATCAATGCCTATGATAACAGAGTTATGGCCCAAACTGTACAAAAGACTCATGACAACAATGACTTACGGTCAAATGGGGGCACATGTGGGCAGCGGAGGAAGGCTTTTAAAGAGAAGTTACAAGATAAGTACTCTGCTGAAACTTTGAACTTCCGATTGAACATTCCTGCCAAAAGTGCTCCAAGTAGTGGGTTTTCAAGCCCTGTACAAAGTCCTCGAAGATTGAGTAATGTAGACTTTACATCTGCTGTGATCTCCATCCAAGATACGAATGTATGGTCAGCATGGTCATCTGATATATTGGGATCTTCACCTCCTTGTGCCTCATCTGAAATATTTGCTGGTCGTCATGAGCGTTCCCCTCGCTCTAGTCCACTAAGAAGTCCAGTTCTAAGATCTAGAAACCCAAGTGGACCTCCGTCACCAATGCATCCAAAGTTGTACCCGGAAAACAATATTTCTCGTCCTGAAGGCCATGGGAGTGCCAATTTCCATCCGTTACCTCTCCCTCCTGCTTCTGTAACTGTAAGCCCAAAGCAGACAAATGGTAGCCACCAAATAGTTCCAAAAGTTGAGATGCCATCAGTGGCTGGTCAGTGGCAAAAAGGAAAACTCCTTGGCAGTGGCACATTTGGATGCGTATACGAGGCAACCAATAGGTATGACACTGCATTTTATAGAGCACTATGAAAGTTTCCCTATTTTAGATTCTGAACATTATTTCCCTTGATGTACATGTAGGCATACTGGAGCTCTTTGTGCCATGAAAGAGGTCAATATAATTCCAGATGATGCTAAATCAATCGAGTCGCTGAAACAATTGGAACAGGTTTAGTCTCTTGCTTTATCGTCGATGTTTGTTATGCAATAGTGGCAATTATTACATTTCTATATGATTTCTTTCGTCTCTACATGAGTTCTGAGTAACATGTCTGCTGATGCTTATATTTGAAGCGTGCTCGATCTGTACTACATGTGGATCTACAATGAAATTTGCTTCTCTAACACAATCCAATTCTGAGCAGCTATTGCATTGATTTTTTTTTCAGTATCTGGTTGAATAATGTTGTTAAATGTCTCAAGTCTTGCACTGTCTCTTGCTGAGAGATTTTCACAATGTTTTCAGGAGATAAAGTTTCTTAGTCAATTTAAGCATGAAAACATAGTGCAGTACCTCGGCAGTGAAACTGTAAGTTCCTCATTGGCGCTTATGGATATTTACACTTTATGACGTTAATTTTCAATGTATTTAATGGCTGTTTTGTGGATTTGGTGCAGATTGAAGATAGATTCTACATATACCTGGAATATGTCCATCCTGGTTCAATTCATAAGTATGTTCATCAACATTGTGGATCATTGACTGAGTCAGTCATCCGTAGCTTCACACGTCATATTCTCAAGGGTCTTGCTTTCTTACATAGCCAAAAGATTATGCATAGGTATGTTTCTATTTCCTTGTTTTAATTTTTTAATAGCTTAAATTTGCCTATTCTTGAATTTTGTAGCTCTTCAGATTTTTATCATTTCCATGGAGATAGTACCTTTTCTTCTGTTCCTATTGGCTTCAGTTCTTTTTACTTTACTGTCTTTTATTATGCAAAGAATATTGTCTAGAATCTGCAGGCTGGTTTATATCATTCTACCATTGAATTACCTAGTCATATTTCGTATCTTACTATTGATTAAGTTCTGTTATCATATCCTTGCATGTTTTAGAAAATGTATACGTGTATGTAAATATATTTACTCTTGCAGGGATATCAAGGGGGCTAATTTGTTAGTTGATATCAATGGTGTAGTCAAATTGGCTGATTTTGGGATGGCCAAGCATGTGAGTTTCAGTTGGCATATAGTTTTTTTGCTACCATTTATTACTGCCTAAAATTTTACGCTAGCCAGTGGATTTTCTTTGTTTCAAGCTTGACATAAGTTTGCCATCACAACATTTGAGGTATTAATAATATTCATAATTCATATATTCCATAGTAACTTTGATAAGGGTTAAACACTTATCCAAGCAGCTGTTAACTGTGGCATTTGTGGGAAATTGAGAACTAAACGTTGCTGTAGTAGTTCAGAAGCCATTTAGCTTGATTTTTTTGTTGATATAGATGTTTAGGATTTGAAACTGGGATTTGTCTGAATAGAGTCACATTATAGGATCAAAGTGTAGGAGATGATATTGCACCTGATTTTTCAAAGGGATATTTCCTAAAACCAACCATGTATTTCAACAGTGTTGCATTCTTTCTTGGAATTGTACTTATATGCCTGTAATGCACTTATCAGTTCAACTAAATGACATGTAGCCGTAATAATAGGATATATGAATGGTTCACCACATGATAATGTACTTGGTAAAATAGTTAACCTCTGTTCCTTCATAAGCTTTGTTTGCTTTCTTTCCTTCCTAGAGAAATGTTTGACGTGCCATTAAGTAAATATCAATTATATTGTATGTTATCTTCATTTTTACCTTTGCAGTTGATCTTTTTTACACCTGAACCTTTTTTGTTATTTTCAGTTGAGTACTGCAGCTCCGAATCTTTCATTGAAAGGAACACCGTACTGGATGGCTCCTGAGGTACGTTCTAATTATCTTTCAAAATTTTTTTCATCATTTCGTTTTCTCCTGCTTTTGTGGTGAGGTTGATTTTGCTGAGGTGTTGCACATGTTAATCCTTTTCATATAATTGGATATAAAATGTAGTACAAAAATGTATTTGTTATCCTTCTGTGTTATCGTATTTCTTTTGCTCCTTGCATCCAAAGTAACTGCTTTCTGCCTTCCTTTTCAAATGGGGCAATAAGTTTGAATAATTTAGTTATCTGTGACATCAAGCTCCTGCTTTAGCTTGGAGCTTAGGCTGGGGCCAAACAGAGGACTTTTTCTCAAATCTTTGTATTAATATATAGAGAGAAGATGGCCCTTTCAAATCACCGTCACCTCACTCCAAGCTGAGCCATGAGGGGTTGAATTTTACATTAGTGATTACTCAATAAGAACACACACAACAAAGGTGAGACCCGACCCACAGAAACAACTTATATTAATCTGGCTCGCCTCCTTGACCTCTACCTAGAGCACGCAGGCTTCACGCACCAGCGAGTCACCATAACTGCTGCTCTTCATGAATGCCTGCACAACATTGTTGATTCACGGTCTAGCTCCTTCAAACACACTCAAGTTCCAGTGTTTTCAAATTTCCCAAGCGCCCAAATATGATGATCATGTTCACTTGTTCTTGTAGTGCTTGGGCCACTGTTCGATGCTTTTGCAGGACAGGACAGCAGCAACCACAGTTGGTGCACGATCATTTAAAGAGCATCCCATAGCCATTTGTCAGACCAAAAAAGAGTGTTCAAAGACATGCATGTAAAAAAAAAAAAAACCCAAGTACACATTCATATCTGGGTCATTTTGGTGAAGTCCACGGAAGTGGTCTTAAGTTGTCGATGCCACTCGAAACTGCACCCAAAAAAAAAAAACAAAAATCTCATGTTCTGTGGATACTTGGGTCCCTTAGCACCCACCAAGATTAGATACCTGACTTCTTGTAATAGTATTAAGTTAGTAACTCGGTTATGAAATTATTTTTCTGATTAGGTAGCTGAATTTCCCTAGAATATCCCCAATTAGTCATGCCCAAGAAACTTGGTTCAACAAGTTTTTATTTGAATGTAAAAAATCCTCTTATATCTGCTGTTTTCAAATAGGTGTATCAACATCTGTACTGGTGCAGTAATACTAGCACATTTTATATTGCAGGTTGTTCGGGCAACACTTGACAAAAGTGTAGGCTATGATCTTGCTGTTGATATTTGGAGCCTTGGTTGCACAATCATTGAAATGTTTACAGGAAAGCCTCCTTGGAGCGGTCTTGAAGGCGTAAGTGGTTATAGAGGCTTCTTAGTATTTTTTTTTTTTTTGTTACCTCGAACATGCAGGAGAGCAGCATGTAGAGGCTTCCTAGTGACTACGTATTGCATAAGCAGATTAACTAACAATGAGAGGAGCTCACGCTTTTTTCCCCTGTGTTTATCCAATGAATGATGGACTGTCTCATATAGCATCTTGCCAGCCTAATCAAAATTTTCAATATGAAACAAAGTAATCTGTGCCAATATCCTGCATTCTTGATCTTTTGCCTAGTGTAGCCATATGAGATGATAGTTAAATGGTTCCTTTTATGGAGTGCAGTTTGTCATCAGCAGCACGCCCAAAGAAACGATTTTCTGTCTTTGGTTTCTTAATCTTGGGCTCTGTATTTTGTGGTGCAACAGCCTGCTGCAATGTTTAAGGTATTACGCACAGATCCACCGATTCCAGATAATCTGTCCCCTGAAGGGAAGGATTTTCTGAGATGCTGCTTTAAGAGAAACCCTGCGGAGAGACCAACAGCAAACAAGTTGCTTGAACACTCATTCATTCAAAATCCGAATCACCAGAACCAGCATGGCTCTGTACACTCATGTGCAGGAAATAAGTCCCCAGTAAGCTTTTCACCAATTTTCTGAAATGGTGCATATTCTGAATTGTGCATGTGCCTGCAGTGTCCAAATTTTGAAGTCTTCGCATTGTTTAATTTTTGGCCGGTGGTTGGCAGGATTCTGGGCACAATGGCCTGAGAGACAAAGTTCCCTGGAAGAATGATTTTTACACGAGAGGGAAACATCCTAGTGGGTTGGTATTCCTGTTGTATTTTTCTGTATTATGTAATGCTGTTTATATTAATTAAATGTTTGTATTATCTTAAACTGTACAGTGTTAACCCCTGTCATTTTTTATTCTGCCAGTGAAGCAAGCAACATTCGATCTCCTGGTTCACTTGGTTATCGCTTGACACCACTGCCCAACTTGGGAACCAATAGCCTGTCACCTCCACCTTTGAGTTCTGCCTCCAGCTCTGGCTCTACAGTCAATACATCGAGCAGTATGCATTTTTCCATCTCATATCCGCAGCCTAGTCCATTGCCAAGGCCTAACGGAAAGGAAGCTATAAATTTGTTTTCGAATTGACTTGACACATCTGGGTCAAAAGCCACCTGAGATGCACGTTGCTAATGCATTTTGTCAGGCAGTTGTATGCTTTTCCCTTCCCTAACTTCTAACCGTTGTATACTGCCAGTTGCCATCGTTGACAACGTGATGGGCTTGTAAAGTATCTCCATGTAGGATCATACCACGGTCTGGTCACGGCAGAGTGTTGCTGAATGAGGGAGCCTTGTGACATGAGTCTTGTAATGTTTATTTTCTGGTGAAATGGTAACATTTCCCATGTAACATATTTATTAGGATTAGATGTAGGTGAAACTAATGGTCCTGATTGTTCCGGCACACAGGACATTAGATTTGATGCTGGAACATGTGTTGTTTATGTTGTATAATGATCATGATCATACTTGATGTAACTGTTCATTTTTGGAGGGCAGGTAATAATGTGTGTCCATTCGCAAAAAGGAGATGCGTAGTGGATGCTTATCTTTAAAATTCTGACATCTAAGTTTAAACTGACCGGTTGGGAGCTTGCATGATTATTAAAAATATGAGAGTTGGAGGTAATTTCTACTCAGAGCTGACTACTATGTATTCTTTCCCTTTTTGTTGCCATCCACTAACAACAACTGAAATATTTGCTTTTTATGTTTCTGATTTGTTCTTTTAAGTAATATACTAATAACAGTAATATCAGCTTTTTTCCGAGTGTTTGCTTGTGCGGTCATTCATGCTGTAAAGCGTTGTGTAGGTTTGGTGTTGAGATCTGGAGCTATTCACAATATGGGGTACAACTTAGATAAAATTCAGTTTCTGGTTACTTGTGTAATTCATAGTGCTTGTAACATTTTCATGTACCCAACTATTGTATAATGTAATTCTTCCTTCATCAAAAAGATAAAATAACAGCAATTCAGAAGCAATAATGCGAGCTGTACTCTAGCCTGGAAGGCAACAGAGATTACTCTGCTTAATCATAACTGATTATAAGTAACAATCTTTAACATGCGGCGAAGTGCTTATTTAAGTTATACGACAACAGAACAGCTAACCGAAACGCTACATTATGCTTTATGCAATGTGAGTTCTTTACGACAGATGGTCATCTGGTATTATTCCTCTCCATTATTCAACGTAACAACAATCAGGTGAGAAAATTTCTGTCAAGTTTACAACTGCTGTGTACCTGACAGGATACCATACAAAAATGGGCATACATTTGGCATGTCTCTCTGTACTGCTGTATAATTCGTGAAAGATGAAGAATGAAAATGTCCTGGTGAAGAAGAGCCATAAGGGGCATGCAGCTGCATGAAAATGACAGAGATAGCTGCAAACGACGGTGAACTTCATGTCGATTCCTTAATTGATCCGGCTCTTAATTCTTCAGATGGTCAAGTCTATCACTGTGGAGGGGAGATCTTCAAGTCGATTCCTAAGCTCATGCCATTATAAGCGATTGGCGCGTACATCCACATCTCATCCGAACTCAGCATCTGGGCATGACAAAACTTATCCCTGTGAGACCCTGATATCAACATGACAAGCTCGATACTTCGGCTAGAGAAGAAGCGCGTCCGTTTTACCTTGATCTGCAGCTGCAGGAACCTGACGTACTGAACTGCCTCCTCAAGCATGGTGCTGATATCAACCTGCATAAATATTCCAGGTCAATAAGCAACAAATACTAGCACTGGCGAAACAACATGCCATAAATGAGTGCAAGATGATCACTTACTTTGGTTCCGTTTGGCACCAGCTTTTGCAGAATTTTGAGCCTCTCGTTGATCCGTTCCCTTCTTCTCTGCATTGCGTTGCATGGAGAATAAAACTCAGAATCAATACTGTACTTGTTAGCTGACAAGAATCAGTGCGGTGGAGTGAATAATCTGCACGGATGCATATCGATCGAGCTCACCCTTGCGTAGAGGCTCTGCGGATCGGTTGCCGAGCCTTTGCTGGCCCGAGCCTTCACGGCGCTCACCCTGCCGACCTGGGCCTCCGAGCAGTTGGTGGACTCGTTGCCGGAACAGCTGCTGCTGCTCTGCGCCTTCTCCTGAACACACTTCTGCGCCGCCGTTTTGGATGTAGACGCCTTCTTCTCCTTCTTCTTGTGCCCTCCAAGATCACCCCCGTCTCGGCCGCCGGCCGGGACCTTTCGCTTCGCCCGCGGCACCGCGGCGCCGTCATTGTTGCCGCCGTCGAGGTGACCTAAGCGAATGTGATCGGCGGGGGAAGGGTTCGGAGGGACGCGCGCGCTCCTCTCCTCGTCCCCGTCCCCGAGGAGGTTGAGGTCGATGGACGCGCATGGTGGCAGCGTCGTCGTGCGAGTATTGATTCCGAGGGACACGTCCGGCTCGCCAAGGTAGTAGTACAAGCCGCCGTCGTCGACGTATCCTCCTCCGCTGCCGTCGTTGCTGCTGCTGTCCGCATTATTGGAAGGCCAGTAGTAGCACGCGCCGGCGCCGGCACCGGGGTCAGTGACGTGGTCCTCGGGCCAGTACGCGGAGCTGGCTCTGACGTCCCCCACCAGCTGCCTCTGGTCCTGGTCCTTGTCGTTCTGGTACGGGTACGGCGCGGCGAGGAACTGCGCCACGATCTCCGACTCCTCGTCCGCCGGCGGCGCCGCGTGGTACGCCGAGCACCAGTGCAGCACTTCGGTCTGCGACATTCTGTTGCAAGCACGGTGGACACCATTCGTGGAGTCAGGGAGTATTTGTATGTCAGTGTTGTGGCAAAATCAACAGTTTCTCATACAGCTCAGGTGGCTAAGGTGTGCCTGCTTAGAAAATGCTCTGAACAAGTTTCAGAAAATTAAATAAACAGACGCGTAGATGGGCTTTGAAAATGAGGAAGCATGGTCAAAAATTCAAGATACGCGGAATGGTTCTGGTTAGGTTGTGAACAATGATTAGAGAGAGACGAGCCTGATTTCCTGAACTATGAACGGCATCGTCTCTTTGACGAAGCTGCAAGCTGGTCATTCTATTTTTCAAAGAGTGGGCAGAGGCGTGATCTGAAGAAAACATTCGCCTCGCAGCTGTACGCAGGCACTGAAGTGGCTAAAGACCAGAGTTCGTGGTCGACATGATCTCGAGCTCTGCCTCCTTTAGTTTTTGCTTTGGATGTCTAGGAAAGGCAAGTCCCATATATATCTCATACAGGGTCAAGCAAACAAATCAGATTTACCGGACATTTCCAACCGTGAAAGGCGTGCCTCTGTCTCTTGGGTCGTCGTCTCTCTAACGTGAAGCCTAACCTTTGAGTACTCATGTGCAATCGAAGGGCAACCATCATCACTTTGAGTACTACCCCTGCAGATGATCAAGTGGTCCTAGATGCCACACACACACAAAAGGGATCAAATCGCCATAGAAAAAAAAAATCATAACGCGTCATCATGGTACAAAATAAAATTGCGCGACAACGGAATGGTGAAAATATCTTGCAATTGCTTCTATTTAGAAGGGGAAATAAATTAATGCCAAGAAATAAAGAAATTAGAAAGAACTGCTCTCCTCCTGGACATCCCATTGGCTAAATTAGTTTGACCTGAATAGTCGGGGGGACCTACAAGTTGGAAGCACGTATATACATGTTGACAGTCTTGCAAACTGCAATGCAGCTGGAAAGATTCTGTAGCTGTCCTGTCATACAATCTTGCTCCGTCATTTTTGAGCTGCGCTAATAGTAACCATTACTGCACCGAATCTCTGGTTAATCTGTCGTCCTGACGTTAGAGCAGAGAGCGGATCAATTCTTGAAGTTTGAATCGTCAGCCCTGACCGGACTAATATGATCGTTGATGGAATGAGGATTTGGAATTTGATGCAATACTCGAACAATTAGTACGTACTAGCATCGAGTTACCACTAGTATCTGTATATGCTATTGATCAGCTCAGCAGAAATCTAAACTGAAGAGAAACGTGCGAACAATACTCCTTTGCGATGCTTGTTGGGCCGACGGCAAACGAAAGAACATACTGGGCCAAGTCTGGTAGTGAGTACGTGACCCGCCACGTTGGTCGGTTGCTTTGCCAGCACCTCCACACGAGACAGACAGCACCTGATTCATCATCATCACATCACTAGACAAGAGTACAGGTTGTGCTTCGAGAGCCGCTTGCTGGTACTCTCGTGAACCAACCCAGCACTTTTAATTTACCATATAATCATCCTTCCTGCTCATAGAAGATGGATGGCCAGGTAGGCAGGCGCTTTATCAATCAGTACCTAGATCGATCACCAGCCACGAGCTAACCCGGCAACCACCACGAGATTCCCGTTCCGATACGATTCGTTCGCACCGCGGGCGTCGTGGGTGGCTCGCGCGCCACTCCCGCCCCCGTCGTGCTCGTGCCGTGACTTGTGAGAACCAGCGCGACGATGACACGTCGCTTAATTCGCTCCGGGCGCGGGGGGCCCAACCACCGCCGCCGACGCACGGGGCTGCAGCTAGCTGACGCTGTTGCTGCCACTGAGCGGGAGCCCGATCGGACAGTGTGGCCACTACCCACTACTAGTAGGCCACTAGTGAGTGAGAGAGAGTGAGTGACCAGCCAGCGCCCAACGATAAACAACAACCAAGCCACCAAGGCAAGGCAGGCAGGCAGGTGGTTGGTTAGGCCGCCAGCCGCTCTCTCTCTCTTCCCCTTGTCTAATTTAATCACTTAAATTAGGCGGGGCGTTGCGTTGCGTTGCGTACGTACGCGCGGCTCCATCGATCGATCGCGAGAGGAGGATGAGGTTAGCGCGAGGAACACGTGTGGCAATATGGAGTGGATACGGAGCCAGTGGCCGGCGGGCGGGGACGACGACGCCGACGTGCCGCTCGCCCCTCGCGCGCGGCGTGTTCCGCCTTCGCCACGAACCTGATGTCGCGGTGGCGCGAGTGCCGTGCACGCCGCTGAACACCGAACCGCCCAAAGCGCGCGGCTGCGCTGCGCTGGCCCTGCTGCTTCCCGTCTTTGGGGAGTGTAAGAAGTCAGGGGACGGAAAGAACGGACGACTGGCTACCACCACTAGCCGCCCAATTAACCCCGGAGGCGTTTGGCGGCGGTGCCGGCCGGCCTCTGATATCTGTGAAGTCGTGTACTTGGGCGTTGCGTCCGGCGGTACGGGATCGATCGTCTGCGGTAGAGTGTGGGGTTGGGGACTTGGTTTATCTAACACATGTGCCAACTTGCTCGCTCGACCTCCACTACTAGCCTGCTGTAGCGTGCAGCTAGCATCAAAACGTGCTGGCTGCGCGTGACTTTTATCCGGAACGAAACGATCGAATAAGCAAGCGATCCACGTGTCAGTTAGTTAGGTGGATACTGCATAAACAATGTACGTGACATACCGAGTGACAGCAGAGGCACAGGGGGCTATCGTTGGTTCATTACCAGATACCAAGTGCGTCGCAACGTATATGTGCTGGCATGCTTACTTATCTGACAGCTAGAGCAACACGTGTTTCATTAGTAGTAGTAATATCTTTTAGTACTAGTACTAGTACAAGAGAGGTAGGCAGCTGTGGCTGTGTGGCTGGCAAGAGTGAGATCTCTCGATACCCGCAAAATACTGTATTGCCCTTTCCTAGCACGTGTTAAGCTTTAGAACACACTGCGGGCCGACCTGGAGGAGGAGGAGGAAACGCGCTGCTAACTACTGCTGCTTTGAATAAAACCTTTTTGAGTTTAAGTGGAATAAAAACCTGTGTGTCTGTATGAAAGCGCATGCAGCGTGTGTCCATGATGACGTTGAGAGCTTATCGTCAACGACGACCTTCTCAACTTCCACTTCGCGTCGAGCAAACAGGAGAGCCGTCGTCGGTCGTGTCACCAATTAATCAGCTATGTATGCGTACGTATGGCGTGCGTGGACGATACGTGTATTGTACTAGTATGTGAGCGCGCGAGTAGTTTCAACAGGCGAAATTTCCTTCCGTCCAAAAAGAAAATACCAAGTCTCTCAATAGGCAGCAGCGCTGTGATCGATGGATCGCCCGGCAGGTGCAGCTCACCTACTGACGGATGGGTTGTTGGTGCAGAAGATCCACTCCACTCCACCGATGGCCGACGGCCGACGGGGAAGCTTAGGCCATCTCTGTTATTTTTAATTGACCTCCCAAATATGACCAATCTCTCTCTGCTGGTGGATCGGAACCTTCCATGCACGTAGTTCCCTGGTCTCACATCCACAGTACCCGTTTGGTCCGAGTCTGACCTGCTTGCTCTGCTACCGGGTTCGGTCTGAGTTGGGTTGTTTTGGACTTTTGGTTTCCGTCCCGTCCAGCACGAGGGGCGAAGCCGCGAAGACCGTTTCGGGCCTTTTTCTTTGCGCATGTGCCTAAAATGCTTGCAGTCTTCCACCACCACCGTACCACTACCGTGTGTCCGTATTCCTCGCTTATCATCGTCGTCGTTTCGTTCCATCTGCTGATCGGGCCGGGCCTTTTTCTTCCAAGTTCCAACATACTAGTTAGAAAGTTAACACGCGCGCAACGCTTGAGAGTGCGTGTGACTATGTGTGTGTGGATGAGAAGGGAAGCTTCTCGCGATAGGCATGGTAGAATAGTATGGATGGAGTGTTCTCGAAAAAAATAGTATGGATGGACCGACGATTATTATTATTACACGGCGGTGCACTCGCTCTTATTCAAAGAAAACAAGTATTACTTTAAAAAAAACTACCAGCAGCCAGAGTAGGAAGATGCTTTAATTTACTTACCGGTTAAGTTCTCAGTCGGCTGGACAACGAAAGTTTTCATGCCGTAGTACAACTCTGAAGTGTTTAGCTAACTCTGGTTAAACCGTCGCTTAATTAATTCATTCACTCACGCTGGCTTAGTTTAATCCGCTCATCTCTCCAGGTTCAACGGCGGGGATGGATATGGACCGTACCATACCGGGTCAGGCAGGCCGGATTGGCCTGGACCCGTCGTCGTCGTCGTAATCCATCCGTTTCCGGGGCGATGACCGCATCTCACATCGGACCAACCAACGACGCGCAGCCGCCTCGGTCAGTCAGTCGTCACACACTACCCACACTCACACCCAAGCACACTAGTACTAGCAGCCCTTCCCTTCCCTTCCCTTCCCTTCCTTCCGTCCACCACCGCTCAGCTTAGCGAAGGCAGGTTGGCCTCTGATCCTTCCTTCTCCCTCTCCCGTGTCTTCCCCTCCACGTTGACCACGACTTTTTCGTTGCTGCTTGCCCTCCTCCACTCCACCACCCACCCGAGTGGCCGAGTGAGACCCAACCCAACCCAACCTCCCCTCCTTCGCCGCCACTCCACCGGCTCCGCGGCCTCCGCAGTCCCCACCGCGGTCTGTGGCCCACCTGTCACACACCGACGCGTGCGCGCCCACGACGCAACCACCTCACTTCCCCCACCTACGACGCAACTTCGCACGGGCCTTCACACCCGCCACTGCTTTAAAATCCTCCTCACTCCCCCCACACTCCTCTCACACACCACACCACCGAGCGAGAGCGAGGCGCCCAAGCAACCACTCCACAGACAAGCAAGCCACCGCAAGCTAGAGCGCGAAGCAAAGAGGAACGAGTCTCCTCCGGTTTCTCCTACCTTCGAGTCTCCCCCAGCCAATTGCGATGTCGTCCACCATGGATTTGCTCCACGCCGTGCTCCCGGAGCAGCAGCACCACCGCGAGGAGGTGATGACCACGAGCAGCAGCGCTGCCACGAGCGGCGACGAGGGCAGCCACGTGCCGCAGGGGTGGGCCAAGAAAAAGCGCTCGCGGCGCCAGCGGTCCGAGGAGGAGAACCTCGCGCTCTGCCTCCTCCTGCTCTCCCGCGGCGGCAACCACCGCGTCCAGGCGCCCCCGCCGGCGCCGGAGCCCCTGGCCGCCGCCTCTACTGCGGAATTCAAGTGCTCTGTCTGCGGCAAGTCCTTCAGCTCCTACCAGGCGCTCGGCGGCCACAAGACCAGCCACAGGATCAAGCTGCCGACTCCTCCTGCTGCCGGTCCCATCGTGGAGGCCCCCGTTCCGATCACCGCCGTCCCGCCACCGGCGGTAGCCGAGCTCCGCGAGCCGGCCACGTCGTCCACCGCCGCGTCCTCCGACGGCGGGGCGACGACGACGACGACGACGGCCAGTAGGGTCCACCGGTGTTCCATATGCCACAAGGAGTTCCCGACGGGCCAGGCGCTCGGCGGGCACAAGAGGAAGCACTACGACGGCGGCGCGGGCAGCAACAGCGCCGCCGCCTCCGCCTCCGCCGAGGTCCTCCTGCCCACGGCGGCCGCGGCCGCGGCGGCCGCCGAGACCTCGGAGGTCGGGAGCAGCTCCGCCGCGCGGGCGTTCGACCTGAACCTCCCCGCCGTGCCGGAGTTCGTGTGGCGGTGCGCCAACAAGGCCGGCAAGATGTGGGAGGACGACGAGGAGGTGCAGAGCCCCCTGGCCTTCAAGAAGCCCCGCCTCCTCATGACCGCGTGAGCGAGAGAATTATTCCGCCTCAACCTCAAAAAGCAGCCGCATGGCACGGCGCGGATCTGACTATCGATCCCGCCGTCCAAGTTTTTGGCACCTCCGATTCGTTCATTCGTTTGGTCACTAGTAGTGTTTACTGTTGTTTGATTCATTGTTACTGCTCCTGTACAGAGAGTGTGTGGTATACATAGTGGCAACATACATACATACGTAGGGTCGTCGTCTTCCGGATCACCACTGGAAGATTATTATACTTTGTATCCTTGTTAGGTGTCAGTATAGTTTTTAGTCATATTCATCATACAGAGATGATTGATGAATCAGTGGTTTGTAAGATATATACAGAGGTATATAAATGGATTGAAGGTTATGGAGAATCGGATTCCCTCTTGTAGCTTAGCACTTCCTTTCTGTCTAGACTGAATTCAGCTCAGCAGCTTGGTACTGAATTCCACTCATCGCTGTCCTGTTACGTTCCACACTCAATCTCCATTGCTTACGCGGGAAGAAACGGCAGAACTCTGTTTTCAGGCATCTCAGAAAAAGAGCACTGCACAACACGGTACCTTGAGCTGCAAACTTTAGGAGTTTTAGCCTGCTACACCACTCCGCCACCTCTCGCTACGTACGTACGTATTCAGTGACGAATTTATTGTGATTGAT
The DNA here is from genome assembly GCA_001182835.1 of Oropetium thomaeum. NCBI lineage: Eukaryota > Viridiplantae > Streptophyta > Magnoliopsida > Poales > Poaceae > Oropetium > Oropetium thomaeum. The sequence goes on along the minus strand of LFJQ01000018.1, from coordinate 1,598,636 downwards.
CCTGATGGATAGCTTAGCTTAACTCGAATTCTACTATGCCAACTTGGTTTTGGTTGCGGAACGGCGACGTCCTACTACGACCGGCGCAACGCAAGTGGAAGTGGGAAGCAACCAACGAACCCTGGGGCCGTTGCGGCTTCGGGAACGCCGACGGACGGCGCCCACTAGCGGGTGGAACGGCCGCCGACAGCGACGTCGCCCCGCCCGCCGGTGTTGATAAGTCCCGTGCCGACCTGTTCGCGTAGCACTGCACTGCACACCCGGCGGGCGGACTCGCTTTCGACGACGACGCAACGCAACGCGCGGGCGGCCCGGCGGCCGCCCGCATGGTTTGGGAAGGAAGACCAGGAAATGCGTGGCAAGTTGCTATGATGCTTCCGCCAACTCGGTTCCGCGCGTACGGGCAGCGTGGAAGAAGCGTCGCGCGTCGAGGAGGACGACGACGGGGTCCTGCCGTCCGTGTCCGTGCGTCCGTCCGGGGCATGTTTCACGTGGCCTCTCTTTCGCTCGATCGCGTCCTGTGCGGAGAGATTTCGTTCGAGGATTTTTCGTGGGCGACCCGGCCGCCACCGGCACCGGTCCGCGTGACGGTGCACGCACGTACGTCACTGGTGGTGGGGTGTGCGTTCGGCGGCGCAGCGTGCGTTGTGCCGCTTCTGGATACGTACAGGATAGCCCCGCACCGGATTCGACGTGTTTCGTCTCGGCCTCTCGGGCTTGGCATTGGCCGGCGGGTTATAGTAATGAAGTTTATCATACACGGGTCCACGGCTGTGCTGACGCCATGCATGTTTTGCCGATTCGGTAAGTTTGCTGCTAGTCTGGATTGGTGGCGGTGCTGCCACTTGGCGTATGTGTGCCAGCTCCGGCTGTACTTCGTGTAGTTTCTAGAGAGGCTGGGGAGAAGGCAACGAAGCCGGCCAGACATAACGTGTATGTGTATCCACTAATCACTATCCACTATCCAGACAACGAAGGAAGAGGTTGGATGCACTCTTGTACAGGTCCCTGTGATTCCTGAAAGAGTCGTGGAACAAACTATGTTCGATATTGCTGCTCTAACAGATATACCTGCCCAGGGTCAAAGGCTGAGGTCGTTGTCCGAGTTGAGTTTTTGGTGAGCTGCTGCATGATGTGGGTTAAACAAGGCCTTCTGTTACTCCAGAGCGTACTAGCTCATACGTGGGCCGATCAAGCCTTTCTCATGCTCATGGCCCTCAAACGATACCAGTCTGAGCACTTTCGGTTTCGGCTTGGCCTCTGTCAGATTTTACCGGGCTTCGGTCCATGCTAGCCCGGGATCGGGATTTCCTTTGAGGCTGGGTGACATTTCGGAATCCAGGTCTTGATAGATAGAGCTGCGGCACCACGTTGAGTGTCTGAAATTCCGTTGGTTGGACCTCACTTGTGCGGGATAGTGGGCTGATCGGGTTAATCCACTAGAATACCTTATCGAGGTACAAGTCCGTTTTTAAGGATTACAGTACTAGCTGCTTCTTCCTCCTGCCTCGGTCGCGCATCCGTTAAATCAGAGTTTTTTTTTTGTCGAAGGGTAATGGTTTTCTTTTTTAGGGAAATGGCAGGTGCACTGCCTCTGCAAAGGGTAATGTTTTCCAACCTGGGATTCATAACAAGTGCTGCTTCTCACTTTTTCGTACTTTAGGGTCAAACCATTTTATCATTAGTTTAAAGCCCGGAGCCTGCTAAATGAATGAGTTACATTTTTAATACTACGGAGACACATGTTAGCCATCAGCTTTCGAAAAAAAAAATCATAGCCACCAGCACATTTATATAACATTGAAATCAACGGCCATGAGTCTAGTCGGACAACACAGTCGGATATTCTGGTCGTACCGATAGCTTTTTCCCAAATGAAATGGCCCTGCAGTAGATTCAAAAAAACGTGACTTGAAGCCAACAAATGGCCCCTCCTCCTAGTTTTAGTTAGAACAGCTTAATATACTATAGGAAAACATGAAGGGACTTTTGCGCGTACTGGTGGCAGAAATGGACCCTTCTACCAAGTGAATAATGCAAATACTGGATCTGAGCCGGCATGTGAACGACATTAACAGGACCTTCTCCTAGTACGTTACGTTGTTGAGGTATAGAAGGGTGCCACATGGGCTTATATGATGCAAATAGTATGTTTTGATGACGGTGGCCACAGAAAGCGGTGTGCTCTGGAGCAAGGATTGAAAATGATCGTACTCGTCTGGTCGGCAAAATGTTAGATCCGCCGGTACACGGATGGTCCAGACGAAATCAGGACCCTCTCTCGGTTGATAAATGATAACACAGCAGGTTGGATTGAAAATACCGGGACAGCAGCAGTGTCTGGTACCAGCATTCAGGAATTCAGCAACAGCCAACGGCGCCGCGCCCCGCTCGGCACTACGGCAGAACGACTTGTGGCGACACAGCGGAATGACAAGTGGCATATATGGGTTGCAGGGCAAGCAATCCGTCTCTCTCATGGAGAAAGAACAACCCTCGAGTTACAGATTCCATGTTGAGCTGCTGGTACATTGGTCAAACATGCAAAGATTGTGTTGCGATCAAGTCCATTGTTGAGCTGCTGGTACATTGGATTGGTCTACGACGACCAAAGGCCACCGCAATTGGACATGGCCAAATAAGCCTGACCTACGACTCTACGAGCATTGTTAAGCTTTCTGTCAGAAAACATGTCGAATCAGAGCCCCATTTTCTTTAACACGACCTGGCCGGTCAAGATTCTTTCAGAGTTACAGTACAGCAGTAATCCGTAGCTCTGCATGTGAGGTCATCACAAGTTACATCATGCCACATGCACTAGGCTTATATTGTAGGCCTGACTACCCTTTCTAGAGAGTACATGCAAAAAAAGAACCCCTTGACTTTGAACAGAGCTCGTCATCTGTCGCTGGACAAGGCTGGTAGATCCGTCCATATAGTGCTAGCAACCATTTCCATTTCTGCGAAAAGAGCTGAAAACAACGCCTACATGACTGAGCCGCGTGTTACTCGTAATACTAGTTACTGTCCATCGAGGATCGGATAAAGGTCAAAACAGTGTGTGTCCTCGAGTCCACACAGGGCGCCGGCCGGTCTCTAGACATCGCGCGCGACGATGTCCTCTGCTCGTCGATCTTCGCGATGTGATCACACCGCGCGCTCCGTTCCGTTCCTCTGGCTAGCCTTTCGCCGCCGAACGTCTTTTCGGCTTAGAACTTTGTTGGAAAAATAAAAAGACATGAGCGACGGCGACGCGGCTCGGCGGGATGTGGGCGTACGGCAGCTCATCCATCCGCACGATCGGCCCGGCATCTCTCTTTTTCATATGCTGCCGCGCTCAACAGTGTGTCGTCGGCATTCAAGTCCGCGTATTGTCAAGTCAATTCGTCTGGTGTGACTTGATCGCGGAGGTCTTGCCAGGTCGTTGCCATGCGTGATCTTGAAACCGTCTGCGGCTGCTCACTTGCTGCCTACTGGAGACCGTACGTTGAGACCTTTTCCTCTCGTTTGGACCTTGGAACGCATTTTCTCGAGTTACCTAGAAAACTGCTCATTCTAGTATACGCATTCAGGACGTGATAGCCTCATTAGCTTAATTATCTAATAAAATTACCAATAGTGTGATTTTCTGGTGGGTACAAAATGCAGTTCATTAAAGAAATGTAGTACATGTTGGGAGGTCATATTTTCCGTCCCACTACTTTCCCTATTAGGGTAGCCACATAGGTCACATGTTCCATGATGTCTTGCATAGTATAAAAAAAAACACGACACCCATCCGGTTTTGTATTGTTGATGATTAGTGCAAATATGTAGTACTACTAAAGAACATCAACAAAAAAAACACCAAAGGATTCATATTTCGTTTCTCTCTAATAAATACTATCTTTTGAAGAAACATGAGGGGGAGAATCCATACTGAAAGACTTGAATAATAAAAAAATATTTACACATACAAATTAAGAAAAAAAAGATTAATCTAAGTTGTGTAGCTATGTCCTAATATCTGAAAAGTATTTCTTATTTGCTAACCGTGAAAGAAGATAAAATTCTCTTCTAAATCTTTCGTAGTATTCTTTCACTAAAGGATAAGTGAAACTGAATAACCAATCATTTCTAATAGTCCAAATATACCAAGACATAAGGATAACAACCACCTTCTAAAATTTATTATTAAGAAGAATCCAAAGTGTTCGTGTCATATAGAAGAAAATTCTTGTGACAATCAATAATTGAAAATATCTTTGCCCAAAGTAGGAGCTGAAACCCTACAATAGATGAACATCACAACTAGTGGGACATATACAGAAAACAAACTGTATCATGGAGGAGCTCAAGTCCTAATACATAAAGCAATTTTTTCGGTCGAAATTGATATTTTTTAGTTGAATTACCTGAAGTTTAAAGTTGTTTTTGACTTAAGTTAAGGGCGAAGACAACCGAAGCATCATTGGGTTCTTGCACTATAATTTATTGGCTTTTTCTATAATAAGAGCAATTCTGACTGTGTTGCAACAATTTTCGTCGAGGTCAGCCGACTTGACAAACAGGCCTAGTTTCATCTCTCTTTTAAGTAGCAAGTTGTTTTTGAGAAGAAGTTAAAAGGTTATTTTTGGTTATTGCCTCCACCAATAAGAAGTCCAATAATTTCTCGCAAAACCACATGTAAAGAATTGATTCTAAAGTGATTCGTCCTTTTATCTAAGTGCATATTTCACATGTAATGGTCCCAATTCTATATTTGTCTCAAATTTTATTCTCCAATTTTTTTTATTTACCAATAGAAGCATTATTTTTACCCAAAAAATATTTAAAATGAGGCATATGAGACAGCCAAACGAGGTGGTTCAGTGGGTAGGGCATTGGGCCATTGGTTCGTTTGGGGCCAAATGGAGAAAGTATTATTGTTCTATCTCAATCAAGTGGTTACAAAATTTGAGTGTTGGAAGGTATAATCACCTTAGTGGTGGATAAATTTCAAAATTCGCTTGGGGCCAATGATCTAAATAGTTTTTTAAAACAACTACTGCAAAGATCTAAATACTTTTTTAAAACAACTATGGGAGTACAACCCCAAAATATTAATGCCTATATTCATTGGGTCTATGTCCATGTCCTTACATCACAATTATATTACATCCACATAGTACAAATGCAATGACTCAAAATATCGATTGGACAAACATACTCATTGGACAATAATTTCTACTATCAATCTTTGGATTATACTCTAATCGTGATTTCTTCAGGTGGGACGGAAACGGTAGTTGAATTGCATCTTAAAAGAACCCAAAATGGGCATAGATTCGACCCCTTGATCAAAGCCCCCACTTAAAGCATGTGTTGTGCGTAAAGGGATGCATATATCCTCCAAAGAAAAGGAATAAATCCAACGAACCTGTCTAGTTCTATGAAAGAGACAATAAAGATGAATGTACTAAAAGACTGGTCCAATAAGGAGAGGTTACAACTAAAACCGCAGCTCCAGTTTTGCCTCCAAAGAGAAGGAAGACAAAGCTGTATACACATCTAAACTCGGCTAAAAGCTAGTACAAATTGAGCCCAATTGTTTGAAAATCAAAACTTTTAGTTGAGAAACCATTATCTAGGGGCCAAGATCCAACGGCCACGAAGAAAAAAAAAACCCTACGAACTGTATTTATCAGGCTAGAATTCCCTCGGGTCGATGAAAATGGAGTGCCCGGCCGGTGCCTTGGTCCAGTCACCGAGCGGCCCGTCGCCGTATCCGTCCGCGAGACGCTTGATGCACCAGAGGTCCTCCGCGCCGAGCCGCTCCCAGTGCGGCACGCCGGCGCGGACAGGGTCGCAGCTGCCGACCTCGGTTGCCACGACGCCGCACCCGCCGTGGCGCGCCATGTTGTGCGCGTGGCGGCACAGCGCGCGCACGAGCGACGGTGCGTCGGGCCCGGCGCCGCCGAGGCCGTACAGGAAGTATAGCCCGAACGGCGCGAACAGGTTCGGGATGGACGGGATCTTGAGCCACGGCGCGACGCGGTCCACCAGCCGCGTGGCGCCAGCCGCGGCGCGCATCAGGCGCGGCGCCCCGCGCACCTCGAGGCGGAACGCGTCCATGCAGTTCCAGACGCTGAGCACGGCCCACGACGCGGGAGGCGCGTCCACGAACGCCTCCACGCCCTCCCACCGCGTCCCCGCCGGCAACGCCAGGAGCGTGCCGAGCGAGAGGTGGTTGGACAGCACGGCGTCGATGTCGGCCGGGAAGAACTCGACGGCGGCGAAGTGCCAGCGGTAGAGCAGCTGCGCCTCCCGCGGGTCGAGCCACACGACGGACGCCCTCCGCGACGGCTCGAGGGAGTGGCGAAACACCGGGTGCACCAGCAAGGACGGCGTGCGAAACTTGGAGTAGCCGCAGCGGCCCGTGAAGAGACGCACCGACGCCTGGTTGTCCTGCTCCGTTGCCATGTACGAGTACTCGGCCCCCGTTTGACGGAACCACTCCTCCAGCCGGTCCACCAGTTTCTTTCCAACGCCCTTCCTCCTGAAGCAACAACAGCACCACTTGAGTTTCCTTGTTCCCGCGATTCTTGAGAGCAACATTCACAGTGCAGAAAGAACTGGTAGTATAACTAATGTTCACGTACAGCACCGTGGTACTACGTACTCATACGTTTCCCAGCATTAATAATTGACGGATTTTAGCTGCAGCATGTACGTACGTACCGGTGTCTCGGCGAGACGCGGAGGCCGAGGATGTAGCCGACCTTGGTGTAGATGGGGTCCTTGGCCGGCGTGGTGCCAGAGACGACGGACTTGACGCAGCCGCGGACGAGACCGGCGATCTCCGTGCCGCCATTACCGTCGGTTGCTGTCGTCTCCGCGACCTTTCCGTATCGGCGCGGTTCAAACATGCGTTTCGGGCAGCAGTGCATTAATTAGTTGAGCTCCTCCAGCGCCGGGACCCACGCCGGGAAAGAGAAAGACACGGAAACGAGAACAAACGAAACGAAACCCGACGAGAGGAAAGGAAACGAGACAGGCCGGAAACACAGGCATGTTGGGACGGGGGCCAGACAGAGGACAGGTGGTAGGCTGGCTAGGATCTCGAGCGATCGAGCCCAGCCAGCAGCTGCACCTGGCTCTGCCTGCCGCTGCGGCCACCACGTAAGCAGAGGGCAAGAACGTCGGGACAGTGCAGTGTACGTACCAGCATGAGGAAGGCCGGCGAGTTGCGAATGCGGCAGAGCGGGTCGCCGAGGAGGTCCGTGAAGAGGCACATCTTGCCGGCGCCGCTGGAGCCTACCTCGCACGCGCGCTCCACCTCCTCCACGCTAGCGCGGTCGCGCTCCACGTCGTACTCCCGTACCACCATAGCCGCCGTCGGCGAAACCATCTCCTTGGCTTTCTTTTTCTTTCTTGGCGGCAGCCGCCAAAAGAGCAGAGGAGCTTTTGGTGAGAGAGGAGCTGCTGCTGTTGTGTGCGTTCGGTGCTTGATATAGTTGCAAGCAGAGGCCGAGGAGCTAGGCAGCAAGTATGGATCACGTGAGGGCGCGCCCCGCGGGAAGGGGAGGGCGTTCTTTTGCGTGCCTGCCGGCCCCCCCTCCCACAATTACGCCGCACGACGACGGAGCGAGTAGCCGAGAGCAGCTAGCTATCCGCCGCCCGTTCCGCAGCGAGAAGGCTGCGCCGGCGCGCGCGCGCACGATATGCCCCAGTGCAATAACTGCCGGCGTCCGTATAGACAGGGCCGGTTATCAGGAGAGCTCAGCTCAGCTCCATCTTAGCTGTGGCAGCTGCTACTGAGTAGCAACCGCTCTGCTTCCTTTCTGGATCAATTCGACGGGCTCCAGCTGGAAGGAGAAGAGGCGGCGGTAAAGGCGTTGCCGTTGCAGGTTTGGAAGCGGAAGGTCTTTCGCGCGCGGGCAGGCTTTGCAGCAGGGGATGGAGAAGATCGGAGAACAGGGTGCTACAGCCAGTAGTAGGAGGAGAGATGCTGCAGGGCTCGCTGTGGTCGGATGGATGTACTAGTAGTGATTGGTGAGTGGTGACAGTAGTGGCGCAGCGATTCACAGCACAGGGGAAGGCGGCTGTCCGCTGCTGATTGCGTGGGCGGGGCTTGCGGCTGCTATTTATACACGGATTTTGTACCCTGGACCTCGGAGCGGGGCCCACGGAGAAGGGGAAAAGGCACGATGGCCCACCTGTCTGTATTCTTGGTTTCTCTTCGCCACTTTGTTTTACCGTAATAATCTCTCTTCCAGTAAATGTATGATGCTATCAGCAAAATCATTGTCCTTTATGGTCTGGTGACGATCTTCCTTCTCTCGGCAGCCATAGACTAGAGGAAACCTAGTACTACCACAGATCAGTCGGTCCTTTTGCATCCACATATTGGAGTATAGATTTTCTTTTGAACATACTGGAAACGCATATTCATGTATAGAATGAAAATTATCAGGAAAAAGAGGTAATACATGCAAAGAAGGCATGTAACAGAGTTTTGCAATAGACTTTTAAAAATGAGTGATGACTTTTTCTCTATCAAAAAAAGGTATAAAAAGGTGTTTAATTATTATATCTTTGAAAGCTTGATTTTTCTTGTAACGTAAAAATGGTCAAGTGTAGAGTTACGTTTCAGATTTATATAGCATGTCGGTTCATTTCTCCGAAAGTATCAGTTTCTCCTTTTTTTCGGGTTGTTCGATAAAACTTCATTATTAAATTGCATATATATTTCTGACGGTTTTAGATTTTTGTTGTCCCATACGGTAACATTTTAAGGAGGGAAAAAAAAGAGCTAGAATACATGATCATCGTTCACTGATAGTACCTTAAAATCTAGTTCCAAAGAATGTGTTTTTTTTGGCTTTGAAAAAGATAATAATTTTTTATTGATGTGACCACGCCATCATTGTCAGTAGATCTTGAGTCTATTAAACAGGAACAAAATCCGAGAGGATATTTGGACAATCAAACAAGCTAAGTAGTTCCACAAAAGCAACGTTAGCGAACTGACATACAACATGATACTCAGAGAGAGCGTGTCATTTTCAGCACGGTATATGCGAATAAAACACCTTGCGCGCTGTTGTACATATCATCTCATAGTTATCTATATACAGCTAGCACACCTCGACGTTAAGTACAGCACCGGCCGAGAAATTCATAGGACAAACTATGGAGTGTTTGGCAGGGATTATGAAACTAATTATATAAATAAATTATAGTTCATAAATGATTATAATGGTTAAACATCTAAAAATTATATGATTTAAAAATAGCTTATAAATGAATGTGCCTATAATCAGTTATAAGTTTTAGATGCACTGCAAGGAATCAATGCTTCGGTAACGATGAATTTTATCACTAAATGTCTATTTTCATCACTATAAGTCATAACATGATTATACTGACAAAAAATGGACATTTAGTAATGAAGTTCATCATCACTAAAACACTGATTCCTTGTAGTGATGTTTGGACAGACAAAATTGTTTTATGAACAATAATTAGTTTGTATAATTAATTTTATAATCTGTACCAAATAAGTCCTATATATAAGTGTAAGTGGCTAACCTACTTTCTGAGTTCAGATTACTCTCAGCACTCATCAAAAGAAACTGTGCTCTCAGCAGTTATTCGAAGACGACATTAACGTTGAGGAAGGGATGATGAAGATGAACGGCAAAATTCGTTGGAGTAGACAAGCAAGTAGGAGTAGTGCACAACAAGATCGTACGTCCCAGCAAACAAAAAAGGCCGGGCAAAACGTTCGGCACACAAAACACTACATGCATGAAACTGTATAACTGTCCTACTACGTGTACGAATAAAATAACATAAAAAACTGTAGAGTTTCAAACCAGGCATTTAATTTGGCATTGGTCCTTCTCTGCAAAGAGAGAAACAGCGAGAGAGAGACCATTGTGAGAAATGGCATGAAGCAGCATAGCGCAATAGGTGCTGCCGGCAGCAAGGTTTCACTTATTGTTTCTACCGTGAATATGGTTCCGGACCGGTTTAATAAAAATCGTGAAAACCATGGTAATCGCTCCTGAAACCGCTCAAATTTCAAAATCTAAATTTTAAACGTGATTTGAACCAGTAACCGTGGTTTTTGAGCGGTCACCGCTCGGTTTATGCAGTAAACCATCCGTTTGACTGAAAACCATGGTTTTAACAGGATACGTAAATTGGGTGAAATTAATGAAAAAACTTGCATCATCTTTCCTAATAAGTTAATGTAGTACAATACACAACACGTAAACATATAAATAACAAATATATAAATACAAATACATAATGATCACATAGTATAAACGTGATTTGAATCGGAACCTACGGTTTTCGAGCGGTAACCGTTCGATTTGTGCGGTAAACCGTTTGGTTGGACTAAAAACTGCGATTTCGGGAGAGGACATTTAAATTAGGTGAAATTAATGAAAAATTTACGTGACCTTTTCTAATAAGTTAATATAGTATTGTATAATACGTAAAGCACATGTTTTTACAAGTAAATAAGGTTGGGGAGTGGAGTTGAGTACGTAAGATAATTGTTTTTGTTTTTTCTTCTCTTTTTATCTTGTTTGATTTATTTGATCCATCTAAACAAAGTTTTTTTAACTTCTTCCTCCATCATAATTCCTCACTTTTCATCTATTTTTTTACATATTTTTTTATAATTTCTAATTTTTATCAAATTTGAATCTTAAAAACCGATAAATAGTAGAAATCAAGTCGGAAGGTTTGGTCAAAAACTGTAAAAAACGGGCGGTTTCCAATCTTTTTCAACCCTGCCGGCAGTCGGTTCAGGAGCTACTTGTAGTACTATGGCACGAGGAGCAGAGCGGCAGCGGTCAGGGAGAGGGGCAGTAACAGTACAGAGTGCGTGCAGTAAACGGCATTCATGATACAGTATAGCGCCGTCATTCTCACATCGCTCATTCCTTTTCTGCGCCGTTGCCGTCGTTCCGATTTAATGGTGCCATAGTTACCATTCACTGATCACTCATCAGTCACCTTGATTAAATATAAAATTTACAGTTAGTGAGATACTACTGCACATTATTAGTAATTCACCATTTCCACTTCTATGATTACCACGGGGTAGTATCAGGACAAAACAACGAGTAAAAAATACTACTACTGTACTATTTCTTAATGGTATAAGATCAGGCAAAATTGCGGCATTAAAAAAAGTTATTAACACTTAACAGACACCAGACACCAAAAGTGATGGACTTGCATTGAGCTGTTGGTATTACGTCACTGGAGCATTTTTCGTCAGTGTATGAGCACCATGCCCACCCGCATCAACTTCAACTTGCTCCTTTCCTGAGAGCGACATGAGAGTGACTGATACTGGATAGCGGTATAATCTCATAAATTTCCATTCTGTCCATACTCGCGAGACATAACCCCTCCACACATGTGAGATCGGCTTGATGGCGCGGTGCAGCGTGGCGCCATGGATTGCTACAAAGCTTTACCACTCCAGCTTGTGGTGCCTTCCCCATGACGACGACAAATTTTATCCTAAACTCATGGTAAATATCCTCTCTCTCAGCGTCCTATCACCGCTGCAGATATATATGCAGTAGATCCCTTGTTCTTGTTGGTATGTGCACTCCCCTAATAATGAGGTGCTCTCACTTTCTGATGTTTAAACAGGAGCTTTGGCTGATGCGTGACAATCATAGCAATCTCTGTCGCTCACTCCTACACGTAAGCATTTTGGATCTCTCAAATCACAAAAAAGATGTCCAGTTTAATTTGTTCCGTGTTTTGTGAGGAGGATGAGAGGAAGCGTCACTGGTGGAAAACGCCCTGAATACCTCAACTTGGCAAGGCACATTATACAGGGTATTAAAATTTTGCCGCATCTATGAAAGTTGGTGCAAACCTTGGGTTTTACATAATATGTATTACTAGCTAGAGGGAACATCAAGCTAACTATAGTATTAGAAAGAGATGGAGAACACGGTGCACTGTGAAGTGACAAATAATGACAAATAATTTGAGATTGGTGTTGAAGGCTAGCATCAAAAATAAATTGAGAAATATGGAGGAGATCTTCGTTGGCTTAAACGTGTCCATCAACGTCGATCCTTAGCCTTTTTGATCGAACATTCCTCCGCACATCTTTTTATCGATGATATGGTAAACTTTTTAAGCAAAATATCTCAGCCTTCTCATCATGAACTCCTCTGAATATTTTGTGGACAGTGTACTAACATACTTAATTGACCAAAATATGTATCTAAACTGTCACACCATTTTTATTTAAAGAGAGCTAGTATCCTGAGATTAGGCTGGCCACCAAAATACTCGTATATGGGGAAAATGACCTAAAACTGCTAAGAAGATACTAAAAGATATATAAGCATTGTGAATTTCAGTGGGAGTTGAAACATAGTAGTAGTATATTTTACAGCCATGGACAAGCTCAAGACAAGCACTTGTTGATGCTTCCGACATTGCTAGATCCTGCTCCATTGTTTTGCCAGAGCCCCCAGAAAACCGTTAGCGAGTTACTGGACACGAGGGGAACTACTGGCTACTGCTGTCGTGCGGAAATGTAGGTCCCTAGCTCTCCCGCTCCGAAACATCACATGGACCATATGACCCCCGAGAACGCAAGTATCAAACCACAAGTTCCGGGTGACAGTAGGCAGGCAGGGAAGCAAGCTCGCGCTAATCTAGGATTAGTGTCTTACTAATCTTGTGGAACGTGTGGGATTAGCCCCGGGACCAAATCCACATTAAAATGACGACACACTGCCAATGGATGGCCGAAAGATGTGACGGGGAAGTTAAGCTAGCTTTGACTCCACAGTGGCATGGAGAAGTGAGCAAAGGTAACCCCTTTTAAGTGGCTCGAGGCATATGCACGGGATTAGGTTATTTGGGCAGTGTACTCCTCCATCTGTCGCTAATCTAGCAAGTTACGTAACTCGATCTAAATGTCGACCTCTAGCGACCTTGCTAGCCTGTTGGTAAATTAAAGTTGAAAAATCTCTATATTCTCTGCACTAAGTGCAGTGTATATACTCCAACTTGATACTAGTATTCTCATCAGTAGCTACAACTTGATAGTTTAATAAATTTCTGGCGAGATATATGTACGTTTCTAGTATAGATATTATGAAACGTAGACTACTGGATCGGGAACACTTACGTAGGGCGTCCCAAATTGGAGAGAGTAGATTGTGCCGACTGCCGAGAGCAAATCAAGTACTACTCCCCAAGTGTCCGGCCAGGCCAGATCATCATGTCTGGAGACCATCAAAAAATTAACCCGACGATCGAGAGAGCCAGCCAGCGAGAGAGACCGAGAGAGCTGCATGCTGAGAAAACTTTGCTTAATCGAACGCATCGTCGATCGATCTGCCGGCCCGGCCGGGTCATCACTCTCTAGTCCCTTTACGCATTAAAACTTGGACGCATGCAGAGTTAATGACGCCCACGTCTACTGGCCTTGGTCGGTCGGAACCGGTACACGCGGGGTCCGTTCTTCGTTACACGTTCCTGTAGAGAGAGAGCAAGCTACTAGCTGTGTTGTAGTTAGACACGGCAGAGCAGCAGGAGCACGCACACACACTACTCTGCTGTGCATAGCTTAATCAGCGGGTCTCACTGTACTACTACTGTTCTCTCTCCTTGAATTTGATTAATCGCCGACCATAACCCTAGGTTAATTGGGGACTGCACTACTCTCACTGATCGTCGTCAAATTGTATAAGCCTGGCAAGTGATACGATCCGATTTGTCTCCGCCCCTCGGACAGGACGGTCTCGTCGTGCTGGTTGAACCTCGGACAGCTGTGTGTCATGGACGGCGCGCGGTTTGGCCGGTGGCCGGTGACGCGTCGTTCCCGCTGGGGGGGGGGGGGGGGGGGGGGGGGGGGGGTGTGACACACACAACACGAATTCGCAAGTAGTGTTCTGGCATTGTGTGAATGCCGTGTGGTGGGTACGCGTGCCGCCACCAGCAGCATCCAGTCCAGTCGGCAGTAAGTATCTCGGGCTATATAGCTCATGCTATGTTGGGCGCTCACGCGCATACATACGTGAAACAACGTTCTCAGAATGACGATGAAGAAGGAAACGAAGCTAATCCATCGGTTGACGATCGTTCGATTCGATCAACTTGGTGTATAGTCATCCGATCGGAGGTCGATTATCGGAGGCGGATAGTGGCAATAGTAATCTGTGCTGTGCCGGCCGGCCCAAAAAAATTGTGTTGCCCCTCGCGTTACCACACGATGACGACACTCTCGTTACCACACGCGTAGCCGGCACCACAAGCAACCGACAGATCAGAAATTTAAACTGGACCGCCGGCCGGCCGGCCGGCCGGCAGCTCGCTCGAGCGAGAGAGAACTGAGAACGCGTATATATGTGCTGCTACCGCTACTACTACGACGACGAGAAAACAAGCACGGGTTTCGGAGAGATCACAGCTCTGACGACGCTGAAGATTTTGTTGCCCGGCCGGCCCCTAGCTAGGAGTAATTTGCATTGCATGGATACTAGTACCGCGCGCGGCAGAGAAGTAACCTATACGCTATTTGCCCTGCTGTTGCCGTGCTAGCTCCAGGCACATCGGTACGCTAGTGTCGTGCGTACGCGGCCGGGAGCAACTTCCGCTCCAGGTTGTCCCAGCGATCGACAGCAGGGCGATGTGGTGCGGCGTCTCGCGTGGACTCACGATCGATTGATCGAGACGGCGGCCAGCGCTGCCGACTGGTCGTGGAAGTGTGGAATTCAGAGACGAGCCCGGCCCTTAATTTCGACGGGCGGGCCGGCCGGCCGGGGCGTGGCCTCCATACCGCGGCGGCCGGCTCATCTCTCTCGCGCGCGGCGCGGCGTGGCGCACGTCCCGCTAGCTAGGCGACCGCCGGCAACAAGCGGCTCGATCTGCATTTGGACCCCGGCCGACACGCCGCCGCCTCCGCACGCTGCCTCGTCGTGGTGAACTGGTACTGATGACGATGGTCCAACAAGAGAATCGGCTAATCCTGTGCTACTATGGTACTATGCACGTACCCAGACCCAGCTGCATGCGTGCCCACGGGTAAGGGGCACACGAGAACGCAGCGGAGTTTTAGCAGCCGGCGCGACCAAGTACGTAGTACGACTACAACGTGTACCACGACAGCACCCTAGCTATAGCAGGTCCTTAGCGGCGTGCGGCGAGGACGCCAAGTGGTACGTGTGTGCCGTTTGACGCGCTCTCTCCGTTCCCAGGATTTCGTCGACCGACTACGCTGCACTGAAAGCCGACTAAGTGCATGCGGCTCTGTCGGTCTGCCGTTAGTAAGACAACCTTCTCCGGTGATCAGTGAGATCTGCGTTAATTGTTCGTTCGTGCTGCTGCTACATACTGTATCTAGTAGTAGTACTAAATGATGGAACCGACACCATACCAAGGAATCAATCGACCAGGGAGCCAGCCGGAGCCGTACATAGGTCATGCAGCAAAGTTGCTACATGTGCTATGAATATCAAACAAGCTCCCAATTTACTTACCCGTGTGTAGTACAAGCCATTTTACATGCAGAGTACAGTAGTACTACCCTTTCACAGCCATGCATACCTTCGACCCTGACCAATGACAAGCTAAGATAGTGTTTGTGTTATCAACTTTTTTCGCAATGTTTTTTGACGGGTGGAAAAGCAGAGAGAGCAGAGAGAGAGAGAGAGAGCATCGTCTGCATGCGCTCCTTTGACCGATGAGCTCCAAGCACATCAGACAAAAAGGTTTTGTGTCTGGCACATAGAGGCTGAAATGACACGAGTACGAAGCGATAAGGGACTCTCCTTTCTCCGTGTTAAAGTTGGGTATCGCTCCCCATAGTGTTGCTATTTTAAAATGATTGTTGAGACCATGCGACCAGCACTTTGCTTTCAAAAAAAAGTATTTTAACAAACAGAAAAAATCTACAATATTGTTTATTTTGTCTTTCTGCTTTCAAAAGCATGGATGAGAATGATAATACACACAAGAGAGTTTCTTCAAAAAGAAAAAAAAGAAGAACAAATACTTATGAAACAAGAAATGGTATCAATGTCCAGTACTATGTGCTTTTCTTGCATGGAGTCGACAGAAGCGTAGTCTCCTCGACAGCTCAACTTGTCTTACTGCTGCGTAACAGTAGGGCCTATGTTATCTTCGTACCACGTCTCTCGTTGCAATGATTCAATCGTGAAGGACACATCTCTCATCATTCACAACTGTGCTGCAGTGGTACATTGTATATACTAACTACTACTTTTTAATTGTTGATCTTTTTTAATATAAATTTGTATTTAAAAAATTAATAATTAAAAAATAGAGGTAGTACTTCTTTCTAACAAACAACGGACAGTGTTCTATGTTCAGCTGTTGCAGTGTTCGACCGTAACTCTCCAATGAAAGCAGCAGTCTCCACTCTCCAAGGAGCAGATAGCTGTGGAGGTCTGCTCGCTGCAGGAAACACACGCCAGGTACTATGTTTTTGTTTCACCAAGCACCCAGCGTGAACATGGTCTAAAGTAGAGATCAAGCGGCTGGCTTCTCTTATCCACAGTACTTGTTCAGTTCCAAGTACAAAAGTTCATCTATCTCGTACTTGCGCGCAGCATTAAGCGTGGCGGGACTGGTTTGGCAGCATATATGCACGCACACGCCACGTGCAGTTGCAGGCAGAGGGAAGGGGAAGCAATGGCATGCGCGTCCCCAAGTGCGGCGGCGCCATATGCCGGCGCTTTACCGTGCCAGGAGCCAGGAGGGAGAGCCGCGAGCGCCCCGGCCGGCCCCGGCCGGGTCGTTTCCAGACTTCCTTCCACTGGTTGATCGCCATTGGGCACGGCGATCAGCAGCCAGCTGCTGCTCGTCGTGTCCGGACCGTGGGAGGATATGATATGTGAGCAGCAGCGCCTGCAAGCATCCACATCCCCCGTTGAAACCTTCCTGCTCGCTGGCCAGTGCAGCACGTTCTAGAGAGATCGATCGATATGGCGCTGCATGCTGGCTGTGCGTGGTGGTGCTCCTGAATTTTTTCGTGCGCTTAGCCACGGGACCACGAGGGGCCGCCGTAGGGCGCGTGGATCGCCGCTCGTGGTGTTTGGCGCCTGCCTGACACCCCCGCGCGCGGCCGGGCTGACTGGCCGGCCCCGTGTCGAGATGGCCGCCGCGCGCGCGCGTTACGGACGGGTTCGCACCGGGGCCTGCATGCACGTAGAACAAGTACAGCGACTGTTTTCGCTGCTCTCGATGAGAAATCCACATTGCTGGAAGGGGAAAAAAAATTTATGCTATGCCAGTGCTGTGGCGATGTGTGCGACAACAATTTGGAATACACGGCTATGAAGGCCGGGCCCAGCCCAGAAGATATGAGCACAAAGGCCGCTGCACGTTGCCGCTTCTTGGCGTTGGGCTGGGCTAACTAGGTCTGGAGTCTGGACAGGCTTCGGAGGTTTTCTTGGGCCGTGCACCACAACACACGGACACACACGAGGGTTTCTGCTTTTTGGTGAACTCGATTCTTCCTCTTTGTCTCTACCGCCGCCACCAGCACGCGGCAGAGCCGGTCCTCCTTCCGCTGAAGTATTCCGTCGTCGACGATGGCGCAGGTGGAGCTCGACTCTGCAGAGGAGTGGTCCGACTCCGATGTGGAAGATGTCTCCGACTCCGAAGTGGGCGATGCCCTGGACTGGCTCGACGCTGTGGAGGGCCCTGACGGCGCAGCCCGGCCCTCCGCCGCCTTCTCCACTGCCGGAGGCACGGCCGCGGCGCGTAGGCCGAACGCGCACGGCGGCGTGCTCTCCCGCCCCCTCCAGCCGCTCTCCAACCGCACCCAGAAGCTCGCCTCCCACATCCGGGCCACCCCCTTGGAGGTATGCCGCTGCGACTTTAGTACTGCTGACTGTAGAACAGTCGAAGATGTGCAGCAGTACAGCCATACACGACTGGCATTCTGTATCTCATGTTTAAAATTTATATGTTGCACAGTAAATAGCTAGATAACATTTGCATTGAGAATTAGTTAAAAGCCGAGTCAACTAAAAAATGGGGATAATGTGTTACTCCAAGTGTCGTGTAATCACGTTGCATACTATTGTAAAATTTAGTTTGCATATCACTATATCAGTGTAGAGCATTTGCTAAAACGTAAAACATGATCGTTGCAAACCTCATGTTTTGTGGTTGTGCTTAATATACAATGTCATGGATTTTGAATGATTCAGGAGTGGGAAGGTAGGATGAACGTCGGGATGTCCAATTCAGTAACGACTGCAATCAGGGGCAGCATAAGGGATACATCAATTGGGAAAATAAGGAACAATGAGAAGGCTGATCGTGCTACTGTGGAACAGGTCTGTAGCTCTGCTTGGTGATATCACTTTGAATCAAACACATCTGCTTCCACTTGCAATCTTGCATAATCCTGATGTACCATTCCATTTCCTTTCAACCAAGCTTGCTTTCTTGTTAAAATGAGGCTGATTTATCAGAAACATCTTTTCTATGCTCCTGTTATACTTTTCAACAGTTTCAGAACCATTTTTTTTTTCCTCAATTGTGTTGGAGTAATGTTGGCTAACCAGAATCTCCTGACGTGAAGTTATGTACTTTATTTTCCTTATTGCAAATTTTCATCAGATCTGGCTTCCACCTGCATGTATTATCTCCTTTTCTTTTAGATGTACAGCTGTGATGGGCAGATGGTTTCCTTGCTTATACAAACATTAATCGTGTTCTTCCTGATGCTAAGTTCAATAAATTATGTAATGACGGTGAAGTAATTTGTTTCTATGCAGGCTATTGATCCAAGAACACGCATGGTTTTGTTCAAGATGTTAAATCGTGGTGTTTTTAATAACATAAATGGCTGCATTTCTACAGGAAAAGAGGTAGGTTCTCTCATTCTCTATTTCCTGTTTTATCAATTGGGTACATCTATTATCATGTTCAACATTATTCCTTTTTCTGTGCAGGCAAATGTTTATCATGCAACAAAAACAGATGGACAGGAGCTTGCAATCAAAGTCTATAAAACCTCTGTCCTTGTCTTCAAGTATGATTATTATCTAAACTTGTTGTTCGTTTCCAACTATAGATACTTGTTGAGATCTATTGCAGAAATGTGGCATGTGATATGTGCTTTATCCATTTGGCACGTGTTAAAATAATTGACCTGAAAAAAACATGCATATCATTTCTTTATTGCAGGGATAGAGATAGATATGTTCAAGGAGATTATCGTTTTAGACATGGTTACTGCAAGCATAATCCCCGGAAAATGGTTAAGACCTGGGCTGAAAAGGAAATGAGAAATCTTCTACGGTGAGATATATTTCTCATGCCCTGTTCTATTTTTTACTCCATTAAGTTTGCAACCTATTGCTGATATCTTTGATTTGTAGTCTTATGGTGCAGTATGTTAGTCTCTTGTATTCCCAGTAGTTTCTTAAACCTGTAAGGCATTCAATAAAAGAAAATTTTCCTTTTTCATCAAAAAATGACCTTACTAATAGATGGCACAATATTTCCAATCTTTCAATCCATTCATTTGTTTGTTCCCCTTATTAAAGAGTGAGAGCAGCTGGAATTCGATGCCCAGTACCATTGCTCCTGAGACTTCATGTATTGGTGATGGAATTCATAGGTAATTCCTTAACTTCTCATGTAACAATGTCACATTTAAATTTGAAATGGGCTTACATTACTTTCAATTGTGGGATAAAAGTATAGTTGGCATATGATCTAACATGTATCTTTGGTTATCTATCAGGGAAAGGAGGTTGGGCAGCTCCTCGCCTTAAAGATGCTGTTCTATCGGATGACAAGCTACGTGAATCTTACTTTGAGGTACAGAGCAGATAAATAGTGATCTCTCTTAATAGGATAATGATAGAATAATAGAAGGATAGGTAAAAGCTGTCATTATCATTATTCATTGCAGTGTATGTGTATAGCTTTCTTATATACTTTTACTGTACTCTGTTTAAGATTGTTACAACAATGAGAACACTTTATCAAAAGTGCAAGCTGGTCCATGGTGATTTGAGTGAGTACAACATTCTTTATTTTGAGGTAAATAAAAATTGTTAATTCAGGCCCTTTTCCGGTTTTATCTGCATGTTGTTCCAGAAGACTGGTTCTTATGTCCTTCCTAATTTTTCTGTTGTGTAGGGCCACTTGTATATCATTGATGTTTCGCAATCAGTTGACCTTGATCACCCTTCAGCATTGGATTTCTTAAAGGAAGATTGTTTGCATGTTTCTGTAAGTTTTCTGTTAGTGAGAGTCGATAACCACACATAAATATAAATTGTTGTCTGATATGTGCACCATTCTATGCAGGACTTTTTTAAGAAAAGAGGTGTTGCCGTGATGACTGTAACCGATCTATTTAATTTTGTCATTGATCAAAATATTGCCGATGATGACATCGATGATTACCTAGAAAAGGTATGTTGGGTCAAGATAATGATAAATTGGTAATCGTGCATGCTGCATCGTTGGAAAAGGAATGAGTTAGTGATATTATTTTAATCACAGGTTCAGCAAAAGATTTTGGAAAATGAAGATATGCTTGCAAGTGATGATGGAATTTCTCCAACAATCATGGTGCAGGTAAGATTAATTCAACCTTCTCATTGCTCGTATTTGCCATAGACCATTAGCCTCCTAAGATCCTGCTGGCAGGGCATATTTGCACTTACTACTGTGCTGCTTATCAATCAGCAATATTTAGTGATCCTGTTGTTTGATGGTAGTGCTAATGCATAGGGTGTGATTCCTTCCAGAGGAGGTGATATGATATAGCAATCCACAACTATGTGTATTTAATTTTTGTTTTTTTAATGGTTTTTTACTTCCAGGTTTAACAATAATTTTCTTGGTTGTTTTGCATAGACCTTGGATTATGTGAAACAATGTGAGGCTGACATAGTTAACATGTCAATGATGCAACGCCCATCCTTGGGTTATGAGCCACCAGCGGATAAGCTTTATGACCAGCCGCTGCTAGGATTTGTGCGAACTAAAAACTCACGTGCTGATGAAAAGCAGCAAGAACAATTGCCACAAAATACAGTCGAAGACACCTTGCATCCGCAAAACAAGTGCTTGTTGGAGATACAGAATAATGTGGAAGAAGAGGAGGAGGATAGTGGATCTAGCTCTAGTTCTGATGAAGATGATTCATGGCACGAGGCTGATCCTAAGATGGGACCAGAGGAGAGGAAGGCTGCTCGTAAAGAGAACAAGAAAAAAGTGAAGGAAGAGAAGAGAGAAGCTCGCAAGACTAAAATCCCAAAGGCCGAGAAGAAAAAGAGGAAGAAAATGGCAAAAGCAAAGTGCAAGCGGTGAATAACTTTGCTAGTTACATTGGAAATACAGATCAACTTTCGACTGATATATTAAATGGAACTCTAAGATAACCTCTACGAATGTCAAAAACGAGGAAGGATGAACCTTCTCTGGTGTGACTATGCAATCAAATTTTGTCAGTTGTAATTCCAAAAAAAAAAAATGTTGCTAGTTGCTACTTGATTTCAGTATGATTTAGTGGTTTACCTTCATGCTCTTCTTGTTCTTTCTCAATAAGGATTAACTACCTAGTGATCTTTTAATGCTTTTAAACTGTGCCGCCCTGAACCACAGTAATGGTCCGGCAACCAGGTGAATGGTGCCCTGTGTCAGTAGATTTGAATCTTGTAGTTTGTTTTGTGACTTACCTTGTTAGCAATCTCATAAATTACTAAATAATTCTTTTTACTGATTTTCGCTTGGGGAAGCAATTCTCAATCTTAGATTTGTGGTATGTTTCCATCATGGTATGATATTGCTAACTGTTCTTTAATAGTTTATTGAGTCTCTCCTTCTCAGGTCATTCTTTCAACCATTAGGTATGGATCCAACCACCAAAAAATTGTTATGTTTAGCAACAAAAATGTTCCACATTTGATTAACATGTTTTCTAGCTTTAAACAAAAAATGTTGCTGACATGTATTTGATTTGTTCTGGCTTCAATAACAAATGATTCCAGCGGCACAAACAAAATGTTTCACATGTTATTTTATTTATTACTCCTACAAAATTGTGATAGAGGTATACAAAATAATAGTTGTCTGAAGAGGATGAAATCTCTAATTTATTTACTTCCATGACAGCACTGAGGATTTTAGCCGCCTCTAAAAACACCAAATACATAAAACTTCTCCCTTCAGATCTCAGATTGAGAAGGGATAAATTTTCTTTTGACCCAAAATACAGCAGGGGAAGTCAGTCATTGTTAAGATTTTATTTAGAAAAAAAAAGGGAAAGGAACCCAAAAGGAATTCATTTGTATAGCACACAGGGGAAAAAAGGCTTAGGTAGACGCAAAGCTTCTGCTTTGAGTTTTCAGATTGAGAAGGCATAAAATTGAACAGCTGAACAACTGTGTCAGCACCTTAAGTTCTGATTGTTTTTTTATGCTTTTATCTGGCATCAACATAAGGGACTGAGAAAAGACAGGGGCCATCATTGGCCCTAATCAATTATCAACCTTCAGTTTTGCATCAGGAATTGCTAATTTGCATAAATGCGAAGGACTGTGTTGTTGAATTCTGAAAAGAGTATAAGTTATACGGCAATAAAGTAAACAACGTCCACTGAATTATGGTTTCTCGCAGCTTATTGGTTTTCTAAACACAGAACTACACACGCAGGAGTCAGGACAGAGATCCATTCACGCCGATGCATACTTCAGAGCATACAATACATCATTCAGCAATCGGGATATAGTTAAATCACATCAGTTTCTTCTCGGCAGCAAGTTACAAGACTCTAGTACGAATAAGTGCTAATCTGTGGCAGCAAACTGAAATGCAAGATAAATTGTGACAGCAAATTGAATGCAAGATAAATTACACGCGTATAAGATTTAGGTACCTCTAAAATAAGGCATTAATTCGATTTAAACTTTAGGATTTCTAAGGGTAGAAATAATGTACACGAAGGATACTGGTCTCAACCATAGATCACTAACTTAGCAGAATCTGTTGCTGCAGCAGCACTATCTACTCAGAAGTTAAGAAACCTAAGGAGCCACTAATCCAACATGAACTTGAAGGAGAGTCGGAGGTCCTGTATGGTAATACTAATTTACCAAAGTACTCTGTATATCACCTATAACATGTGAAATACATATACAGAAAAATTCTACAAGAGAGAAGACTTATTTTCTTGCAAAAAGCAATACAGCAAACATATTACAAAATAGTGTAACCATTTATTCCATTTTTGACTCCTCAATGAATTATGATGCTGATGTCTTTATGAAGTTTATTGCAAACAGTGCCATGCTGCTACTACAGCAAGCATAAGCATGGGCCAACGGTCAACCTTCCAGGATTTTCTAAGCAGCTTCTGAAATATGTAATATTACTACTAAAGCCAGAAGCCATAATAGATGAATCTAACAGTGATCCTAGGGAAAGTAACTCAAAACTTAGTTCAAAATCTGATCCGCTTACCGATGAGCAATTTAATGAATAGCTAGTTGGTTCAATACACATTAACAGTATTTTGAACTCATGTAATGACATACAGAATTCACTGACACTTCTTTCCTTTTTATTTCTCTCTTTTCATCAAAATTTTTTTTGTATGATCTGGTTTTGTTATTGTATGCACACTCTGCAGTCTGACAACAACACACCAACTCACCAAGATAGAGGAAAAAGAAGCTTAGCAAAGGCTTCAAAAGGCACAAACTAATGAGGAGGATATAAAGTATTGATACAAATGATCAAAACCGATGTGTTCTATCTTAGTAACAAACACTTCACTCTTATTGACCTTAAATATAACAAATTATTAGTAATGTGCCAATAATCAGAACAATAATTTGTAATGCTTGCATAAATCAGAAAGCTTGTGTCAAGATTAAGCAACTGTAAACCAAGACCAAGGATACCGTGACTTATTAATTTGTAATGCTTACATAAATCAGAAAGCTTGTGTCAAGATTAAGCAACTGTAATCCAAGACCAAGGATACCGTGACTTATTCATGCCAGACGTTCTACAAAGCTCTGAGATAGTTATCAACAAAAGCTCGGGAAGATCCAAACCGGAGGTCTGAAAGGTGAATTGTTGTTCAGAGGTGGTGCACCTGGATATTCAGCGTAACAAACATCACAAGTTCCATCAACCAAGGAGTACTCATGCCATTCGCCCAAGCACAGTCCAGCTGCATATATGCAGTCACCTCGAATCCCTGGGCAATCTGGACCAATACATGCTGCAAATCCATTGAAACTAATAATAGCGTCCGCCCACACAAGCTAGTGATCATAGCCCACTTCCTCTCCCCCAGACATCCAGCGAAACACACGGCAGACCATCGTCTCGTTATGGTCCAAAACGATGAGCAAACACGTCACCTCCGCACTCTCCGACCATGAACCGCTCTCGTCATGCAGCTCCTCTCCAAGAAATGACAGCTCCAGTGAAGTACCTGACAGTTCGACTATGGCAAGACGGAGGTCATTTACCAGAGCATAGAGGGTGTCATCGATAAAGAGCTTTCAAAGACGTGTGGCGGACTGGCAAAGGCCACGTGCCAGAGAGCGTCCCACATGGCCCTGCCGGGCAAGAAGAGGACGGTGGCGAGGTCATAAAGCCGGGACTATATAAGAAATAGCCACAAATAGGCAGCACTATATAAGAAAGCTGGGACTGGATTTTGATTATTAATAGCGCATAAAAATTTGAAATAAATTCTGAAAAACAATCTATCACTGTCCATATTCAGATGTATGAATGTGTGATGTTATCCTACACTTCTTATACAAGTGCACTTGATATATACTATCGCACACGGCACAGCGACAAAACAAAGGAAAAGGCATACAACAATGGTGCACAATTTACTCGCAAAAGGGAACAAAAAACAATGGTGCACAATTCACAGAATGCATGTTATGGCCTCGCTTCAGCACCAGTAATGTCAGAACTGATAGTGACGCAAGGAAACCAATATCTACGCTTGCCGTCCCTGTGGCCATCGTCGATCATAGCAAGGCCCTCCTGTTACAATAACAGTAGTTATCTATAAATTTGAATCAAATATCTTATAAATTGCCACATAGAGATTCAGAAATTATCCCAAGAAACATCCACAAGCATGTGCTGATGCAGCAAAGTGCTACATGTATGGCTCCAACATATCGCAAAATGGATTAATTATGAATTTTTCAGCATAAAATAGAACATAAAATTGATCTAACAGAGCTTTTTTTCCATTGGCACAACAATGTCTAACAAATTGCTAATGTAGAGATCTCAAGCAGTATTACCTTCAGCAACATAAAATTGATCTGACAGAGCTTTTGTTTTTTCCATTGGCACAATAATTGTCTAAAAAATTGCTAATGCGGAGATCTGAAGCAGTATTACCTTCAGCAAAGTTTCAAGGGCATCAATCGCACGGCCAGCAGACCAGGAGAATTCCTTCTCAACTTGTTCTACCGTGACATAGCCTTCAGTCTGCATGCCACATAAGGTATAGTCAAATGAGTGCTGTAATTACTATGTAGTCCAACACTAGTATTTTGCAACTGCTAATCTAGTTTACTTTAATAACATCTACTGTTGCTGGCATGACATAGATTTTTCCAAGGTATTACATGTGCATCATGACTTTCAATACATGATAATCAACGAAAATTGTATAAAGTAACATAGCTGAATGTAACAACAATGTTAAAGCATAAACCTGTGCAAGGCCAAGTATCCCACTGTGATCTTTATTCAATTCGGTAGGAACTGAACGGACAAGCTTTCTTCTCCCGACAGAAATTACTTCAAAGCCACTACCAAGGACCTACAAGTTCATAAATTATGATTCAGAATAGTTGCAAATCACAGGCATAGCAAATTCTTTAGTATTTAACACACGTCATTTCTTTTATTTTTTATTTTAGTAGGTATGTATCATCTGTTACTTTAGCTGCAATCGCGCAAGCATGTATTACATAGAACAAAGGTCATAAGAAAATCATGACTGGATGATACAGCTTAAGTCTTACCTTCAGCTTACTTATCGCACGTAAACAGTCATCTTCTGACAACGATTCAAGAGCAGCTTTTCTCTTCCGACAGAGCTGTTTACGGAGATCTAGCAAGTCAATCAGGCCTCCATTATGTGATCTGGTTGCGATGCAGATGTCAACTATCTGAACTCCTGCCACAATAGACGTGGATGGTAAGCATACATATAAGATAGCAATATCGAATGAAACTTCCAAACCAAAAGAAAGCACAAAAAAGCTTCAAGTAAGCATACAAACCAAGTTCATAGTAGAAGTCACCAATCCCAAGGAGCTCTGCCCAAACTCCTTTATTAGATGCCAGTGGGTCTACTCCAACTTTCGCACACATTTCATGAAACTGCTGTCTAAATACTGGATTCTTACGGATGTCACTCTGCAATAGCACATTACAAATATAACATTATAAGAGAGAATAAGAACACACTGTTTGCATTTGAGCTTAGGCTCCCTTAGAACAAAGGAAAAACTTAGGATTTTTGGAGATTCAAACCCTACAGGAAAGTTTCCTATGAAGCCCTTTCGAACAAAGGATTGTGCTCCTATAAATCCTATGAAATTGCTGTGGAATGTCTTCCTCCATAGCAATTTTGGAGAATGTCTTTTCTCTGTGTCATTCTCTCTGCTTCAATTCCTGATTTGTTTTTCAATAGGATTGCAAATGTGATGCAATTTCAATCTTTTTTTTTACCTATTTCTGTGCTTTGAGAGTCCTGTATTCCAAAGAGAGTCTTAATGGTGATCTGATATGCATATGACAGAAGTCAAATATTAATGGTGCTTCCCTCTGCATTAAGCATGAGTTAACAAGTTCCCACTAAAAGGTGTTTAAATTGATAAATTTTCTTTGGTTCATTTTCAGTCTTGGTCTCGATCACCCATTCACCCTTTTATGGATATGTATTTACAGGATTACTAGGACCTTTTCTTTCTACTAAAGATTGACTGATAGCTTTATTTGAACAATATCAGTAAGCAGAATATCGATAACAACATTTTTATCTACTGGAAATAAATGTTCCATTCAGTTTGAGAATTCAACATATAACAAGTACAAAAGCATTCGTTGTACTTTATACTCTAAACCAAATTTCAACCAAACCAAGTCAATCTCTTGTGATCTTTTTATTTTACCAAAAAGTGTCTCCCCATTCAATTAAGCAGCAGCAAATCACCTTATGCTTACGGGCGAATTCCTCTAGCTGGGAACGGAACGTAGCTAGCTGCTCCTTCATGACGTCAGTCCTGACCTTGGCCACATTCTCCCCGACCAACCGGAATTGGTCCTGAAATTCCATGCCACTAATGCGCGTAAGGGAGAAGTTGGGTGAGGAGGGATTCAAGAAAATCCTGAAGTTAAAGACTAGAAAATCTACACATACCCGAGTAGCCGCCGCATTCTGCAACCCAGCGATACCCGGCCGCCGCCTCATCCTGCTGCAGCACTGAACAAAATCAGAGGCGGACCCAGCAATAGGGCAAGGTAATCAACAAAAAAACAGCCCTCCATCCCCTCCATGGAAGGGATCACCGATCCATCACCATCGGCAATGAGAATGGTGCGAACATTCACGTACCTGCTACGCCGCTCCGCTCACGTCGGAGAGCGCCGCCACCAGCCGGAACTCAACGCTCGTCGTCCTCGAGCTTGAAGACGACGACCCCAATCACCTAAGGACCCCTGCAACCGTCGCCCGTTCTTCCTTGTCGCCACCGCCTGCAAGATCCACCGCCGTCAAGGGCTCAGCCGAGGTCCGCCTAGCCCGCTGCCACCGAGCTCGGCCCTCCTCCCTTCCGCCGAGGTCGGCCTTGTCGTTAGCAGTCGCCGCCGATGGGCTCAGCGCCCAGATCGGCCGCCGACGGGGTCGCCGGAGCAGCCGCCGGCGGCTGGCCCGCCTGCACGGAGAGAGAGAGAGAGAGAGAGAGAGAGAGAGAGAGAGAAGATCGGATAGGGGAGAGAGTGAGGGAGAGCAGGGGCGCTGCTGGCTAGGGCTTTCCCTGTGCCGCCGCTCGGCCTGTGCTCGTCCACGTAAGATGTGCAAACACTGTGACCGTCAATAGCTTTAAAATTCGTGCCCGGCATCAACCTCTCCCTCTCTCTCTCTCTCCCTCCCCTTCACGCCTCCACTATCCTACGATTTTTAATCAAAGGCTGCGATAAGTCCTATGTGCACAAGTCTATATGTAATTTCCATTTTCGATGTGTGCGGATCGGTGTGCCAGCGGGTATAAAAAGCATCGACGCATCCCACTAAAAGCGGTGGTGCCACTAACCTTTCTCATTCAAATCTTACATTGTCGTCGTTAATATTTTATATCAATTTTAATCATTCATTAAAATAAAATTAGAATTTATTTTATTTGCGTCTACAAACATTATGCGAATGATGTGACATTCTTCAAATAATATATTGAAATCCTTATTTCATATGGTATTATATCTATGAGTTGCTTGTTTAGTCCTACCTAGGAAATTATCCGTGCGATGCAACTGGAATAAAAAAATACATAAGGGTTTTAGGGTAATTCTTTATGAAATTTGAAGTATAATTGACAATTTGTGTGTAATAAAAAATTTAATATGGGTGGTTTGAGTATCACAGTATCATCACAATTCTAAAACCTTTTATTCATGATCTAGTGAATTACCACCTGTGAAGCTAGAGTAACATCAATTTAATAAATTTAGTGGCCATAATAAGACATGAACACTGCTCAGCAACGATCCGAACATTAGCTAATAATAAGTCCACACGGTACAATAAGATCGCCAACCCCGTATGAGGATATTCAACACCAGTAAAAATGTGACACCCCGATTCAGGGCTTAATAGGATTAATAGGATATTCATATCAATAAGTTGCAACTTCTTTTTCGGTAGCCTAGCTCCGAAAACCTTCGAGGTTAAGCGTGCTTGGCCTGGAGCAATTTTAGGATGGGTGATCGACCGGAAAGTTATTTCCGGATGCGCACGAGTGAGGACAAATGTGCGTAGAAAAGACTTGTGTTGGTCTGTAAGGCCAGTCTATGTCTTATAAAAAGCTACCTGATATAAGCGGGTCCGGTCTCGAGGAGGCGAGACGTTACATAATGGTATCAGAGCCGACTCTTACAGTTTCACGGGCGCGTGTGTCGTAGTTGCGTAGGCATGGTGTGTATGGCTGGTGTGGATTCAGAGTGGTCACACTGTATGACACATGCGCTGGCACTGGACACATGGACGTGAACAAGAGAGAACGTTCCTGACTTGAAATTGACCGACGAAGACGTCGGTCTCTTAAGGGGGTGAGTATGTGACACCCCGATCCAGGACTTAATAGGATTAATAGGATTAATGGGATACTCATATCAACAAGTTGCTAACTTCTTTTCCGGTAGCCTAGCTGCGAAACCTCCGAGGTTAAGTGTGTTTGGCCTGGAGCAATTTCAGAAAGGATGATCGACCGGAAATTTATTCCCGAGTGTGCACGGGTGAGGACAAATGTACTTAGAAAAGACTTATATTGGTCTGTGAGGCCAGTCTATGTCCTATAAAAAGCTACCTGATGTAAGCGGGCCCGTCCTCGAGGAGGCGGGACGTTACAAAGAACTCGCTCACAGTAACCATCCAATCTACCATAATCATAACCGACCACGCCTGCTTGCTATTTTTTGCACCTCACGTTTGCATGCGTATGCCATGAAATTTTTATATTAAAAAAATATGTTTTATGTTTAGTCCGTACCATAAAAAAAATTACTGCAGTCGGGCTCCTACAGCAGCAAAACCACCATCATAAAAGATTTTAAATCCTTATTATCTGTTTTTAAGTAGTTATACAATATGCGCTCATGATAATTTCTAAGATGATGAATATTGAAAGAAAAGAACTGGATAAGCTATGAGGGTTGTGTTCCTTGGCATACAATGTAATATCATAGTGGGTCACAACTCTATTGGCTCATGACCGAGAAGAAAAGTTACTCTAATGTATTAAAACGTGTTCGTGCTCCTCTGTCTAGAGTCCAGACGCCATTGGCGTGCTCGGGAGCTCGATGCAAGCATGGGGCGGACGTGGGGACAGGGGAAAAGATAGATAGGGAAGTGGAATCGGATCCTTGGTCTATGGTGCGTCCATTTGAGTTGGAAACTCAGGGTACACTGATCATGAGAATCGTGATGTATCTGTTTCTGTAAAGAAGAATGGCCATGGCGGGTGGGACCTAGAGCTCTTGATGCAATCTCGGGAGGAAGAGGGGTGAGGCAATATCTGCGGTTAGTAAATGCGGCACGGGTTGGCTCACCTGCAACAAATCGATCAAGGCGCCTTTCTCGGAGGTATAACCCTGTATGTTGTATTGTCGAAAGGAGTCCACCTCCTATGCATGATGATGGACAAAAAAAGAAGGCGGACGACGCGTAAGAGAAATAATAGGTAATAGAGATTCATCATTTTTTACATTATACTAATGTATAAACACCATCATCAAGGTAAAAGTTGAAATATTAATATTTTTTCTAAAAAATATATGAGTTTATTGAAAAAAAGAGAAAATCACTAAGTTGATTACAATTCTAAACTTTTTAAAGAGAGGTTACAATTTCAAACTAGTCCCTCCATTCTCAATTTTATGATGTTTTGGTTTTTGAAGTCTCATTTTAAACTTTTCATGTCATTTTATAAAATTATATAAGTATTAGTTACATTATTATAATGTGTAGAATATAAAACATATTTTATATAAAGTAAAATACATTGACGGTCTGTAAATTTGTTTGATGGTGTCATTTAGATCTATGAACTTACAAATTACATACTTTATATCTCTGAACTTGTCTTACTGTATCATATAGATTTATGAACTTATAAATGAATTTGTTCAATGGTATAATCTAGGTCCAAAATAGTTTTGATTTCTTAAAATAATCTTATTTTATTTGAGAGTTTTATAAATAATATATAAAGTTTACGACAAGAATAATACACAATTACACATCCTTTGTGCGGAAACGCAGATTTCATATGTTGAGATATACAAAATAAAAGTTTTAAAATCTGAATATGAAAATTCTTGCCTAGTCTAAAGCATGAAAATTCATATTTTTTTATATCCACAACACAAAATGTACTTTTCACATATTCACTTTTAAGTATGTAGACTAATCACAAAGTGCAAGCACCGATCTACATTCAGCAGCTCATAGTTCGAGATTGTAATTTCGACTCAGAGTAACGAAGTTTCCTCTTCCAAAAAAAAAAACACTCTGTACATTACTATCATGCTCATATATACCGATAGATATACTTGTTTGTTTCGTGATTTAGATGACACACTTACTATTTAACACTAGTAATAGTAATTAATTTAATTTAAACTTAGAAGAAATCACTTAGCAAATTCAGTAGGACCTAGATCCATATATTAGAAATTTAGAGACCTAGATATCATCTCACAACAAATTTAATGATTTAAATATATAAATTGAGAGTACGGATCTAAATGATGCCTCGATACAAGTTCAAGGTGTTAGTGCACTTAAATATTTTATTATTTATATATAAATAAAAAGTTATGTGTGAGGAAGTAGTCGGAGTAGTAATATATTACTCCTTCCATCTCAATTTACTTGTTCATTTAGAATTCTATAGTTTTTTTTATTTTATTTATTCATCTAGTTCTTAATACATCTTTCTCTTTTTAATATATTTTCATTTTTTCTCAATTTCTATACATCTATTTTATTTTTTATTTCTTAATCTTTGTGTCCTGAACTGACCGAACGAGTAGAACTCTTACAAAAAGGTAAGAGGACCAAACCGTAAAAAGCGCGCCTGACTTGTCTCGTGGTCGACGTGGTCGCCTCCCTCATGTAGTCCTGGCCAATCCCGTCCGCAACTCCACGTCACGAGGGGCCATCACCAGCGCTCGTTCCCGATCGGACGGCCACAACGCCTCGAATGCCCACGAGATTGTTCCTCCCCTCCGCGACCCGATTGTACGGGTCCACACGCAGAGAGCGCCGTGCTCTGCTGGCCATCTATCTAATCTAACCCCATCGCGCTTTTAAGTTGCCCTCCTCGCTACTACTCCCTCGAGTACTCTCTCGTGTTGGGAGAGAAATCTCGGATCCCACCTCTCATCATCCCATTGCCTAGGGTTCCACGCCCTCGTCAGCGGCGGCGAGCGACCTAACGACGTCGGCACCGGCAGCCAGGTAAAGCCGGGTATCTCTGCTTTTGAGACGATCTAATGCCTTGTTGGGTTGTGTCCCCGATTCGTGCGTTGCGGGCGCAGATCTGAGTTGCATGTTTCTGTTTACCGCGCGATTTGTGTCTACGCCTTGATCTGGTGCATCTGGTGCGCGTGCGATCTTTTAATTCCGAGATGTGCTTGCTGGACATATGAATGGGTTTAAATTTGTATTAGCTCCCAGATCTCCGTGTGTGAGCCTGTGAGTTTTTAATACGTTCATGCGGTTTGGGTTGAGCGATTCAAGGGACTTGATTAGCTTGATGATATTGAGTTGTTAATTGTGATGTCCGGATGTTCCATGCAAATCTAGGATGCTAAAACGGTTGCATGGTTGGTAGGTTCGTTAGAATTTGAATTCGCGCTTCTCTTGTGAGCTGGAGGGACGCATTGGGTTGTGGATTTGCGCTTGATTTGGCCTGAGGTCAAGCTAGAGCTGAAATATCGCTAGATCATACGTAGTTTAGATGGAACTTTAGTATCATATGGTCTAAATTTGGTTTGGGATTTAATATGACAAACTTAAATTACTGAAAAGGTAATTTTTTGTATTGTGCCATTATAGACAGGCTGGCAGTAATAGGTTCCGCAAATTCACTGCTTGCATTTGTGCAGGCCTTTGATGCATCTAGTCCTTTAACCTTTTATGATTATGACTGAATTTTATTGTCAAGTCTAGATTATGATTACGCTCTTATGATTATGCTGTAACATAAGGATCTAAATTAACTTGCAAATTTATCTAAATGATGAAGACCCTTCCCTGCAGTCTGGACAATTTATCTCTAAGTATGTGATGATTCATGTTGTTTGAATGCTGCTCGTTTAGTTTCCAGATTTACATATTTGGTAGGCACACCTGCCTTATTCAAATGGAGTTGTCCAAATTATGACCACTCCATGTAGAAGGATTTCTTTTTTATTTTGTGAAGAATTTGTTATATTACATGTGCAGTATGCTGATGTGCCTTCTTTCCTTGACTGCAGCAAGATGGCTGGGGGGTTTCGAGTACTGCATCTTGTCAGGCCCTTCCTTGCATTCTTGCCAGAAGTGCAGAGTGCTGACAGGAAAATACCATTTAGAGAAAAAGTGATTTACACAGTTATTTCTCTCTTCATTTTCCTGGTGTGCAGCCAGCTCCCTCTCTATGGCATTCATTCAACTACTGGAGCCGACCCTTTCTACTGGATGCGTGTTATTCTTGCATCAAACAGGGGTACTGTTATGGAGCTAGGTATTACTCCAATCGTGACATCTGGGATGGTAATGCAGCTTCTTGTGGGATCAAAGATCATTGAAGTTGACAACAGTGTGAGGGAGGACCGTGCTCTGTTGTAAGTATTGCTGAATAGTCCAGTTGCTATTTTACATTCACATGCAATGGTGAATGTTTCTCTGTTCTGACATAGCAAAGTGTATATCTTGTGTATCCTTCAGTTGAATGTTGTTGAATACCGTTAAGCTTTTTGTGATTCATGTCCTTACTTTTGGTTCTGTTGTATTAATACATAATGTGGCTTTTTACTCAGAAATGGTGCACAAAAGTTACTTGGTATCCTGATTGCTATTGGAGAAGCTGTGGCATATGTTCTGTCTGGAATGTATGGCAGTGTGAGCCAACTTGGAACTGGGAATGCTATTCTCATCATTCTTCAGCTTTTCTTTGCTGGCATCATTGTCATCTGTCTTGATGAACTCCTACAGAAAGGCTATGGTTTGGGTTCTGGTATCTCTCTGTTTATTGCTACCAATATCTGGTGAGCATGTCAAAACTTTATATCTTTTTGATTTTCTATTCTGTTACAAGTGGGCTCATGGTAAACTTGCTCTCGTGCAGTGAGAATATCATATGGAAGGCATTTAGCCCTACAACCATCAATAGCGGACGTGGTGCTGAATTTGAAGGGGCTGTCATCGCTTTGTTCCATCTGCTGATTACTCGCACTGATAAAGTTCGTGCCCTACGCGAGGCTTTCTATCGCCAGAATCTTCCAAATGTGACAAATTTGCTTGCTACTGTCTTGGTCTTCCTCATAGTCATCTATTTCCAAGGTTTCCGTGTTGTGCTTCCAGTGAGGTCAAAGAATGCCCGTGGTCAACAAGGCTCATATCCGATTAAGCTGTTCTACACTTCTAATATGCCTATCATTCTGCACTCAGCACTAATTACCAACCTCTATTTCATTTCCCAGGTATGGATTTCAGTTACAGTGCTGTGTTACTATATACTCCAGTGTTATTTGTGCAAGTACTCATATGCTTTTTATTACAGCTTCTCTACAGGAAATACAGTGGAAATTTCCTTGTCAACCTTCTTGGGAAGTGGCAGGAATCTGAATATTCTGGCCATTCTATTCCTGTTGGTGGTCTTGCTTACTATGTAACTGCTCCATCGAGGTGAATAATTACATTCTATGCTCTTATGATCTTTACATTTCTGATTTGTTTTCAGATTTTGATTAATAATTAATGTAATGTTAACTGTACTTGGGATATGTGGAAAATTTGCAGCTTGGCTGATGTTCTTGCAAATCCATTCCATGCATTGTTCTATGTGGTCTTCATGCTGTCAGCTTGTGCTCTCTTTTCAAAGACATGGATTGAAGTTTCTGGTTCCTCAGCAAAGGATGTTGCTAAGCAGCTAAAAGTAAGAACAATATCTCAGATTTGTCTGCATACTTTTTGTTTAATGGCATGTGGACTGTAATTTATTGTTGGTTGTTTGTTGTGGTTTATTTAATATCAAACTAGGCAACCCATTTTATTTACGCATCCAGAACTATTGTGCAAAAATGACCTATTAACACTTCCCCGGGACTTTGACAGGAACAACAAATGGTGATGCCAGGCCATCGTGAGTCAAACTTGCAGAAGGAATTGAACAGATACATTCCCACTGCTGCTGCATTTGGTGGAGTATGCATTGGTGCACTGACTGTTCTAGCTGATTTCATGGGTGCAATTGGTTCAGGAACCGGTATTCTGCTTGCTGTAACCATCATATACCAATATTTCGAGACATTTGAAAAAGAACGGGCGACTGAGCTCGGTTTCTTTGGTTTTTAGTCATCATACCTTTGGGAGTCAATGTTATGGGTACAGTTGAATCTTCATGCGAATCACTTAACTGCTTGGCCGGCTGTTATGGTTGTAATTGGAGAGCTTATAGTCAGTTTAGGTTGCAGACAAATATATAGTCAGGCCAGTGTGGTGACATAAGTTCTGCGCAAGCACAGCATTGGCCATCTACTGTTCTTTTTTGGTCCTCACCTGTATTGACTATAATGACCCGGATGATTTTGGATCAATTTAGCTATTTTGAACTGAAAGATGGTCTCATTTGTTTGCGACAGATCCCATTCCTGGGAACTGAGCCTGTGCATTGCACATTTACCTTATTTGTTGGGTGTAATTCTTTGTTGCCGACAAATAGCTCAATTGGGCCGTTCAGATTATTTATGCTATGCTACGTCGGTGTACCCTGCTGTGCTAGTGTATGAAGCGATGGTGTATGGCAACACAGTGCTTTGTTCTGCCTAGTGCACCTTACTACAAGAAACTATTTACGAGTTATGTTCGGGCATTCTTCATATTTTGTTCTGCCGTATGTGGTTGGTTATTGCTGGTATTTTTCATATTTTGTTCTGCCCTGGTTGATTGTGTTTTCCGTGAGCATGCACGTCGGCATGAGCAGATAAATTAATTAAGACGTCGGCTAGACATGTAACAATCAAAGGTGATCAAATTCCACAGCCAACTTCGAATTGGCCGGCTAGAGATGTCAAATGCCTTGCTGGTCAAATTCCACTGTCAACTTCAATCGGTCAGGCCCACGGCGCGACTATGGTCTACTTCGAATTGGTCAGCCCCACGGCACAACTATTTTGACCAAAGTCCCACCTCCTAGTAGAGTAGAACCTAGGATATCTGGTCAAGTTGCCCGTATTAACCCATGAAAACACGATAAATATTCATACAGAAACAATCATATATGACAGCTTATCATTTTTTTTTTCATGAATACGTACGCGAGGTGTGGTACACGAGAAGGAGGAAGTGAAAAAACACACGCGAAACTTAACCCGACCACTACAACCCATTCGGGAAGCTCAACCCAAGCTCTTGAAGCTTCCTAGCCCCCGCAAAACACCATAACTGATGTTCTGTTGTAAGACTCCAAATTGCTTCAGCAATACTTGGAGCTGCTCCGTTGAATACACACGCATTCCGGTGTTTCCAAAGAATCCATGCTCCTAAGATGATTAAAGAATTAACTCATTTCCTCTTCTCCTTTGGCAAGCGCTGGGCCACTGAGCGCCACCATTCTGCAAAGGATGGTTCATACTGATTTGGGACAAGGTGCTGTAAACCAAGGGGCAAGAAAAGTTGCATCCAGAACTGGCGGGAGAAGACGCAAGTTGCTAATAGGTGTTGAACATTTTCATCCTCTTGATCACAAAGGGGGCATTGCGCAGGATGTGGAAGCCCTCTTTTAGCAAGCCTATCCGCTGTCCAGCATCTATTCCGAATAGCCAGCCAAAGAAAAATCTTACATTTAGTCGGCGCCCACGTCTTCCAAACCCTTTTCCAAGGCTCAAAGGTAATCGATCCCAAGAAAAAGGCTTTATATGCCGATTTCGTAGTAAACTGTCCAGAGCTTGAATAACTCCAAAAATGTTGATCCTCCTGGTCAGATAGGGCGAAGTCCTCAAGCAGATCATAGAGATGTAAAAATTGCCAAATTCCGATCAAGTTTAAGGAACTGGGGACGTCCTTTATCCAGTCATGATTGTGAAGGGCCTGAGCCACCGTTCTGCTGTTAACATGCTTCTTTGGAACAGTACTAAAAATTACTGGAAATAGATCGCACATACGACACCCTTGCAGCCAGTTATCAGCCCAAAAAAGAGTGTTTTCCCCATTTCCGACCTGTGTCTTGACGGCAACAGCAAATAAATCTTTACTCTGGGCATGGCATGGTAGATCCAACCCTTGCCAAGGCTGCTCTTGACTTACCTTCTGCTGCCACAGCCATTTAATTTGGAGAGCCCACCCCATGACTTCCAAATTGAGAAAACCGAGTCCCCCAAATTCCATAGGTCTTTCAATCTTGCCCCAAGCAACCAGACAGCAACCCCCATTAGCTTGTTTCCTGCCTTTCCAAAAGAAACCCTTCCTGATTTTGTTTATGGCTTTAATAAACCATTTTGGGACCTTAATAGCAACCAACAAATATAGGGGGACAGCAAGATAGAACAAAGCGCACCATCACTGCTCTCCCAGCCATATTCATGAGTGAGGCTGCCCATCCTGGTAGTTTATCAGCAATTTTGTCTACCCATGCCATTAGATCAGTAGTTTTCAGCTGCTTATTGGATATCGGAAGTCCCAAATAATTGCAGGGAAAGGCTTTTATTGGGCATGTTAAACTGTTAGTGACCAGATTAGTCATCTCTTGCATACTAACTTCTTGCTCACATCTGATTGGCACAACACAACTTTTCTGCAGATTAGTTTGAAGCCCTGATGCCATTCCAAAAGCAGCCAATATATCTTTGGTAAGGTTAAGATCTGCTTGGTGAGGTTTAAGAAATAACACCACATCATCCGCATACAAAGATAAGCGCTGGTTATTATTGTGCCTCAAAAGGGGTTGCAGAAGCCCTTCGGCATCTGCTTTGGCAAAAAGACTATTAAGCACATCCATGACCAAGATGAAGAGCATTGGAGAAAGCGGGTCCCCCTGCCTCAACCCACGCTTGTGGTTAATGAATTCCCCAGGCTCCCCATTTACTAGGATTCTTGTCGAGGAAGTGTTGAGAAGATTAGAAATCAGATTACGCCAGAGAGGTCCAAAACCCAGATGCGACAACACCTCAAGCAAGAAACTCCAAGAAACCGAATCAAAAGCCTTAGAGATATCCATTTTGAGAAAAAAGACTCGATACCTTGCGACGTTGAAGCGTCTTGATAGTTTGTTGTACCAGGATAAAATTATCGTGAATACATCTCCCCCTAATGAAAGCACTCTGATTTGTAGACACCAGCAGCTTTAGGAAGGGAGCCAACCTATTTGCAAGAATCTTTGTGAATAGTTTGGCGAAACTATGAACCAGGCTTATAGGACGGAAATCCATGGGTGTAACTGCCTCTTTTTTCTTTGGTATCAAGGTTAGATAAGCAGAATTTAAAAGCCATAACATCCTGGAATCTCCTTGTTGTAGCGCAGTAATAGCAGCCATGAAATCAAATTTAATTAAGGACCAGCAAGCTTTATAAAATTCCCCTGTGTACCCATCCGGGCCAGGAGCACGATCAGCAGGTAGAGATTTAATAGTACTCCATACTTCGTCCTCTGAAATCGGGTCTTCCAATGCTGCCAAATCCACCCCTTGCTGGTGAAAAAACTCCAGGTTTAATGATGAAGTCCTGGCTACGGCTGTGCCTAAAAGATTTTTATAGAACTGGAACAGCATCTCTTGTTTTTCATTCTGAGCAGTAACAGCATTGACCCCATCTGACAGCTTGGTAATAAGATTCTTTCTCTTCCTATGTGCTGCTTGCATGTGGAAGAAAGAGGTGTTTGCATCTCCTTCCTTGATCTGCCGAACTCATGATCTCAACCGTGCTATAGTTCTTTCCAAGGAAGATAAGACTAAACAATGTTTCTTTAGTTTGTTTTTAAACCAGAGTTCATCAGAAGACAGAGGCCTATGGTCCTGGGCGACCTCCAACCTGTGCAGGATATCCCGTGCCAACAACAATTGAGATTTTACATGACCGATACTTCTTTGACTCCATGATTGTAATGCCTTCGTGAGTCGCTTTAACTTCAGAGAAATCCTTTCCAAGGGACAAGAAGCATTAACCGGCAAATTCCAGGATTCAGCCACAGCATCATGAAAACCCTCCATGCGTGGCCAGAAACTTTCAAAGTGAAAACGCCTTTTCTCCCTAACCATATCATGCAGGCCCAGAAGAAGTGGACAATGATCAGATATTTCCGTAGCTTGACTTTGTAGTAGGCAATCAGGATACAGAGTTTCCCACTCAGCTGTACATAAGACCCGGTCCAGTTTCACCAAAGTTGGTGCATCTCGTTCATTGGACCACGTGTACCGCCGGCCCACCAACGGGACCTCCTTTAGTTCCAGATCAGAAATCAAGCGACGGAAACGCCCCATCATAGCCCTGTTGATATTACCATTGTTTTTATCTTCTGCACCATATATCATGTTGAAGTCCCCTGCCAACATCCAAGGTCCTGAGCACAGAGATCTGATTTCCCTTAATTCTTCAAGAAAAGAGCATTTTTCAGCATCCTGAGACGGGCCATAAACCCCAGTGAACCACCAGTCCTGGCCTTTAGAAGGTCTCAGTAAAACTGAAACTGAGTTTCGGTGTATCCGATGTAGCTGTTCAATGAAATGCTCAACACGCCAAGCGGTTAGAATACCACCGCGCGTTCCCTGAGCGGGGAGAAAAGCAAAAGAATTGCTGTAGGCAGGGCCTAGAATTGACAGAATATCAAAAGGGGAGATGGAGGCCAATTTAGTTTCTTGAAGACAGATGATAGCAGGTTTAGAGGCATCAACAACCATACGCATATCATCGCGCCGTGACCGATCATTAAGGCCACGAACATTCCAAATTAGTACATTAGTGGAATCCATTAAAGACTGATAAAGAACCGACCGCGACGTAAAACACCAGAATCCTCAACTGACTATCTCACCCTCTGCTATACGCATCTCTGCATCTGGTGGGACATCCCAGCCAAAGAGCATGGCGAGAGCAGCAAGATGTGAGCGACTCAGCGGTTGATCAAATGCTCGAGCATAGCTTTCCAGAGCATCTTCTGTGATTTTTTCCCCTTCTGTAGAGAAACCAAGTTTACGACAGGCTGTAGAAGCAGAGTGATGGTCAAGAATCGGAGGAAGCTTGGCAACTCTACGGCTTCTCCTGGGCTTGAAATTTTTTGGAAGTGTCTTCTTCCTGCATGAGGAGGCTGGTGGGGCAGAGAGAAGAGCCTCAACAGGTTTGGAGACTCGCTGAAGGAATACTGCCGCCGGGTCAGCTACAGAGGAAATCGGACTTGGGCGCAGGTGCTTACTGCTATAATAGTTTAATAATTCCCTATTGATATCCTGATTACCAATCTCTTGTGCAGATTGAGCTGCCTCGCTGTTGACAGATGGTATGGTATGCAGAAAAGAAGGCGCTACAGAGTCACCTTGCGGTCTGTCAATCTCGGTCGTGTCCTCCTCACGAAGAAGAGAGAGCATTTCCTCGGTTGGACGCCATGTGACCTCTGCCGCCATCGGAGGTGGCCCAGGCTCAACCCCAACTTGCCCCCCTAGCGGGAGGTCCAGACCTACCACCGCCGACGGGGACAAGATGGGCGATGCCTGAATCAGAGACTGCTGCAAGTCGATTGCTGGGGATGCCAGAAAACTCTTCTCGCCATCAACTTCCACCCCATGGGCAGCCAAGGGGAGGCCGGAGCCTTCGACCCCTGCCGCCGGCAGAGAGGAAGCAGGAGGGGCGCTTTGGCCCTCTGAGCTCAGGTTCACCACCGCCATGACTGGTTCATTCAGATGGATGTCCTCCAGGGGAGCAGGAAGAGCAGGTTGGGCGTCAGGTACATGGGCCTTTGCGTCCCGATGGGGCCACTCCAGTCCACTTGCGAGATAGACCTCTTCGTTAAGCCCAACCCAATACCAGTTAGCAGTTTCAGGGACAATCTCAGTACCACCTCGTGGGAGAATGACTGAGGCCGTCAAATCATAAAGAGGGCCCCCCATTGATGCACCGCCTGAAGGGTCGGCCGCCGCCCGCGAATCCTCGGACGTAGCAACATTGAAGACGGCAGCTGAGATGTTCCTGGCTGCCAGGGCATGTCCG
The DNA here is from genome assembly GCA_001182835.1 of Oropetium thomaeum. NCBI lineage: Eukaryota > Viridiplantae > Streptophyta > Magnoliopsida > Poales > Poaceae > Oropetium > Oropetium thomaeum. Next base: position 1,557,433 of record LFJQ01000018.1, on the reverse strand, counting down.
ACCATCTCCCGCGACCCCCGGTGGTTCTGCATTGAAGTACGAGGCCTCCTTAATGGAGGCGACTCGATCGTCGAAGCGTCATGGAAGGCTCGATCTGGGGAACGGGAGGATTGCCGCTGTCGCCTTCTTCCCCGGCCATGTTCGTCCTCCCGAGGCGAAGGTGATGGGTCGTCGACGACCCCTGGGAGGAGCGAAACCGCTATACTGATGGGATACTCCAGACCACGCTTTACCGATGGTACCTCCTCCACCGAAACTTGAGGATCCATAATAACGAGGTTCATGGCCGCCGGTATGAGGTCAGGCTGAAAACACCAAGCCGAGAACTTGAACGAGGCGTAATTCCGACGATGGATTGTATCCGGGTGAAGACCATGAATCCAGCACCACTCGCTGAGCATATGTTCAGCAATTTCAAGCTCCCATGCATGAGGCGGCACTCCTTGGAGTTCGATCTCGACTAGCACTGGTAGTTTTACTCCTGTAGCTTTCATGAACCGCGTCCAACGCCGGAAGTGCAGGGAGAAAGGCGGAATCTGGAGGGGATGGCCACCATCCAGAACCCGAGATGCTGCCGTCTCATTCGGAAGCACCAGGAGAAAATCGCCCGGACTGAGCTGGTGAAATTGCATGGAGTCAACCGGGAGCTCATACCGGCGAGCAAGCTCAGCCGTTAGAACGTCGACCGGAAAATCCGAGCAATCCCCAATGATTGACACTGATAGGGTGTTGCACAGCTCCTCTTCCGCTCTAGCCACTTTAGGCGAACGATCAATGATGCACCGCCGACCGGTAGGACGAGATGCAGAAGACTCAGTACACAACGCTGCTTCCCCCAACTCGTCCGGCGATTGCTGCTGATCAGAGTCTCTTGCACTCCGCTTCCGCACGCGGCGGCGTTGCCTCTTGCGACGACCAGGGGCAACGACAATCCCCGCCTCCCCTGCAGCAGGAGTGGGGGAGCCATCCACAGCTTGCACAACCTCCATGGTCTTTTTCTTATCCACAGGGAGCGGGGAGACACGACGCCAAATCAGATGTGGCCGGCGAGACGAGACCTGAGCGGCCGTTAAAGAACTGCCGAGACAAACGTAGGAGCGATGTCCCAGCTGCCCACACTTGAAGCACCGAGGGCTGGAACGGCACGCCGCGGCACGATGAGCAGGGGAGAAGCAGTTGAAACAGCGCCCCCTGAGATCCTCCGGAACTGGGCGGCGAGGTGCACTCGAGGCTTGGGCGCGCAGCTTTCGGGAGCGCCGGCTCATATTAATAGAATATCTTAGTGCTATAAGAGCCCAGTAGAGAAGGATGCAGATTCTCTGAATTACAGTGGATCCCCATTTGGGGATTTGACATCGGGGGAAATTATTATTAGCTATTGAAAAGTAGAGAGGAAAAAGAATTAATTCACACACTATTTGGAATCAAGGTGCCAAACACCTTGTAGCTACTGAGAAGTCTTTTTTTTTCCCTAAGTTACTGTGAATTCGACCTGCTGCCTTCGGAATTTCTTACTGGATTGAAATATGGATGTGCCTGCAAACAGCAAAGAGATACGTTTGGCATAATTAGTACCACAAGTAGATGACATACTGATCCAGCAACTTGTATCCAGACTGCTGGCAAGCGGTAGTTACCATGGCTTCCTTAGCTGTAGGTCGTTCCTGGTGATCGTAACGCAGGAGCCTATCTACCAGATCGATAGCCTAGAGTAGAAACATGTCAAAAACTCATGTAATCAGGAGTAACAAGCTACGGGGATTGAATGGCAGCATGTGTTACCTCAGGGTTCGCTAGGTGTCTGTTCTTAGAGCTTACAAACCTGGACCATGGTTTCCTATTACAACTGCAGCCAAGAGAAATTCATTTAGACCATAAAGAATAAAGATAATGATGGGATGCAATATCATCCAAAGCAATATATGACCTTCTAATATATGTTAACCGCTGCGGATCAGGTTCGAGGCCATATTTTCCAAGGTAGTTAAAGAAATCGTCGGTGCCTAGAACCTGCAAAGCAGTAGCATGTCCCTTACTTGCAAAAAACTGTAGCCATAAAATCAGATTCTTCTTAATAAATCATTTCTTTGAGAAGTGTTCAATCATAATGACTGCATAACATGTTTTGGGGTAGGCAGTGATGGTATATTATAGCATCCAAAAAATAAATAACATACACTAAGCAATGAGAAATTTTCTGGACAAGCAAGGCAAGATGGTCTGCCTCTACTACTAAAGTACAAGACAACTTGTGCCAAATTTATTGCCCATAAGCAGCTAAGTTGTGTGATTCTAACAGACTAAATAACTAAATAATATATTTAGTCACTGTATACTGTTTGCATATATGACCAAATTACTGTTTGTATGGCTCCTAACTACTATGTTATGATGGTATGATTCCATAAATATTAAAGCACTAAATTTCATTAGCATTCAGAAATATATTGACAGATTAATTCCACACTGAAGCTTCAAACTTACCTCGGTTATTTTCACTAATTGGTCAGAATTATCCTGGCCACTAAAGAAAGTGTCCACTCGGAATATCTGTTAGAAGAATCATAATGCATATCAACAAAGGTCTATTAAGAAAGATACATCATTGCTAGTACCCCTGTCACTTACCATTGCTGCAAACATGCAACCTAGGCTCCACAAATCCAATGAGTAATCATAATCTAACAGATCCACAAGAAGTTCAGGGCCCTTGTAGCATCTGTAAATAGCAATGGATGTGGTAAGACAAGTATCACTAAGTGCATGTCATTTTTGTTGTCTGAAACAAGAAACCTGACTGGACACAGTATTAACATGCCGTGAATAACATAATCTACTGTAAATTTCAGTACTGAGCCTTTTAATGACGAATAAAGAGATAGAGCATAACAGATATAAAGGTGCATTAAGATCCTATTATGTCAAACAAACCGACTAAAGTAAAATATAGTGGGTGAGGTCAATGATTGAATAGTCACTTTTTATACAAAGTTCTGGTAAATGCATCAGCGCTTTCATGAATACTTGTAAAACAAATAAATACATGCTTATTAACATCTGAAGGCTAATACAACCCAGTATACAAAGACAAGGCAACTGACCTTGAAGCAACTCTGGCATTGTACTCCATTTTCGGATGATAAAACTCAGCAAGACCCCAGTCAATAAGACGAAGTTGGCGGTTTTCATGGTCAATCATGATATTGTGAGGTTTGACATCTCGGTGCATGATACCACGTGAATGACAATAATCTAGTGCCTACATAAATACCTGGAAAAGTTTAGATCATCAACTTGAATGCAATCTCATTGAATTCTTTTTTGTCGGGTGGGGGTGTTGAGCCTGTTAGCCAGGGTTAGATCACAGGACAACCCATACACATAAAACTCCAAATTGGGTGCATTAATATTTTATTAAAGTCTATATTTCACCACATCATCTCTCTCACTCTCTCTCTCTCTCTCCATATATTATATGTTTGTTCGGAACCATCTTCCAGTTCTGCAGCATCATGTGGGGGTCATCCAGTGAGATATATTCTTTTTGTGTTCCCTGCAGCTCATATGACAAGCAGCAAATTGCATAGCTCTCTGATTCCATGATGCTTTAAATTAATGAATTGTCAGCTAAAAGGATATAAGGAGTATCTTTATGAGTCCAATCTGGTAAGGGTGAGAAGGCCCTTCAGATTTAAACAGTTCCATAATGAATAAATTAAGAATGAAACAAATGTACCATGAGCAAGATGACAGAAATAATACATATGAGGACATTTAAGATTCAGGTTCTTACCTTCAGTAATTCAAAAATATAATATCTGATATCATAATCAGATAGGGTAGGGTACAACACTTTGAAGTCAGTGTTGTTCACATATTCAAAGATCAGACTAGGTGTCTTTGATTCATTATCTCTGACAACGTCAAGTAATTTTACAATATTCGGCCCACCATATAAGTTTTGAAGTATCTTTATTTCCCTCTTTATCTGCAACATAAAAAAAAAAAGCTCATCAGTAATCACTATGAAATCAGTACAATCAGAACAAGTATATAAATAAATGCACAAAACCAACTTGCCTCAGTTTAAGTGTAAATTTTAGCCAGTAAGCCTAAAAAGATCCAATAATCACTAGTGAATGATAATGCAACTAGCAAATCATAATCCACTAACTTTGCAAGGACGACTCTTATGAACATTGCTTCATGCTAATTGAAATCTTAAATGCATCTACAGTTGATCGAAATTCTCCAATTCCCATATGTTATACTTCAAAGACTATAGTTTCTCTAATACAACATGACACCTTGAACAACGTCACATTACAGTGACTACATCTGTAACAACGGCAGCAAATAAATCAATTACCGGTACAATGCAACTACCTTCTTCTTCTTCACCGGCTTGAGGATCTTAATGACACATTTCTCTTCACTCCCGGGGCGGAAGCCCTCGAACACCTCGCTGTACTTTCCCCTCCCTAGCTTCTGCAGCACCTCGTACCCATCCTGCTTCCTGCACGAGACGCAAACACAACAAGGAGTAAGAACGAACACGTAAACCCGAATCTGGAGACAACGAGGTGAGCTGCAGCTCCGTGCCTACCCCCACTCGATGTCGAGCGACTCGTAGTCCCAGTACTCCTTGGGCCGTTGGGCGTTGGCGTTGGCATAGACGCGCGCCAACGACGCGGCACCCCCGCGGGGCCGCGTGGCCCGACCGACGCGCGGCGGCATGGGCAACGGCTCCTCGGCAGCGGCGTGAACCGTGGGCGCGAGGCGGCGGCTGCGGTGGCGGTAGTGATGCCCGTGGCTCGAGGCCGCAGTGGCGAGGAGGCAGCGCAGGAGCAGGTTGTGGGGCTCTGTCGCGGCGGCGGCGGGGAGTGAGAGCGGGAGGACGCGGTTGCGCAGGGCGCACCAAGCCATGTAACCGCCGCGCGGCGGGCGGCGGCGCCTGGGGTGCCGGTGGGCGTGCGAGACTGTGAATCGCGCGAGAGCACGGAGGAGGAAAGGCCGAAAGGGGGCCTTTCGATCGAGCCGGCCGCGCGGTGCCCCTGGGCCTGGCACGCCGCATGCGCGTACGGTGGATGATGCGATGAATCCGATTCGCAAATCGCGATTTTTTTTTTTTTTTGAGCACAGCAAATCGCTACTTGGTGCTTTGTGATGATGGAATAGTGATGACTGGTCCGGGCCGATGGACAAGGCGAGACTCAACAAAAATCGCAGAGACATGGCCTAGGGGGCCTCTGCTTGGAAAAGGCCGCATGAAGGGCAAAAACAAGCAAGTGATTCTCTTATCAGAAGTTTTACTACTAGACTATCTCAAAAAGAAGAGAAAAATGATAGTACTAGAACTAATCGTGAAGCAATGAGCAGTCCAGATATTGCCTGGTGGGATGGAGTCATGCTCTCATGCGTACTAAACATTCGCATCGCATCTCATCTCTTTTTTTTGCGGCTGTAGCTTTGTTATTCTGGTGGGGACTTGTGCCTTTTGAGATTTACTGTGAAAGGTAGGGAAATTACTAATAGTGTAGTACAACCATTCAGCATGTTCGTAGTTCCTGTGCAATAATTTGTCTTCCTCGCAGGAACAGAACAAACCACGCACTTATCGTTATCGGTGCCCACATGATGACCCTACTTTTGAGTCGGTAAGATCGACCCTTGGGCGTTTCTAGATTGATCACATGGAGGTGACACGGACACGGGACAGGAAGGTGCTGTAGCAGGATCAAGAGGCGCCACCAGACCAGCTAATCAATCAGGAAGGGGCGAAGAGCTCATCGTCCTTTGGTGGAGCTGGTACTGCTGCCGGACGAAAGGATGATCCCTCCCACCTTGTGTCGGCCGCGCGGGCTCTCTTCTGACCAGGCGCAGGCCACAGGCGTCGCGTCGTGGTCGCTGCTCGTGCTGCGCCGGTGACGGTAACCACCGGTCGCTCTCGCTCAACGGCATGGGAGCTCACAGCTCAGGCCGCTGTGCAAGCGTGAAGCGTCTGTCGTGCGCTGAAAATAATAAAATGACTCGATCGGCACCCGCCCCGTGCCTGTGACCCGTGAGTGCAGTGAAGTTCTATATCTCGCCTTCAGGTGCCGACTTGTCGTGATCTGTTGCAATTTTCACAATACAATGCGGACAGTTGTGATCCGCGGACTTTAGATTTACGTTGCTGACGCTCTGCAACAGCAACTATTCTTTCTGGCCAGTAGTACTACATCACTTCGCTCTCGGACAAGGTTAACTTTTACACACGAAAGCAAGAGATGACAAGTACTAGCTACCTACAGCCAGAAACACAAACGGAATTGTGGAATCTGTGATTCTATGGCAGGGAAGGTACAGATGTACTGCTTGCTACAAGTTATATTGAATTGCCCTGGTGGTCGGGTCATCCGGAGAACAAAAGGAACCCAAACTAGTTACCACTAGTTGACCTAATGCCAGCTAAACCAACAATGAAAAGATACATCTATATACACGTTACATTACATCTGTTCTGCATAAGCTATCACATATCAACTCAGCAATCAGAACTACTAGAATAGAGCACTACTAGACAAGAGCACTGGAACTACATCAGATAGCTTGAGTAAAGATCATAGAGTGGGGTTGAGCAGGCCACCAGAATTTGCAATTGCACCTAACATTCGCCGTTTACGGTTAGTGGGGTTAGACTCATTAGACGGGTCTGGACTAGGGATGCATGGGCCTCCTTCGAGTTGTCTGTACTTTCTGCCCTTGTAAGCTACAGTATTTGACCTGTTTTGGCAAAAAAATTGGATGCCACGTCAGAATTTAGAAGTGCTATAATATGCATGTAAGGACGAGAACTGGACATGGGTGGATCAGGCTACTTACATGCATAGTTGCAAGGGTGGACAGCAATTCCCTTGACTGGTCCATTAGACTGCGCTCCTCAGTAGCAACTTTGGCAAGATCAGAAACCAGAACACTTGTTCCAGCCAGCTGAAGAGTGACAGGTAATTTCAGGCAAACAAAACAAAAAATGAAGCATCTCGTAACAAATATTTCACCAAATTTAAGCCTCTATAGCATCGTGTGATGCAGAGGCTGGGATAATCTTATTCTATTATTAGATATGTGAGCCTCTCTCAGAAACTGCTAGATGATCTTTTCCTGATGACAACATTTCAGCAGCACCGCTTTTTCATTAAGCAAAGAAGAGGTTCAAGACATTAAACGAGCTCCAGGTTCAGAGTTGCTATATAGCACTTTTTCTTGATGCAAGCCTCACAAAGGCACACAATTGACTTTTTGTACCATGATGGCAAAGTCTACTACTAAGAATATAAAAATGATCAAAACTATGAAATGGCTTGATTGTAGGATCTCCAGTTAGATCCAAGTAAAGAACCCACTAGAACAATGCATCTATCGTTAGATATGCTTCAGAAATATGATAAGCCATCTAGTGCCAGAACTGGCTGGCTGGATAAAGCTAATTATCACCATCAGTGTTAAGCAATACATCTTCTAGGTGGTGCTACTTCTGTTCTAGTAGGGACCAGTCATGAATTAAGATCCTGTAATGGTAGACTAGCACTAGTGTCAAAAAAAACAAGAAAGCAAGTTAATCTAAACATCACCTTAGAAAGTAGGGCACATATTGAACTTCCTATTGTTTGCATGATATCAACTGCAGAGCCAACAGCATTTTTCACGTCTTGGATATCAGCCTGCAAATAAGAACACGATATTTAATATACAGAGGAGTATATTAGAAACAAATTAGCAAGCCTATGTGCTATTTACAACCTTTGCTCCATCGGTAACAGGAAGGCACAAAATGGTGGTCGTAAGAGCTTCCACAATTCCAGATAAAGAATCAGCATAGTCCCTCTCCAATAAAGACCACTCTTCCAGATATGCCATCTGCATTGAGCCAATTTGATTGTATTCTTAGGAACAAAGAAATTGAGAAATGACAAATCGGCAACACATTAGTCATGACTGACATATTGCTAGTGGGCCGTACGCTTACTTACAAACCATACTTATATTTACACACAACTGACATGGCAGCAAGAGATTGGTCCACGGGATGTTGGGTTCCTTGATTTAAGAAGGGGGAGGGCATGCACAACACACACTCAATTAATGTGTGCCATGTCAGTTTTTTATAAAAGTTTTTGTAGACTTGCATTACTCTATTGCTAGTGGTTAAGAATTAGAAGCCCTTATGTCCTAAGCTCGACTACTTAGATGATGGATGCTGACCTCTCCCTTTTCAACTTTACAGCTATTCAAAGATAAGGGCCATGTGCCATCTACTGGTCGGAAGAAAAGGATATCCAAACAGCAAGCCTGCTATTACGCCATTATGAATGAGAAGGCCAGAGGTGTTCAGACCCTGTGACTACAGCTAACTGGTCCTAAAGTTCTGTCAGAGACTTCTTTTCCATTTTGGCATCAGATGGCCCGTGCTTACAGTTTACTGGATCTGCATTGCTAATTACGTTTTTTTGCAAAACATTAATGTTCAATAGTTGACTCGGTGAAATGCAGTGAACATACATGCCCAGAAAAAAAAATAGCATTTACCTGTCCAGTGAGAACTGTCATGAGCTTCCAATTGTTTCGGTATAACTGTAGCTGGAATCTTTTAAGAGCAACGGATTTACGCATCCCTAGTGTAGTAATCCACGCATCACACAAGTATTTCTGGTAAAAAAGAGAAAGAAATGTTATTGTGATTCAACAAAACTGAAGGGGATTCACTCTTAGCTCAAGGAAATAAGTGATAGTGAGGCAAGATTTTGGCTAATAAAGCAAGTATAATCTAGATGAAATGATTGCTTTTGTCATAGTGTTTTGGAATTGATGCAGTACGGTAATAAAAGGGACAACTACACTACATACGACATTTCCACAAACAAGCCCAAATTTGGGCTACGATACAAAAACCATCATGATTTCATCATGATATCTTAGACATCTTAAGCAGTTTAACCCAGTATAGCTCCAATATAAAAAAGACATATCAAAGTTTTCCTTATTTGTTTATTTATCTGTAGCATTACAGCTGTCATGTTACTATTCTTGACTTGAGAGAAGACCTGGTAAGACGCCTGATATCTCATATGCACATACATTGCCTGGTTTGCTTGTGTTAAACTAGTTACTCCAAGTTAAAGTTTGCAACAAATATGAACGTATTAGCACACCACAAACTATAGCATGAAAGACAAACATAGTTGCAACAAATATAGTGCCTCTATTCCACAGAACTGCTAATGATGGTACAAGAACCAAAAGGTCAGTATGAGCAGGCAGCTACTGCACATAGCTAGTCCAGATTGGAGATAAAGCCCCTTGTGTCTAATCAATTGCATCTAACACAAATTATAAATGGATTTTAAAATATAAATAAATCTAAGCCATGTACGCATATTGCTGAATTCTGAAATCTACAGAAGTTTATGTGGCAAATGGAGGAGGAACAGGCTTCACAAAAATACAGATCTATAGTCTGTAGTAGTTTCGCCAATGAACATAGACACTCACCTCTGCAGTCAATTTCTGTGCCGCAAGTGCAGCATCAGCTTGTGCATTCACACACCGCCACTGCAAATACCGATTGAATAGAATTCTCAATAGGTGCTCACAGTCGACCTTACTACCCCCAAGCCATCTCCTTTTCACTTCACTGTCCAAACCATAACCAGATGAACCTCTTCTGTGCTGATCCCAAGACGATGTGCTTGAACCTGTTGAGTTCCTCGGCCGTGATGGACTAGACATCCTCCTCGATGAGTTACCTGTTAGTTTGCTTGGTGAAGGCTGCCGCATGGACCGATTCAGTGGAGATGAAATGAAGCCACTCAACAGCGATTGTGATTTCTTGACCGGCGCGGTCCTTGGAGATGTGGCCAATCCAGAGCTATGTGTCAAGTATGGTGTGCCTGGATCTGCAAATCGATGTGACCTGCTGGCAGCAGCATCCTGCAAGAACCTAGCTGGCACCCTCCCCTTTGACAATGGGTGTGCTCTGTGGGAAATGCCAATGCCTGCATCCTGGGACCCTGAATTGCTCCCCGACGACACGCTCTCGGTGTCGGACGACATCAAGTAGTCTCCACCATCAAAAGAGGAACGCCGAACTCCCTCCTCGAACACCATGGACTGCCGCAGCGACCGCACAGCAGCAAGGACAGCCGCGTCCCTCTTGTGCAAAGAACAGTCATAACTCTTGGCGAGCGGATTCCCCTCGAATCCCTGCGACATCCTCGCTGACATTGGCCATCTGTGGTGGGATTGGCCCCCTTCAAACCCCCTCCCCCTTTCCGGCACAGCACCCACGCCCGGCCGCCTCCTCTCCGGCGTTGTGGCCCCCGCAGCAGCAGCCACCGGCCGCCTCACCGGCGACGGGGACGCGGCTGGCTTCGCCTTGCTGGCCTCGAACGAGAAGGACCGGCCCTGGAACGCCACGGAGATGCTTCTCGTGGTGGTGGTGGTGCCCACATTGGACCCCGCGGCCTCCCCGGCGGCGACATTGTTCGCTGGGCGCGGGCGGTCGACGGAGACCGACCGCCTGGGTAGCGGTGACGCGAAGCGGCGGGAGGGCGTGGAGGCCGAGGTCGAGGTCGAGTTGGAGCTCGAGGATGTGGTGGTGGTGGAGGTGGAGGTCGAGGTGGATGTGGATGCGGACTTGGAGGAGGGCCGAGGAGGTAGCGCGAGGAGACGGCCTTGGACCTCTGCTTGGGCCGCGCGTCGGCGACGGCGTTGGCGTTGGCGTTGGCGGTGCCGTTGGACTTGGCCGGGGATAGCGCGGAGGCGGCGCGGCGATGGCGGTGCGGGGACGGCGATGGATTGTGCCGGGGCGCGGCCGCTGCTGCCCCGGCGGCTCCCATGGCGTCAGATCTCGCGGAATCTCTCCAGGTGGTTTTGAGTCTGCTGGGGTTTGGGGGTTTCGCCGTTTCAAGATGGGGGGAGAGCGGAAGCGCACGGCACGGCAGCGGAGTGGGGAGACAAGTGAAAAACATGGGCGACGTCCGTCGCAAGGGCAAAAGGGGAAAAGCGCACGGAATAAAGAGACGGGGGCGGTGTCGTGTGGTGGTGGTGGCGTGGCCCTGGTGGGCCGGCGGACTTTGACGCGCCGGTGAACCGGCTCTCGGTGGTGCTGGTGCCTTGCTAACCACACCACCACACCAGGCCGGCGGCGTCAATCCGCCCCGTACCGGCGTGGCCGTGCCCGGCTCCATTTTCCTTTTTCCCCAGCATTCATTCGCTTGCGATTTGCTCGTCTTTGACTGCTCACTCACTGCTCCCCGTTGCCGGAGATTGCGTTCCACGTGGGTGCGTGGATTTCGTTTCGTTTTAACGAAACGCTCGCATAGCATAACAAAACCGCGCTCGTGTGGCCGGCGGCTCAAGTCGTCTGTCCAGCGACAATTGGTTGCCCGATGGCGGCGTGGAGACGGAAGCGGACACCATCATTTGCCCCCGACGCGCCGGAGCGACAGGGTACCGGGCTTCGAGGCTCTGAACAAACTGCGTGGCCAGGGGGGAGAACGTGCTCGTGCAGCTAGTTTATCCGGTGGTCGCGTGCGTGATTGGCGCTGTGTGTCTTTCACCGCGCACTAACCTAGAAAAAATGATGAAGGTTTGGGTTGGGTAGAGATTACATCTTGCCTCGGTCAGCCCTCGGCACGAATGCAAGATTCGAGTGCACAACTTGAAGTTGTAAACTACGGTGTATGGACTGTAATTTCCAGCCGTACGAGCCAGCAGCGACGACGTCCGGAAGCAAGTGTCGACCATGCGTGCATACGTACAAGATTGCGGCCACAGTTTCTCCGAGTAGCAATCGTCTTCGAGGAACAGTTGAATACGCCAAGCGCATATAGCCATATGAGATGTACTGCTAGTATTATATACCACTGTGACTGTGTAGTACTATGCAGCAGCGCTCTTGCACAGTCCCAGAATCATCTGTTTACAGTCAGTATAGTTTATTATTGTTAATCTTTTATTCTTGTCGCATTAAAGAATAATGACACGGCCGGGTAGTCAACTAAGGTCAGACACTGTCTCATCCATTTGCATACGGTTGCACGGCTCGCGATGCTCTGGGTTCTTTTTTTAGTGCTAGTGTTTTCAATCTTTTTGTCCTGTTTTCATAATCAATATAGTTTAGTAGTTGTACTAGTAGCAATAATAATATTCTATCAGAGATACACTGAAGTTAAATATTGGAACGAGCGGACGTACTTGCAGAACCCGTTTGGACACAATTACTATCATACTGTACTACAGCATACTGGCAAGTTTCATTACTGGAGCCTAATCGTTAAACTCTCCAATATGCTAAATTGCGGTAGCACGAATGGTGTCAGTGCCACTCCCCGATATGCTAAACTGCGGTAGTACAAATATTCATCTACTGCAGCATATATTTGAACAATATGGAGGCTGGAGGGAGTAGATGAACAACAAAGCAAAAAATCTGGAGGGAGCGCGAATGACGATGATGCGTGGCTGCATATTCTCTGTACTTTTATACAGTCTCTCCTCTGCGGTGCAAGCAAACCCGATGGAAGTACATTCACACTCTAGCAGTAGTACTTCAATCGTACTAGTAGGACACTCTTATCCCTTCAAAGCTCGCCATGCGTCTCAGTCAATCCAACTAAACCGTACTACTAGTAGTAACTAAGGACCTCCTAACGTAACGGTTTAAACGACGCGAATCCCTGACCAATATCTGGATCGTACGACCAGTATCTAATTAGACGTCTCTGTTTATTAGACTGTTACAATTGGGCAAGCAGTCGCTGCTCAGTCACGTAATAACAAAACTGAAAAGAAAGAGGGCAGAGCAGAGAGAGAGAGAGAGAAGGCGTCACGTGCGTCGGGGCCGCTATATGAGGTTGTGATCCATACCATGTGTGATAGCCGCTGCGCACTTTCCGTAGCCCAACTTTATCGTTGCCGCGCCGTGTGGGAAGGGAAAGGGACGGAAGGGCCGTCCAACAAATCCGATGCACGGTCCCAATCTGCGAGAAGCGCCGTCACGCCCGGCCGGGTTGCGCCGCCGCGGTCGTTCGTTGGTGGCGGGTTTGAGGAGCATCTCCACTCCCCTGCGCGCGCACAGCTTTCTGGTACGCACGCGCGGTGGCCGCCGGGCGTGGAGCGGTTGAGCCCCTGCGCGGCCAGCGGCGGCCCGCTGTCTCAAAGGTGTCCGCCGCCTGCCATAGTGCTGTGACGCCTCGCAGTCCCAGCAGGACTCTGCCGAGACAAACTACACGACGCGGTCGCGCGGCATGGTCAAGTGTTCCGCGATGCTGCTTCTCTCTGCAAAGATATTCTCGGCACCTTTTTCACCTGCGGGTGTCTCTGCAGGGGTGCTCGAGGTCGAGCGCTTCGATTACTTCTTCAGCAGGTCGCGTAGCTCATCTCTGCACGTCTGCCGGCCAGCGTCTTGCTGAGCCTGAGAGAGCCTGCAGTGTTAATTTTGAACCTGGAACGTACTACCAGTATACTGGTTCGCGATCGAATCGATCAACAGTCCAGCACCCGTGAGGATCGGAGTACATGATGACGATCAGAACTTACTCGTACTACGTGCCTCGAGGGTAGGTGATTTGACGGGCTCCTCCCTACGCCTACTGAAAATGACGGGCACGGACATAATTAAATGTCATCATCAAAGAAACAACCAATGATCTGATCTTTCTTCCCACTTCCCCACGACGCACGTCGTGCCAAAAAGTCCTCACACCGACCGAATCTACCGAGATGATCAAGAGCATTATCATCCAATCCATGCAAGCACACCGACCGGCTCATGCAACGCAAACACGTAAAGCTTAGTACTAGTAGTACTAGCTTGCTTAGCTGCGTACAGTATTTCCTTCGTTAGGCTTTGCTTCACACGGAAGCTCCACCCGCCGGCCAATCGCTTTTTTGCGAGACCACTGCATCGCTCTGTGTTTGTGCTGCTCATAATTTACCGTGCCTTTCGTTTTTCGGCCGCCCAGTCTGCACTGCGGCTGAAGCAATGCACCGATAGGTATAGGGCTATAGGCCTGTTTTTTTTTTCCCAAAGAAAAAAATCCTTTTTTTCCGTCGCTGGCATCCATCGGTATAGGCTGTTATGGTCCAGACTCCAGTTATGTGAAGATGCTCTAGCGAGTACAGTACACTACTGGCTGCCTGCCATGGTTCATGTAGTTCTTCTCCTTGCGAGTACAGGCGTGCATTGTGTGCCACGGCGTTACTTGCTCTGCTTTTTGCAGAGTGGAAAGGAAAAGGGGACCTCTACACTTACTGGCACAGCTGTTGTTGTTCCATCGACACGACACCACCGAATCTCTTGTGGCTTACGACTGTCTTCAGATGAAAAGGTGTCGAACACACAACAAAGTGCCCAGTCACGGGACATAGTGAGATGTTTGGACGACAGATTATGAGGAAGGTTGTGGCTCAATTCGTCATTTGTTTTTCTTAAACATGGGCTGGGAAAATTTAAGGCCTCCGATCATAAACATCCTTTTTTCCCCTGCGTGTTCTCTTCGGAACGGAAGGCCCAAACGCTTTTACTGTTCGGTCGAATTGGATAATGGGCTCTCAAAATAGTTGCCCTTTTGTATAGCCCCGACTCGCATAATGTCGCATGTGAAATCTAACTACTAGTACACCAAATTTATACCATTATTTTGGAACGAGGGCGTACCTTTTAGTGTTACTACATGAAATTCATACCAGAAGCTTCATAGATAAAGCTTCTCAAGCTTGTGATTCTTCGAGACTGTTGAAGTAGAGCAGTGAGCAAAGTGGGTACACATTTTGAAAAGAAAAATTCTACAAGTATTAAAATAATGATTCTAGTTTTCGTGCAACTAACTTGAGATGTTATTATGATCGGTTGAACTATTCGTATAGGATCACCTTTTGCCAAATAGATAATTTCATTTTGTGTCGTTTGTTTTTCCTTTTGAACAATACGGTTCGCTTACGCTTATGAGGAATTGCATTACTGTATGTTAGAGTGTTTATTGGATTTTGCTCCATGAGATATAAGGATTCACTTATTCGGAGAGGGGTGTTGGCACCACAAAATAGCGAACATAAAGTGCTCATATGTATTAATAAAAACATTTGATAAGATCGTGGTTTCACTTTCCGACTTAAGCTTCGACACTATATTGTATTAGTTGTGACCGTCTTGGAAGCTGAGCAAAGCTATAATTTGATACTTCGACTATTTTTCATTCATTTTACTCAATCGAGAAAAAAGAACGGAGCTGATCAAAGCTAAATCAAACTAACCTAAAACTCAATAGAACCCCTAAGAGTTTCGGTGCTCGATCACAAATGCAGCATACTCCCGCCGCGCAGGTCGCCGGTACCACAACCTGACAGCAACAAAATTGTTCGCACACCTCAGATTGGCGTCAGCTGTCAGTTGTCACACCACAGCACAAATCCGCACGTGCCGTTGACCGCCGTCAGTTTCCCTTCTCGGCCCGGCCAAGAGCCAAGCCACCAACCAGGCACCACCACCGCTCCCTGGACCGCGCCCCATGCACCCGCGCTGGCTGACACTCCTACTGTTCCGTCGCCCACTACTCGTCGTGCGCCCGGTCCTCCCGCCTCCACCTCCCCCTTCCCCCCGCTCCGTTCCCCTTCCCCCTTTCCTCCCGATCACACGGCTCCGGCGAAACCCTAGCGACGAATTCCCCACCGAATCGAAGGTTCCAAGTAAGTATGGCTCCTCCCCAAACTCCATTTGCGCCCAATTGTTTCAGCGTCCAGCTTCCGGTTAGATCTGAGCAGCCGCGCTTTGCGTCGCTAGGGTTTCCGGTCGGGGCGAGCGCGGAGGCCGCATTCCGGGAGCACGGGATGGCGACTTGCCGGAAGATGGCGCGCGTCGATATCGCCGAGCTGAAGCAGCGCCTGGTGAAGCGGCTGGGTCGGCAGCGTGCCGGCAAGTACTTCGCGCACCTCACCAGGCTGCTGAATCTGAAGCTCACCAAGGCGGAGTTCGACCGCCTCTGCTGCGCCACCATCGGGAAGGAGAACATCGCGCTGCACAACTCCCTGATTAAAGGGATCATCGGCAATGCGCTGTCCGGGGTGCCACCGCCGAGCCGGCAGGCCGTCACGGGCCAGTCCGGGACGACCACCGCCCCGAGCGGGCAGTGCGTGGGCGTCGCCTTGCCTGTGCTGGGGAATGTAGGGGCGGTGGTGGATTCGGGCGACGGTGCGCTCGCGAGGGAGCGAGCCGCAGCAGTCGGGAAGGTGGTGTCTGTGGAGGATGGGGAGGAGGTGGAGCAGGTCAGGTCTGCTCCGTGTGTTCAGAGCCGGAGCCCCATTTCGGCGCCATTGGGAATTTCTGTGGCCGGGAGCAGCGGTTTGAGGACACGGAGGATGGATGATCCGATGCCATCATGCTATGATTTTGGCTATTTGCTGGATACAGGTACTTTGTGCGAGGGATTGCAGCGTCGCCTGCAAAGTGATGGTATTGGAATGACAGCTCAGAGTGTTGATGCTTTGAATCAGGGATTGGATGAGTATCTGCGGAGATTGATTAAACCGTGCATGGAGTTGTCGAGGGTAAGGTCAAGCAGTAGGGTAATCGGTAAGGTCAATGAGAAGTTTGCGGCTAGAATGAATGGCTTGAGACACCCAAATCAGGGCCATTGTACTACATTACAGGATGTTGCTGTTGCTATGCAATCTGATCCACATTTGCTTGGGGTGAATTGGTCTACACAGATCGAGAAGATACAGACAATGTCACTTGGAGGAGAATAAGGAGTTCTACCAATTATAGTTGGTGAACCTTTCATATGGAGAGATACAATTTGTTGGAAGTTGGAACATACTACCATTGTAGTAAAGAAGCTGTCAACTGACAACAGTGCTACAGAATCTGATTGAGTTTAGTACTCACAGCCATATATTACATGGCACAACAAGTGAAAATTTGGCTGTGAGTCTGTGACGGGCTAAGGGCAGCATACAGTCTTCTTGGGAATCTGCAACAGAACAGTCTATACAAGCTGGAAGATCCATAGGGTTTGTTGATGTCTCGGTTCAGACTTCAGACCGAGCAACTCGTCGATAAATACACTTGCACTGGTAGTCACGAAATACAACTTTAGTTCTGATACTTGTAGGGATTCATTGTGATGTTGTAATAGAGCATATTTTTCCCTTTATTCCACACTTAGTTGGAATCATTTGTTGCAAGTGATCATAAATGATATTTCATTGCTCTGTACATTGTATTCAGATAATGGCAGCTATTGCTTGCAATCGGGGTAAAAGTTTTGAATCTCCTGATGTCTCTCCTACAACTTGAATGGAACTTCTTTTTACAGAGTTACTTTTTGTACAGTAATTTATGGTATGTACTGTTCCAACTGTATGTTACCTAACCCAACCTGCTTGGGACTAAATCATTGAAATGCTTGGTTGTTGTTGCTGTTCGAGCTATATCTGGATTTCAGTATTTCGAATCTATATTTATTCTTCGCCTTCTCCTTTGTACACACAGTATTTGACACTGGTGGAAGTTCATATACTTGTTTGCTTATATTCATTCTTTTGCTCCTATAGTACTATTTTTTGTATTCATATTTGACAATATTGCACGTTCATATTTTTGTTATTTGCTTACTTGAACACAAAATACACCTTGGTCCCCACGAACTGTTCAGCCGTTACTCATGTGATTGTCTAGTAATAATATCTGAGACCTTTGTTTTGGATAGCTACTTTTTCATGTGCGTGCAAGTTGTGCCCCCTTGAAGAACTGAATATGCAATATGTCTAAGCTCAGTAAGATTATTATTTTACTTTGCATTGACTCTAGTCTCATGCTTTTATGACTTATGGGAACTTGATATAATAAAAAAGTATTGCCTTGGCTGAATTTTAAGCTACAGCTGTTGTTCATGAAACTTCATGAATGGACTATGCCAAATGCAGTTTGTACTTAATATGGCTCTGATGATCTACTGTCCTTGCAAGCAATGTTTCTTCTTGTCTTTGAGGTTGTCATGTAGATGTGCTTCCCCCTCAAGGATGTGCTGCTTCCTCGAGATAAGGAAGTACACAAGACTAGCTGGACGGAAGGTTGGAGGACCAAAGCGGCTTATATTGTCTGTATTCCTTTATAAGAGGAAGACTTGAATTCTGATGTCTGCTATCGCCCATCGATCAAGTGCATCTACAATAATTTTCGAGGTTTGTTATTTGCAATTAACACCTCACATCAGGGAAGTGCTTTTTAGCAAAATGCAATCATAATCCTTCCGCTGCCGCTAAACTTATTGTTTGTTGATACCGCCTGCTGATACTTCATACTTATAATCTGTGACGTCCCTTTCTCCATCATTTAAACTGTAGTAGTACTAGTACGTGAGCAATCAATTGAACTCGATGGTTCATTACTTCTTTGTTGTTCCATGTTTTCATGCTCATAATCTTACATTGTAGCATAACAGGTTAGCCTTGCTGAACTATTAGCTGAAGATAGCTACATTGTTGTCAACCTAGTATAGTAGTACATATTACATGAAGCAAAAATGATGTATCCCAAATCTCGGTGCTGTTCCAGTTTCCTTCTATTTTTTTTTATATTCCTACCCCACCTGTCAAAAAATCATAGATTTAAACTGTGAAAGTGTTAGTGTGACTGCAATTGAATTAAGATAAAAGGCGACCTGCACCATGCATGAGGAATTTATAATCTTTGTTAGTTCTAGTGATGCTGCCTTAGCTCTCTTGTTTCCCAAATCAAAAATACTGATAATCTGGATTTCTACGAAGTTGCAATCAGACACTTATGATATTCAATACATAAAGTGGACTCATCTGAATTTTTTGTCTGCAGAAGCCGCCAAATGTTGGAGAGATAGAGAATTATCACCATATAAGTAAATAACCACGATATTCTCTTGTGCCCCTCCCCCGTGCCAGTTTATTTATGCCCACAAAATAATTCTGCGAGTATTATTATGAGGTTATTTCTTATTAATTAGCTGATGCTTCACGCTTTCAAGTTTCACTTGACCTAGACCCTTTTATACCAGAATATAACATTTTCACCACACATTAATTCTGCAAGGTCTAAGAAATGCTTTCAATCTAGATTTCCATTCTTTTTTTTTAATCGATGCACATGAACTTTTAATTACAGCTTCGAGCAATTCTCAATTACTATTTGTGTTGTACAACTCTTTCGCTTGTGGTTTCCGCCTCATTCATGCATTTCTCGCTCACCATTTACTGGACCTACTAGATGATATTTAAATGCACGTTTCGTGACACAGCTTACGTTTAAGCTAAATTTGTCATTTTGGACCTGCTAGTGAGTTTGAAGTATGTCCCTGTCAATAATTTAGCTCGAACTTCTGCCCTGATTTCTTGCGCACGTCAGGGGGTAGAACGCGAGTCAGTTTGCTTGCGTGAAAGACCAGTGGAGTAAATTAGTAAAATTACAAAATGAACATTTGTTGACCTGGTAATTATATAATTATATATATTGAAAAACCCCTAACATTTGTAAGCATTGGCACTCTTTCCATGTGCTTTCCGTATACCTCCCCCCCTATCAAAATCATAGATCCCATCAGGTGATCAGAACTGCGACAGCATATTAGCAATAATGACTTTTAGGTGACCAGAATCTGGATACAATAAGTCACAATGGCTTTTTAAAGGATTGAGCTGCAAAAGCATGAATATCGCACGAATAAATTAGTCTAATTCTGCAACACCTTTTGAGCTCCTCTGTTTTCCGGGCTTACGAAAGAAATATTCCTGGTTTCTACGAAACCAGAATCAGACAGACCTCCATGGTCCGATATAGAGAGGATAAGAGACTTATGAACTAATGATTTGGTTTTTGGTCCTGATTTATTCATGGACAGGAGGGGTCCTTTTGGCCCTTCTTAAACTCTAAAAAAGTGAACTAATGATTTGTACGGGAATAAAATCTGGCCATTTTGCGTTCCTTTATTTATTATTATTGGGAACGAGTGCTAACCTTTGCTGCAGATCGCAAATCAGGCAAAAAAAAAAAGCTAATCGATCTTTTTTGCAAATTTATCACAAAATTAATGCATTTTGCCAAATTATTTGTTAGGATAACTATAACAAACATAAAGGCTCACTTTCAATCCGTCGGATCTAGAGATTGATTTTTTTTTTTTGTGCGCGTGTGTGTTTAGAGATTGATATTTAATTCTCTGCAGATTTCCGGCAAATAGCTATACAAAGCTGATGAAATCGTAGAAGCAAGAAGAAGTGATACTCAAGTATCTTACGACCTCCCTTGCAAAAAAAAAAAAGTATCTTACGATCTGGTGGAGGCGCTGCTGCTGATTCATAGCCTCATGGGCACGTCAACTGCAAAACCACCAACTCCAGGTCACTCTTTCTTGTCTTTTTGCAGAAAGACCGCGGCGCTGTCGTCGACTAACGTGCTTTCCTCGTCTTTCACACGCCTCGCTCCTCCGATGATTCCAGTTGTACCCTAGCTATGAATCTCCTGTGGTACACCTGTAATCCTGTTCACCTCTCGTCAACGAGCTTTACACGACAAAATGAACGGAAGGAAGCAAGAAAATTTACGTAGGAAAGGTGATAGGTGAAGAAGAAAAACTCATAATTTTCACTGGGATGAGACTCTTTTTGTACACCTCTCGATCAACTCGCGATCCTCCTCGACTCTCTCTCTCTCTTCTCTACACGACACTTCTTATTCATTGGACCTCTGCCTATATGTACCAAATCCTCTCTGCCACCCGGCCGGGACGATCTTCGCCAGGGACGGCTGTCTCGGATAATTAAGCTTCTTGCTTGGAAACTCGCGCGCCGCCGCCGAGATTAATTAGAGCTGAAACCGCGCTCGAAATTTGAAGCAGGAACACTACTGGGTTCTAGCTGTCTTCGATCTCTCGCCAGCTGGACTGGAACCAGCAGAAACGCTCGGGAGGACGGACGCGGTTCGTGCTTGCGCCTCTGGATCATCGTCAGTCGCCGCTCAGAACGCGCAGCAGTAGTAGATGAACCGCCTCCACGCGTTCTTCCTCTTCCTGGCGCCGGCGGCCGCTGCGACGGCCGCGGCGGCAGCCGCCTCCTTCTCGGCCAGCGGGACCGGCGCGTCCGTCGCCCTCAACATCTGCCACATGAGGTGCACGTCGCGGTACTCGCAAGTCCGCACCTCCTTCCGCAGCTTCTTCAAGCCTGCATCAACACCCCACATCCGTGGATCAGAAACGAGGTCGATCTCGATAGATTGATGAAACAAAACAGAAACGCCGCCATGCACTGCGAACGCTGGCGACGACATCAGGCTAATAACAACGTACCGGTCTTTCGCTGGAGGCCAAGGCGCGCCGCGATGCCGAGCCAAACCCTCTTCGCCCGCACGGCAGCTCTGTCCATACACATCTTCTTTGGTTTCCTCTCGATCTCCTGCCCTGACGATCAGTTATTTCCTCTCTCTTCGGAATCGGAGAGCGAGCCTCCTTGTTGGCTTCTTCGTTCTCACTCCGTCCTCGGCAAATACTGATCCCACTCCCAGTCACTAGCTCGCTCGCCGCTTCTAATTAATCGGCCGCCGCTAGCTAGCTGATGAGAGCCGTGGCGAGGGCCAGTGGCGTCCGGCACCTTTTATAGGCGAGGAGGTTGCGGGGAGTGGGAGACAAGGGAGATGCGCGTGCGATCCGGTGCTTTTCGGGACTCGCCCGGCGCTGGACCCGCGACGCGAACCGCAGGGGTTGGTCGCTGTCCGCCCGCGGCCGCGAGCGGGCCAGGTGTCGCTGTCTCCGGCACGGGCGGCTTCCGCGCTGGTTCGCCCGCCTGCCGCGTGAGCAGATCCGACGGCTCGCGCGGCGTGAGCTGGTAACTGTCCCGCGGAAAAACGGGCAAAAGTGAAATGGTTTCCTGTTTTGAATTTTCTTTCTTTCGTCCGGCCGGAGCCGGACGTACTACGCCCGCGGGAGGAGAGGTGGAGTGAGGCGGTGAATCCGCCCGCGGCGTGCGCGAGATCACGTTCTGACGCTTACAGCGCATGCTTTTTTCCCTGCGGCGGAGCGACGAGGTTGTGCGGCCCAAGTCAACTCTAGTGAGGCAACCGATGTCATTCACGACAACAGAAGAGTGACTCATCCGGGATCGTAGGCATCGATCTTCGGACTCACATGTCCTTGAAATGTGGACTGAAGATTTTGTGGATTAGCCATTCACATGTCATTGACTACGAATTACTAGATGTTACTAGTGGAATCGGGCAGAGATACCAATCACTATAGTACGTAGTGCTAGAAAAATACTACATTAATGTACTGTAGAAGATGTTGCAGGGGCAGTGGAATTGTGTACTACTCCCACAATATCGAATAGAATGAACAATCAAACATAATTTTT
The DNA here is from genome assembly GCA_001182835.1 of Oropetium thomaeum. Taxonomy (NCBI): domain Eukaryota; kingdom Viridiplantae; phylum Streptophyta; class Magnoliopsida; order Poales; family Poaceae; genus Oropetium; species Oropetium thomaeum. The sequence continues at coordinate 1,535,017 of LFJQ01000018.1, read as the reverse complement.
TAAAAGTAAAAAAAAAAAAACAACAACACTTATTCGAATAGAATGAACAATCAAACATAGTTTTCTAAAAGTAAAAAAAAAACAATGGAGTGAGTAGCATTTCTGAACAACAAAAAAGAGATTTCTCTAGAACCCAAACTGCACGGTTATCCAAACTATATACTGAGCCTCCAGTAGTGTATAGTAGGTCTGTCCTTTTTTTCTTTCGTTAGTGGTCAACTTGCATCGCCGACTCATCCGTCATCACGTCTGTAGACTCTCTCAGGGCCTCCAGCGGTAGCCCACCTTTCTGTACGGCAGCAGCAAACATCTACGACCAAGCACGATGAGGTGCCCACTACGTGCATGCCAACAACGATCCTCACAGAAACGGATAGAAAAGGGGTTAGCGCACGATGGTTCGCAATGCCGACTTGCTTTGCTTGTCCTCTTATGCGGCGGCGATGAGGTGACCCCGGCTGACAGAGCTCCAAACTGATCATCAGCTCCGGCCGTACGGGGGAGCCAATGATGGATCCATCTCGATCGTCCCTTTTTTTCTCTGGGTGCGCGGACGTCGTCAGTCACTCTCGGCTCCCCCGGCCATCAACCCAGTAGTTGCGCCGCCCGAGCCGAGTGCGCCGTCCTCTGTCGTCGTCGTCGTCGATGGGCTTGCGCGCTGCAGGCAGGTCTCTGCTGGTGCTGGTTCTGTGTGCCGTCTCACTCGGGACAAAGCTAGCGTCGTTACTCGGTTGCCAGTGCCAGTTGGTGCCTGCTGCCGAGCCGAGGTGAGTCCGCCTTGGACGTTTCGTGTCAGCGCCGAGTCGGTATCGTCATAATCACGAGGGCAGTCTCTCCGCGCGTGCTTTTTGTTCGCCCTTTGCAAAAATGGATAGTTATCGGTCGTCGTACAAATCTTTTATCTGCGTGCCTGTGTGTGTGTTTGTGTGTGAACAGTCATACCCCACTAACCAGTCGTCCGTCCACCACCACCGCCTCTCACATCGTTCTTGCAATGATGCGCCCAGCGTGCGAGCAACGGGACTCCTACTCGGCTTTTCCTGATACTACTGTAGTGTGGTAGTATGAAACTCTGAATTCAGATTCAGTCTGACGAGGCTTTTATTTGTCAGTTGGCTTGTGACAGCAAACGGGCCTCGTCATTAAGACGAAAAATATCGAATCGGTTGTGCGTGCCTGTCGTCGTTCATGAGCTTCCTACTTTAATTACCTTCCTTTTTAGCGACGGATCCAACAATGCAAGATGCACTCCGTCGGACGAGTTATCCTATTATCGTCTAGTGCCTGGCTCTCGGTCCAACTCTGACGCATGCACGGAAGGTTCGCGTGCGTGCGTGGCTGCATTGCCTATGGAGCCCCGGGGCACCACTGACGACGACCAAAAGCTGACCTGGCTCCGAGTAAATCTGCCAATGGACGCCGCCACTAGTTGTGTGCTGTTGATTAGGAAGGAGTACAAGTACCACTAGCCGAGTAGTAGTGCGTACTAAGTACTAGGATCTGCTGGCAAGCAGCAGGTTGATTTCCAGAGGGAAGGCACCTCATCCAAAGGGTGAGTGAGCTGCCATCAGCGAAGGAGTCTGCGTGAATACTTTACCATTTTCCACAAGTTGTTGCGGCGGCCACTGGGGTGAATTTTGAGTTATTTCCATGCTCTATCTGCCCTCCCTCTTTTTCCGGTAGCTTTTTTTCGTTTGTGACGACAGTATATTCATGCTTTTATTGTACCTGGTGTACTGTTGTGTCGACTGTTGTCCATGGGAGCCAGTGCGCCGAGTGGTGAGTTTCGTTTCCTGTGGCCAAAGTGATCGAAAGGATGTCACCAGTCACCACTGGCATATATTTACGCTCGTGCTTCTTGAATGAAGTGATGATGATAAGAGAGAATGTTATTACCTGCCTCAGCTAACAGCAGGCTAATGATAATCACGACAGCTTCAGTACCAATAATAACCAGGCGCAGAGCTATGCGCGATTAGATAACCAATTATAAGCGGCGTTGATGGAGCAACCACTGACCCCGAAAAAAACAAAACAGATGAATGTTCTTTCTGCGCTCTTTTTGAGTAACCCTCATCCTCCTTCTACGTTTCTAGATCTATCTTTTTTGTAGCACTTTATTTTTATTTGTTGATGACTCTTTTCATTTTTTAAAATATAGTCACAATTAATTTTAATCATTAATTTTGATCATTCGTCTTATTAAAAAGTATGAGAAATATTATATATTTTATTATGGTTCGATTCATCATTAAATATTTTTAAAATATGACTTTTTATTTAACACTTTTAAATAAATTTTTTAAACAAAACGAACAGTCGAAGTCAATCATAACTAATATTAGTAATATCCTCGTTTTTTATGTTGTGCAGATACGACAATGGAAATCGTTGTCGATTGACAATTACTACTATATATTGTTTTCTGGGCGGTGATACTATAGTATATTTTCTTGCCACCCGTCGTACCAGTACGTGGCTCTATATCTCCTGGTTTAGAATTCGTGCTCTATTAGCTTGCTGGGAAACCGATTGATCGTTGGGGTTTATAAATAAAAGAAAAATAACAAGTGTGTTGCTTTCCACGTTTTTGTTACAGCGTACAACAAGCACTAGCATTAATTAAAAATATATATATATATCAGTGCTGCTTAGCGGAACACGAGTTGTCTTTGTACAACGCCACCGGATAGCTGTTCGATCTACGAATACCGTGGCTTCACGAAAGTGCACGTCTGGCGGATCAAACTATCCGAACAATAACTGCATGACCTGCTTCAGCAGATCGGTTTTCCGCGTATCAGCTGGACAAAAGCTCACGTTCTCACTTCCATCCGACTTGTACTCCGTTAACACACACCCATCTATGGTGGACTCCATGGCGAAAATAGTAGTACTGGATTAACTGTAGCATTTCACTTATAACTCACAAATGGATTCGAGCCGGGATTGAGGGAAAAGCAGGAAATACAGGTTGGGAGGAAGAAAAAGTACATGCAGGTAGTTCCCTAGAAGCTTCTAGAAATAGGACCTACAGATACGTGGGGAAGGAGAGGAACTAGAGGTGGGAGGAAGAAAAACATTTGTCCTAACTTGTTTGATACATATGGTGCTACAGTACTTGCTTCTTATTCACCACGAACAGACAAGTCAGCCCATTCTAGCCGCAGCCCAAGGCCCATATTAGCAGCCCAACTGGTAGTTCCTATCATTTTTCCCCGCTTAAAATCCGACCTGCCTTCAAACGAATGCAAAATCTGAAGACCATAAAGCATCCCATGACATTAGTACTTCTCTAGTGTTATGTTATATTCTCATTCACAAATGTCACCACTCACCGCTGAGGACTATGCTGTGTGTGCTACTAGTGGCTCGCTGCTGTCATTATTTATGCCTCCTGGTGATCGAACAAGAGGTGGCATGAATGTTACGGCAAGTTGATCTTGTTCTTGTTGGCCAATTCTACGGGCCAAAATAACCGATTTCCTTCTGCAAAAAATATTCTGGGATGCCGATGGGCAGATATTCCTATAAAAAGTCGCGTGTCTCTTTTGTGCTCTTTTTGCCTGGCTTTTGTTCTTTTGGGCTGCCTTACGCTTGTGACGATAAGTAGCGGTTCCTAGTGTGTTGCCGTGTCGATGGAAGTCAGTATCTGATAGTGATTTCTTGCTAATTGTACATATCACAATGATTTTTTTTTATAAAAAAAAAAGAGAAATGAAGCGTCGTGATCCTAGTATGGATAGAGAATGCACGATGATGGACCGGATTAACGAAGTTTGGCCGACGAGAAACAAACCATGATACTGAACATATGCCTAGACCTTGAACACAGCAGAGATCAGAGAACATAAGCAAAACTGGAGAACCAAACGAATGGATGCTCCATCGACAGAACTTAAAAAGAAAGAAACGGAAATGTCCAAGTGAACCTTGCTTCGACACTGAAAACAAACTAGAGAGAAAACGAATGCATTTGCCCTACCACTGCCAATAGCTCCATCCAACAAATCAACTAACGCTAGGCTTACTGATGACGACAACGATCTGATTAGAAAACTTGTGCTCTGCTATTGTCTCTCTACTTATGTAACTCCATAACCAACCGGGCGCGCGCAAGTTACCGAGCAACTATGAATAGTATGAACAATTGAGATGAGATAACCTGCCACTGCTGCTAATACGCTTCAGACTCTCATCAGCTGCTGGGGTTGAGGAACGCGCAGTCCACGCGAATGTTCCCCTGCGACGGGTCGGTCTTGACGCCGACGCGCCCGAGGCTGGTTATGGCGGAGACGAACGCCTCCTCGAAGGCGGAGCTGTTCTGCGACCACGCGACGACGGTCGGGCTGGACCGGGAGTCGGTGAAGAGCACCTGGTCGGAGGTGAAGAGGCCGCGCCCCTGCACCAGGTTGACGAAGTACTGGTTGTCGAAGGCGTGCGGCGTGATGGGGTCGATCTCCAGCGCGATGTTGGGGTCCACGCCGGTAGGGCACGCCGCCTGCAGCTCCGCCGCGTAGCTGGCGTCCAGCGTCGGGTCCACCGACGACGGCTGGATCCGCGAAGAGAACGTGCCGCAGTGCGCGAACCCAACCGTGTGCGCCGCTGCATTGGAGTGAGTTTCTCATGTCAGTCACACTAGTCATTAGTACTACTTGCAGTATTTTTCACCAGAAAAAGAAAATAAATTTGACGTCCACATCATTTTATTTCTTGGATGTTGGAGAGTTTTTTTTTGTCAATTTTAAAACAATTTTCCTGCAGGATGCTTGCGGCTACTAGATGACACTCTGATCTCACGAGGAGGCGTTGTTTTATTCTGCAAAGCCAGCTCACTCGCGCTCGGTTCAATGGGGCGGCATTATGGAGCTGGAGGCTCCCCCAGTTGCAAACGGTCAGGGCGAGGTTATGGCTAAAAGCCATAACAGGACAGTACTACAATAATGCAAGGCTGAGCTTTCATTCACGTGCAAGCAAGCAGGCCATTTGCCCATTTCTATCCGGAATCCCGCCTGGAGCCACAGTTGACACCCTTTTAGACCCTGTAATGACCAGCTACAGTGCAGCAGACGCTATCCCTAATGACCATTGCTTGGGTTGGGTAAACTGGTCAGCAGCTGTTGTTCTAAGCAAAGGCATTTTTCTACCGCCCTAGTAGCATGAATCTCTCGAGCCCATACAAGGTGTTGTGGCTTTAATTGCGTGGGGTGGAGCGTTGGTCCGGGACGCTTTGCTTGACTTTAAAGACATGTAAACGGAGCACATGGAGAAGAACTAGTGCATGTACTGGTCCGGTCTTCCACTAGGACAGCGGTTGCGAGTAGTAGCAGTAGTAAAAGTTTTTCTAGCAGTACTAGTACTACCAAATCAGGAAGATGGAGCGGTAGTAGTAGTACTACTATCACTTTAATAACTATTTTGTGCTTACCGGATAAAGCGATCATGTCTGTCAGCGACAGGTTGTTCGCGGCGAACATCGCCGTGAGCTGGTCCAGGTTGAACGACGGCGGCGGCAGCTTCCCGTCGACGCTGGTCGCGGTCGAGCTCAGGCCGTCCAGCCTCCCGAGCTCCACGGCGTACGACGGCCCGCCGGCCTGAAACGACAAGGAACGCAATAATGAAAAAAATTCAGTGCTGGAGGATACATACACTGAACTTTACGCTTTCAGAGAGATAAAGCGAGAAAACAGAGAGAGATAAGAGGATCCTCTTCAAAGCTCAGAAGCTTTATGGATGCGCTCTACTATTAGATTTGGCTTTCCATCCGCGGCATTAATTCAATTCGGCGACCTTACCAGCGCAATGACGTCCCGGGTGGCCATGGTGAGGATGTCCGCACAGGAGACCTTGTTGGTGCACTGCGGCACGGCGTCGACTGCCGCCTTGGCCTTGATGACGGTGTCGAAGCCGTCGCCGGCGAGGGAGAGGTTGTTCGGGTGGTCCTTCTCCGCCGTGTTGTTCCCCGTCGACACCAGGATCACGGACGCGTCGCATCCCTGCGTACGTGGGTCACGGACACATTCACATGGCGCTCAAGTAAATCAACGGCACAGCAATGAGTAACTAGTAGTAGTACATCCGATCCAAGCACGCCATCGATTTTCCCTCTGCTGCCGGGACGGCGAGACAGATCGATTCAGTTACCTCGACGAAGCAGTCGTGGAAGAAGAGGCGGACGACGGCGCCTATGGTGATGTTCGTCTCCTGGACCTTCTTGGCCACGACGTCCCGCACGATGCTCTCGACGTTGGGGCACACCGCCGCGTAGTAGTCCTGCTTCAGCTGCGCCGCGCACCGCGTCACGCCGAAGCCGGCCGCTGCCGCTGCGAGCGCCAAGGCCGCCGCTAGGATCCTGATCCCGGCGCCCATGCTGTGACCTCGCCCTCTCCGCCGCTCTTCCTCCCTCCCCGGTTGTTCCTGTGAGCACGAGGAGCCAAAAAGCTAGTACTAGCTCACCCTACCACTCTCTCGCAGCACCAGTACTAGTATCACGCACACCACCAGCCTTGGCGAACCGTGCGCGATGATGAATGAGACTATCCAGCGTTGCTCTGCGTGCTCTGTGTGTGTGTGTGTGTGGACGGTAGCGGCGTGCGGTGCGGCTGTTTATGATGGCTTGGCTCTGGCTAGGTTGGACGGAAGGAGACGCGAGGCGATGCGGTAGAAGCGACGTCTCCTCGAAGTGGGGTGGGGGGTGGGGAGGGAGGACTGAGAGCGGCGAGTCAGTGAGGGAGTTAACACGCCAGCCAGGACCAGGAGGCGGAAGAGGCGGCGGCGCGCCCTGAATCGACGGCAGCAGGTGCGCCTAGATCCGTGCGTGGCGGTGGATGGCGAGTTGGGGATCTACTGTAGTACAAGACACATGCGCCTGTCTATCGACTATCCGTGGGCGGCTGGCCTGCGCTGCAAACATGTGTGCGACCGCAACCTCCACATGGCGCGGTTGGTGCGCGGACGCGAAGGCTGCTGCGTCCGCGCGAGCCCCCAGAAAAAGAATCGTGTTTTCTTTGGAGAGTTTGCAGCAGCAAGCAGGCAAGCCGCGAGCCCGCGGCGCGAGTGGCACGAGCAACGGCGCGCGGTGCTCTTGGCGTTTGCGTTCATACAGCCTGAGCAGTCGTGCTTATTTAAACAGTGCCAGTTTACCTCGACATGCTAGTACCGGTTCACGGGAGGATAACCAGTGCTACTGCTTACTGCAAAGAAGGAAAGATTACACATGAATCACGCGCGAGGTGATGAATCAAGCGGTGATGCCACTTTGCGGTTCCGTGCACGCTCCTTGGCAGCCCTATCATAGTGATAGTATCATGCACACGGATCGATGTACTAGTGGAAAGGCGCGTGTGGCCAAGACGAGCGCGTTTTGGCACTGACGTGCATCCGTCCCTGGGCTGGTTCTGATGATTTGTTGGTTGGATCGGAGGCGTCCAGAATCCGCAACCGGTGGTGCCCGGATCGAAACCGAAAGGAGCAGCGGCGATAATTTTGCGTGGCCCATTGCAACTTTCGCGGAAAAGCGACGCCTAACAAGGAGTCCCCGCTCCTTCGTCTTTCTCGCTACGGCGGCAGCCACACCATTATTCAGGGCTCGGCTGCCACCGTTGAACCAACATGTAGAGCTCCTCGAGCGCACCGCGTCCGTTGGCAGCTTGAATCATCGAAGTTGCTGCAGCCGGCCTGCAGGGACAGGTGGCAATAGCGCCCGTCTTTTGCCAGAACAAGCAAGGAGTAATTGTGAGCTTTCGGCTAACAGTGCTTCGTTAGCAGCACTCGCGCGCTGTGGGGACGAGCGGTTGTTACGAGTGTAACGGTCGAATGAGCTGAGAATGACAGGTGTCTCTTGTTCGAACGGACCAGTCGGTGGGTGTGATGGGAACGTGGACGTACATACAAAACCGTGCCCTGCGCCACCGAGACCCAACGGCACAACCAGCGGCTTTTGATGACGGATAATATGATGCTGATGCTAATGCGCAGGTCGCTTTCTCTCTCCACCCCTCGCTTAGATTTGGAGACGATTAAACGCGCGGATAATGTCAGCTGCGGTGCGCAGCATAATCACCCGCGCCACCGACCCAACGGTAACCACCTGACCTGCCGGCCGCCGTTCGTAGGTAGGCGCACCTCACCTGCCTCTGCCTTGCCTTCATCGCTGGCCTGGCCTTCCTTCATCCGCCAGTCTCTCGTCGCTCATGGTCCGGCAAAGTGATGACCGACTCAAATTGGAATGGATCTCTGCTCGAGTCAGCAACGATCCATAGGCTGGCGTACTGTTCCTATCGTGGGCCGGCCCATGGGTTAATAACCCGTCGGCCTACGCCTTGTTAATTAACCCTCACAATAACAAAACGGTCCAGTGTTGTTGACCACTACTAATCCTTCCCTATAAAAAAACTAGTAGTACTACTAATTCAGCCAATGTTTTCGTTTCAGCCGAGTTGATTACTCACGAGCACACGTCGATCAGTTCAAGCGCGTTTGAGCCGAATCGGATTGATTACTCACGAGCGCTCGTCAGTTTAAAGCGTGGCGTAGGAAACCCGAGCTGCACACAGCTGGAAGTACACACGCATTTCGTCACGAGATAAGGTTAAGGAAACAAATTAAAACAAGCGGCGACTCTCTGGTCTGGTGCTTCGGTTGGGCTGTCAATTTCTGTCCAAGCTGACGTGGCGATTGCGCGTGTTGTGAAAGAGGTGTGGAGCTTCGCGCGGTTCCGACTTGAGAACGAACGAGGAGACTTGCTCGAAACTTTCACCTCTTTCAGGCTGTAGTTTTCATGACGAAACATCGTGTTTTCTTTATCGACTTTATCACAATTATTGATTGGTGGTTTGACATGTTCAAACCTTCGCAATAATAATTACAGTATTTCCTTTGGAAGATTCAGGTTCAAGACAATGAACATGGTGACCACACACGACCTGGAAGAAGAAGGAATGCCTGACACCCTACCCGAGAACACTCGACCATCGTCTAATCCCAAATATAGAACTCAACTGCTCTGCTGCAGATATTGAAAAAACTATATCACAGGTGATTCAGTTATAGCGCGATGCCAGATATGATAAGGTTACAGCTCACAAAAAAAAAAAAAAAGAGGATATGATAAGGTTACAGGTAAGTGTTCTGAAGAATGTAGTAGTAGTAGCAGTAGTAGTAGTATGTTTCATTCATCACTGTGTCTGTCCCTTTCCAATCCTACTTGAAACGCTATATCTGCATTATTTATCACATACACTTCCAACGCATGTAATAACCAATTGAACAAAGAGAGGTACAATAGCAACGCTGTTATTATTATTTAAACACCCAAACAACGAATAATTTCTCACGCCCCACACCCCAGACGTGCGTGTCCCCTTCAGTTGAACACGTCGCACTGCTTCCGTATGTTGCCCTTGGCCCCGGACTTGACACCGACGCGGCCGAGCCGGACGACGGCGTCGGCGAATGCCTTGTAGAACGCGTTGGTGCTGTTGGCCAGCGCGTTCACCAGGGGCCGCGTCCGGTTGTCTGCGAAGAGCAGCTGGTCGGACGCCAGCAGGCCGCCGCCGTCCTGCAGGTTGCGGTAGAACTGGTTGTCGAGGATGGCCGGCGTGGCCTGGTCCATGAGCACCATCCAGTCCGGCCCGCCGGCCGCGCACTTGGTCCGCAGGAACGCCGCGTACGTCGGGTTCAGCGCCGGGTTCGTGGCCGTCGTAGGCTGGCCCGTCCGGTTATCGTAGATCCGGTACAGGAACTTGCTGCAGTGCGACAGCCCCACGCTGTGCGCCGCCGAGAGCGCGACCAGATCGGACATGTTGAGCCCGTGCGCCTTGAAGACCGCGAGCATCTGATCGACGGTGTGGGTGGGCTCGGGCAGCTGTCCCGGCACGTCGCTGGCCTTGGAGCGAAAACCGTCCAGCCTGCCCAGCTCTACCTGGTAGAAGGGCCCGCCGCTCTGCACCAGTAGTAATGCAAAATCATGATTCCAGCCAAATTCTTTGCTGATTCTACGATGTGCGTAAGCTGGAAAAAACGTTGCGGGCATATGCGTGGTTGACGGCTTATGTTATAGTACAGTACCAGGGAGATCGCGTCGCGAGCGGCGAGTGCGAGTATGTCGGCGCAGGAGACCGTATCAGGGCAGGCGGCCTCGACGGCGGTCTTGGCGCTCCTGATCGTCTCGAAGCCTTCGAACGACAGCGAGAGGTTGTCGGAGGCGTCCCTCTCCGCCTGGTTGCCCGCCGTCGACTGGATCAGCACCGAGCCGTCGCAGCCCTCGACGAAGCAGTCGTGGAAGAAGAGGCGGATGGTGGTGCCGATGGTCCGTATGGTGCTCTGCATCTTCTGCCGCACCACGCCGCGCACGATGGTCTCCACGTTCGGGCACGTGCTCGCGTAGTAGTCCGGTTTCAGGTCCGCCGCGCCGAGCCGCGCAGAAGAGGCGATGGAGATGGCGACGGCGAGCAACAGCGCCGTCGTCGACCTCGACGGCCGGGACATCTTTTGCCCGAGCTCTAATTATACCTATGTGGTGCAAAAATTGTGTGTGTATCGGTAGCGGAGCTCAGGGACAGTTGTAATAAAGCGAACGAAGCGTCGAGCGTGAACTGTAAGACTCTCACACACCGCAGAACGAAAGTTGACATTTTTGATCGGCACACATCATCAGATAGATAGCCATGTCATGCTTCTAGTGTTGTAGCCGCTTGTTTGTGTCTGTATTGTAGCTCGGGGACTTTCTTGACAGAGAGATGCGGGGTTCAATGGCGTGTGGTTGCTACTCTCCTCGTGCGACGAATACTGAGTACTGGCAGCTGACTAGTTACTTAATTGGTAAGGGATGAAATGTGAGTGACTGAGTGTTATGCGTCCAGGCCAATAATAGCCTGTGGGAATAGATTGACAAGGGCGACGCTCGACACTGTGTTTCAAGTTCTATTGGAGAAACTGAATTTATTGAACAACGAACATGGTGGTGATTGTTCCGCGACCTGCTTTCCTGTCGCTCCAGATCCAGCACTGTTGGAATTGGAGGAGACTTCGTACTCAACTTGTGCCCGTCGCGATTTTGATATCCAATACTAGTACTAATACTTTAATAAATTTCAAAAATATATTTTCGTGTCATATGTTATTACTTGGACCGTTTTGAGGCATGTCCTTTTGAAATTTAATATTTTCTTCTTTTTGAGGGGTCAAATCTAATATTTTCACATCTGCATCGTCACTGTTACATCGTTCCATTCAGCCTTTCGGGCGTTGAACGAGAAGCTTCGTCGCAAATCTCGTTCGTTATGATATATGTATGCACGCTATGAGGACGTACCGATGCTGATATGCGATCTTGGTCTTGGAAAGTACAAATTGTTTCATCATACAACCGTACGTCGTCGTATTGGAGAAGGAATTAACCATGGTTCCAAAGTCTATCAGTACACCTCTTTTATAAGTGTCATGTTCGCTATCTCTGCTAATAGATCTTGTTTAAAAAAAAAAAGAAACTGAAATGGTCCTCTGGCTAGGATGCCTAATTGAACACGTACTCCATCTATTTATATTCGAATGCCATTTTCTTTGCTGGGGAAAACGTTCAAACATTTAAGTTGCAAACATGAACGACGTGGTGTTCAAGTTAATCGAGCACGGTCCTAAAGTCTAAACTCGTTACATATGCTCGGCCGGTCTAACCAATTAACCCCGCAGTAAGTAAATTTTTGTCAAGCTTGTTAGTACCTTTTCTCCTTCGTAAACTGGCAGTAATTTTAACCTAAAGCCAATTCAACTTCGCATGACATGCGACGTTCGACACAACCCAACACGGTTTCACCTAACCACATCCGAAAAAAAAAAGGGTAAAATGTTTTGCTTTCTCTCGAGCCTCAACAAGGCAAATACGTAATGTCTCGCTAGCTTCCGTTTCCGTACTCTTGATGCCTCCGGTTGGGTGAGTAGTTCAACATTCAGAACTGCATGTTGTCATCAGAAGAATAATGGGTCTTCAGAAGCGAATGCATGCCCGTATATTCCTGAATGAAAGTTCAGTGTCTGAACTCTGAATAATGAGCATACTACTCGAACACTACCATGTTTCTGCTAAGAAAAAGTTCAGATACTAAACTATAAGTATAATTATTAGAAATGACGCTACAGAAACAGTTACAGTTACCGTTCACCTTACCATTACAGATATTCCTGAATGAATTGGTTGTCCGGCCGTAAACGGATGGACCCTCCACTGGTCAGCATGAACCGGATCTCCAAGCCAACAGATGGGCAGCCTTTTGGGTTCCATGCCTGTGGGCCGTCTGTTTCATCAATTACTAGTACTTGATCAAAGCGCTTGAATGCCTTATCCACACCGGGCCCAGCCACGCCATCCTCTGCATCGATGGATCCGGCCGGCGGCCAGCCGGCGCCTCCGCTTTGCGAGACTCCGACGGCTGCAACGCGCATGTTCCGTGGCGCTTTTGCTGTCTGGCTTTTTCTTACGGTCCATACTTGCGGAATGTGTCCTTCAGAACACTGCGTGAGTATGATTGTGCCATATACTAGATCATGGGTATTGGTAGGCCTGAGAAATGTGCTTTCCGTTTCCTGACCAAGTGACCACACAGCTGATCTTGTTTTTCATTATACCAAGTTTGACATAAAAAAAATGGCAGTTTGGTGCTGCACGAATTTTCCAGTACTTCCTCCAGTTTTTCACCAATGCTGTTAGGAAGATGATGTGAGGATAACATTTTTATTTTACTTTTCAATTAAAAAGAGGATAATAAAAAATGGAGGAGGTAATAAACGGCAAATAGAGCCATTATTTTTTTAAAAAAAATAAATCAAAACGCAAAACAAGTACCTTGTGAAAACTCCCTTAATATCACTTTGATGCGTTTGGGGGGAAGAAGAGACTAAAAATTTTCAAACACGCATAGAAGGGTTACATGTCATCTCAACAAAAGACGGTTGTGGATGAAGACCTACTCTGCATAGTTTTAATTTAAGACTTCTACTTGTGCACGGAGGAAAAAAAAAGATAAGTTATTTAAGGGAATAAACTGAACAAAAATGATAGTATAGTTGTATAGGTAATCCGAACAAAATAGTTCGAGGCTATCTAGAATTTGGTTATATTTGAGAGGGTAAATTGAAAACTTTCTTTAGAAAAGCATATAACATACTCCGAAATAGTTCGGAGTATCATTCTACCAGCACGTTCATTGCTAAAAAATTGGCATGTCATTAATTACTAAACTAGTAGTAGCCTTACCATAGCTTTTCGCCATCATCGTCATGATGATCCCAGGCGGCATGAGAATGCATGATAGCCTTGGCGCGAGGCACGAGCGAGATGTTAGGGTTTTACAAGGCATGATGAGGTCACAAGCTGCTGATAGAAGCACACTACAGCCCTGAACACGCAGGTTTTATTTTTTGCGACTTGTTTAGCACATCCAAGTCATTAGGTTACTGGAACCGATGCGCTTTCGGGCCGAGTTCAGCACTGAATTTAAGTGGCTATAGGCTTAGCTTCTGGATTGCTGCATGCCAAGCATGCTCCTCCTGTCATCATTATGTCATCCTAATATTTTTGCCATGACGCGGCATCAGGGACAGGAAATCACTCCAGCATTGGAGTAAAATAAACTATTATTTTATTCCTCAACGTGAATATTTGATCGGGTTATTACCGCATTATCGTGCAGGCAACTTTCGAGAATTAACCATTATGTCGTTCCAACTTGTATGAAGCTTTCGAGAGCAAATGTAGTAAGCTGACAAATGTACTACGTAGTAAAGAGCAAACAGTGGTCGTTCTCGTTCTAGGCATATAAAATCGTCACGGCTAGATGCCTAGATATATACTTATGAGCTGCTAGTGCTAATAGTAGTAGTAGTAGTAGTGTTTTTTTTTTTTTGTACCACCAGGAATTGCAATAATGATCACCTTGAATTCATCAGCGCAGTACTACGTAAAAGCGAGAGAGCCTTTCGCGCCTATTGTGGCCATTTACATGCCAAAGTGATTAGTACTACAAGTACTACTTGTTTCCTCACATCTCACAACAGGCGCCGGCTCGACGAAAGGAAGAAGACACAGCGGCTTTCGCACCTTTCCACAAACTTTCTGCCGTTTTTGCTCCTTTTGATCCCTTCTTTAATCTTGTCAACCTTCCATTTCCTTTCCACAGTTCTTTTTCAGTCAAAGCTTGTCGGCATGTTGGATCCTCTGTACAGTACAGTGGCTCCATATATATGTTCAGTGCTGGTGGATAATACTACCTCTACGGGTCTGTAAAAATTTCTAATGCACGATAATATCAGCAAGCATGTCTGTTCATAATTAATTACTCGACCGTGCCATGTCGTTGCTCGTTTGTCTGAACATTAGTTTTCGCGTGGCACAGGAAATAGGACCAAGCAACTACTACACGATAACAACGACACTGAAAAATCTTCATTGGTCCAGGAAGCCGAGGGGCCCGGCCCGTGGGCCGGTGATATCTCGTAGGCCCTGCGAGGATAGCGGGTCCCGCCACCTGGCTCGGCTGCTCCTCTTCCTCGCAGCAGCGCGTGCTCGTTTGTCGGCCGGCTTGCCATGCATTCCCGTTCGCACACTCTACAGCGCCGTTGAAAAAACTGTTTCTAACACTACACTAGTTACACTGCTCGAGTTACTGGAACTCCACTGACATAAGCAAAGGCCTGTACTAGTACTAGTTGTTAAGCTGAACTACACTGTTTAACAAAGGACTGTGATAACCAATTGAACGAAGAAGCAACGAATGAAGCACACTACACATGCTTCCTAGCTACGACAGAATTTTAAGCACTCACTGTTGATCAGGCATTGTTTACTGGCTCCACTGACTCCCTGCTTATTACATGGTGCTTCCATTTCAAACTCTTCTTTTCGTGTAACCGCACTCACTTTGCCTCATGCGAACTGTTCTAGGCGCGCGCGCGGCTTGTGGAGTGCGCGACATGATGAACTGATGGTTTCAAATGGGAGGAGGAAAGGAACTTTTTGATCTTGTGTTTGCCCTTTATAACACAACAATTTGTCTGGTCCGGCACCCTTTACCTTCTGCTAAGACTACTAGATTAGTAGCTTCCTTGCGCAATTAGAGTAGGAATAATGTACCAGGTGAGACCAGAGAGGACGGAAGAACAGGACCACTTTTCTGGCCAGGCCCCCCCAAGACCATAGAGGGCCAGTCCATGGCTAAAATCATGCTTGATAATGACCAGTGGATGGTCCATGGGGCAATGGTACGCCATGGAAGATATCAAATGTTTACAGACGCATAGTACTGTTCCTGCACCATCCTCGCCGTCGGCTTAAAAGCGGTCAAACTGAGAGTCAATACTCAATAGGTTCTGCATTTGAGGCAAATCTTGTATCACTGGACCAGCAGCGCATTTCATGTCCTGACACCTTACGTCTGATCTGGTTAATTAGCACTTCACATCCAAGGTTAAGGACTTGAAAGAACAAGGCAAGGCAGACGCTTGTTCTGTATCTTGTCTTGGATCGTAACGACTTGAAAGAACAGGGCAGAAGCCTTGCTCTGTGACTTGTCTTGGATCGTAGAATAATGCGGTAATGTTATATTGGATCATTTCCCTGCTGCTGTACCTACCGTGCGCCCTAACTCCGAAATGAAAACAGATGCGACGGTAGAAAAGGACTGTCCGGTATAAAATGATTTAAGGCTGGTGTTGACGGCCTGCATGCATGTATATCCATTGAAAGAATAGAGAGAGAGAGAGAGAGAGAGAGAGAGAGAGGGCCAGTGACGTATTGCTGTCGTCTTCCGAAAGCTTCCTTCCTTCGTGCAGTACATTGAGGGTCCAAAAGCTTGTATTCATCACGCTTTTCTTCACCTCCATGAAGAACCTTTTACTCGCCATTTCCCTCTGCAGCAGTAATTTTATATTACCTGCTGAATGATTACGCAAAGGCACATGTAATTTCAGGCGGTCCATTTGTTAATGGGCTCCCTGCTCCTCTGCTTCTTCAATCTCTCCCTCCGCTTGTTCCTGAACTTCAGAGAGAGATGCCCTTTTATCGTTTGGCATGCCTGACTAAAATACCACAACCGCTGTGAAAGGAATCTTACATCATTCGTGTCTTGTCTCCTGTTGCTTTTTCTTCGGAGGGGTGAGTGAGGACTGAGGACTAGTAGGCCTAAAGGACGAAAGCCTTGCCGTGTAGTATGTGGCGATGTGTATAAAAGGGAAAGCCTGTGGCCTTTGGAGCCATACAATGATCGTAAACTGAGAAGAGCCAAGTGTAGTGGTAGTTAGAGCTCAGTAGGATACAGTTCTTCAGTCATTTCGATCTCTGACATCCGCTGGTAGAGCAGGTGCACTGGTGAAGGTGAGCAATGAGCTCCTTCTCATGCCCCTCTTCTCTTCTGATATGCTCATCGTTGTTCAGCACTCTGCTCAATCATTTTGAAGATTTGCATTCGAGCTGGCCATGATGTTTATCCCTTTTTTAAGGTTTATTTGTGTGAAGGCTTCCAGATAACAGACACCTCTTCCAGTCTCTTCTTTTTTCAGAAGAGAGACAGATTTTAGTCTTGTACTGTTGTGCTCCAGTTTTTCATTCTTTCTCCTATACAGGACTCGTTTTCTGGTTGCAGCTCCAAAGGTTTCCTTTCTTTCTTACAGTTGCGTAGTACTTACCTCTTAGATACATCCGCTTCAGGTTGAAGAAGCAGAGTGAGAAAAAACACAAAGTCACAATGCCCATGGAGCAAGCATTCAGGTACTGTGACAAAGACACACTGAAGATGGCCATGCTGAAGCATGAACAGACTTTTAGACAGCAAGTAAGCTTGAAAGCTTCGATCTGTTGACCATTTAACCTCGCTGATCTTGGGAAGTATAGGTAGAACATTGCACTGATCAGAGTCGTCTTCTCTGGTGAACAGGTTCACGAGCTCCATCGGTTATACAGGATTCAGAAGCTTCTGATGCGGGACCTCAAGACAGAGCTCAAGAGCCAGAGCAACAACGTGCCCACCTCCCCGAACGGTGGCTCCATCACCAGAGGCGCGATTGGCGCGGGCGCGTGCTCCTACGAGCAACGCTACCACGTCGCGGCAGCAATGCCGGCGCCTCGCACCGCGCTCAGCCTCGACGTCCTGCCGCCGGCCGTCGAGTACGTGCGCTCCGCGGAGGAGGAGGAAGACGACGAAGCTGAGGAGACCGACGAAGACACGGAGCTGGAGCTCACGCTTGCCCTTGGAGGCGGCGGCGGCGGCGGCGGCGGTGTGAAGAAGAGATACGGCGAGTACCCGTCCGGCGGGGAGAGCCTCTCGTCGTCGTCGACGGAGTCAGACGGGCTGCTGACGGGCCAGGAGTGGCGCCAGGCCCGCCGCCGCGTGGGAGCCGGCTCGCCGTGCCATTTCAAACGGAGGCCGGCGGCCGGGCTGGACGTGGTGCAGGTGGAGGACGGCGTCGGGAGGATGCAGCAGCCGCCGCCGCCGCCACTGCTGTTCCACTGGCTCAGCCTTAAGATGGCGTGAGAGGAAAGCAAAGCAAGCAAGCGCATGTGTTTTCTCGCTGTTCAGTTCAGGGCGCTGACTTGCTACTGTTCTTCAGTTGAATGTTTCTATGTGTTCCAGTTTAGTGATGGATCAAATCTAGTACTATGAATCAATAATTGATTATAGCTGTTCGAATGTGTAGGAACCGCTTCCTAAAAAAAATAGTAGAGCGTAGGGTTAGGACTTTATGGATGAGGCTATAAGTGTGTGATTATCTCAGTGCAAGGGCCTTAGCTTCCATTAGAGCAAGTATTATAAGTCCTACTCAGCTGGTTTAAAGGCTGTCCACGTCAGAAAAATCTTAGTTAGAGGAGTTGAGAAGAGAGGAGAGAGAATAGAACGGGCGACTGTTTGGTCGCTGCCTCAAGGACCTGGCACCGAGGTGAGCTTCTACCGCTGGCCAATGTCCTTGGCCTACATGCAAACATTAATTAATAAACTATATTTATTAAGCGAGCTAATAGTCACAGGCCCATTATACTACTACTTTTTTGTGATAGCTCGAGCTGACGTAGCAGCTACATGGAGATGGTGGCGGGCTCTTTTATAACCCATGCTACTTCTGCCAGCACCAAATCCCTCAAAAAGAAAAAAAAATGCCAGCATCAAATATTACTCCATTCACACACAAAAAAGGCATTAAAATTATCGCCCCACAAGAGTTGAGTCAAAATTGAAAGTCTCTGAAAATTTATGCAGATGATAAAGGCCCTGTTAAACTTGTGCACTATTTTTATAAAAATAAACTTGTGCACTACGAATTTTCGGAACATACACATCAAGCATGCATGTCTGGAATATACTATTAAGCTTGTTCAGTATCGTGCATAGTAGTACAAACTATAAAACGTCTTCATCTAAACAAACCAAAAGACGAGTATATCTTCATCTTCACATACTACTATTTCTATTTTTTAATTATTAACACTTTATAGTATAAATTTATATTAAAAATATTAATAATTAAAAAAATGAAGGTAGTACTATAGAAGAGAATCGATACGGGACGTCTTCATCTAGTTAAGGATAAAAATAAGTTTCACTTTCCACTTGACAACGTATTACGAAATTACTATGCCTTCTGAGAAGAGAGGCTTAAATAGCCCTTAAGTGAAGAGAGGCGTAGACTAGTGAAGACGTATTACGTAGAGAAGGGCGAACAAACCACCTGTCACGTGACGAAAAGCGAGCTGATTGATTCCAGCGTTCCCGTCCCCGTCTACGGTATCCCCACGCTAAATTAAACAAAGTCCCGGAAGATTCGTCTTCACCCGTTCTCCATCCCCCACCCCCCGGCGGCCGGCCCGCCCAAACCCTAGCCCTCCTCGCTGCCGGTGATGGCCGCCGTATGATCCATTCTCAGCTGCGGTACCGCCCACCTGCCAGCATCGCCAAGCCTGCCGCTGCCGCCGCCGTCGTCGTAGCGGCGCTCGCGTCCTCCTTCCTCGCTCTCCGTTCTCCGCGCGCCTCCCAGGTCGCCGCGGGAGCCAGGTTCGTCATGTCGAAAGCGAGGGTCTACACCGACGTCAACGTCCTACGCCCCAAGGAATACTGGGACTACGAGGCGCTCTCCGTCCAGTGGGGGTAAGTCGTTCACTTCACCTCGGTTCCTGTCATGTGAGTCAATTTCGTGCTTAAAGCTTATGTTGCCCATATGCATCTCCATGCGGGGGATAGGTGGAATTGTCTCTTGAGTGCTTGAAATTTCATAGATTTGTGTCAAACGGGGAGTTCATCTTGACCTCAAAGTTTGGTTGAGCTGGATTTACCCATTTTTGCTGTATGGTAATTTGAAAGGAAAAGCTCAAAGGGGCACTGAGTGATGAGGCGGTGTAGCCTTTATTTCCAACATTACAAAAAATAAAAGAATTGGTTTACCATATCTTTTTTTGTGGAAAGTAGACTTGTCATGGTTATTTATCTTTTTTTCAGGACAGTTAGTTTATTGAATTTACTACTGCTTAATTGACTGAAAATAAAGATGGTTTAGCTTTCGGGGTTATCCAGTGGGGGATACCCATGGCTGCCAGCAGTCCAACTTAGATGTGGCTTAGGGAAAGGAGCTCGGCGAGGCTGTGGTGGCGGGCGAGACGTTGGGGGAGAAAATCCACGAGTTAGCATGGGAGCGGGAGGGAGGGAGAGAGCAGCAGACCATCCGTTTGAGATTGCGTGGATAGGATGCGCTGATTTTTAGTCGCTGAAAATTAGCATATACCTTATTCTATTTCCATTTCATTAGGTAAAACTAAGTCGTAACGTACTACTTAGTGTTTAAAGAAACAGAGTTGAACTCATTGGTTGTCAATTCTATTTTGGGATCTCAGGTTAAACGTCGATCAACTTGGTTTGAAAGTTGGATTAGTCTTCAATGCATGTGGCAGTGGATCTGTTGATTCTCGACGATAGAATCATTTTGTAGATCATTTTGCATATGGAATTGAGGTTTATCTGAATGTTTCATCGTTTTTTATGTGCAACCTTTTCATCTAATTGACATTTTTTGGTATGTGGAATGCCAAACACACTAGTTCTAGTGGTTTGCAAACTTGTTGATGAATAGAACTCAACCTGCAACAGCTTATGTAGTTCATTTTGCCATCCCTCTGGAAATCATCTACACAATGACAGTTTGATAGTTCAGTTGAGATAGTTGGATGCACTTAATTATTTGTTGACACCATATTTATGTGTTAGTTTTTTGTCTTGAGAGGAAGTTTTAGCATTAGCCAATCTGTCGGAGGCCTGTCTCTAGGATTTTTTTTTTTATATGGTAGGATTAATGTAAAAGGAGAATTTATTTTCTGTAGTTTCATTTTAGAACTTTTTGAAATGCACGTACACTACATGGATTTCACTCAGCACTGCTGAATTAATTTTATATATTTTGGATCAAAGAAAAGTTTTGTCCTAAATCTGTTCTTTTGGTTGTTTAGTTCTTTCTGCTGATGTTTCTTAGAATTTTGTAAACTATAGTGCATTATGCCTTTTATGTTCACCTCAGTAATGTTTCCATTGTGCTGCATCTTTGACCAGTGAGCAGGATGATTATGAAGTTGTCAGGAAAGTTGGAAGAGGTAAATATAGTGAGGTCTTTGAAGGCATCAATGTTAACAATAATGAGAAATGCATCATTAAGATCCTTAAGCCTGTCAAGAAAAAGAAGGTAAATAAATAGGTCTTTTTACGCATAACCTCTTTCCTTGTACATCTTCCTTTTCAACTGAACTCTAAGTTAAAGTTTTAGTAGTAAGAGTTTAGTGCCCTGCATCACTGCTTGTGATAATAATCGTTCCATTCCATGCTATTTTTTGAACACAATATTTAAATGTTATTGCAGATAAAAAGGGAGATAAAAATACTTCAGAATCTCTGTGGAGGTCCGAATGTTATTAAGCTCCTTGATATTGTCAGAGATCAGCACTCAAAGACTCCCAGCCTGATCTTTGAATATGTCAACAACACAGATTTCAAAGTTTTATATCCCACGCTAACAGATTATGACATCCGCTACTACATATATGAACTACTCAAGGTATCCACTGCTATCCTAATATTGCCCCTTACAGTTTCCTGTTAGTGTACCGTAGTTTGATTATTATACAAGCAGATCTCTTCTTCTAGTTGGTTCTCTAAAACTTGGTTCGTGAGCATTGTGCAGTTTCATGTTTACTTTATGGCCTGGATTTTCTGGAAACATCCATTGTAACAGAAGTATGATTTGGAGTGTTGTTGTCTGAAACTATATAGCTGGCAAGGAAGAGTTTATTGTTTATTTCTTGTTATGAATTCTTCTTACTAAGGGCCCGTTTGGTAGAGCTTCTCTGGTAGTGATTCTCAATGAGAAGTGATTCTCTGCACGAAAGTGATTCTGTGGCTAAAATTGATTCTCTATGTTATACTCTTACAATCAGGATAGAGAATCACTTCACAGAATTAGGAGAAGCTACTTTTTTCAGCTCCCAGCCTCTTAGTTCATTTCAGAAAATCACTCCACAGAATCAGCAAGGAATCACTTATCCTGCAATACAACGTTTGGCAGGCCTAGGGGGGGAGGTGGGGACTAATTCTTAGTGTTTAGTTGTTTTTTCCCATTAGGGGCATACACACAGTTTGCACGGTCTAGTGTATTCGAAATAAGAAAGGATAACACGTCTATAAATTCTTAATTTCCATTTACATGCTACTTTTAACAACTATGTTTTTTTTTTTTTTGAATTTCAGGCTCTTGATTATTGCCATTCTCAAGGCATTATGCATCGAGATGTTAAGCCTCATAATGTAATGATAGACCATGAGATGCGAAAACTTCGCTTGATAGACTGGGGTTTGGCTGAGTTCTACCATCCAGGCAAGGAGTATAATGTCCGTGTTGCATCAAGGTAGATGAATAGACGAGTGATCGACTTTATTAGTTTACTTTTCTTTTTTGGATTCTAATCCGATGCTGACTTTTGAGATGCTACTTATTGGAGATCATCTTTATGTTTTATATAAAATCAATGAATGCACATAATTGCCCTTCAAAATGTATCCTTGTGCTTACTCATAAAAAACATACAATGTGCAAAGGCCTGTTATATTTATTCCGTGCACTTTTACACAGGCGTGTTATCATTAGCATATACTCCACATTTAACATTTGCTACTTACTAACATATAAATTTGCATATCATGCATCTCCTAAATCTCACTTCTGCACTGGTTCATGCTTTTTTTTGAATACTGACTTGAGCATGTTTCTCATTGTGGTCCAGGTATTTTAAGGGACCTGAACTTCTTGTTGATTTGCAAGACTATGATTATTCTCTAGACATGTGGAGTCTTGGTTGCATGTTTGCTGGAATGGTATGTATGGCTTCGAAAATGCTGTTTGTAGGTTGATATTTTTATCTTTGCACACTGGAGTGTTATTGTTGATTGTGGATTACTCGTCTGTTCGATGCATCTTATGCCTGCAGATATTTCGCAAGGAACCATTTTTCTATGGCCATGACAATCATGACCAACTTGTTAAGATAGCGAAGGTAGGCCTCAATTTTCATTCTTCATCACATATGTTTTTGGAATGAATCATATGAACCTTTCCTTCTGAAGAGTTTATTTGAATAATTCATGCTTGATTGGTCAGTAAGAAATAAGCAGCATTCCATTATTCTATCTTCTGATCTTCAACGTGATGCTACATCCTTTTTAAGTGCATGGGGTAGTTATGTTAGGGTTGTACGCTTCCCACTCAGTTCATTTGGTTCTAAAGATGCCCTCTGGAGTTCTGAATTACCTTGCTAGGTTTCTTATTTAATGTTTATCAGATATGCCTTAATAAGTTTAAGGGATTTAGCTTGAGAATATGTACAACATGTTATCTTATTCTACCTCACACCGTTATACTCAGGTGCTTGGAACAGATGCACTGAATGCTTATTTGAACAAGTATCATATTGAGCTTGACCCCCAACTTGAAGCTCTTGTTGGCAGGTAATTTAGCATGCATTGAAATGTTGGATCCTTATAAAAATTGAATCCTAAGTTTCTAACCCTTCCATCTATGTCATATGCAGGCATAGTAGAAAACCTTGGTCAAAGTTCATTAATGCTGATAACCAACATTTAGTATCGCCTGAGGTTTGTTAAAGGCACTCAATATTGTTAGTGGTTGTATTCTTATGTTTACTGCTGTTGCCAGTAATTTCTCAAAATCATTATATTTGTATTAGGCCATAGACTTTCTGGATAAGCTTCTACGCTATGATCACCAAGACAGGCTTACTGCACGTGAAGCTATGGTAAGTGAGACAGATAAAATATTGCAGATAATAATTATGCACGTTACTTCAGTTTGGTCAAGTATTATTGTGACATCGTGCTCTTCTAGTATATTATTGTTTCCCTGTGCTCTTCTAGTGTCGCTACTGTTATCTCTGCGACTTACAGTAATTTTAGCTTACATACATCTTTTGTTTAAGTTTTTATTTAGCTATGCCATCAATGTGACGTATCAGGGGTTTAGGTTTTACCTAGCGAATTTTTTTTTCAACAATGTAACCATTCATCAGTATTTGACAAATATATTCTGTACTACATCCCTTTGCATACATGATAAAGTTGCTCTTTGCTCGCTTTTCTTCCAGGTTTCTAGGAATAGTGCTGGAACCTCATTTGACTGCTATTGGGCTTGTTGCATTAACGCTGTATATATGGATTTTTGTAGGCGCATCCCTACTTCGTTCAAGTGAGAGCCGCGGAAAACAGCAGGCCCCGAGCACAATAGTCATGGTGCATGCTTTTCAAATGGAGCTGTTGCTAATTCTTACTAAATATTGTATGCTAAAATGATATTCAGTAGGCAACTTGCTCAAAAGTTACATAGTGTTGGCAATCCTGGCAAACTAACACCAGCATATCTCAAAAGTTGGAAGTACTTGCAACTTCATTATGGTGGTTATGCATATGGAATGCAATGATATCATTAACGTGGGTGTCACATTGTGATTTGAAACATGGTTTAACTATGGTGTGGTACTTTGTATGCAAATTTCTTTGCAGATTTTGTGATACAGTAAAATTAATGTGACACAAAATTTATTTGGTGCCTGCAATTTTGAAAATACAATATATACATATGTTGTTTTTCTTGCGGTTGAGTGTTGCGTGCTTTCATGAGATGAAAAGAAGCTTGTTCTTCACGTGCTGAATGGCATACTTGTTCCAAAGATGAAAGAGTTGTCACTTGTCAGGTAACCTATTCCGTTCATATTTTCTGCATGAATGAACTTCATGGCCTGTCGTTGCAAGATGAAAGAGTTCACTTGTCTGGATATTGGCCACGGGGAGATTGCTCGCTTGATCCAGCATTTTCTACCAACGAGCATTGTTAGCAAGTATCTGCCGTTTCTACGACATAGGGCAGAAAAGTTATATCGTACGAGCACGATTTAGCACCACAAACAGTGTTCGCCTCAAATGCAAAGCCAATGAAATATATCAGCTGCTAATCTATCCTTTGCAACATCCAGGACAAGTAGGAAACTCAGTGTCAACAAATAATCAGAGGAAATTATAGAAGACTAATGCTTGAACAACAAAATTACAGACACTGGAAATGCAGATCTACTGACAACGATAATATGGAGCGTACAAAACTGGACGGCTACTGTTATTGAGTCATATGAACTGCTTCAAGAATTCAGTAGCTACAAGCCTGCCTCGGGTGTTTACGGACAGCTTCAACTCACTGATCTCCTTATCAATGTCCTGAAGCAAACATGATGTAAATGTAAGCGTATGACCCATCCAGCAGCATGAAAATGTAGAAGCAACAAGAGTGGCAAAACATTTACACTTTTAGGGGCCTTTCTTTTAATCATCTTACCTCCATAAACTGCACAATGAAATCTATGAGCTTGTGCTTATGCATGTCTTCACAATGGTAGTTTGTTATCAGGAAACTAATATCATAACCCTGAAATATGAAAAAGCATACCTTGTGAGCAGATAAACGATTGGTCATAAAACTGATCTACCAAGTAGAAAAAGAACTATCAAAGCGTAAGCAGAAATAAGGACCAGTTTTCAGTTGTGTTTAATAATGTATTACTTTTATAGTTTTATTTGTAGTCAAAACTAATAATCGAAGAGTCCAATAACTACACAGTTAGTGTACTATTACAAAACTAGCGTACCAAAGATATAGTCCCTCCGTCCATAAATAATTGGTGCCGTTGACTTTTTTCGTTAAATTTGACCGTTCATCTTATTCAAAAAAAAACGATCAATGCCACATATTTTGTTATGATTTGATTTATAATAAAAGATACTTTAACTACGACTTAAAATTTTACACATTTGAACGAATGTTTTGAATAAGATGAATGGTCAAAGTTCAAGAAAAAATTCAACAACGTCAATTATTTATGACTGGAGGGAGTAATCATTATAAGTGGTCGGTATAGTAGAAAGTAGATATTGGAATACCTGAACTGGTTTTCTCCTCAACACTTGAAATGCCTCAGCCCTCATAGATAAAAATCTAAGGAATTTCTTCGCAAGAATATTTTCAAGTTCATCTGCCTGCTTAACCTGTCAAAATAAATAAAAAAAATGCACGATCAAGATACAGAATGACAAATAAACATTCAACCAAGATTACTATGCTACCTTCAAGCTTATACGTATGGAGTTTATTGAAGTCTCTATTAAACATTTTTCTGCTTCATTGCGGCATATCAGTACCTGCATACATGCAATAATAATCCCTCAAAAATAATAATAGTAATAAATCATACTTTCTGAAAATGTTAACAAAGGAACTTTTAAATGTCTTCTCAAATAACCACAGTAATGGAAAAACTACATATGGAAGTAAGCAGACAGTAAATTTGGCTCGACAACAGTCGTATTTAGGAGTTAGGATAGCTTTTGGAAATACGAGGGCTTACTACATTTCCAAGATATAAGGGCCATTGATAGCATGTTGAATTCATACTTAATAATCGTAGTAATTCTGAAAAAAAATATAACTAACAGATAC
The DNA here is from genome assembly GCA_001182835.1 of Oropetium thomaeum. Lineage (NCBI taxonomy): Eukaryota > Viridiplantae > Streptophyta > Magnoliopsida > Poales > Poaceae > Oropetium > Oropetium thomaeum. The sequence continues at coordinate 1,508,947 of LFJQ01000018.1, read as the reverse complement.
ACATACATTTGTCTCCCCAAAATTTGGTGTATAGTTGGCCTGGCTGTCGAGTACTTATTCTAACTAACTACCAACTAGGCAAGGAAGTCATATACTTGAGCTTTGCCACTTGGCCATTACAGATATTCATTAAAGGGCGGAGTACCCCCAATGGGTTAGCCCTCCATGCCGTGATGGTAAAATAATGTCTAGCATCAGATAATATTAATCAATGTTAAGCGCAAAAGATAAACACAAGGCTGATGATTCCTGCCATAGTCCGACAGAGTGTGCTTGTTAGAAAAAAAAAATTTGGCATCATAGAGATAGGTTGCTCCTCCTCTTTCAGTTTATCACGTAACCGAATACATAGCGAATGGCATGTTACCCATAAAAGTAAATATTAGGAATTGTAAACTGAATATAACAAGTTGTCAATGAATGTCTCCCTTACCGGATTCAGCAGAAGTTCAGGGCTTGTCCTGAGAAGAAAGATTAAAATGAGGATGGACTTATAAGCACAAAAATATCTACTCACAAGAGCTTCAAGGGAAAATAAAAGGTAATTGAAATGGAAATATCCACAAGAAACAATACATTAGCATTTATAGGAGTCAACATGGAAGATAATTATTACAGGCACATCACAAAGAAGTCAAAGAGGCATGGTTTTATTTTACCTTTTGCAGCACAAACTTTTTCAAATTAACTTTGGGCAATTTATGCATTTTTTTTTACCATGCGGAATTCATCAATAGACAACATGATATCATAAAAATGAAACAAAACACAGTATACGCAAGGTTTCTGCAAAGCAATGAAACGAGGCGTAGGCAGTAATTTCAATGTCATGCATATAGTAGCGATGCTCAGGACCTCAGGTCAACTGAAGCATATTTTAAAAAAATAAAAAAAGCAAAAACATGGAACAAACATAAGCAGCAGGGCTTACTTGAGTTCCACCTCTGGCTTGTTGTGCCTTTCAACTTCTTGGCAAGGGAAATTCTAGAGGATAGTGAACACACAAAGCACCTAAGTTACACTGCTAATGAATTGAGAGCAGTAGCATTGTGTAAGGAACTGCAGTTGATAAAGTAGTCGAACTGAATGATATACCTGGAGGCACATCGCAGCATCCAGTGTGTTACGGATGCAAGTCAGATACAACCGCAGCGAATTCGCCTGTAAGGAAGAAATACTCTATAGTATTTATTGATTGATGTTTAGCAAGCGTATATAAGAACCTAAGCGAACAAAGCGCAATTCATTTGAGACCAAGGAGCAGACCTGCCCCGTGGCGGCGTCGAATTGAGACCTAGAAAATGCTGAGATCGCACGGTCCAGGTGAAGGATATAGAATCAGAACGAGATCTTACCATGCCCGGAGTGGCGACGAACAGTGCCGGCCCTGAGCAGTGCGTACGGTGCGCCCGCACCGGTCCTCTGAAACTTTGGAGCCCCGCTTGAGATGAAACAACAACGGCGGCGCCAGCCTTCCCCGCACCAGGATCTATCGTGACGGCGGTGGAGGACACGTGGGAGAGCAAGTGGACGCAGTGGAGACCTTCGCGTCTCACCTCGGCCTGCCCCGGCCTCGACCTCGCGTCTCGCCTCGGAGCTGGTCGGCGCCGGCGATCGAGGGGAAGAGGCACGCGAGTACGCGAGAGAGAGGGGAGGGAGTGGAAGAGGAAAGGGCACGCGAGATCAGCTTCGCCGACGACGTGAGATTGAAAGCGTATTCCATTGTGAAAGTCCATTTGTATTATTTACATTTTTTCAGATTTTTTTTTGATAATAAAAATTAGTATAGTTCAGTTTTTTACTGTATCTTTTATGTCTCATAACATTTATTTATTGTATAGCAAAGTACAAACAATTAGTAATAAAAAACGTCAACAATATAAAAATGAAGGTAATACTATTTAAAACTATAGCAATATATTAGCGCACTAGATATTATTTTTTAAGTATTTATTTATAAAAGAGTAGTAAATTATATTGTCGTCAGCAACTACAAAAAAGCCTCGGATATAATCAGGGTCAGCCCTGCGACGAGTTGACGAGAACTGCGGCGTTTCGTCACGCGGGAGTGAAAAGTGAAGCGTATGCAAAGAACAACTTAGCACAAGGGATACCAACGGTTATGAAAATGGGTGCCTGCCGCGGTTTAGGTGGATTGGGACTCCAGGGAACAAAGAGCTGGGAAGGTTTGGAGGGGAAAGCAAAAGATGAGAAAGATAATATACCGTTGTTAGAGAAGGTCCATTTCGGGTTTACCCAAAATATCAGATTAGAAAATTTGAGTTTTCAAGATTTTGGGTTTTGAGAAACAGCACACGAAACAATTTATTTTCATTCTAGCTTCAACATTTGTTTCAAATTATTTGTCATTATCACTTTTCAATACATCTTTTTCTCTTCACAATATTTCTTTATCTTTATCTCTTGTCTTCTAGTTTTTCATATTCCATACTTTTCCACCCTACCTTAATTTTTATGTCTAACTCTAAAATGACATATAATTTAAGACAGAGGGAGTAGCAATTTGATCTTTTTAGAAGTCACTCTCTGGTTTGTAATTGATATTGTTTAAACAAAACTTTTAGTGTATTTTTAACTAGAAAAATTATCCAAATGACATCAATTTTAAACTGAAGGTAATAAATTTTAGGGACTACTGGTGGAGAGTGTTTTTTCTTCTTTTGTTTTCTAATTTCCACTAGCTTGCAGAAGGTTAACCAGTTAACACAGTAGTATTAAGGATTCACCATCATAGGATATTCCATAACATTTGCTCAATAACCGTTGTCTACGAAAAATAAAATATCCGCTACTGGTTCAGTATGCACAAGTTGTGCACACATTCCATAGGTACAAAAGTGGAGCACTAGCGATACTACTACTCAGCGCCATCTCATCCGTTGTTTCTGCCACCCTCAGCTTGTTCCAACGAATCCATGGAACGCTCGATGTCATCCATGAGGTGGTTTGCCTGGACAAAAATTGTCAGCAACTGAGCTCACTAAAGTAATCTAATTCATAATACAAATAAACAGGCATATTAGCTATAAACATACCGCCTTCCATACTCGTTCATATTTGACACATATTTCTTCTTGCTTTTTTGCAGCGGCAGCTTCAACTGAATCACTTTGGGAGCACAAATCAGAAGCCTGCATGTTGACAGAGGAAGAATGTCCTCGACACCATAAGTTAAAGAAATAAGATGGTAAAATCGATACGTTATTAGACTCCAATGGCTAACAAAAGCAATATTTCAAAAAGAAACAACATTGGATTCAATACTCAAGAGGTGTAATGCAACAGTTCCGTCTTTTTTTAAAACAAATTCAACAGCTGAAAATTCAGGACAAAAGAGACACCTTTGCAATTGTTTCTTCCACTTTGCTTTCTCTATCCTGGATGCTCTGATGTTTAAGTTCCATTTCAGATTTCAAGGCAGCCATTTTCTGACTATTATCAGCAATCCTTTGATCCCTTTCTTTCTCCTTTGCCTTGAGACGCTCCTCAGTTTCCAGTGCTGATTCCAAGTGGATCATGCATAGTGTTGTTATGAGAATACTTGAAAATGAGCATCGATACAGTAGTACTTGAACAGCACAACAACAACAAAAAAAAGCACATGTTAAATGACAACCTTTTCTTTCCCATTCAACTATCTTAGGGGCAAGGGTGTCCATTTCCAGATTTTGATCAGTAATCTTGGCTTTGAGTGCTTTAACTTCCTTCTCAGTAGCTTTAGTAGCAGCAGCCTACCAGGTACAATAAGTAGAACAAACAGTTGATATAGCCTAGAAGGAAATCACCCCAAGGAAAAATAAATACTTAAAGCATGCAGGCAAGTTTCTTCTTACTTGTTCCTGTAGAGCAGAGACCTCAGAGGAATGCTTCAAAAGCTTCTCACAAGCCTACAAAATGGAGATACTTAGAATGCAACCTCGCATGGCCCAACAATTAATGACTAATGTAAAATGCGTAAGGCTCACCAATAATAGAAGTATGCAACAATAACCACAAAGCCTTTTGGTCCCAAAGAAGTTGGGGTAGGCTAGATATGAAACCTCTAGTAGTATAGTACCCAATAATAGTAGTATAGTCCTCCCCCGCCCCCCCCCCCCCCCCCCCCCCCTCCACAAAAAAAAAAAGGAACAAAGAGTACCTTAGTATACATCTCCAGGGCATGATTCTTCTCCTGGACTTTTTTCAATGCCATCTTCTCTTTGTTTTTTAACTCAGCACGGGATGCTTTCTTCTCCTCTAGGGCTCTCTGAGAGAAATTAAAGCATAAGGTTATTATGCAAGTTTGCACAAGATGATGATAATTAGGTAACACAACATACTGCTGATATGAGGACACTCACAATATAAAGAGAAATTGAATCATTGAGAGTGATAATCTTTAAAATGAATACAATATACTCCATCCCTAAATGCAATCATTTCTGAATTTAGCCAGTCAATATTCTTCAAATTGACCAACAATATATCTATCAAAAAATTATTTCAAACAGAAAGAGTTGTGTACTATGATAGTTGATTCCTTCCCACCGGTTGAGTTTTTTATTATGATAGTTGGTTACGCGAAACGTAGTATTATCATTTTTTTGTTGTCAGTCCTGTACTTTTTTTTTCATTGACAGCCATAGTTGTAGGTGCACTAGTAGCTACACAGAAGAATCAAGATAAATCATCATATGACTGAAGGGGGGAAAGCTCCTACCTGCAGCTTTTCCGGGGACTGAACAATTTTGGACAACAGCTTGGAATTTTCTGACTTCTGTTTCACCAACTCAAAATCGACTCGAGAGATCTGTGCAAGCAAAAATACAGCCACTTAATACAATTTCCATCAGTTCAACAGGTGCACTTATGCCAGCCAATGACATATCGACAAAGAAAAGTTGAAAGGATACCAAGTTAGAACATGACATCCTGTTATGGTGAATTGGTTGCCTTCATATAAACATAATAATTCCAAAGATCCAGGTTTTGCTTCGCTAGGAACACCAAACACCTCAGGGTGGAGCTATCAAGTTACTACTAGTGATAATGCAGAAGCCAGAGCAAGAGGGTGGATTGTCTAATAGCTCCAGATTTTCGACTCCAATACTTATTTTTAAACATGGAGCCAAAAAAACTTTATGGACAGGAGACAATGCAATTTGGCTGCTCATGAGTATATAAAGTTGATCTATGTTACTAATGCAAATACAACCCCGCATATAAAGTACCATCTGAAGGTGGGAAAATAACAACGCACGTAGGAATGAGCACCTTGCTGATGATCCCCTCTTTTGCTTCATCTATGGCTTTGCCTTTTGCTCGCAGTGCCATCTGCTGTTTGTTGTATTCTTGGATTTTTTGACTGAGGCCGTTGATCTCTGCTTGGAGGTTCTGAACCACAGGTTCCTCCATCTGCTCCTTGAGCTCATGATCCTCAATTGCTTTTTGATGCTGCATGAGGGGAAAGGATCCCACGAACGGAAACAGGGGTCTATTCACAGAAACATTTCCTCGAACAGAAAACAGACACTAAACAGGGATCAGCACAGACCTCGGCGATCTTGGCCTTGAGCTCCTCGAGGCGCTTATCAGTGCCGGCGTATTCCTCAATAATGGGCTGGAGAAGGGCGATCTTCTCCTCCCTAAAGTGAAGGTAGTTGATGACGGCACTGAGCACGAGGACGACTCGGTGAGGTGTGGGGCGGAGGAGGTCGCGGAGCGTGAAGCCCGGGAACTGGATGGATTCGAGAAACTTGAGCGATCTCTGATAGATGCGCATCATCTGCAAGCCTTCAACGAAGTGTTCGGGGTTCTCCAGCGATTTCAGCGCGTCGAACCCTATCTGCTGGTCGAGGTCCTCGCTGCGAAATCCGCACCCAAGGATCGAAATCAGGTGTCAGTTCACACCCATAGCGGAGAGCGAGATTGGATTGAGCGTTATAGACGACATACCCGGCGATGTTGACGAGGAAGAGCGAGAGGACGTGGGGCAGGAGGTTGGGCGCGGGCTTGGCGATGTCCTCGGCGCAGAGGTTGTCGTTGGGCGCGATGTTGTAGCTGTGAAGCGCATCCACGATGTCCGCCGCCGTCATCACCGGGAACGAGAAGCTTTCGTTCACCATCTTCTCCGACGCCACGGGAACCGATAGACGCCTGCGACTCAGCCGCCGTCGCCGCAGCTGGTTTCCTTTTCCCGGCTGTGGAGTTTGAAATTAACTGGATCTCATTTTTCAGCACCGGTTAGGGATCCGGAGCATCTGCATTGATACTTGCTAATGCAGAGAAGGCCTTTTTAGCATTGGCGCTCATCTAGTCCGTTGATGCTAAAGCGAAGGGCTGTGATTGCTTCCCACATTTTTCTTCTTCTCTCTGTTCTGGCTTTCCCCTTCCTATCGAGGGGCGACGGTGCAGGGTAGCGTCGAGCCGCCGAGCGCTGCGCTCTCATTGCCTTCTGTCCAAGGTTTCAGTTACCGTTGTTACCGCGGATACTGTTCCGGAGCGGTTTAACGAAAATCGTAAAAACTACGGTAACCGTTCAAATTTCAAAATCCAAATTTTAAAGTGATTTGAATTAGAAACCCTGGTTTTTGAGACGTAACAGCTCGGTTTGTGCGGTAAACCATTTCGGTTTGTCTGAAAACCGCGAACGAAACCGCTCAAATTTCAAAATCTAAGTTTAAAACATGATTTGAATCAGAAACCGCGGTTTCGAGCGGTAACCCCTCGGTTTGTGCGGGAAACCATCTGGTTTAACTGAAAACCATGATTTTAACATAATATAAAAATGATTTGAACCAGAAACCGCGGTTTTCGAACGGTAACCGTTCGGTTTGTGCGTTAAACCGTTCGATTTGACTAAAAACCGCGATTTCAGGAAAGGACATGTAAATTACGTGAAACTAATAAAAATATGCATGACCTTTTCTAATAAGTTAATATAGCATTGCATAACAAGTAAATAAGGTTTGGAGGTGGAGTTGAGTACATAAAATAATTATTTTTATTTTTTCTTTCCTTTTTATCTTGTTTGATTTATTTGATCCATCTAAAAATGTTTTTTAACTTCTTCCTCCATCATAATTTCTCATTTTTCATCTAGTTTTTTTACATATTTTTTATAAATTTTAAATTTTTTAAAATTCATCAAATTTAAATTTGAAAAACCGCTAACCATAAAATCGAGCCGGAGCGGTTTGGACGAAAACCGTGGAACCGAGTGGTTTCCAACGGTATTTTGGACCCTGCTTCTGTCGCGTCGTCGCCTGAGTCTCAAGCATTCCTCACCGATGCTGCTGCCGCTGCCGGGTTCCTCTGTACGAACCCACATCTGTCTTCTGTTACGTCACCAAGAGCGGAGCTGCCGGCCATAGTCAGGCAAGGACAGAGCGGAGGACCTACTCGGACAGGGCAACGCAGAAGTGGCATTAGCTCTCATGTAGTAGTAAGCCACAAATCGGACGGCTCTTTTCACTCATACGAGCTGCCAGCAAGGAAAATCGGTTAGACACCCGTCGAGTTCTAGTTCTAGCAGGAGTTAAGAGCTGGGGAGCGGCGCCTTGCGAGCAGTGGTCTCGTCGAGTTGTTCCTCTTTTGTATCGCAAACACCACTGTTTTGTTGAGATGTCCACATACGTAGGTGGACTAACTGCCAGGATTTATACAAGAAAAGTGAAAAGAGAAAACACACACATGGAAGTTACAGTTCTTTTCTTTCAATTAGTTCATAATGTCCACACCGCAATTGAACAAATGCAATGTTTAATCTTTAAGAACACATGTGTACAAAGATGGTTAGTATATGTGCCTACGATCTACGTATATTGGAGGGAGTCTTGTTCCTCACAGCCGCTTCTACACTGTCTTATCCCTAGTCCATTTAGTGGCGACCCATTTCTCACCCTTTATCACTGGGCAGCTACCATGAAGTGACGTCTGCAACAGCATGTTCACGCAAGTTAGCACGGTAGATTTATCTTGAATACGAAACAGAATTACAGGATCCTGAAAGATGACTTAGTATTGACATAAGTTCCTATTCTGAGCAGTAAGTATTGATAGGGAAAGAGATAAGGGTCTATTTTAGTGACGTACCGGATCGATCGTGCCATTTATCATAAGGGAGTAAAACAAAAGGCCATCTCCTTTTCTTGGCTTTATCTTAAGACCAATACACTTTTCATAGTCATAGCCTATATCCATATTCTCCCCATTCTGCAAATCAGCACAGGATGCATCAGAATCTACCAATAAGCTCGTTAAACATTTTCCTTTGGCACTTACCTCATAAGGGAACATAGTTTCTCCCCCTTCTTCAACATCCGTGAGATAAAGCAAGAAAGATGCCACCTAAGACATCACATTAACATAGTTTCTTTAGTTCCACACTTGGGCTGGAAATTTTAACTAAAACTACCTGCCTACACAAGCCAAGAAAACAGAAAACTTATTTCTGAACAATGTAATCCAGGAGACAAGAATTTAAAAAGTTAGATGGTGCCTTAGACTACATAAGCTTCCCTACCCATTTCGGAATCCTTAGATGAGTGAAAATGGTATTACAAGACACTCAACATCACAATGAAACCCTAGTTCGACAGAAGGCTAGAGAAATTGCAGCATACCCTTTGACTTTTCTGTGGACCATACTGTGCAGGGTCGAATGCGTCATAATGTGAAGCATACCTTTGTCCAATTTCATACCGCAGGACATTAAAGGGCTGCAACATATGGGGAAAAGGTAAGTAGTAAATCAGTGAAATACTATGAATGGACATTTTTCATGTCTTTTCCCCAATAAATTCTGAATCATCTCAAACAAATGAAAATGGCGCGGGACTCAACTACTCAGGGGAAAGGAATAATCAAGCATGCTGTTAAAAACTATGATATTGCAAGAATTAGTCTAAAACTACTTATCATTGAGTTAGTATTTGCATATGTAGAAGAGAACATCTCCCTACTTAATGTATTCTTGAAGTGAAATGCAAATATGTCCTTGCTCGATGTTTCCAGTGAACTATTTTCAGAGTTTCTTTTTTTTTTCTTTACCCCTAGATCACTTTCTTGTCATCCCTTTTTATTTTCTAAACATTTTCACTGCTCTATTGAATAATAAAATCCAATGCATCTTACTGGTAAGTTATAAAACTAATGTAATATGAAGTAGCAAGTTTGATGAAAAAGTACCTCCCCATGATTTCTGGGTATCATAGTCGCCCTTGCAATCTTCTTTTCAACTTCTGCAAGGGTTCCAGTTGGATCTTCATTGGCGCTGAGGAATGTTCCAGAACTGTTCAGCAGAAAGAATCATAATTAGTTCAAGGGCCTTAGTTCAATTAGAACGAGATACTCTAAATAATTGAAATTGGATATTACAGAGGTTTAGTCACTTTCATGATTATGTACAGAAGATAAAACATTTTATAAATCTGCAATACAAGAAATATAGAAACTTGAAATTGGATGCTAAGCCATTTGTTAGAAAATATATCACAATGAAATTTAGAAGAAAGAAATAAAAAATTATGGTAATCTCTAAATAGTTTGGGTGCCAAGCCATTTATGGGAAAATATATCACAAATGAAATTTACAAGAAAGAAATCGAAAATTGTGGATTTATTGAAAGCTAACAAAAAATTTGGAAGTTTTGAACTCATCAGTGAACAAAGGTCAAAACAGATATATCATCAGATGGCGTATTCCTAAAAAAATAGGTAGCATTTATGAGAAGTCTGATTGTCATTCGGTAGAGTTCCATTGCTAATAGCTGCACAATCTCTATTCTTTGCGCAAAAATAAATGTGTTCTTGTTATACATAATGTTACCTTGTCCTGATTCCTTTGGTACTCTCTGCAGTTTCTCCTTTCCTCAAAGCTAATGTTGATGGTGCAAGTCTTGCCTTTGCAACTCGCACTACATTATCACACTGCTCTGATGTTGCAAATTGTGGAAAGTATAATGCACGAGGCTTCCAGCTCAAAATCTGCTCAAGAGTGTATGTTAATAAACCAACATCAGCAACAAAATTACAATTGGGTAAAGTAATAATTTATCCTGCTGAGCTACGTAGTGTAATATGTATATGCAACTGAAGTAAAACATTCATAAAACATACAACAAATTCACTGAACTGTTACCCAAAAATCAACTAATTTACTAATTTGATTTTTAAGGACAAAGACATTGGAAGCACGGCAATGAGCTGAATGCATGTGCAGAGATTACTCTAAGATGCCTAAGTGAAACAATAATTTTCACAGGGTATCAAATCAGCATATCCCATCTTTTACTGTAATGTACATAGTTGTCCAAAATGTTTATAGACCAGGCAAGCAATACAATCTAGATAGCCCACACCTACAGTTGCAACATTTTTCCCCATATTGTCAAATTTCCTGCACAACTGGCAGGTCATAAGAACGAAGTAACAGAAGCAATCTAACATAAAAAAAATGACAGAAATGCAAGTAAAATATCCATTGTTAAGAATGCTGCGTAATTCTTAGAACGTCCAAACTTCCTCCATTTTCTGTATGTCATGACGCCTGCACAACTACCTCGGATTACAAATACATGCCATGATTCCATGACACCATGCCCACGGCAAACAAAAGCACACAACAGCACCACCCACCCACTCAACCCCCCCCCCCCCCCCCCCCCAGTTCAATGCAACTTATCGGGACATCACACTAAATTCGTTGATCGAAATGTGAACTGGGGGATGATTGCACTGACAAATTACTTTCGCCCCTAGTGGACTGCTTCCAACAAACCACCAACAGACGAATTGTCCCATGAAGCACGATAGGACCACTCAACAAAGACCGCATGGCGTGAATTTCACTCGGAACATTTCGTGCGCGCACGGCTCACCACCTATGCCCGCCACGTCATTACATCATGCCAAACCCTGACAACACATAACAGTGCGCAAGCTCCGGCGGAAAGATCAATCCAAGCTGGACGAGATGTGAACGAGACGTCACCTGGTACGGAATCAACGACGGAGCGGACTCTCCTGATTCGCCGTAGGCCATCTCGGGCCACGCCGTCTCCAGCAGCCGCTCCCTCCGCGCCGGCAGGTCCATCTCCTCCTCCCCCTGCGGATCCTGCACCACCACGGGCAGATCAGAAGCCGCGCAGCAACGATGAATCGTAAGCACGCGTCACCAGTCTCATGATTGCGTTACGATACCTGGGTAAAGAGGAGGGAGCCGAAGAAGCCGGCGAGGAAGAAGAGGGAGCAGGAGATGAGCACCACGGGGAGCCGCAGCCGCGTCCGCATCAGGCCCCCACCGGCGGTGGCGCCGACGCCGGCAACGCCGCCCCTGGCTCCTTTCATGCCGCAACCGCTGATACGCTGCTCGCCTGAGGCTGCTGACGCGTGTAGGCGGAGGACGACGAGGAGATGCTCGCGTCGCGAGGCGCGGCGGGTCTTGGTTCTGGTCTTCTTCCGTTACCGAGCAAGTTTATTTTTGTTAATCAGTGGCGGAGATCTGACGGTGACGGGTGGGCCCCAGAATACTTGAGAGACGGGAACACGACGTCGAGTGACCGGGTCGAGCCCAGTTCACGGGGTGGCGGACTGGCGGAGTAGTTTGCTTCACAGGAGCGGTCTCATGCAGAGCGAAAAATCGGGGAGAATCAAGAAATCAATATTTAGTTGCTTGAAAAGGGAGGTCTCATGCAGAGGGAAAAATCGAGGAAGAGTCAAGAAATCAAGTTCTTCGAACGATAGTCAGGGTGCAGCGGTACAGCTATTAATTTCTGACCACGAGGTCATGGGACTGACCCTTATGAGAACAATGATAAGGGTAAGCGATCAGCTGTAGCTCAAAAGGTTACAAATGTCTGTTACAAAGAAATGTTTCGTATTGTATAAAAGAAAATAAATAAATCATTGAACTACAACTACAGCCATGAGATCTTCAGTCTTCACAATGAACATCCTCAAGACGCCATAGTCCGTATCAAAAAGCTTGTCTCTGATTCCATAAAGCCATAGCTCACATGTTGTTCAAGACCACATCCATATGTTTCTGACTGGAAGTGGTTGGTAACCTGCTGACGGAATTATGTTCAGTAGACACCGATCTGCCGTGCAGCACACGCGCACAAGACTATAACAGAATCAAAATACAACTTCTCATCAGTACTGGCCATTAAACTTATCATAAAGAAATGCATCGGCATGCGAGTACACAAAGAAAGGCACCATGCATGTGCAGATGAATCTACCTACTCGCAAGAAATTTTGAAGTTTAACGGACATACAGGGAATTCCTTCCAATCTAGACCTTTCGGAGCAGAGATGCAGCTGTAGACATGGAAAATGACTTGCTTTCCGAATAAGAATAATAGAATAGCAATCCGATGTAAAGCGCTAACAAATAGTTTATGAATTGCTTATTACCTCAAAGCAAGTAATGCAAAACATTCCTCGCAAAATAATAAAAATAACTAACAAAGAACATTAAAGTAGTTTATGAACCTATTACCTCGAAAATAAAAATGTTAACTGCAAGCATGGTGAATCACTTCCTCCTCTTTCAATCTAAAATAAACTCATACGAACTGGTTCTTCAGTCTTCACACACTCCCTTAGCCTGTGCAGGTACAATAACAAACTTTCAGATGGTAAAGCATAGTTAAATTCAGCGATGTTAACATCTAATTTACCCACCAGAGGGGGCTATTTGGAAAATAAACGGCAGGGGTAGCTAGCCACTGGAGTAGAATATCCACACTCCATAAATGGACTGTATTATCCGCACATTGTTGGATACTAGCATCCACACAAAAAGTTACTTGCCATTACAAAAACAGCTAAAAGATCGTTGATGCACTACAAACAAGATGCTGAAATGTAGTGTTCTGGATAGTTTACCAGCACAGGGGTCGCTGCTTCACTGCAGACTCTCTGCAGCCGACCATCAATTCCTATATCAAACTGGCAGAAGAGTCATCAACTTCAGAAAGATGTTCCTAACTTCTGTGATGCTGCGTTATTTCTTTCCAATCTATAGAGTAACACACCAACAAGCAGCTGCTCAAATATCAGACATCCTGAACCCCAAGAAGGGTGAAATCACAGCTTCAGGCTACTCGTTGAAAGAATTATTATTTTCTGTTTCTCATGGTGATCTTATGCCAATCCCCTTGTCCCCATTAAACAATTTTTTGCATAACTGATGGATATGAGAGAATTGTGATTGCAGGAAGTTACTAATGCTCCATTGTCTTCTTCTAGCATCTTCCAGATCCAACGATCTGTAAGCAAGAGCGACAAGATACATTGCTGGGTGCAATCTCCTGCAATTTTAGATTAAAGACCTTAGTTAACAGTAAGATTGTTCGCCATGTGTGCATGTGCAACAAGAAGTATGAACAATAAAGCCAAATTAGAAGCATTGACAACACTTGTCGAAGTTACTTTTCAGAATATTCACTTAAACCATCCCACTGTCTAGGTGATGGAATTGTTCTCCCTTTGTTATCTCTGCCAAAAGTTTCGATGTACCAGCCACCAGTGTCATGCATGTAACAACGTGGCTCAAAAAGCCAATACCTGGAAAACAGGAGCAATTTAAGAGGCCTGATCACCATTTTTATTGTATTCATTTTGGCAAGTATTTCCATACCAATACATATTTAACTTAATTTTCTATTCAATGCACATAGTACTTATTCAAATCCACCTTTAGAAGATGATGACACTGTAAAACCATGAGCAAGTCATTAAGGTATCACCTGCCAACTGAGCAGCTATCGGAAAAGAACATCCTCTCAAGTCCTTTAAAAGGGAAGTGTAGATATCAATAACAGTGAATCTTCTAAATTTTTAAAACTATTTCACAACCTGAGCTCGTAACATTGCCCATATAAACCATTCAATCCTTTTTGGATGAAATTCCATTGTTCAATGCATCAGTCAATATAAACAAATACATTCATCACAATTCATAAGTGCAATTTAAGTGTGCGAGAAGATAGAAATGAAAGTATACCTGCTAGGTGGCAACCGAGCTCTACTACATCGACACTCACAGGGCGAGACTTCACTCCCAACTTGATACCAGTGCATGTGTTTAACCTGTGCAACAATGAGTTACAGTGAACAACTCAACATTCAAGACAGTTGAACCCAAAAGATTACAGTTGCACCATAATGCATTCATATAGTAACACAGCACTCTATCAAGCAAAATAATTACGTGGGTAATTGAACTCAGTGGACACTGGACAATATTATTGAGATCACAACATGTATAAGTAACTTGATATAACTGTATTTTAAAAATGTGATCATACCATCAGTGTCCTGTGTTTCATAAGTACATGTGTCTTTATGCCACATCCATTATAGACACAGCACGATCCTTCCTCCCCAGAGGTGGCCAATCCAGTAATTGTGCCGAGTAGAAGGGGCCCTTGCACTGAATCAGATGCAACTGCTTCATTTGGAACAAGATATACATGGATGTGGTCTTCCCCATCCGGATTGTCAATGCAATTGCACTTGTGGCTCCTACTGGCTGCAGCCACTACTTTCCCACATATGCGCAATTCAATATCCTTGTAGGCATCTGATGGAAGAATATCATCACATCCTGTCTCTTTCTTGTGGATATCAAGAGGATTGATAAACATTGAACCGTTATTCACATTTCTTGAATTTTTTGGAGTAACTCCAGAAGTTGTAACACCTGATGGTTCCAATTTCTCATGATAAGCATCTGTCAGCTCCAGAGGACTATTGGCTACAGTAACAACACCAAACAGATCACGGCCTGATACAAGGTGCAACAGCTCAGTGGTCTCATAGACAGACCTCTCCTCTGCTTCGAAGCAATCAGGGAGGACATCCAATGACTCAACATTAGGGCCATAGTATGCAGCATGGATTGCTGTGTAAAGTTCACTTTCAAGCCTATCAAAATAACCTGAGCCAGTGGCAACCCTCTTCTTTGTCACAATGTCATCAATTGTAAGTCTATACCATTTCAGCCACTCTACCACGTTGCACTCTCTAGCTACCGCAATGCCTGAACCCGACCCACTTGGATACGCATACTGCGATGGCCGAGGATGCTTGTGCACAAGTCGCCTCTGTGCGCGCAGGTAGCTGTCATAATGAGCCCTTCTCTGCGAATTCGATAAGATCTGCAATAGCAGAATACTATTATAAGCTAGAATTCGTGATACACTCGCAAGCTTCAAGTGTTCTGTGAAGCCATGCTGGGTTGCTGATTAATACAGTTAGCACTAGCGCATTTTCTTCGTCACAAATCAGAGAGCATAATAAGGATCACTGCGCACTCTCATTTTGGCAAATGATAACCATTTCTACCCCAGAATCAGAGACAGTAGTGTCCATATGTGAAAAAAAAAATCAGAAACACAAGGCTAGGGGATTATGTTGGTAGCGCGATTGGATTACGTCAAATACCTCGTAGGCGGCGAGGATCTGAAGGAACCGCGAACTAGCGGCGGCGGCGACGTCTGGGTGGGTCTCCTTCGCGAGCCGATGGAACGAGGCCTTGATCTCCGCGTAGGAGCTCGTCTCGCCAACTCCGAGCACCTCGTAGGCGCTCTTCCCCGCGAGCGCGCTGTCCGCTGGGGCGGCGGAGCTCACCGCCCGACCACGCCACGCGAGAGGAGGAAGGACGGCCTCGCATCCGCTGCGGCGGACGAGAAGCCTACGGAGCTCCACCGTGCGAAGCGCTGCCATCGATTCGCTGCCCACGCTGCCGCTCCTGATGGGGAGTTGCCGGAGCCGGAGTGGCGGACTGACGTGGACCGGTGGACGCGCGTCCTGATGCGGTGGTTGATGCAGCGGTCGGAGGAGGCAGTGTCGTGCCACCCGCCCCGCCGCCCGGGCGTTGCTTAGAAGACGGTGACGTGGAGGTCACAGAGAAGAACAGGTGTGCCTTGTAGTTCTCTAGTTACGGCCCGGCCCTGTTTCATTTTTGGGGCCGCGCCACCGGCCCAAATAAAGCTGGATCAATCGAGCGGAGCCCATACTTTGGCAACGGGGATTTTTACAGAGTTTGCACTGTCTTCCCTGAGAGATTTTCTCGTACTGGTACAAACTAGTTTTCCAATAACAGAGCGCTGCAAGTCATCTTACCGATTACTCCCTCCATCCCATAATTTCTTTAATATTAGACTATGACATAATAAATAAATAAATAAAATATTATTATAATATTCTTTTACTAATTAATATGTCCTTTATTATTTTACGTGCATATAGCTGCATGCAACCAGTAATTTTATTTAGGACCATTAATTTTTTTGAAATACGAGAAATTTATATATTAATAAAGAACTAATAAAGATTGTGAAATTTTTTATTTTTTTATAAAATTAAGAGGATTATAGGACGTAGCCAGTAGCATACAGTAGAGAGCAGGCGCAGGAGTCTGCAGACAGACATGCCTCATCGCGGCACAAACACGCTCTGCTCTCATTTGCGGAGTCACGTGCGGGCACTCCTGCAGTCCACCGCGCTGCATGCAGCGGGTGGTGAGTGGTGACGAAAAGATCATGCGAGAAAAGAAAAGAAAAGGGGAGGAAGAGGCCGGCACGGGCGCACGGCTGCAAGCGCGTGGGTGGCAGGCACACATTACGACCTGCTAGTGCTAGGTGCTACACCTCGAGTTGCGGCCACACCTGACTGCCACCTCAATGACCCAGCCCCGATCACGACGCCCTGCAAGCGGAGCATGAGAGCATGCTCGCTGGCTGGCCACCGCAGTCACGGGCCTCCGGCCGCTGCGCGCTGTGCCGTCCACTCTCCACTGAGGCACTGACGCGAGGCCCATGCCGAAACAGAACCGAAAGGTCCGCTTGAGGACCCCGGCGTACGTACGGCGGCGCCGCGTTCGTACTGAGTACAACGTCGCCGCGGCCGCGTGTGAACGCGTACGGGAGTCTGTAATCGTCCTGAGTGTGTACTGTATAGACGGCGCCATGCACTCACTGCGATGCCTCGGTGAGCCGACATGGTGTGTGGTACGCGTTCGTCGCTGGAAATGAATGAGCGGCAATGGCGGTGAAGAAGCGTCAGCAGAAAGCCAGCCTGTGTAAATCTGACGCAAATCGGATAAATCGTCATGTATATTTTTAGCAGGAAGAATGTCGCTCCAACGGTCGGCAACTTGTTTACCGCGCTACTTTGGGCCCACTTTACGTTACCCCAGGATATTTTGATAAACGTTAGCCCAGTTACAAACCGGCCCACCCATCGAGCCGCTTTCCTTGCTCCGTTCCACACCGCTTCACACGAACTCCCCCGTTCGGGGCACCTTCCTTTCCTCCCCACCCCTCAGTCTGAGAACCGTCATGGGATTGGCAACCGAGCAACGCAAGTCCCGTTCGTCCTGCTCGACGCGGACAAAATGGTTGGACCTGCAGTCTTGGACCGGTCGTCTGCTAGTGCTAGCGAGAGGATCCAACATGGGTTCGGCGAAGGAAAGTGTTTGTTTTCTACGAGTAGCGGCTCGATTGCGGCCAGGCCGCACGGACAGCATCGTCGAGAAGTAGGCCATGTTCCACGTCCGCTCCACTCGATTCTTCTTGTCTCACGACGGCAGGCACCGGCACCTCCCATCATCATCGAGCAATAGCCCACTGGCGGAACCAACCAATGGGAGGACTGATTACCCGAAATAATCTCGCTAACAAGTGCGCTTTGGAATAAACAAAACAATGGACCATGCTGTTAATGGCGTCATACTCATATCCCCCCCTAAAAAAGGGCTCCAGAAATGATGATTCCGTCGTTTACAGGTATTTCGTGCGCCAACGGGTGGAGGCATGGCCGAAGAAACGGGGGCAGTTCCAGTTCACCGCCATGACCAGCAGCAGTTTTTACCTGGTCCGGAGGCTGAGGCTCACGAGGAGTAGGAGGGAGTTAACAATCCTTTATTTTTTTTGATCGGGAGTTAACAATCCATTCATGATGTAGAAAACTGGAAACCGCTCTTCTTGACCAGCACCTCCGGGGCACTGCCGCACTGGGGCCAGTAAAAACGCTTTCACGGCTTGCTGAGCAGCATCTTTTTGCTCTGCTCCTGGAACGGTCATGTGGTGGTGATGCCGAAGCAGCCAAAAGATAAAAGCGTTGCCCACGCCATGTGCAGCCAGCCACACTCTCACTCTATTTTTCTCTCTCTTCCTCCTTCGCCTCCTCTCTCTCTCGTCACACCTTCCCGTCCGGTGGCTGAAGGACCGGTCCGTCCCTTGTCCTGTTGCAATCAGTGACCGCGTTATCTCATTCTATAAAGACACCGTTGTCCCGATTCCAGCTCACTGCCATTGCTGTCCATCGCCATCGCTTCACTCCACAATGTGGCGCCGCGGCGAGAGATGCGTGATCTTTGCTGTGGCCGCGGCGGCTCTCTTGGCGGCGGCGGCGGTTGCTGGACGGGACGACCGGAGCACGTACATCGTCCACATGTCGCGCTCCGCCATGCCGAATGACTTCGTGGAGCACGGCGAGTGGTACGCCGCGTCGCTGCAGTCGGTGTCGGAGGCGGCCACCGTGCTGTACACCTACGACACGCTCGTCCACGGCTACTCGGCGCGGCTAACGCGCGCGGAGGCCGTGGTGCTGGGGTCGCAGCCCGGCGTGCTCCTCGTCAACCCGGAGGTGCGGTACGAGCTGCACACCACCCGGACGCCCGAGTTCCTGGGGCTGGACGGCACGGACGCGCTGTTCCCGCAGTCGAGCACCGGGAGCGACGTCATCGTCGGCGTGCTGGACACCGGCGTGTGGCCGGAGAGGCCGAGCTACGACGACGCCGGGTTCGGCCCCGTGCCGGCGGGCTGGAAGGGCAAGTGCGAGGAAGGCAGCGACTTCAACGCCTCCGCGTGCAACAAGAAGCTCATCGGCGCGAGGTTCTTCCTCGCCGGGTACGAGGCGGCCAAGGGCCCCGTCGACGTGACCAAGGAGTCACGCTCGCCGAGGGACAACGACGGGCACGGGACGCACACGTCGAGCACGGCGGCTGGCGGCGCCGTCCCGGGCGCGAACCTGCTCGGGTACGCGGCGGGGACGGCCAAGGGCATGGCTGCGCGCGCGCGCGTCGCGACGTACAAGGTGTGCTGGGTCGGCGGGTGCTTCAGCTCCGACATCCTCAAGGCTATGGAGGTCGCGGTGGCCGACGGCGTCGACGTGCTCTCGCTCTCGCTCGGCGGCGGCAACTCGGACTACTACCGCGACAGCATCGCGATAGGCGCGTTCAGCGCCACGGAGAAGGGGATCTTCGTGTCCTGCTCGGCGGGTAACGCCGGCCCGGGCGCGGCCACGCTGTCCAACGGGGCGCCGTGGATCACCACCGTCGGCGCGGGGACCATCGACCGCGACTTCCCCGCCTACGTCACACTCGGCAACGGCAAGAACTACACCGGCGTCTCCCTCTACAGTGGCAAGCCGCTCCCGTCCACTCCGGTGCCGTTCATCTACGCGGGGAACGCCTCCAACAGCAGCATGGGAGCTCTCTGCATGTCCGGCAGCCTCATCCCGGAGAAGGTCGCCGGCAAGATCGTCCTCTGCGACCGCGGCACCAACGCCAGGGTGCAGAAGGGCTTCGTCGTCCGCGACGCGGGCGGCGCCGGCATGATCCTGGCCAACACCGCCGCCAACGGCGAGGAGCTCGTCGCTGACGCGCACATCATCCCCGGCTCCGGCGTTGGCGAGAAGGCCGGCAACGCGCTGAGGGCCTACGCTGTCTCCGACCCGAACCCGACGGCCAACATCGTGTTCGCCGGCACCAAGGTCGGCATCCAGCCTTCCCCCGTCGTGGCGGCCTTCTCGTCGCGCGGGCCCAACACCGTGACGCCCAGCGTCCTGAAACCGGACATCATCGCGCCCGGCGTGAACATCCTCGCGGCGTGGTCCGGGTCCGTCGGGCCCTCGGGGATCCCCGGAGACAACCGGCGCGTCGGGTTCAACATCATCTCCGGCACGTCGATGTCGTGCCCGCACGTGAGCGGGCTGGCGGCGCTGCTGCGCGCGGCGCACCCGGACTGGAGCCCGGCGGCCATCCGGTCGGCGCTGATGACCACCGCGTACAACGAGTACCCCAACAACGGCAAGGGCATCCTCGACGTCGCCACCGGCAGCCCCGCCACGCCGCTGGACGTGGGCGCCGGCCACGTCGACCCCGCCAAGGCGGTCGACCCTGGTCTCGTCTACGACATCACCACCGCCGACTACATCGACTTCCTCTGCGCCATCAACTACGGGCCGGCGCAGATCGCGGCGCTCACCAAGCGGCACTCGTCCGAGGGCTGCAGCGCCAACCGCACCTACGCGGTGACCGCGCTCAACTACCCGTCCTTCTCCGTGGAGTTCCCGGCCGCCGGAGGAACGGTGAAGCACACCCGCACGCTGACCAACGTCGGCCCGCCGGGAACGTACAAGGTGACGACCGCCAGCGCGGCCGCGGGGAGCACCCCGATCACCGTGGCCGTAGAGCCCAAGACGCTGAGCTTCACCAAGGCCGGCGAGAAGCAGAGCTACACGGTGAGCTTCACGGCGGGCGGCATGCCGTCGGGCACCAGCGGGTTCGGCCGGCTCGTCTGGTCCGGCGACCGGCACGTGGTCGCCAGCCCGATCGCTGCGACATGGACCTGATCGACCGGCCGTAGCAGCTTTACTAGTACTAGGCGGCAGCCGTCTTATTAGTCCCGACATTAAACCCAGCGGGATAAGCCGTGGCGAGTGCCATTCTCGAATGCGAGAGTTCAATGTGCCTGTGTGCGGATTGTATCTGAAAAATTGTAATTGATCACATTGTGGCAATGAAGCTACGGTTAGTGTATTTTGGTCATGAAAAAGTGATCGATGGAATCGAATTGTTAACGAACCCTGCAAATGTGACCGTGGAAGTCCTGGTGTTTACCTACTCGAAATTGCAGGATTCGAGAGAAGTATATTCGGGTTTGCTGACAGTGGTCGGTCTTAGGTGGACTCTATCGCTGGATTCCTAGATTCGGCCACGACCCTGTTGCGGATGGAGAACTAGGTGTGAACCGGAACCAGCCGAAACCGGGATGCACGCGGGCTGCGGATGGTGCTCTCGCCATCACGAGAATGGCAAAAATCCCCGGATTCGCCCACAAAACTTCAGCACGTCGCGTTGAACGCCATTGATGACCGGTATGGGGATCGTATATTGATGACCTGTGTGCGGATTGGATACCAAAAAAATCGAACAAAGGACTACGGAAGCTTAACAGCAATTTGTGTTCTGTTCCCGGGAGAGAGAGAGAGAGAGAGAGAGAGAGAGAGAGAGAAATAGGCAATTTGTGTTCTGGTGACTCAACCTACATGTGCAGCACGCATACTGATTGATTTCGTTGTGGCTGCTCTCCTTTTTTTTCGCGATGAACAGCCGTCGTGTGTTATCTCCTGGAAATCGCGGAATCCACGGATTAGATTATTCCTGCTTGCTGACAGTGGTCGGTCTTTAGGTGGATTCCACTCCAAACACGTTGCAGGATGGATTCCCAGATTAGCACTCAATCTCTGTTTTTATTCGCTGCTACCATCCCTACTGCTGCTGCTAGTGGTAAACCAAGTGTAAAACGCAGAGCAACGGAAACGGAAACCGCCCCAAAACCATGAATGCTGCTGCCTGCTGGTGCCGCACCCTGCTCCAAATTGCCGTAACGCTCTCTCTGCTCAGCTGAACCACCGCATCCTCGTCGTTGCATGCATGCAGCCGAACACGAGCAGCCGGAGACCCGGAGACCTCTCGGCGTCAGAACGGGGGAAAAAAAAAACCAAATCTAGCGTGTCGCTCGCAATAACTAGAGGAGCGCACCAACGCCATTGAATCATTGATGAATGAAAATCCGTCGACCCTGGTCTCCTCGCTGGATCACGCCGCCGTGCGTCCGGCAACCACCCAACCCACAACCACGTACTGCTCCGATCCGGGTTCCGCTGGTCGCGTCCGCGGCGTGCTTGGTTCTGGCTGGAGCTGCACGGGCCACGGATGGTTTTTCCTTCTTCTCTTGCCTCCTTCCACCCCCACATGCGCCGCGGCACGGCACCGGCGTCTGCTCAGCTCACATGCGTGGTCACACACGACTCACAAGTGGATATAAACACGGATCGGCCCTCGTTCTGGTTCTGGTGCTGGTGGATACTGTTCAGGCTTTCTTTGATTGGAAGGAATTTCAAAGGATTTTTAAAGGATTGAATTCCTAAGTATTTTTTTTCCTATGAGTATCATTTGGTTGATAGAAAAGCAAAGAAAAATTTCTATAGGAATGAGTTCCTATAACCTGATTTCATGGGGAAAAAAAAAGGTCAAGACCGCAGGATTTTTTTCCTATAAACAGTTCTAGATGTGGTTATAAGTGAACACATGTAGACACATGTGACCTGTATGATTGACGCTAATGCAAAATGGTGATTGTTTTTTTATTTCTCTGCTGTGTTAAAATAAGCAGTGTAAGGTTTCATTATATAATTGCATTTTTTGCTAGGACATATAATAGAATATAGGAACTTGTTCTTCTATGGCATTTTTTTACCATTATATCCGTCAGTGCCTTTTTTATAAACTTGGATGCTCTATTAAAAGTTCAGAAACGAGCCCAACTCATTTCTACGTATGTATTGACATCTTCTCATATTTTTTTATGATATGTTAATCATAAAGTGGTAAGAACAACATAGATTAACTTATGATGGTACCTTGAATTCCTTTGCCTCTTCCTATGGTGAAACCAAACACGTCTTCAAACAAATTCCTACGTTTTCAGAATCCATAGTATTGGAGAACACGTCTACCTCAATTCCTTTTTTTTTTCTCTGTTACTACGTTTTTAAAATCTTGTGTTCCAAAGAAGCCCTCACATCGCTTTCATTTACCCTTCGTACTAATAACGCGTGACTGGGACTGGTTCGTCCAACTGATGAGTTCATGGCGTCCGCCGTGAAACTGCACCACGTCGACGTGATTGCGCTGCAGAGCCGCGGCCGTGTGCTTCTCCGAGTGTGGAGGAAATGGGTTGGAATTCCGCGGCCAAGCAGCTCTACGAGACTCGGCTGTGGTGTAAGTGATGGATAAGGAAGTGCGTCAGGCTCAGGCAACTAAATTGTCAATCTTGCCATCTTCGAGTCACGCGTCACAGCCCCATGCCATTGTTGCGGCTGAATTTCTTGGTAGTAGTAATAGAGGTATTGATATAAAGTAGTAGCATGTAGATGCCCGTATGTGTGCGGCGCCGTTCCGTGCAGCGTCCTGACTAGCCGTTAGTACACAATGGCATGGGGAAGCGTTACTCGTGCAGGACGACCTTACCCGTGTTGGCCAGGCCATGTCGTGGTGGGCGGCGCCACCGCCAGTCCGCCACCACTGCCCCCACTTGCCGGAGGAGGCCCGGCGTCCTGATGAAAGCTCGTCTTCCTATACGGTCTAGAGGATGGCTATACGGCGCTCCGCCGGCCCGACCATGATCGCGAGCGGTGCCAATATTCCGCCGTCTTTGCCTTCACTCGAAGCAAGCAACGGCTGTAGCACTAAACTGCTGCGGATCTTTTAGCACTCCAGGACGGTCTAGGAGGCATATAGTATAGTAGTACTAGTATCATTCATCATCAACATTTTCTTTTTGGAGGCGATTTATCATCATTTCATCAACTAATGAGTACTTGACGACTGATGCATGCTAATGTCTGGCCCGTATGCAATAGGAAGATGGGCCGTGGGTGGGCTGCAAAGGTGGAAGATCCATTCTGGATGTTGATTTTGGGCCGAGTCTCCGCCACTCCGGCGTGAGTTACGTCACCGTGTCCGGCCACGACGAAGTGGCGCTACGCCACGGGCTTTAAGTCACTGCTGAATTGAAGAGGACGATGTGTTCGTGAAGTGAGTGAATTCGATAAACCAGGCCGTTAAGTCAGAAGGACACAGAAGCCCAATGATATAGTGAACCAGAGAGGCGCAACGACACCTCCTGGGTTGCCAAACCGCTGTGATTCGAGCCAGTTTTTTCTGTACTCTGAACTTGGCAGTACACTGCCCTTTGCTTAAAAAGAAACATTTTTTTTGGACTAATGTCAGTCTTTCTGTAGTCTTTAGATGAGAATTTCCTTGGAAATTGGTTTCATAACGATCGTTTTCCTTGTCATGTTCCAGTTAATATGGCTCCAAACTTTCCAATACGTCTACTGCTGACCTGAATGCAGACCGCGCGCGTTTTCGTTGCTCACTGCTCGGAGCCAGAATCGTCTTCTTCCTCGTTCCCACGACGCAACAAGCAGCAAGTCGTCCAGCCAGTCTCATTATTCTTTGGACTCGTGCGTGAGCCGCGACCAACTCCGCCATCCTCCTTTTTTACCCTATGGGCAGTGACACGGAACGAGTGCGTTGAACATTTGGCTTATCCTCAGCCAACACGCGTAGCGGTATTGGACCTATTATCTAATAGTAGCGGTTGCGCCTCCCCGTGATGGCACTCAAGTTTCTAGGACTTTCTGAGCCGCGGCCGTCCTTCTCCGTGTCGCCTCTCAAAGTGCCACCAGTAGCTGGGGTTCACCGAACGCAGCCGCACAAGAGGGTGGAAGTGGAGGAGGATCCGCACCCGTTCTCACGCGCAAGAGAGGCCGAGTTGCGTTCGCCTTGCCTTTCCTTTTCCTGTGCGGCGATTCTGGCCCGGCTCCGGGTCGGGCGGGAATGTGAAACTGCGGGCTACCGACTGCTGTGCCCTACCCCCACCCCACTGGCCTGGGCCTGGCATCGTCGTCCTTCTCACACTCACACCCGGCAGCATCACGGGGACCCCATCTCATAGTCGTCAGCTTTGACGTCGCCGTCGCTGTGTCGTCGCTTTGCTGCACTTTCTGGAAGCGCGCGACACCTGTCACGTCCGCCCCCCGAATATCTCGATCGGCCTCCCCGCCCGCCCGCCCGCCCGCCTATCAGTAGGCGGCGGCGGCGGCGGCGGAGGGCGAACCCAAAAGCAAGTTCACTTATCATCGGAGCTCCTCACAGCTGTCCTCCCCCGGGTCACGGGTTTTCTGGAAAGATTAGTCATGGTTTTGTTGATAAACGTTTGTGCCACATACTGTAGTAAGCAACTAGCGAGGCTCTTGAACTTATCCACTTTCGTCTCGTCTCCTACTGCTCATGCGTTGAGTTCTACGGCATCTTTGTATACTGCTGCTGCTTAGTGGCTGGTGGTGTCCACCGTAACCACCACCACCAGATGTTATGCTTTGCGTCGCCGTCCAAGCTAGTGTACCCCTCAACCTTCGTCATTACATTTACATCCACGTGGCACGACCGTTTTAATTTCTTAGTACTAGTACTAATTAAGCTATCACGTTGCCACGCACGCTATCCAGGCTCTCCCAACTCATCAGCAATCTATCTGACTTCCCCTCTGTTCGTCGTTATCACCATTATTAGTTCGTCCTTACTATGCAACTCAATCGCATCGTGGTACGATTTTTATATACAAAATACTATTATAGTGGGCGAGGCTGAGTTGCTGACTGGGTTACTAGTCATGAAGCTACTAGCTGCCGCCGCTGTTTTTTTTTTGACACGCTGACGCCGCTGTTATCACTGCATCTACGGCAAGCGGCCGGGTCACCGGAGCGCGGGCGGTCGCCGGTCAAGCAACCTTTACAAGTGGGCAATGCTGACTGAGTTAAAGAAAGTCACGGGTTGAAGACGTGCAGCACACGCCATTATGTGCTGTGGACATGCCATTATGTGCTGTGGCCTGTGGTGGGACTCAGCTCAGATCTTCGGCCGGCAACAGCTACAGCCTTTTTTGTCGTGTCCTGGACGGACGCACTTCTCTAACAAAGAACTGTGCTGCTGCTGCCCGGGTTGGCGAGGCGACGAGAGCAGAGTCTAAAACAAACGAAGATCGTCGATCGGATGGTGCAACGTGCAAGCCCTAGCAATCTCTGCCTCCTCTCCTCGTGCAGTGCAGCCGACCCGCAAGAACTACGGCGTACGGACCCTAACATGCCGTGGATTGACCCTGAGAGCGCGCTGCACAGAACGTCGTTCTCCTCAGCGTCACCCACCCGCGACTCGATCGACCACAACGGTCCCCTGTTGGCCCTGTGAGCTGTGCGATGCCCACTGGCGCGACATCGTCGGACGCAGCACGCACGGCGCTGGAGCAGGAGCACTACAACGTCGATCCACAGGCAGCGGTAGTGGCGGCGGCAACCCCGTGATAGCAGTCAAGTTCCAGGACTTTCTAGATCATCGGAACCGGTCGCCGTCGCCACAAACAGGTTCGCCAAACTCGGCCGCACCGATGGATCACGGACCAGCATGTCCAGGACTTCCAGTTCTCACGTGTCGTGTTCGGCCGCGCCCGGCATCCATAACGCGGAGATCGCGCGCGGACGACGCCGTCGGCGGCGGCAGCCCCCAACCCCGGGCACGCCGGCGCGTCCGTGTGCAGCAGTTGTCACGGGGCACGCACCCTCGCCGCGTCGCCATCGTGGCAAGCTTTAGTACGATAATTTCCTACTCCTACTTGCGCTTTTCCTTTTTCTCGAGCCATCGGCCATGGCGCTGGCGCCCACGCAAACAGCATCAGCTAAGCTGTCTGCATCTGCTCCCACGCCCCTTCCCCGCCTATCAGTCGGCGCGCGGGAAAGTCCACTTATCATTTCACAGCTGTAGTATCGAATCACAGGTTTCGCGGCGGAGGACTTGTTTTTTATGCCGTGTTTTTTTTTTTGTCCCTAATTGCAGTCGTGGGGACTGATTGGCAAGCCGTTACGTTTCCAGCTGCCGAGCCGCGAATCCGTGAGAAAACAAACAAACATGCTGCTCCGCAGCACCCTGCGTTCACTCCGCCTCACTTCCGCTTCTGTGGTGGTGGTCACCGTGGAGCTGCCAGCCGGCTGTACCCATGTGTCCAGCGTCCTCATCATTTTTTGCAGCACTCCGGCGGCCAAGTTAGTTACTCAACCTTGTTTGCACACGTAGCAGTGTCAACGTTGACACATCGCTCATGACACTCCAGCTCAGGCCACGGTGATATTTTCATGCTCTCAGACTCAAGAGGCCGTAAAGCTGAAGCCAGGAATCGGATACTCCTGTTCCTGTACCAAAATTGCTAATAGTATAAAGATGACGAACCAGCCAAAACTTAGGGGCTTTCCGGCACAGCTCCCGTCGTCTCCCACTCCTCTGACGCGGTACTGTAACGGGCACTGTTCTATACTGTAACGAGTACTGTAGTGTGAATCATTTCTTAATGCGTGGATGAAAATACACGGAAAGGTATTAAAGCCACATTTTCTAACTCATACCGTTCTGCCCCTCGGTCAGATACAGTGACAAAGTTAGAAGATCTGAAGTGGAAAAGAGCTAAAACAAACGGACCCTTAAATACAGGAATCAGTACCCCACGTCACTGATGGGAGCGTATATTGCGCACATTTGTAAGATCCAGGAAAAAAAGTCTAAACAGTCTCTCTCTATCTCTCTACGTGTAATACCTAACTCGGGCTAAAACTGGCAAACAACGGATCAGATGCTCTGTCATCCGTAGTTAAAAAAGACGATTAAACTGAAGATATATATTGGCAACCACCTATCACCTGTACCCGGTCCACGGAGGCCTGACTTCCACCTGTCTGGAACCAACAATTTTCTAAAACGAAATTCCTCCAATACTATATATCCCCAAGAACGAACAGGGACAGGGTAGCAAAGCAAGTCAAATCATCCAATCCTATAAAGCGACACCTCACAGGATAACTACCGTAGACTCCGCTCCTTCCCCTTCCCCCCGGCACGCGCTTTCCTCCGTCTTCTCCTGCCCTTTGCTACTTAACCTAACCTCTCCACCCAGCGATTCCCCATTCCGGATTCCAAGCACGCACCACCAGACCAGCTCATATCTTTCGCGTTGAGGAGGAGGTGGAACTGTGGAAGCCAAGGAAGGAGACATCTGTGCGGAGAGGAAAGATCGGATTTTTTTTTTCCTTTCTTATTTCGTTCTGAGGAGAGATGTTGAGGGCGGTGGCGAGGTGCTGCGGCCACTGGCCGCCGGGCTCGGCGGCGGCGGACGGGATGTTGTGGCAGACGGAGCTTCGGCCGCACGCGGCCGGGGAGTTCTCGATGGCCGCGGCGCAGGCCAACCTCACCATGGAGGACCAGGCGCAGGTGCTGGCGTCCCCGGCCGCCACTCTCGTCGGCGTCTACGACGGCCACGGCGGACCCGACGCATCCCGCTTCCTCCGGTCGCGCCTCTTCCCTCACGTCCAACGTACGTTCCATTCGGCGCACTGACCGCGGTTTACTAGCGTTTGCGTCGATTCGTGTGGCGCGCGTGCGTGGGTGCGGTGCTGATGCTCGGATCCTTGTTGCAGGTTTCGCGACGGAGCAGGGGGGCATGAGCACGGAGGTGATCCGGAGGGCGTTCGGCGCCGCGGAGGAGGAGTTCCACCAGCAGGTCAGGCAGGCATGGCCGAAGCGACCGCGGATGGCGGCCGTCGGCTCCTGCTGCCTGCTCGGGGCCATCTCCGGTGACACGCTGTACGTGGCCAACCTCGGCGACTCACGCGCGGTGCTGGGCCGCCGAACAGTCGGCGGCGGGGTGGCCGTGGCCGAGCGGCTGTCCAGCGAGCACAACGCGGCGTCCGAGGAGGTGCGGCGGGAGCTCACCGCGCTCAACCCCGACGACGCGCAGATCGTGGTGCACGCCAGAGGGTCGTGGAGGGTGAAGGGGATAATTCAGGTGAGAGCGCGATCAGCAAACCATTCTATTTGATTGATTCAGTGCAACATCTTGAGGACTTTAGCTTTGCTGCTTGTGCCTGGCGATGCACCTCCGGGTTGCTCGTTGGTTGCGTTAGAATTGTTGTTAGTTTGTTCGCATGTTTTGGTATGAAGCACTGAAATGATTTTGTACTTCAGTTTCCTACCTAATCTATAGCTAAATAAAAGACGGCTTAATCTTCAAAATGAAATAGATCTCGCTTTGGTATGAAGCACTGAATTCATACCCAAATTCATAGCTAAGTTTTGGTATGAAGCACTGAAGTTACCTCCTGTGACCTTTTTTGAAATTTCAGGTTACGTGCTCAGCGTGCTTTGTGTTTACTATAGATTGCTTTGCAGTTTACGGTTTGTAAGTGTTTGGGATTTAACCATAAAACATAAATTGAAAACCTTTTACCACTTTTCAGGACTTATTCTGGATGTGAAACGTTTTTAGACCTAATTAATTCAGTTGGAACCTTTGCATTTCATAGTCTGGTTATTGTTGTGCAATTAATAGTTACCACCCTGCATAGTTCCATTGGGTCACCAATTTTGCATAAAGCTAGTGTATCTTTCATAAGGTATCTTGCAGAACTATTGAACTTCGACATATTATTTGATCATTAGGCTATGTATTTCTTTTGGTAATCTTTCATCTTTGTTAACATTCATTATGCTTATTATGATATTTTACGGAAGCTGATGATAACATATTCTAATCCATTGATTGTCCTGCCAGGTTTCAAGATCCATTGGTGATTTTTACTTGAAGGAGCAGGAGTATAGCACGAATCCGATGTTTCGGCAAGTTGGTCCTCCCATCTCATTGAAGAGACCAGCCCTCAGCGCTGAACCGACAATTGAGGTTCGCAAGCTGAAACCTAATGATCTGTTTCTGATATTTGCTTCGGACGGTCTTTGGGAGCACCTTAGTGATGATGCTGCAGTACAAATTGTCTTCAAGAGTCCAAGAACTGTAAGTTGCCATCTTGATTATTTAATTTCAAGGCATTTCGCCATGTCTGAATGTTTGTTTCTCAGTCTAACCCTCGAACTAATGAGTTTTGCACGTTTGTGCAGGGAATAGCCAACAGATTGGTGAAGGCTGCCTTGAAGGAAGCCACAAGGAAGAGGGAGGTCAGCTACCGCGATCTGAAGGCGATAGATCGGGGAGTAAGGCGACATTTCCATGACGACATAAGTGTTGTGGTGGTATACCTTGACCGTCACCGTGGACGGCGCAACACCAAGGTCATCGACTCGAGCAGCAACTGCACCAGCGCTCCTGTTGACATCTTCTCCTCCAATTCCAACCAGTCTTCAGAGCCCTTCCTATCTTATAAGAGCGCGGGGTAGTGAACTGATCGGCTTGCAAGTGAGGCCTTCTCTGGTTGGCGAATTGTAGAGTTGCAAATCAGAGCAGGCGAGCTTCAGTGCCACTGCCATTGGAGGTACTTGTGTTGTACATAGATAGCGTGGTGCGTAACATTTTAATGCCAGAGGGGAGATCATTTGCTGGTCTTATGGGTATGTAGCATAATTGGTTAATTGCAGCATTTTTTTTGTTTGTCTAGTCGAATTATACTTACTCATTTTGAGTAACCAGTGGTAAGCTAGTCCACCGGTGGGTTCATGCCATCGCCTATCTTATTGGAGACCTGAATATATATGCTTCTGCTTACGGACTCGGTGTCCAAGAATATATTCTTATTGCAGAAGATAAGATAAGAATATGGATATACAGTACAGTATTTTCATCGAACACCACATTTTTGTGGGCAAAGTTGCTTTGTGTCACTTCTGCTAAATTCTAACGCACTTAAGCTCTTCAGTCCTTGTGAACCCGCCTTCCACACTGATTTACGCGCTAGAATCTCCGCTTTCCCTGTAAGAAGACAGATTCCTCGTAATCAGAGTCTCTTCGAATTCTCTGAGCCTAGAAGCATCCGGTTTCAAACACACAGCGGGGACCGGTGAGAGAGAGGAAAGAGACCAACGCCATCTCCACAGGAACCAAAACCCTTCTTCCCCTCGCCATTATCCGAACCGAGAGTCCAAGAGTGACAAGCTCCAGCCACAGAACCAAGCAGCCCAAATGGCGGCCGCCCACATGCTCACCGCCGCGTCGCTTTCCTTTTCCCAGCTCCCGGTCCCGCGCCGCTTCTCCGCACCTACGACCGCCTCCTTCGCGCTGCGGAGCCGCACAGATTCAGCCATGGCTGTCCGCGCGGCGGCCGCATCGTCCAAGTCCCCGGCCACGCCGGCGGCGGCTCCGAAGAAGAAGAGGCCAACTGGAATCACCCTGCCGAAGCCCGTGTCGCCGGCGCTGCAGGCAATCGTGGGCGCCTCCGAGATCCCGCGCACCGAGGCACTTAAGCGCCTCTGGGCTTACATCAAGCAGCACAACCTACAGGTCTCCATTCGAAACCCGTTATTTTACTTACCATGTATCTGTGATTTGGATGCATAAATGCGATTAGTAGCTTCGAACAGGAATCAGTATGGTGACCTGTCCTAAATAAAAATGTGGCGATTTGACTTCAAAATGGCTACAAATTTTGGTCGATGTGGTTTAGCATTCGACCTACCTATAAACAGAACAGTTTTTAGCCCATGGTTATCGTGACGGATTGTGGATAAAAAAACGGGGAGATTGTATGCCCCCATCCCATCATTTAACCGGTAAAGAATTTCCTTCAATTAGGCGAGCAGTGATATTGGAATGAAGAAGTCCAATGCGTTTTGTGGCATGAGAGTGAATTTCATGAGCTCATGGATAATAGAGGGGATTCCCATTTGCCAATGTGCTTACCTAGTATAGTGTCATTTTAGTTATTTATATCACATTTTCTTTTCAATTTGATGATTAGTGAAACCGGGGTGAAGAAATCAGTGCATTTTGAGACATTGTGGTTTTGCATATCACATTACAAGGTCTAAACAGGTAAGCTTAAGATGATGGGTGCCTTCCCTGGACCATATGCACACTTCCTTAATGAAGCCTTGTAGCTATCCAGGGCCTCTTCATCTTTGAAAAGTTTGTTGGTTCAGCTCATTCTTGCAATAATGTTAGGCTGTCTTGCAATGTTATCTCGAAAGGGAGGCAAACTAGAGATGCAAGTCAAACTCTCAATCCTGGTTTGGTTACCAAGGACCCGGTCTGAATTTGTTAGTGTGTATGGTGGACACATAAACATAAACTCCCATGATTGTATCGGTGTTTAGAATGATGTGTTTTCTTACATCTGTTTTGCTGTATGTGAATATGTTTGTTTTATTGGGCATTGGTTTCTGGAATTAGTGATATATTCACCAGCTTAGTTAACTTGATGGTTGCTCCCTTCATATATTTATTTATGTTTGGATTGTTATATTGTTTGCTAGCCTCAAGCTGGCTGACTTGCCACATGTGGCCAAAATTTAAAATCCCTCCCCCTCAAGCATTTGTCTGGGCTGTGGATGATCTAGTTAACAAGGGATTGACATATGGCTTGAGTTTCTTTTTTGTCATCATCAAGGTTTTCCTCGTATCAATGTCTTCCCAGTAGATTTAACAATAACAATGTGCTAAGTCATTTGAGGCATGCAGCCATAGTAAGCATTATTCTTCGAATTGATTTATGCATAATTCAAGCTTCAGACCTTCTTTTTTGATGGTCCTGGGAAGACATCTCTCTTCCATAATACATACACTCTCTGGTAGTTACCTTACCTAACTCCTCATTCCTCGTTTTTCCAGGATCCTGCAGACAAGAAGGTGATTGTTTGTGATGACAAGCTGAAGGTCCTGTTTGCTGGGCGGGTGCGTGTTGGATTCCTTGAGATCGCCAAGCTTCTCAACCCGCACTTTGTCAAGTGAGGAGGCTCTTCCATGGAGTTGAGTTAGCCTAGATTCTAGATGCTCGACTTGCTAGTAATCTAGAGAGTGCGTTGGTTGGTTTTTGTTGGCCCGAGTTAGCTCGACTTTCCTAGATTCTAGAGCTAGTCGTGGACAATGCTGGTGTATCCCTGGTGGTAGTTATCTTAACACTGGATGTCCGTTAACAAACCTTGAACAGTTCAATCAGCTCGTATGCTGTGCTGTTAACTTGTTTTTAGCAAGTGATGTGATCTGCTGTTTAAGCGTTGCCGTGTTCCGATCAGATTCGGTACTTTTTTTTTTCTTTCTTTCTTCAGCTTGGGTTGCAGTGGTTGATATTCTCCATACATAGATTGATGTTTGTCTTCCGAGCCACAGTAAAATCTTGTTTGAGCTGATCCATCGTCAGGTGGATTGTGAGTCAGTGCTGGATTAGGAAGAGCACCAAGTTTCAGAAATTCGGTCAGCTCACTGCAGACGAGATGGCAAATTCTGGATGCTGCAACATATCAACGTTCCATTCCATTGCCCCAGATGGTAGTAAGATGCAGGGGTATCTTGTGCAAAGTTCAGTTTGACGCCTTTCGCATCCCTTGTCAACGGCTCAGGGCAACAACAGTAAGACTCAACCGTAACAAAATTATAAGAATCCTACTACTAGTACGGAGTATATTTTAAGAAAAAAGGAATGTAGATGGTTATCGAAACTCAACAAAGCGTTAAATTTTTTTTCTTCAAAAAACGAATGGAGAATATGATCAACGATGGGCCTAGGATATTAGGCCCAGGGAGGTTCTCAACACTGGACTGGGCCAGCTCGCTCCTCGATCTCAGAACTCTGATGTGGTGGTTGTGTTTCATTCCATTCCATCCTAACCCGATTCCCGACGACGTTCGGGAGCACCTGATTGATCGGCAACGCACCATCGGCGTTGCTGAGGAGCCTCTCCCAGTCCCAGCCCACGGCACGGCACAAGACGAACAAAACCACGTCTTCGTCGGCCGCCAGCGCGCACGCACGCACGAGTGCCCGCAAATCTGCTTCCCTTTCCGAACAAACACGATCCGCAGCGGGAACCAACAGTCCAGCAGCAGCATACGGCGGTCGCAACGTTGATTTTCTCCGGTTAGCGGGGGTTGAAAAGATCAAAAGAGCATGCCTTTTCTGAGTTCTGACATAACAAAGGACTGGCTTCAACTCTGACGCAGTAGTAGTTGTGTTGTCTTCCGAGGCGAGCGCATGCTGTGCCCCCTGTGCTAGAGAAACTAGTTGTTGGTTTGGCTTGGCTTATTATACTACTATGTCTTCCATGGCGCCGAACGTTATCCTTGGCTAAAGATGCGGTGCTTGTGCGTCTCTCGTTCGTCATTCTGCAACGCTACTTTCCTTGTTGTAGTAGTAATGTTCCGCCTGTTCCTGCTCCGGCTCTCGCACGCACGTACGCCACATCGTTATTCTGCAAGAGATTCATGAGGCGCGTAGCGTTAGCGTATGATGAATGCATCAGAGTGCACACAATATGCATGCGATGGTGGTGACGTGTATCTCTGCCTCTGATATACTAGTACATACTACGTACATTTGTGCCCTGTAAAACCTTGACCTTTCTACAATATACTTACTGCTTATTCTAGCGCATACAGTCGTCGAGCATCGGTTTCTGAAGTCTGATCATACACTGCATTGTGTACATGTCATCTCGATATAGTAAGTCCATTTTGAGCTTAAGAAAGGGAGAGAGAAATGAATTATGGATGTCAATCCATTGATTCAGCAATTTGAACTGAAAAAAGGGAGAGGGAAATTGTCACATCCCAAAGTTTTAGTCTTTTGTCCATATGGAAATGAGCTTACTAGTTCGATTTTTTTTTGACCATTCCTGTTTTTGGGAGTTGTGGGTCCGGGTTGCAAAAAAAAGTTTGTTCGATTCGGGTAACCTTTTTGAAGATTTTATCAGAATTTTTGGAAGAAGTTTAATCCCTTTTAAAATT
Organism: Oropetium thomaeum; assembly: GCA_001182835.1. Taxonomy (NCBI): domain Eukaryota; kingdom Viridiplantae; phylum Streptophyta; class Magnoliopsida; order Poales; family Poaceae; genus Oropetium; species Oropetium thomaeum. The sequence continues at coordinate 1,474,313 of LFJQ01000018.1, read as the reverse complement.
CCAACAAACTTGAACTAGGTTAAAAATTTGCAAACTTCTTAGAAGCTGAATCAGGGCACCTTCCTTAAAACAAAGTTGTTCCAAATAATTTCCTTAGTGTCCTAAAAAATTTTTAGAATTTTCTGAGCTCTGGAATTGTGGTTTTTCATTTGACTCATGAGGGAGTTTTTGAAATAATTCAAATAAAAAAAAGGGGACAGGGCCGCTGCCCTCGGCGGCCAACCACCGTGGCCGGCCAGCCGAGGCAGGCGCCGGCCGGCTCAACTCCCGCGTGCCTTCACTCCTTCGGCAGTGAATCTCGCTAAGATCTCCCTGCTCTCTCCCTTCCTCTCTCTCTCTCTCTCTCTCTCTCTCTCTCTCTCTTTCTCTCTCTCTCTCTCTCTCGCGCGCGCGCGCCGCCCTTCCTCCTCTGGCGCACGCCACTGCTCGCCTCCCCAATCCTTGGCCGCCGCCGTCATCGCCAATCGGCAGCACGCCGTACGGCCCCTCTCCTTCCTCTCTCCCCCTTGGCTCACTTCGCGCGAGTATAAAGCCGCAGCTACTGCAAACCAGCCGCTCCCCTCCTGTTCTTTTCCTCTGCGCCCGGTCACACGCCGCCATTAGAGCCGCCCCGCCCGCTCTCACGTGGACAGCCCAAAGGAGCACGAGCTGTGCCGCACCACCTTACGATCCTACTCTCCAGAGCTCCTTCGTGCTCGCTGCCAGAGGAATTGCATTCTCTCGCCGCCGTTTCACCGGAACACCACCTTCTTCCTCCTCCGACCGAGAGCGTCGCCGCCGGCCGTCAACTCCAAAATTCATCGCCCCGGTACTTCCTCGTTCCAATTCCTCTAGCGAGCGAGTTCTCCATATTCTTGCGCACCTCTTTGACACGGTTTCGGCCACAGATAACCGCCGACGAGGACAAACTCACCGCGCCACCCTTCGGCCGCCATTGAAGCCGCCGCGGAGCTCACCGTCGCCGACCACCTTCCCGTCGCTCCCTTGGCCTCCATCACCCTCAAATCGACTCATTGACTCACGGTGAAGCTCCCCAGCTCCTCCTTCCCCACTCTAACCCTCTCCTCCGGCGAGCACCTCACCGGAGCGCCGCCTGCCCTGCTCTCTGTTTCCTGCTCCTTCTTCCTAATTAATTTTTTCCTTTTTCCATTATTTAGCCAGTGTTGTAAATTGTGTAGTGAATAATGGAAAAATCTAAAATGCTAAACTAACTTTATTTGAATCCTTTAGAATGAATAATTTTATGTTGAAGCACTTTTTCAAAAATATTTCTAGAATTTCCTCAATAATTAGATGAATCTTTTCTGTTTTTGAATTTTAATTGGAGTTCCAGAAGGGTTCTAGCGTTGAAATTTGAATCTTGGGTGTGTCATGGCTTTGTGCATCTCCTGCATTTTTACCAGGATTTTACAGAAACAAATGTTCATGCATGTCATTGATAATACTTCTAACTGTCTAGTTTATTTGTCTTTTTCTAGAGTACATTAGGAAAGTCTTTCAAAACTCCAAACCCTTAACCAAAACTTTAGATTAGATGCTCACTTGTGCCTCCATCAAGTTTCATGGTTTTTACATAAGTTTTAGTGTTTGTTTCTGATTTTATCATTTTAAATAACAGAAACTTGTTGGATTTTTAATAAAATCTTGAAAGATTAACTTGACCCCAACCCAGTGCTAAAAGTCTTATTTTAGAAGCTACTTTGAACAAAAAATGGTCCCCTGCTCGTAACTTAAATTTGATTTTTTTTATCGGGAAGTCGTTACGATTTTTACGGTATCTACCGATGTCGTAAACGGGCAACGATAGTCGGTGGGCTTGTGTTCCTGACAACGCGAGCAAAAACCTTCAAACTTAGTGCCGTATTAACCCCTAGCCACCTGGTGAAGCCTTTGCATGAGACTTGTTTTGGGATTTTCACGGAAACGATGTCCGTGTGCTACCCGATATCGGACCCGGAACCCAGGAACCGGGAACCAGTTTTCGGAATCGGTAAAACTGCTTTTAGCATAACTCGAGCTGTAAATCTTCGTTTGACGTGTTTTTTTTGTCTTGTGTTCGTAGTCTTAGTAGCTACCTTTCTGCACCATATCACATCATTTGTGCATCATGGCATCATGGCATACTTCTCATACCGACGCGTTTGCTTTATAGAGTACGATCCGTTGGAGAGTGACACGGATGCTGCTGAGGGAGGAGCACCAGAGCTTGACCAAGTCGCTGAGGAGAACACCACCGCTGCTACTAAAGGCAAGCACCTCATATTACTATCCTAAGTAAATTTACAGTTAATAAATATGTTTATGTATAGGGTTGCATTAAGTTGGGCATAGTGGTATTGTCAGAAAATCCTATTATTGTTGCATGTTACCCCTCCTTGATATTGATTTCGTCACCTTGTCAACCGGGTAGTGTGTCTTTGTTCGAGTCACAAAATGCTTAGCCATGGTTAGATTAACGGTAGAAGTCGAGTGGTAAGTCCCACTCGCATGTATAGGATTCACCCCGGTTACTTATGAGCTTGTGGCAAGTTCATATGTTGATAAGAGTTGTAAAGTGTTGAAACTGAAATCCGGATGGTGGAATAGAAGTGCAGCAAGACGTGAAGGTCTTGTGTGCCGTAGGCCCCGTCTGGGTTGACCTAGGACCCGGTCGTGTTATTCTTGGCCTGGACACTTTTCGTTCATACCACATATTGAATATAATGGTAAAGCAAGCTGAGTATCTTACTACGTACCAACGTTTGACCGATGACTGCACGATGCGTGGAATGAGGGACTCACGTGTGCCTGCGAGGCCGTGATACTCGACGAGGGACTCACGTGTGCCTGCGAGGCCGTGGTACTCAACATCGTGTGGATTTTCCAACCGTGCAGGCACGAGTATGAAAAAGGTTGACATGAGTACCCCCTTGTGTAACTTTAGCGGGTTGCATGAGCGGTATGGTCCTCAGTTGTGTGGGTACAGTTGGACTCCCCTGTAGGGTGTATAATCGGTTCGAATCCGCTGTGGTCTCGGTTATAATCAAGCTCAGTGTCCTTTGGATAATATCATAGAGTTGACACGTAAAGTGATGGGAATTGAAATATGGTTGATGGTATATGTGGTTTATTGGTTATATAGTACTTATGGTCATGAGTTTTAGTAGGTGTTTATGCCCGCAGAGTCTTTTACTTTATGCTTATTCACATATGATTAGTTTCAGCTTTAAGCAATCGAGTCTATTCCCATGCCTTACTTACCTTGCTATTACCATATTGTATTATCCTTGGAGTCAAAAAATAATTCCCACAACAGAATAAGTCTTACGAATACCTTCGTACTCAACGTTTGTTGCTTAAGTTTTACAGTTGAGGATGAGTTGGTGTTCGGCTACTTTGTCCCCGTGGATGCCGACGAGGACGAGGAGTAGTCCGGACGTTCGTGTGACCGTGATTTACGATGTTCGTGGACTGGGCATCACAATCTTTTGTTACTTTATCGTTGCAACTGCTGCGACCACTCTATTTCTTAGAATCGCTTTCGCATTTTAATTTTAAATTTCAAGACTTATGTTGAACCTTGGTTTGTAAGAATACTTTAAAACTAATGTAATTGAATTATTGTGACCTATGTGATGTATCAATCGTTGTTACCGACGTGTTTGGATCTTGGGTATTGCTTGAGAAGCATGTTGGAGGACTGTCGGGTTTATATTTCTTTTTATCGGGTTGAGTACTCGCATACCATACGTGAGCCGCGAGTTAATTTGGTAAACTTGAATGTAAATTGAACGGGTCTCTCACAGAAATGAATTATGGATATCACTCCAACACATTAACGTTTCATTCCCGAATATATTGCAATAATACATCATCAATATATACCCCATGAATAGGCCGGAAACATTTTAACTGCTGGATCTGGACATTATTTCTGAATCAAATTAAAATCATTCGCCACGAAATGGCAGGGATTTACTCGTCCCGTCCCCGAAGCATATCTGGAGAGGAAATAGGGGGAATGTAATAACCTCCCTTGAAAGAAAAGATGTGCCTTTTTGATGCCAGCTCACGACTCATCAATCCCCCACCATTACACCACGCCCTGGCTTTCTGTGAACTTTTGCTCATACGAGAGGTACTACTACGAGACCACAGGTTTTTATCTCATTGATTGAAAAAAAAAATTGCAGCTGTACCCCAACTACCCATCCGGCCATCCCTGGCCACGCAGGTGAACACAAGCCAAGGACGGTCCTATAAATCACCCCCCAAAACCCTGACCCCAAAGCCATCATCAGCTCCATACAGAAACGCAGTGTAGTACAGTACAGGGTGCAGCAGTATCTCAGGCAGAATGAAGCTTCACGCCACCACCACCATGGCTCTCCTCCTCGTCCTCCTCCTGGCCTCGTCCTCCCTCCAGGTCTCCATGGCCGGATCAGGTTGAGCTCTTCACACGCACTCCATTCCGATGTGTTGATTCTTTAAATTTTTTCTCTCTTGCTTTCTTGAGTATATCAATAGTTAACCGTATGCGTGTTTCTTTGGGCTTTTCTCTTCTTCTTGTGCAGGGTTCTGTGACAGCAAGTGCGCGTTCAGGTGCTCCAAGGCGAGCCAGCACGACGAGTGCCTCAAGGACTGCGGGGTCTGCTGCGCCGAGTGCCACTGCGTACCGTCGGGGACGGCCGGCAACAAGGACGAGTGCCCCTGCTACCGCGACAAGACCACCGGCGCGGGCAAGCGCAAGAGGCCCAAGTGCCCGTGAGCCCAACGGATCCATCCATCCAACGCCGGTTTGAGATGCGCGTTTAGTAGCCCGTCATAGGTTATGATGCTGCTCTAAACTCCTACTATACTGTATTGTAATGGTGAAAAAAAAAATGTGATTCCACTAGAGTTTGGTTCTCCCTTCCCCTTCCTCTGTCTGCTTGAGATGTCCTGCAACTCCAGCATGCAAAGCTTTCTGCTCTGTTCTGAGCTCAGCTTCTGGGCATCCTCATGATTGCAACGTGTGAGGAGCGTCGGTGCTGAACTGCTGATGAATGCTGAGGCCCAGTCGGGTCGGGTCGGGTCGGGTCGGGTCTTCAGTTACTACTGGAACGACAAGTACTAACTGAATACGACGCATCGGCAATTTCGTACTATTGTACTACAATGTTTCTCTTGTCAGCCCCCACTCGATTATTGCAATTGATCCTTGAGCTGAATCAAGTACTCCGTGTTGGCTGAGCCTGTTCACTGGAAGCTGCCTTCTTTGGTTGGAAGTAATTTCAAAGGATTTTTAAAAGATTGTATTCCTAAGGATTTTTTCCTATGAGGACCATTTGGTTGATAGAAAAGCAAAGGAAAATTTCCATAGGAATAAGTTCCTATAACCTGATTTCATGGAAAAAAAAGAAAGAGGTCAAGACCTCAGTATTTTTTCCTATGAATAGTGCTAGATGTGGTTGTAAGTAAGTGAATACATTAAAACACGTGGCCTGTATGATTGACGCTGATGCAAAGTGGTAATTGCTTTTTATTTCTCTGATATGTTAAATTAAGTAGTGTAATATTTCATTATACACTTGCATTTTTTTATTAGGACATATAATAGAATATAAGAACTTGCTCTTTTATGGCATTTTTTGCCATTATATCCATGAGTGCCTTTTTTTTATAAACTTGGATGCTCTCTTAAAAGTTCAGAAACGAGCCATACTCGTTTCTATGTATGTATTGACATCTTCTCATTTTTTTTATGATGTGTTAATTGTAAAGTGGTAAGAATAACATAGATAAACTTTTGATGGTACGTTGGATTCCTTTGCCTCTTCCTATGGTGAAACCAAACATGACTTCAACCAAATTCCTGCATTTTCAGAATCCATAGGATTGGCGAACATGTCCACCTTAATTCCTATATTTTTTCTGTTCATGCGTTTCTAAAATACTATGTTCCAAAGAAGCCCTGAGTTCACGGAAAAAGAATCAACAAGACTGTCGGAACTCGCAATTGATCCCCCTTGACACGCAGAGCTGCATCAGCTACGACGATGATGAATAAAGTACTTTGTGTGTTGCACCGTACCCCATTTCACTCTTTGTGACAGGATGAAAACTAAGCTTGAAAGTACGGTAAATTCTGCATTTTGGTTGATTCCACATATCTATTTGATAAATTAGTTCAAATATTTAAAACTTATAGGTCATATTCCAAATACCTTTAACAATGAAAAAGTAAAAACAAAGTATATGATATTTATCATTTATTTTCTTAATAAGACAAATGGTAAAAATGTCGATAACAAATATATTACCTTTAATGATGATCATTCTTGATGGTTGCGAATGTTTTTGCGCCGGTAGCATACAGCTTCTGCTAGATGCAGTTTGTTTCTACAAAACCTAAGATTATTGTTTTTCAGGTTAACCCAATCTATCCTCGTGAAGGATAGTTCCAAACAAAACGCAGAGGTAAGCACAGGCATCAACTGCTTATGCGTAAGATATTATAACAGACGATGGCCTTCATAAAAAGTTCGTGCGGTGAAGAATACGACAACACACAAAGGTTACCACCTAAAATCGTTCCAATCCAGGTTCATACCGGAAGTGGGAGCCCCATGTTTCACGAGAGATCAGGACCAAAACAGCGGCTTCCCGTCCTAAGGCTACATACTTCTCAGTAACAGACAATTCCTGTTCTAAGGTTACATGAGAGTCTGTTCATGCACATCAACGAGCAAATCTTGTCGTCCCTTTTGGGCTCCTCTAGGCCCGGTGACTGAGATTTGCTTGACGAATGTCACGAAATTTTTGACGAATGTCACGAAATTAAAATACCAAAAAGGAACAAGACGTGCAAGATTGTGAATGAAGCCCCTCCATTTCATTTCATTTCTCTGCCTGTATTTCTATGTGCAACGGATAATGAAACCCGTCTCACATTTATTCCACTAGAACGACACATTACAGATTAGTGATCAAAATTGGAGCTCAATCAAACCAGGATACAATAGTTGTCCCCCAACGATTAAGAAGGGAGAGAGAAAAAAGAAGCACAATCACTTGAGTAGCATTTCAGCAATCTGAATAGCATTAAGTGCAGCACCTTTACGTATCTGATCACCACAGATAAATATGTCCAACCTGAAATTGTGTTCTTATTAGTTACAGTACCAATGATCAATTATAAGAAGGGATAATTTGAAAAAAAAACAATAAAATACTTCCATCAACTGCAACACATAAACATGATCATACCCTCGGTTCTCATCTTGTGATAGATCCTGACGAATTCTACCCACAGCTACCTCATCTTTATTTGATGCCTGAACAATAGACGGTTACTTTCTAAGTAAAATGATCAGATCAATTTTCTTCAGTACGTGTAAACAATGATAGTGAAGAGTGGTATCCACTATATTATTAGATTATGGGCATGAACTTAAATAATGAGAACCCTGATTACAAGATGTCCAGTTACCTGCAGAGGTGTAGGGAATTGATTGGCTGCACGGTCATCAATTATGGTAACACCAGGAGCTGCCCTCAGAATTTCTCTTGCAGTGTCCTTCAGATTATTTACGACCATAGGTTCAGAAGTTGCACAAGTACTATAACACAGATATAACAAAAAATGTTCACAAATTGTTCCTGATACTATATCAATTTGTTTTGTTTTCATTTTGCAATATCCTCTAATTCAATAAAATGAGTGACCAAACCAGATGATAAAGTCGAAGGTAGCCCGGGCAAGAAATGAATGATTAAGTTGGCCCGAACCATGACAATGAGAATAATAAAAACAAATAAAAATATTGCCACGACAGAAACTTTTCATGTTAATTCAAACATGGTACAAAGTGCTGCTAACTACTAACCTCATCAAGTGGCTTTTCAAACTGTAGATTGATAGCTTCAGAATGTGCACGCAAAACTGGAACCCGTATGCAGGTTGCCGTTACTTTGACATCCTTGTCATTCTACGAAATGAAAAGCACAAAGTTAGGTGACATTTATATCTATAAAGTTTTTTTAAAAATTTGTCAGAGAGCAATGCAGACTTCCAGGATAATGTTCAGACCAATAGGCCCTATGATTATCAACATTTTACTTACCCAGATTTTTTGGGTCTCCTTCACCATTTTCATTTCTTCTTCATTATACCCATTTTCAAGAATTGGCGCATTGTGTGAAAATACATTAAAAGCATACTGCAATAAGGTACACATACATTCAAAATTAGGAGTTCATGATCAAACTAATTTGATGTGTGATCAGGATATTGTAAGTTGTAAGCCAGAACAACCTGTTGGCTGAAGATTTTGCATGTTGGTGCCTTTCCTGCCAATACCTAAAAATAAATTGTGCAACATTGAGCATGCAACCAAATAAAAGTAACTGGATCCAGCAAGGCTGCAACAAGGGGGAAAAAACTTTACCTCCTTGCTCTGCAGTACAAGTTCTTCCATTGCTGCAGCACCAGCACCACTTGCTGCTTGGTATGTGCTGACAACCATCCTTAACACCTGCGCACATTGATAAGAATGCCCTAAATTTGATTTTGAGGAACACCCACAAAGCAACCGAAATAAGCTTAACAAAATATTAATTGGCAGAGACTGTCCTGACACGATGCATGTGTTAACAATTCAGGCACAATTGGTAATAACAGATATATATGGACATCTACACCAAACTGGCCCATATGTAATCGTAGTCATTGGCTCAAGGCTGAACCTTAGAGAATGTATAAGAATTGTCAGATAAAATTTCTTCAGTAGAAGTTTGAATAATCACAACAATAGAGATAGATGCATATGAGCTTGAATTGAAGGTCATTGCAATAGTTTGAATGGTAGTATAATCTTCAAATTCATTTCAAGAGCTAAAATCAGACACCATTTCACAAACTCATTCTTCTATTTGATTTCTGATAATCAATCACTCAAAGATACACTCCCATTTGGTCTCAAGCAGGGGATTTGCAAAAATGAAATTAACTTTTGGTTCCATGAAGGAAACATTAAGAATATTCTTGTCTTTAATAACATCCATCTTTTCATTCAAAGTTATGAAAGGAAATCCTAGAAGCAGCTATCAGATAAAAAAAGGATGACGCTTTTATCATCTTGAGTTCCCAAAGGTGATACCTTGGCGTGGCGATGGAGCGGCGTGGCAGCCATGAGGCAAATTATGGTCGAGCAATTCGGATTCGCCACAATGGCACCTTTCCCCAGCCGGACGTCCGCCATGGCCTCGGGGTTGACCTCAGGGATCACGAGCGGAACCTCGGGGTCCATCCGGAACGCCGAGCTGTTGTCCACCACGACGGCACCGCTGGCGACGGCCGCGGGCCCGTACGCGCGGCTGACACTCCCGCCAGCGCTGAACAGCGCGATGTCGACGTCGTCGAACGCCCCCGGCGCGGCGAGGTCCTCCACGGTGTACTCCCGGTCCTCGAAGGAGAGGCGCTTCCCCGCGGACCGCTCGCTCGCGAGGAGGCGGAGGCTGCGGTAGGGGAAGTCCCGGTCGGTGATGACGCGGAGGAACTCCTGCCCGACGGCGCCCGTGGCGCCAACGATGGCCACGGAGGGCCCGTCCTCGCGCAGCCCATGCGGACGGTGGCGGGCGCGCGCCGGTGCCGCGCGCGGCCCGCTGACGGCGCGAGGAGGTGCGGTTGGCGGACGACGGCGGCGGCCTGCATTTTGGCTGGCGGCGCGAGGCTCGAGGGGGTGGGGATTGATCTTTGATTAGGGTTTTAGGTTGGAGGCAGAGTAGTCCCCGCCGGAACGGGTGGGGTTTTGTGGGCGCGCACTAATCCGTGGGTGGCGCCGCGGTGGTATCCCGTTTTGGCTACGATGGCTCGCGGAGAACAGTGGATTCTTCACAATTTGATCTTCTTGTTTTATTTTTAAACGAAAGCCAACTTGATCTTGTGGTCCTGCCCCGACTGCGAGCGATGATCTCGCAGTGACGCAGTTGTTCTTCCGCGGTTAGCCAAGCCGGTTTCAGGCTTTCTGCCAGGCACAGCCGCACAGGGCACATCAAGCGCCGCCGTAGCAGTGGATGGTACTGGTACCCAACTTCCTCCGTCTGCTTGGGGCCGCCTGTAATCACGGTTCAATTCTTCTGATTTTGGGCCACAATCAAGGTTGAATTTGTTTGTTCGTGGGCCGGATTCATGGTCAACTCAGATATGCATTAAAGCCTCATCGTTCAAACAGCCCAGTCCATCCATTGCCGCCCTGCCGTTTCTAGAGCCTCCTAGGTCACTCGCTCGCATTCGCCCCCCTTCTTCGTTCCCTTCTTCCCCACCCGCCGCGACGCGAAGCCGCCAAAACTGCAAGGCGAACTCCTCCCCACGGACTACCAAGCCAAGCAATAGCCAGAAGCTTGCGCAGGGCGCTCGTTTCCTCCGCGCGTGTTCCCAGTGTCACCGATCTCCCGCGTCCATGGCGAGCTCCGGCCACGAAGGGCGGGTGGTGGTGGACCTCCGTTCCGCCGCGGAGTCGACTGCAGCTGGGGCTGACGGCGAGGAGGCGCACGCCACGCCGCTCCACGAGATCGAGTCCCTCTGCATGCGCTGCGGGGAGAACGTGAGTGCGTCCGTTGCTTGCCTCTTATTTTGTGGTTCCGTTTGGTGAGTATGTCCCCAGTGCTGAGAAATTGTGCTCCGACTTGTGACTAGGGCCTCACGAGGCTGCTGCTGACGCTGATTCCGCACTTCAGAGAGGTACATGCTTTGCTCGTGGCTTGAGCTAGCTTACCTTCTTGTTCTGAATTCTGATCGGTGGTCTGAGCCAGTGCGGAGGTGAAATTTGCTTTTGTGAATCTGCAGGTGGTTCTGATGGCTTTCGAGTGCCCACATTGCGGTGAGAGGTAATGTGATGTCCGTTTATGATATGTTAAGACATTTCTCTGATGCAAGTTATACAACTGGTGTAGCTATTCAGCTTCTATTTACAGTCCGATTGGAAGATATTTATTGATTTAAATTCGCCTGTATGTTAGGAACAATGAGATTCAGTTTGCTGGACAGCTCCAGCCGAAGGGATGCTGCTATCGTTTAGAAGTCCCAGCTGGCCAAAGTGAGGTGTGTCTTGCTTTATCATTATCCGTGTTTTTGTTCGGTGTAACTAAGCTATTTTATGACTCTTATTTTGCAACCTATGATAGTAGAACATAACTAACATATAGTACTGCCACAGGTCCTGAACCGTCAAGTCGTGAAATCTGATTCAGCGACTATCAAGGTATGCTGCTATTTACACTTGTTCATATACTTCTCATACTGTGTGCCTCTTTGTAACTGTTCATTTAACTCACCTACAGATTCCAGAACTGGACTTTGAGATCCCTCCAGAAGCTCAACGTGGGACACTTTCAACAGTATGTTTCATTCCTTTCTGTATGCAATTTGTACTGAAACTATTCTTTTGCCAAATCTTTTCTTTTACTGTTAGCCAGCTAAGTTTCTAAGTTTGTAAATTAGGTGGAAGGCATTATCATGCGAGCTGTGGATGAGCTGCAGGCTCTTCAAGATGAAAGAAAGGTGAATATTAGGACTTCTATGCTTACCCTTTTGTGATATGAATGATTGCCTGGGTTGTCATGCCTATATCATTTCTTGCAGAAAGTGGATCCTCAAAAAGCTGAAGCCATTGATCAGTTTTTACTGAAACTAAGATCTCTTGGTTCAGGAGAAGCTGCATTTTCCTTCACTCTTGATGACCCTGCAGGAAACAGCTTTATTGAGAACCCGTAAGATTCTTGATGTCATTCAAAATCTCATATCGGTTGAGATTTATAATGTATAAGATTTTAGCATGTTCTATATGTGATACATTGTCCTTCATTTTTTTCTCTTTAATATTGTTGGCACTGTCTTTCTGCATGATCTTGGTGATTACAGTTATCTAAATTGTGCTATTGGATGATGACTACCCCTGGGCATTGTACATGGTGCCATTATATGTCTGAACTCTTGATTGCACATGTGATTATTATAATGGTGGAGCTGTAGAACACTAGAACTGGTATGTGTAGCCTACTAGGCCAAACTCTGTAGCATCTGTGTCCATCCATTTTTGAGCCCAGCTCCATGCATGCACTCACTGTTCCCGTTTCATTTTGTAATAATGTTTTGACTTTTTGGGTTGTTATTGTTACCTCCCACATTACATACATGTTTCAGTTTGTAACATTGGTTAATCATCACAAACACAGGCATGCTCCATCATCAGATCCTTTGTTATCTGTCAAATTCTATGAAAGGACACCTGAACAACATGCAGCACTTGGTTTCCTTGTGGAACCACCAACAGAGCAGCCTGGGGAGGCTGTTATTCCTGCTACAGCAGTGGGATCAAGTAATGCTGTGTTGCAAAAGGATCCTCATGGTTCCGTTGGAGCTGTAGCAGCTCGTCGTGCTATTGCTCAGGGAAATCCTGATGAAGTTGCTGCTGCATTGTGTAGATATTCAGCACCAGAAGAGGTATATCTGCTAAGTTACTGCCAATGGTGAAATCAATAACCATTTCTGCATGTACCTTACGATTCCATCTGGACAGGTTGACATCTTGCCATCAACATGTGGAGCCTGTGGAACTGAATGTGTTACTCGTTTCTTTGCTACTAGTATCCTTTTTTTTTTCTTACATTCACATTTTAATGTGGAATAACTTTATGAGTGTGTATAATGTCTATGTAGTGCTTAATTATTGCAAATCAACCTCAGTTGTAGACTTGCAGTATACATCTTGCTGGCTATGGTTGAGCTTGTAGCTTCAGTCAGAAGATTGCTAATGCTGCTGTTTCAGTACTATTCCCTTCTCAAATTGTTGTCATTAGGACAACAACTTTAGTTCATTTATGAAACAGATTTATGGTCCTAACGACAACAACTTAAAAACCGTGGGAGTATGTGTTTTTCTTATTGAAATATGGTGCTTCATATTTCAATATGGTGCTTCATAATGAAATATGGTGGACTTTATTATATTGGGATTGGATCAGACTGGTGGTTTACTTACACCATTTGAGCAGTCTTGAACTTCAATACATAGCTTGCATACTTGACTTGGTTCATGGCACACACTAACAGAGACCCTTGAGGTCGTTAGGAGCCTGCAGCATATTTTCTAATCCTTTGCTTGTGTTCCTGGATAGAGGCGCACAGCTTTTTATTGATTCCTTGCTGGTTATTTATGCTGCAAGTAATTGATCCTTGACTTGTATTAGAAATCCCATACTTCCGGGACGTGATAGTTATGGCGACAACATGTGACATGTGTGGTTACCGCAACTCAGAGGTTAGTTTAAGTGTCTTAACTGAATTGAACAATATAATCTTAATGATGTGAAACATTATTTTTTAAGAAAACTTTCCTTTTTGTTTGAGCAGCTGAAGCCTGGCGGTGAAATTCCAGCTAAAGGAAAGAAAATAACATTACATGTTCAAAATGTAAAAGATCTTACTCGTGATGTCATAAAGGTCAGGAGGTTATCCTTTTACAACATGCATTTCTTTGAGTTTGCACATCTAAGGCACATGGTTTTTGTTTTTGAATCCATGAATTTTATGGTTCTGATTGTTTGTACTTCTCTTCTTTTCCGGTTATCCTTTTTCAGTCAGATTCAGCTGGCGTGAAAGTACCTGAACTTGAGCTGGAGCTTGCAAGTGGAACACTGGGTGGAATGGTTACAACTGTTGAAGGATTAATTACGAAAATTTGTGAGGGTGGGTTTGCCTGATTCCTGTTCTGTTCGACACCAAATTGGATACAAGGGCTTATTAAATATAACAGAGAGCTTGAAAATAATCTTCTTCTTTTTTACCCTTTTGGGTTACAGCTTTGGAGAGAATACATGGATTCCAATTGGGTGATAGCACACTGGAATGGAAAAAGAAGAAATGGGAGGATTTCAAGCAGCGATTATCCAAGGTAATTGCTTTATTCTTTATATAGATTAATGGGGAAGGTTCAATCACATTTAATTAACTTCTATGTTTTACCAGCTTCTGAGTTTACAAGAGCCTTGGACTCTAATTCTTGATGATGGATTGGCGGCTTCATTCATTGCCCCAGCTACGGATTCACTGGAAGATGACAACCAGCTAACCAGTAAGTTAATCTTATCAATGAAACAGATACACGATGGTGCATGTTTTTATATCAGGAGTATTCTACACTCAGATTTTAAAGCTGATTGATAGTTGCAAAGAAAACCACAAGATAAAGACGTTTCTCCCAGTACTGATGTATGCAGACTGAATGAACGATCATGAGTCTCATATCTGAATATGTTGTTCTCTATGGTTTGCAGTTGAGGAGTATCAGAGGAGTTGGGAGCAGAACGAGGAGCTTGGCTTGAATGACATGGATACATCCTCTGCAGACAACGTTTACAACACCACTAGCACATGATTTTACCTTATTTTGTTCTCTTGTGCCGAGTGTAATGTTGTAGCAATATGTAACATTATCGTTGCATAAACTCCCAGCGTGTATTTCTAATATGTATTTCCCTCTCTCTTTTAAGTTTTAATAATAAACTTTTTATGCCATTGAATTGTCTAACGATGTAGTGCACATTTTATTGCGCTTACTACTCCCGTTAACTAAACGGTACATCCTACTACCCTGATAATCCATGAGAGTGTGACATTAACCAGTGGTTATTTGTTTGGATTATCCTCTTCTAGTTCATACTTTTTATACATGTCCGATAAGCTAGTTAGTGTTATGTACAAAAGAAGGGTGGGAGTGGAAATAGTGATTCCATTACTCATGTGCTAAACTTGTTAGCAACTGTAGATTGGATACAAGCTGGTATAATGTACACAATCGCATCATTCCCCCACACGGCCACACACAATCCAAAGAAGCTCAACGGTTCCAGACTTCCAGCATCGTACTTAGGAATCAAATGGTTTGTGAGTTCGTGGCCTCAAAAGCTCAACGGTTCCAGACTTCCAGCATCGTAGGTGATGTAACGAACCTTAGTCATCCAATTTCAATCGAAGGGTCGACAAGCAACTACGATATCGTTAAGCAGAGCAGCCGAAGCCCCGAATCGTCTGCAGCCTAGTGGAGCGAAGGAGACAACGCCACGAGTGGGAGATGTCTTCTGCAGCGGCGTGGGAGGGCCCGGCGGCGGCGGAGCTGAAGGCGGCTGGCGCTGAGGCGATCGCCGGCGGCGTGCGGGTGAAGGGCTGGGCCATCCAGTCCCACAAGGGCCCCATCCTCAACGCTGCTTCTGTACAACTGTACGAGCCTAAACCCTAGCACACTTTCAACCTCGGTTGTTCTGATCCCTTTCAATCGAAGACTAGAATCTTAGACTGGTTCACTAGAAATCGAGCTCTGCATTTTCCTGACAACTTACATGCTAGTACTTGAATAGTCATCCATGGAAGGCACCCCTACTGGTGTTTTCAGGAAACTTCATTCATGGTGCAAACTGGTGCGCGGTATTTGAACTTTGGATGCTCCATTACCTCTTAAACAATTACTTTGTTTCAATGACTAGCCAGTATACCACTCAATCTTTTTGTTTGTGCGTTCAGTCTGAAAATGATTTGAAAGTCGATCTGTAAAATCATTGCCACTATAAAAGTATGCAGAGAACTTACAGCAGATCCGTAGGTATTCAGAACTGTTTCAGTAGATGAATCTTGTTGGATGGTAAAGTTGATGTTGATTTTTTTAAATTTTTCACTGTCTGTTCTATTTCTTCAGCTTTGAGGATGAACTTCAGACTACTCATTTACCCGAGATGGTTTTTGGAGATAGTTTTTTATCCCTTCAACATCTACAAACGGGCATAAAATTGCATTTCAATGCGCTTGATGCCCTTAAGGCATGGAAAAAAGAGGCACTGCCACCTGTTGAGGTTCCTGCTGCTGCAAAATGGAAGTTCAGAAGGTTCTCTATTTCTCTATAACTGAACCTTTTTTTTATCTTAAACATTCATCCAGCAAGCACAAAAGATGATGGACTAGCCTGACATCACTTTTATTTCATATGTTACAAATTCATTGCAGTTTTGAGCTTTGGTGATAATACTAATGTAATGATTAAATAGGATAAAAAGTCTCTGACAATTTGTGAATCTGTTAAGTGTGAAACAAGTTCATATAGTTGTTTCTTTCTTGCAGTAAACCTTCTGATCAAGTGATACTTGATTATGATTATACATTCACAACACCATACTGTGGGAGTGAAGATTTGGTTCTGAAACCAGGAACTGTATGGACAGAATCTTTACCCTATGAATCACTTAATTTGATTATTTGTTTTTCCTTTGTTGTGGGTACCACAATAAAACAAACATCCTTTTTTATATGTATTTCTTTTCCAGGTGCAAGCAGGTTCAGATGGATGTAACTCCTTGCATTGGGAGGATACCGATGAGCGGATTGACCTTGTTGCCCTCTCAGCAAAAGAACCAATCCTTTTCTATGATGAGGTATGCAAATTCAACTGGTTTGCGGTTGCTCTGTACATTAATTTGCCCTAACAGGATATATTCAGGTTATTTTGTATGAAGATGAGTTAGCTGACAGTGGTATTTCATTCCTTACGGTGAGAGTGGTGAGTATTTCATAATGATCCTTATGCAGTTGATTGAGTAACATTGAGGTTTGGATCCACATATTTGATATGATATTTGTTTGTGACCTATGCAGAGGGTAATGCCGACTGGTTGGTTTCTGCTCCTGCGTTTTTGGGTACGATTTATTGATCTAATGCCTTGCATTTTAGATTAGATGTCTCTTTAATGTAAACATAAATTAAAAGAGAAATATATTCGTCCTCTATAAGATTGAAAGATCTCTTAGAATTGTTTATAGTAATCCGATTGGCTGGCCTCAACATTTTCTGTAAGCTATGTTTTTCTTTCAAGGAAGCAGGACGAAAGAATAATAAATGGCTTTATTCATAGGATTGGAGCTCACGTTGATTTTCTTGAAATAGGAGAAAATTTAAAGGGGCATCTCAGATCATTATGCTTGGAATTATTATGTCTTCACGTGCTACAAATTCAAATGTTCTAAAATCTGCATTTTCAACAGTCCCTCTTACATATATCATTGGTTCAGCCCTTCTAATTATTGACACTTGATGTTAACAGCTTAGAGTCGATGGTGTACTTATGAGATTGAGGGATACTCGGTTATACTGTTCTTTTGGAAATGGTGATGAAGCCAAACCTGCAGTACTCCGTGAATGCTGCTGGAGGGAAGCAACATTTGCTACTTTATCTGCGGTATGGCCATCTCTGAACCAAGCACCTTTTGAATAGGGTCGTCTCCACCATATTGGAAACATATTCATCTCCTATCCATTTCCTCTAATGCAGAAAGGACACCCTTCGGACTCTGCTGCATATTCAGACCCGAATATTATCGCGCAGAAGCTTTCGGTCATGATGCAGAAGACCCAAAAGCTAAAGATACCCAACTGACCCACGAAGGCGCCTACACATCTACCGGTTGTACATCATGACGGTGTGATCGTGGCCTCTTTTGTTTGCCACATGCTGTAGATGCACCTTTCTATTACAATCATTTACATGACCCGAACATTCTTGTGATGAATCACTGCAGACCATGTCACCTGTAGCTCTTAAAACTTGAGATTTATCTGATAGAACGCTTGTCTTGTCTTGCCTGCATCTCATGACATGAATGCGCATGCAAGAAGCTTATTTACCGTGCCATATACAGTATATCCTAAATGTTCTATCAGATGTCTTGAATAAGGTTAAACATTGCCGCACGCGGCGTACGCCCTGCCTTCAATGCAAATTCGTTGTACTGATCATCACACTTTTGAAGCATCTATGGCGATAGGTTTTTTGAATTTCCCAAATACCCAGGACTATGTAGTGGAGAGTGGAGACGATGTAAAATGTGGCTTCAAATCGTTTTTAGTAGTGAAACTCTACATACTTTACAGATACGATAGGATGCTTACAAGCTTATTTATAAATTACTTTATACTAATATTAGTACACGATGAACCATAAGAACTGTGCGGTTGATATCAGACGCCATCAGAGCTCCCGAAGAACCTCACGCAGAGCTGCACGGGGCTTGCATATGGCCTCCAACGGGACGACCTTTGGGATGGTCAGCCCACCGCCCTCGGTCATGTCAACCTCGACGCCGTCGATCCTCTCCCAGTCGAAGCACTGGATCAGCGTGCCGAGCACCAGCCCGACGGTGCGCAGCGCGAGCGCCTCGCCGGGGCACTTGCGCCGGCCCATCCCGAACGGCATCAGCAGCTTGCCCTCCGTTCCGCTGCCGTCCTCGAACCGCTCCGGCCTGAACTCGGTGGGGTCCTCCCACACCGCGGGGTCCCTGTGGATGGCGTACACGTTGACGAGCAGCATGGTGCCGGCGGGCACGTCGTAGCCGCCAACAGTGCAGTCCGCAGCCGACTCGTGTGGCAGCAGCAGCGGCGCCGCTGGGTACAAGCGCATGGTCTCATTCATGACACAGTTGAGGTAGGTGAGCCGAGGCACGTCGTCGGCGCTGAGGAGGCGGGAGGTGCCCACCACGGCGTCGATCTCGGCCTGCGCCTTCTTGAGTGACTCTGGGTGGTTGAGCAGCAGACTCATGGCCCATTCTGTTGTCGTCGACGTGGTCTCCGTCCCGGCCCCAAATAAATTCTTCACATCATAAATGGCAGTTAAATTATGCTCATATACTACAATAGTAGTCTAGTAAGTAAGAAACAAGCAGCATGAATGCAGATGAAGATCATCAACCGAGAGAGAGGGAACTCACGTCACAGAGCGCCATGATGGTTGTATCGGAGTAGACCTCCGGCTCCGACTGCTGCAGCGTGAGCAGCACGGCGATCACGCACCCGTCGCCGTCGCCGCCTTCCGCCAACCTGCGCCGCTCCGCGTCGACCAGCCTCTGCAGGAACGCGTCCCTCTTCCTCACCACGGCCGCGAGCTTCCTCCTGGCGCCGAACACGTCGAGCCACCAGAGCAGCGGCAGGTAGTCCCACACGTTGGCGGAGCTGATGAACGGCAGGATCTCGTCGACGATCTGCATCCACTCGCGCGCCTCCGGCGACATGTCGTCGTCTTCGTTGGCATGGGCGTCCGCGCCGCGCGCGTCGGTCTTTGTCCGCGCGACGGTCTCCATCAGGACGCTGACGGAGAGCTCGAACAGCCTCCGCTTCAGCTGGACACGCGTCGCGCCTTCCTGGGCAGTCGCGGCGGCTCGGTTGATCCTGCGCGCCATGGCGCGCACCTCGGCGGCGACGAGGGCCCCGGCCACGCGGTCGACGCGGCGCGCGGACAGGAGCTGCGCGGCGGCGACGCGGCGGAGGTTGCGGAAGTAAGGTCCGTAGTTGGACGTGGAGAGCGCGGCGCCGCCGAAGAAGACGGGCTTCTGCGACGCGAACTGCGGCCGGTTCGCGAACGCCACGTCGTGCTCCGTCAGGCACTCCCTCGCGCGCTCCGGCGACGAGACCACCACGGCGCGGCGGGCGCCAAGCCGCAGCGAGAAGACCGGGCCGTGGCGCGCCGCGAGTCCAGCCAGCACCCTGTGGAACGACGACTTGCTGACGAGGTGAAGGTGGCCCAGGACCGGGACGGACGGGGGGCTCGGCGGTAGCTTATGCTGCGCGCCATTGCCCTTTCTCCGGCGGCCCAAGAGGTAGTGCAGGAGGAAGGGGACGACGAAGGTGAGGATGACTATATAGGCAGTAGTCGTCTCCATGATCACCGAACCGAGGTACAAATACCGGAACAGGGGAACGTCGTCGTCACCGATGAGCTTCCAGCTTCTGATGGTACACCGTCGAGCAAGCTTTGGCTGCACGTATATCTACGAACACCAACAAGATTCAAGCGGATGTTGTTGCATTGCGTTCATTCTGCTACAGCTCCGGGTGTGACATGACATCTCTGCCGCTTGCGCGGAATCCTCGTCGCTGGCTGCGCACAGTAGTACGGCAGTACGTGTTCGATCAGGGCGAAGTGTGGTGCGTGGCTGATTGGCTGCCGCACACGACATCCTTGGCAGACAAGAAAGTCGCCGTGCGTCTCTGAAGACTAGTAAACGACAGACAGAACGAAATGCAAACCCGACTCGATTCTGGAGCAGATGGGTCAAAACTCTCTGCTCTGATCGAATCAGCCGCAACCGGCTGTGCTGGCTGCAATGCTCGGTTGGGACTGTGTGGCTCGTTCCGAGCAGCAGGAAAACTTTTCCCATGAATCAGCCAGCACAGCCCCAACCGGCTGATTCGAGCAGAGACTCATTGGCTTTGCCTTTGTGCTAGCTAGTGACGAGACTGGACGAAAGCAAACATGTTCCAGTTCCATCCATGTACTGTATGCGGTACTCCACGGCTCAACTACCTTTTCCTTGATGGGCAAAGTCATCATCGTGGCAGCCATGTTGGAACGTTTCCTTTCGCTTCCTTTCCCTGGGGCCCCCGTAGACGCGGACCAAAATTTTTGTGGCTCACAAGGTCCCCGATGCAGTAACGCGATGAGAACGAAGATGCAAAAGCTCAAACGCTCGCCTGACAGTTGAATTGACGTACCAAAGCGCCACGAAGCCCACATTACCCTGCTTTTTTTAAAAAAATAACTTTCTAGTAGGCAATTTTTACGGTATGAACCGTCCAATTGTCTAGACTCAGAGATGATAAAATTTTACCCTATAAAGTGTAATAGTTAGTTATTAGTATTGTTTTTATTAGCGTCTTTTTATGGTTGATCATTTTTATTCTCTTACACCCTAGAATATAAGATAACATAATAAATTTGGATCGTTGATTTTATAAATAAAAAATATCGAATATAGAAAATAATAATAAAAAATAAAAAGAAAAGTGATGGGCCTAAAGATGTAAATCAGAGTATTAAATCCGTGTTCAATTTAGAAACTAACTACCCTAGGATACAAGACTTTGTAATATGCCTCGAGATCTATACAAATGGACGGTCCACAGTTATTTGGATCTACCATAAAAAAAAATTTATTAATTAGGAAAAAGACATAGATTTGATACTCCAATTTCCATCTAGTGACCCATAACTTTCTCTTATAAATGATAATATTTTTTTTCTATAAATATCAACGGTCTAGACTTGTTATCTTATCTTACCCCCTACGTTGTAAGACAACGAGATTGGTCTATCATAAAAGAATTCTTTTATTATAATAGAGTTTTCTCCGATAGACCATTCTTGTTGTTTTACACCCTAGAGTGTAAGATAAGATAACAAATCTGGATCCTTAATTTTATAATAAAAAGTTATCAAGTATAAGGGAAAAGATAATAAAAAACAAAAAGGAAAATGAGGGGTCAATAGATGGAAATCAGAGTGTCAGATTCGAATTTAATTTGGCAACTAAATATTACACCATAGGGTACAAAACTTAGTTATATGCCTCGAGATCTACATAAATAGACGGTACACAGTTATTTGGGTGTGTCGTAAAATTTGCCTTATAACATAACCTTTGACTCTTTTAGTATAACATAACCTTGCTGTTGACATAACTTTGTAAAGGTGCTCTTGTAACTCGTTGATCTTAACGGCTCGCTCCAACTAACTTTCGAATGTCATTTTGCCATTTTGGCTGGTAATCTTTCAATTTCAAACAACAGATAGCTGTTCATACAAAGTTAACATCTCGATAGACCATTATTTACAGATGATACTAGTACAATGTAACACGGACATGCTCCCATCCAAATCTTATTTGTTCGACACAGTAACACACACTCAACACAGATGCCTGGCCCTAAAAGGTGCGTATACTAGCTAGTAGCCTAGTACTGACGATGACACGTTCCATTTCAGAGCCCTTGAAGAACGTCACGCAATGCTGCACGTGGCCTGCAGATGGCTTCCAACGGGACGGCCTTGGGCATGGTCAGCCCGCCGCTCTCCGTCATGTCGACCTTGCCGCCGTCGACGGTGTCCCAGTCGAAGCACTGGACCAGCGTGCCCAGCACCAGTCCGAGGGTGCGCAGGGCCAGCGTTTCGCCGGGGCACTTGCGCCGGCCCATCCCGAACGGCATCAGCAGCTTACCCTCCCCTTTGCCGTCCTGGAACTGGAACCGCTCCGGCCTGAACTCGGTGGGGTCCTCCCAGACCGTCGGGTCCCTGTGGATGGCGTACACGTTGACCAGCAGCATGGTGCCGGCGGCCACGTCGTAGCCGCCGACCTTGCAGTCCGCGGCGGCCTCGTGCGGCAGCAGCAGCGGCGTGGCCGGGTACAGGCGCATGGTCTCGTCGATGACGCAGCGGAGGTAGGTGAGGCGAGGCAGGTCGTCGGCGTTGAGGAGGCGGGACGTGCCTACCATGGCGTCCATCTCCGCCTGCGCCTTCCTCAGCTTCTCTGGGTGGTTGAGCAGGAGCGACATGGCCCATTCCGTCGTCGTCGACGTGGTCTCCGTTCCGGCGCCAAATAGATTCTGCAAAAAGAAAACAAAATTTGAGAGAACGGCACACACAGTAAGCGAAGGTGGAATCGCCCGCACAGAGTGAGTAGTAAATCGAGAGCTAAAACGAAAAGAAATTACGAAGACTCACCCCGCACAGAGCCATGATCGTGTTGTCCGTGTAGACCTCCGGCTCCGACTTCTGCAGAGACAGCAGCACGGCGATCATGCTCTTCTTCTCGTCATCTTCGCTGCCGTCGTCGTGCAGCCTCTTCCGCTCCGCGTCGATGAGGCGCCGGAGGAACGCGTCCCTCCAGCTCGCCAAGGACACAATCTTCTTCCTCACGCCGAACACGTCGAACCACCGCAGAACGGGCAGGTAGTCCCACAGGTTGGCCGTGCCGAGGTACGGCACGATCTCGTCGACGAACCGCTTGAACTCGCGCGTCTCCGGCGACATGTCCGTGTCGGCGTCCGCCTCGGCGCGCGACGTCTTGGTCCGCGCGATGGTCTCCATGAGCACGCTGAGGGACACCTCGAACAGCCTCCGCTTCAGCTCGACGCGCGCGGCGCCGGTGGGCGCGGCCGTGGCGGCGCGGCTCATCCTCCGCACCATGGCGCGCACCTCGGCGGAGATGACCGGGACCATGCAGCTCACGCGGTGCGCCGAGAGGAGGTGCACCGTGGCCACGCGGCGGAGGTTGCGCCAGTAAGGGCCGTAGCTGGACACGGAGAGCGCGGCGCCGTTGAAGGAGACGAGCTGCTGCGAGGCGAACCTCGGGCGGTTCGCGAACGCCACGTCGTGCTCCGTGAAGCACTCCCTGGCGAGCTCCGGCGACGACACCACCACGGCGGGGCGGGACCCCATGCGCAGGGAGAAGACCGGGCCGTGGCGCGCGGCGAGGCGGACCAGCGCCGCGTGGAACGGCTTCTTGACGAGGTGCAGGTGGCCGAGGAACGGGACGGCCGGAGGGCTCGGCGGCAGCTTGCGCCGCGCGCCCTTGCCATTGCCGTTGCGGCGGCCAAAGAGGTACTGCAGCAAGAAGAGGAAGGCGAAGGAGAGGACGGCCAAGTAGGCCTTATCCATGACTGACTAGTAACAGAACAGAGGAAGTGATGGGCTGATGGCTGATATTATTGGATTTTATGTTCGATTTGCAATCCGCAACTTGGTTTTTTGTGTGGTGTGGTGCCATCCTCTGCATGGCTTCTTACATATATAACCACAACAAAAAGGTTTACATAGCTTTTCCATATGGATCTAGATTCTAGACAGAACCGAAGAAGGGCAGCCTTGTCTACCAATTTTGCATGCGCAATGGCTGACGTATACCGGGGATGGTTCATGAGCGAGAGAGAGAGATCATGTTCATGTTCAGAGAGAGAGAGAGAGACACGTGGTGGATGCCTGTGTTTGTTGGGAGAATGAATTGTCCAATGGCGTCTTCCTCAGCTTCTTCCTTGGCTCGCAAAGGCCGACTCGTACTGTGAGATCTCTGCACGAATCGCGCTGGATTTTCTTTAAAAACAAGGAACTGGACCGCGAAGAGTCATCTACTGCGACCCGGGTCGTGGCTGATCACCTGAGATTTGCTCTAGCACGTGTGACTCTTAGAATCAAAATGGCCACGCCTGAATAATACTACCCGATGATTCTTGTGGAACTATACAACATCTGATGACTGATGTTTCGGCGGGACATGTTAAGACTCCGAGAGGAGCCATGCAAGTCATGTGACTGAGAACGACCTTAACCGTTTGACGAGATCACAGATGTAGAATCTTCGCCGGTGACCAACATGTGATAGATAGCTTGATGAAGAAAGAGCAGGGAGCCGGAGGTGTACACGGATACCACGATCATGGGCTCTATGCACGGTGAGTTCCGTTTCTTCAGTTAACTTATCTCTTTAGCAACAACAACATCCCAGCAATCAGTGATTGTTCGGTTAATTAATCGGGGCAAGTTTTAGTCGGCTTTACACGCAGCCATTCGTATTGCCCGGTCCCTGTGTTTCTTTGAAATCGGCAAACGCTAGCTAGCTTAGTAGTACGATGCAAGCGTTGCCACAGGATGCTACTTGGGCACGCACAGAAAAAGACCCTTGGGCCTTGCCTGGAAAGGGACGTGTATAGCGTTGAGCTTTACCAGGACCAGGATCGTGACAGATCTGCTTCCGTCGCCGTGCGTGTCACCGTCGTCCATGAGCCAGCCTTTAATAGTGAAGCTACTAGTATTTGGGTTTGAATTTTACCTGGAACAGGAACAGGATAGACATTTCTCGGCTTTCTTTGACATTGCGTGACACCATTTTGCCCGTGAGCCGACCTTCAAAAGAGACGTGTCTAGTGTAGAGTTTACCCGGATCATGATAGGCATAAAAAGCTCTGTGACTTTCGTCAAACCAGCTACTCCGTTCAGAAACGATATGCGCGCTGGAACAAACCTGATCTCATCCTGGCCCAGACTGATATCCTTCTTTTTTTTTTGTTTTGCGAAGAGGCCCAGACTGATATCTATGCAGCCGAAAGGCTCCATTTGTTTGGGTCTATTAGATGGGCTTGAACTGCGTCGAGTGTCTCCATCAAATTGTTCCCTTCCGTGAAAGCAAAAGCAGATCCAACCAGATGATGACATCACGTCACGACGTTTTGGGCTTTTGGTCCGAAACAAACAGAAACGGGTTGGTTAAGTGAGACGACCGGACTCAACCGATTTCCACCCAGTGGGCATCAATCAGGCTAGGTAAAAGCAGAGTGAGAACCGAGTTGAAGCATCCTCGTCCTCCATATGACTATACGAGCGTCGTACGACAACTTTACCCTTGGGCTCTTCTGGAGTCCTAGCCTTTTTTGGAGCCACTGGCGACTCTTGTCCTGTGGAGCCGCTTTGCACAAAAGCTGTGGAGCAGGCCGTAGTACTGCATCTGATGAGCCGACTGAACGCTGCACTCTCAATCAAGGTTTCAAAAACCGTTCAAACCGTAAAATCGATACGAAAAAATTAAGCGATTTACCGTAAAAACGAGCGATAACCGTTTTTTGCTACAGTACATAATTATGTTTTTTTAAAAAAATTCGTTCGATCTAAAAAACCGATCCGAAACGGTTTGAGCGAAAACCGTGAAAATCGAGAGGTTTTCAACGGTGTTTTAAAACCTCGCTCTCAACGAGTGAGCAAATTTCATTATAGTATCTGTGGTTCACGCTACCTTATCACTGCCGCTAGTATACTACTCTAGCGCTTAGATCTAATCCATCTGAAAAGTACCAAAAATAGCCAAAGAACCAATAATGTATTGTACGCATGTAAAGAAGAAACAAAACGAAATAAAAATAACTTGTACTCTCATCGTGGCAAAAACAGACCTTTTTTCTGGGTTCCTAACCGAGGGCAGAGACAGAGAGCTAATGATACGGTTGGAGAGCAATAATACGGTAAGCTGTGCGGATCCAACTACCAAGGATGGGCGAATCGATTTAAAGTACAAAGATCAAGCAAAGGCAACGCATGGATCTGATATCCCCCACGCACACAACAGATACCGAAGCTGTGTCACCGGCGCCGCTCCCAAGCAAAGCACCACTGGTATTCTATTTTTTTTTTTGGCGAAAAAGCACCATTGATATTCAATGGCTGTCGTGAGACGCGACAAGGCACGGACATTCGTGTTCAAGTTATCGATATCATCGCGTCGATGCCTTTCAAAGCAGGAGTACACTTCCATATTCAAATCAGGGAAGTACAATACGAGTAGCAGGAGTAATAAAGCAGGACTACTTGCAAGTTCCAAGCAAAACAAAACCCCTCCATATAATACACAGTTGAATTCTGCCTGCTGGCACGGTCTCTGGATCCCAGTTGCCCCTTTTCCTGCTTTTCACCCAAAGCAGCAGCAGCCCTCCCAAAAGGTTTTCAGAAAAGGTGATGGAGTACTCTGACCTGATTAAACCCCAAAAGAGCCCTAATTAACGGAAGTCCTAACCCTACATAATCTGTAAAGGAAGTGTGTCGCAGTCAGCTAGGCCAGGTGCGCGGGGTGGTGGCCAGGCAGCAACGCACCCGCCCCTTTGCTCCCTGCGGCTGCCGTCACATTCGTCACCCCCGCCGGAACCGCCACGGACCAGATGTCGGCGCCATTGCCTTGGCCGTCGCCGGCGACATGGTCCGTGCACGAGATCGGCACCAAGCACAGCCCCCGGCTTCTCAGGTCCTTTGGCCGCCGCGGCTCAACCACCGTTCCAGCCGCGCTCTCCTGCACATTGCTCAAGGCAAAGTACAAGCACAGTGTTAGTATAATTACAGTAGTACTACTAGTACTAGTTAGGTTTAGTTTGTTGTTTGGTCCTTAATACCGGGGCGTGCGCTGACGCCGGCAGGCGCTGCATGTACGGCGAGCTCAGGACCTGCCAGGAAAAGTGACCGGTAAGTCCCGAACAGTGTTACTGCTCCATCCAACAGTACATACTCAGAGCGTACACACGCAAAAGACATGCATGTACATACGGGTACTGGTCTTGTCTTATCTCAAGCTCAAGGGACAGTCGTACATACCTCAACCTGGTCGTGCAGGAAGCGTATGTAGCCCAGCGCCTCGTGAAGAACGGTAGCCGTATCAGACTGCAAAAGCAGGCCAGGTCCATCAGTCCATGCACGCAGTTCATATCCATCCGTCAGTCAAAGGTCAAAAGTGACGACAGGCTTAATTTATCAGTTGGGCTAATTAGCAGTAGTACTGTAGTACATAGTTACTGCTTGCATGTAAACAGAAGAAAAAAATAAGTGTCACCCTTTGAACAATTTATTTTCCTTGATTGAAATAAAGTGTGGTTAAAATGTGGTAGGGGATCCTGACAAACTGTGAAGCAGTGAGCAGCCTGTTTGGCTTTGATGGTGATCTGCAGCAGGAGGAAGAAGGCTGTGCCTGGCTAGTGGCTACGGCGCGCAGTAATTGAGTTGTTACCCTTTGCACTTGCACCAGCAAGGAAACGCCGAAAGGCAAGTACAGCGAACGAGTAAAGAGTGTATCGCCAAAAGACTGAAGTTATTTTTTTTTCCCTTTTCCACTTTCTTACCTTTCCGAATGGAGAAACCAGCTGCTGCAGAGCGATGATCCTCTCCCCAAGTTTCTCCCTCACCTAAAACACAATTTTTGACCGCGTGAGACGCATCAGAACAACGAGACAAAGAACAACTCACTAATCAGAGTGCCAGAACTAGAATGGTCCAATTTATATTAGTACTAGCAGCACCAGAGATCAGTTGAGAGAGAAACACTAACCCGGGGCTTCTTTTTCGCAGCAGCAACAGCAGGTGCAACCTTCCTCTGATCACTGCATTTTGAACCCTTTTTCTGCACATAAATTACTAGCAATATATAGAACTTGCGGTGACAAACATTCATGAACCAAACAAAACACACACACACACACACACACACACACACACACACACACACACACACACAAAAAGTTTCACCATCAAATTCATCGCTTGACAATGAAAGAAACCCATATTTCCCTCAAAAAGAAAAACAGTGCAGGTTCGCGTACGACACTGTGAAGAGGCTATCAGAATTGTACATTAACAACAATTGCCTCCATGACAGATTATAACATACCCTTGGATCCCTTATATGCCAGAATCAGCCAAACCATGCAGGAAGCTATACAAAAGTTTTGCAGTGGCAATCATTCAAGAACCTTCCAGAAATCAACACATAAACCACCTCAAATAGTCACTTCATTGCAAGAAAGCATCAGATTTGCAGTAAAATCAATTCTATAACCTGCAGTCCGGCACCAATTAACTTACCTTGAAGGCCTGTGTTTTGGTGCTCGAGATGGAGGTCGCCGTCGGGGAGGTCGGGGAGGAGATAGAGGAGGAGCACTCGGTGGTTGGGCTAGACTTTTGCGGAACCACCGGCGGAATCACATGATCGATACCACCGTTGTACTGGAGGCTAAAGGGGCCATTGCTGCCACCATAGTGGTACTGCTCTTGGCCAGTGAAGCTCAGCATGTGGTGGTAAGGAGGAGGAGCCGCCGTTTCCAGGTGGGAGAAGCAGGTCGGAGACGACGCGGCAGCAGGAGTCCCACCGGTGGTCAAGGTGGAGACAACACTGGAAGAGAGGTAGGAGGAAGGTGACAGGGACCGGAGGAAGTCCTCGTCTTCGAGACCAACCATGTCCAAGTAGCCTCGCCCTCCTGCATCCGTGATGATCTCCTCTTCCTTCACCATGATCGCTCGCTGGCAGTACTGGCACAGAGCGCCCTGCAGGGTGGATTACGAGTCATGAACAAGGATGCGGCAAGGAGATGGATGACGATCTTGGATGCAAGAAAGACGGGCGCGGTGAGATTATTACCAAGCGGGAGTAACTGTTTCGGTCAAAGAAGTTTCGCGCCTGCTTGGCGTTGTGCTTCTGCCGCCGCGCTATCTCTGGAGCGACTGTGAGCTCTGTGTCCGTGTTCAGATTCATACACTTGAACACGACTCCACTTTTGTGTTCAGAGACCTGCAAAAGATGGGAGAGAGACGGGGAAGGCTCAGAGTACCGTCGCGTCGTCTATGCTTGCCCGTTTTCTTTGTATAGGCAACAATTCTATTGACCACTGTGTGCAGCAAGGAGTGAGGATGCCTGCTGGTGCATGAAGGTCCAGGTTGTCAGTGCACATATGATTTTTTTTTAAATTTGTAACGTAATGATTTACTACCATCATTTTTTATTATGATATTTAAAAATTATCTTTGATCGCTTATCTTATTCAACAAATTATTTCAAACATATAAATTTATTAGTAATGGTTCAGTACCTTTAGTAAAAACTCAAATCATAATAAAAATATATTATATTTTTTTATAGTTTTTTAAAATAAGACAAGTGATTAAATATAATATTAAATGTCTAAAATATCAACAATAAAAAAACGAATGCATCATTAGTACCAAACCATGAGTGAGTTGAAATAATGCCCTAGATGTATGCTTCCCTTCCTCTGCCTGGCGGCAAGTGAGTAGAATTACGTGAAAGAAATCAATGGCCCTAGGCTTCGTGTTTGTTTGGCCTGAAACATAAAAACATACTGTTTCTAGTTAATTATGCATATCACGATGCAATAGTTCATGCTTATCATATCATACACTGCTTATAATTAATAATGGCCAATTAAGCTAGTATGATTCCTCTGAAACAATTATACGCTTTAGTACTATACAACGTTGTTTATTATCAACGAAGAGAACAGTATACACAATCCTACTACAAAACTATTGCATGACGTATTAGTATGCGAGTTGATACTTGTACATCCTTTCTTTTTTGTTGCTGTAGTAACATATTGCAGTTTACACTTTCTCAGTCACTGGCATAATACGCGAGTCTAGCCTATTGACCATGATTTACACAAGCAAAAACTGTGCCTGTGCGTAGGGCTGGGTCCGCGTGCCTTTTCACAATTTATCTTGATCCTTACTTTATTTTAGTTCAAAAAAAAAACTAGATTTTAATCGATTCTAATCCAATTCGACTCTGATGATTGCTAGTTCATTTTTCTCTTCCCGTTTACCAAGCCTATCTGTGACTGTGCGTACACGATGCAATTAGGGGCAGAGAATATGGCTCGGTTCTGGACTTTTGGTCGGTCGTTTAACGCTAGCCTTGTCCCCGCATCGCCGCCTATGCGACAGACCAACGACCGCGATGCGTAGCGGACCCACAGAGGGAACATGTTTGCGTAGGACTTGTCGTTTCCCGTTTTTCTTACTGGGGTTTCGCTCTCGCGTGGTTTTCTTTCTCTCCTCTTCCGATCTTCGTTTATCGGGCAGGCCGAACCCCAGGTGGGCTCGAACCGCTCTTTGGGCTTCTTTTTATGTCTCCGTTCCTTCACGTGTACCATCGCTACAGAGCTGTTTTTCCTTGTTTATTCAGGCCTCGACAACCGTGGGGTCAAATCCGACATGCCGAGCCCGAGAAGCCCTAGAAGAAAGGCGTGGCTTTGGCTTGTCGCCTGTCCTGTGCTGCGTACGTCCAAGTTCCAACCCCGCATATTGTGACGAATCACTGCTTATGTGCGTCAAAAATCGGTTCAAAGGAAAGATACGTATTGGGAGCCAAGTGCCCAACAGAAACCAACGGCGTTTGGATGAATTTAGACGAAAAAATTAGCAAGTTTTTTACAGTTTCAGTACCAAAAGTAAACATGTTTTAAAGAAAACGTTGAGGGGCTGGGGTGGGGGTGGGCTATGCCACATGCCTCCTTGGCCTCAATCATGGTTCACAAAACCACTGGAAACCGAGCGGTTTTCGCGGTTTCCGCCGAAACCGCTGCGGCTCGGTTTCCAGCGGTTAGCGGTTTTCAAATTTAAATTTGAGGTTTTTTGAAAATTTGAAAAATTTTGTAAAAAAAATATGTAAAAAAACTAGATGAAAAATGAGGAATTATGGTATAATCAAAAATTAAAATTTTTTAATTTATGGAGGTAAAAAAAATGGTAGAAGAAAAAAAGTAATATATATATATATATATATAACACTAATTTTAACAACTCCTTCTCCTCTATTCCTTCTTCTCCAACTCAAGCTATATATTTTTTATATTAGAAAAATTGCTATATCAATATATTAGAAAAATTAATTCTAGAAATTTTTATTAATTTTCATCTTATTCACTTTTTTTTCCTCCAAACCGCGGTTTCTGGGAAAACCGAGCGGTTACCGCTACAAACCAACCGGTTTTCGCTCCAAACGGTTTCTATTCAAATCCGGTTCAAAAATTCAAATTTGTAATTTTTTTTTCGAGCGGTTACCGTGGTTACCGCGGTTTCTGAGAAAACCGAGCGGTTACCGCTACAAACCGACCGGTTTTCGCTCTAAAACCGCGGTTTCTATTCAAATCCGGTTTAAAAATTCAAATTTGTAATTTGATCGATTTTTCGAGCGGTTACCGCGGTTACCGCGGTAACCGCTCGTGCGCTCCGGACCGGTTTCCGCGGTTTAAACGGTAAGTGGAACCCTGGCCTCAATGCAGCTCACTCAGTCATGCATCCAGTAAGGGTAGGTAGTAGGATGAACCATTCCAGGCCTTCGGTTCTGTACAGGCATCTAGGCTAGGTTCGAATACATACGTCGAGAAAAGGTATGGCGCTACGGTCCAATGAGTGGTTCAGGTTCAAAACGAAGTCAAAGAGCGCCCGTGATCGGCGAGAGCCAGACTAGCCGTATAAAACGAAAAAGGGTCGTTGCAGCATGCTTGAAATTGGTTGCAAAACCGGATTGCAAGCAAGGAAATGCTTACCAAGTTGAATGCGTCGTCGAATCTGCAGGATCCATAGCCCCTACGCCTTTGCTTAACTGAGGCAACGCTGATTTTGGATCTCGTGGAAATGCAATGCATCTGGAACCTGGAAAAAGAAAAGCGAAAACACATGAATTAACAAACCTCTGGAGGCAGCAAAGACTATTAGGATCACGGAAGAAAAGACATTTCGAGTGAACCTCACAGACCAGGTGGGTAATTTTGCATAGTACTTTGCTGACTCGGAATGCTTTGTCACAACTCACAATACAAAGGCAAACAGTACTTTGCAGGGTCCGTACTGCAAAGATGCTTCTACAAGCTGCGTTGTTCCTGTCATATGTAGTGTCATGAGTCAAACAAGGGTCCACTAATTAGGAAAGAGAAAAATATGCTAGTTTCAAATTTGCTACGTACGATACAAACAACATAAAAAATGCAGTCGATAGCAAGAAATATAATCTGTTCGCCCATCTTAGTCATCATTTGTTAGGACTTCAACGTATAGATTGGCTGGCACAAACTAGACACCAAAAGTATATTACAATCCGGCCAGATGAGGTGCGGATTATATTATATGCTCCCATCATTATATACGACCGGAGGGGTGGTCGCATCCGTTTCTCCACACCTACATCACACTTTTCTGCTCTTGTAGGGGTCATGTACAAAATGAGCAAGTTTGAACGGATTAAGTACACAAACGTCGACGTCATAATCAGAATAACAAGACTAGAGAATTGGCTCTGCCTTTGTTCAGGTCGCAGACGTTGGCCTACCTTCGTTTGGTCTCTTGCCAAACTTGTCTCACTTTGAGCACGTATGGCCCAACAGATCACGGGTTCCCCGCTCCGTTCGTGACTACTTGGCTTGGAGTTAAGCAAGTCGTCATCAGGTGGTACTTATTTTCTCATTTTACTTAATCCAGCATTATTACTGAAACGAGACTGTATTTTTACTCTAGTCTAGTTTACTAATTAAGATTCACTGTACGACAAGAAGATACTAGAACTGCTCAAGGGTTGACCGTATGTAGCGCCAGACAGGAAAACAAAAAATTAAGGGGGGACGGAGAAACACAACACGCAAGGTTAACCTTGAATTTTAGATTTCTAGCAAAAAAAAAAAACTTTGATTTTTAGAAGAAATGCAGTGTAAAAATGGTGCTATCGCATATAGCATGACAACTTCTCCCTCCGACAAAAAATAAAGCATTTTTGGCAGTCATATTTTAAATTTTTATCATCAATACACAAAATGAATATGCAGGTTGACTGTGCGTCAATGCTAATAGATTCATCAATGAAAAGTATTTTATAATGTCTGGCTTAACTTACTTGAAATTTCTAGTCAAAGTGTCACCTCCAAATCGAAGAGCATACTTATATCAAAGGGAATATCTGTGAGCAGAAATTATCACGCACCAACCGTATGACTTTTGTGGAAAAAGCTAAAAAAAAAAAAAGCAAAAACGAATAACATAACAAACTACAAATGGGCCTCGATTTGTGGTCCAGGAATTCTAGAAGGCCCTTACCAGGCAACAATGGGCCAAGATTGATGAGACCGCTAAGTTCCAGCACAGCAGAGACCTATAACCATAGAGTCAAACTACAGACGTGCACCCTTGATCTTATAGGATAACATAAATCAAACTTCCATTTCGTTCTTTAAAACATGATCATAAATAATTATGATACGGATGACTTTGACTAAACAATCAGATTGTACGTATCCCATTTCAACGGAAGAATACAATATAGAGGTCATAGCAGCTGGAGCCTGGAGTTATTGGTGTCCCACTACTAAGATGGTTAAAGAGAAATATAGAGCAGAGAATGGAGAACCACTTACAAGATCTATACTGCAGTTGCCCGATATGAAATAGGACATAATTTTCGACCAAGGTCACATGGTGCCCGCACGTCTCCTGTTCAGCACCTATCATCAAGAACAGAATGCAATTAATGTTTGAAAGACTAACAGTATTTGAATAACAGCCCTGTAACCGTTTTGATGAGTAAACTTGGACAGCAAAATCCTGTCATGTCAGTGTAAAGAAGAAATGAATAATGGTATTTTCTGAAGCATTGAACACGTACTAGTTTGTTTGATTCCTGACATACGGACCACAAAAGTCCCAAGTTAAAACCATCCAAAGAAGGAAAATGGCATGCTAACTCAGTATGTCCGGAGCCACCATGTCAATGATATGGTACTAACCACGTATAATAAGATGTGTTTGACAACTTCTCTCATTCAAAGTGGTAGTTTGAGTTGAAATCCTAACAATTAGCTGGGTTACAACCAAGAATCAACTGAAAATTTTAGGGATTAGTGCTTCTGTTGGCACCCTAGAGAATCCTTCGCAAGAAGAAAAGGGAAAAGAAGGATCTTAGAGATTGTAATCTATAGCTGAATAAACCAGCATGATACAGCTAAAATTAAGTACAGTCCCTAGCTATACAGTTCTTCTTGAATGATTCCAATCTGACTTGTACTTTGCCGGATTCACATGCAGCTTCCTTTTCAATACACATTAAAGCATCCAGACGTAATTTCAGAATAAAAGCTCTAGACAGAATATTGGACATGATATTTAGGTCCCAACTTAATACCATCTGGTCGTGCATACCATATCACTCTCCTAGTAATTAACTCCTTCCCTCCAAAAAACAAGCCAAAGATCTCATTCATCCCTGCACCCTTTCCTTCTCTTCCTCAATCCTGAGAGCCCCCCCTCCTCCTCCATGAGAAGCCACCAATAAGCTTCTGATGCCAGCATCAACAAAGATGAGCAGAAGCAACAGAAACATGCTTGAGTGGAAGAGAGTACCAGTATTCATCATCCTCTCCATCCTTGCCACCACTAATGCAGTTGCATCACAGAAGGATCGTTTTGTACCTCAAGACAACTACCTCATCAGCTGTGGGGCATCTGGTGCTGTGCAGCTTGATGATGGAAGGACGTTCCGCTCTGATCCAGAGTCGACATCTTTTCTGTCCACCCCAAAGGACATCAAGATCACAGCTAACGGCGCTCCCACTGCTGCTTCATCATTATCTACGCTCTACCTTTCTGCAAGAGTTTTTTCTGCAGAATCAACTTATAGTTTCTTCATCAACCAGCCCGGCCGCCACTGGATCCGCCTATATTTCTTACCTATCCCTGACAAGCAATACAACCTCACAACGGCTACATTCTCTGTGTTCACTGACAATATGGTCCTTCTCCATGATTTCTCATTCATAGCCAGTCCACCTAACCCTGTCCTTAAGGAGTATATTGTGGCAACACAAGAAGACACCATGAAGATCATTTTCACCCCAAAGAAGGACTCAATAGCATTCATCAATGCTATTGAGGTTGTCTCGGCACCGCCAAACATAATTCCAAACACCACCAACGGAGTGGCACCCCAACAGCAATTCGACATCTCCAACAATGCATTGCAGGTCGTCTACCGGCTGAACATGGGGGGTGCACTTGTGACAGCCTTCAATGACACGTTAGGAAGAACCTGGCTGCCAGATACACCCTTTTTAAAGCTTGAGGCAGCAGCAAATGCTGCCTGGGTTCCTCCTAGAACCATCAAGTATCCTGATGACAAGACCATCACACCACTCATAGCACCACCAAACATCTACTCAACAGCACAGCAAATGGCCTCGACAAATACCACTCAAGCAAGATTCAATATAACTTGGGTAATGACAGCAGAGCCAGGATTCAAGTACCTCATCCGCCTACATTTCTGTGACATTATAAGCAAGGCACTCAGTAGCCTCTATTTCAATGTCTACATTAATGGTATGATGGGTGCCTCCAACCTTGACCTCTCGAGCTTGACAATGGGGCTTGCAGTAGCCTACTATAAGGATTTTACCATTGACTCGTCCATCATCACCAACTCCACAATTGTAGTGCAGGTTGGCCCAGGCACAACCGACTCTGGCAG
This sequence comes from Oropetium thomaeum, assembly GCA_001182835.1. Classification (NCBI taxonomy): domain Eukaryota; kingdom Viridiplantae; phylum Streptophyta; class Magnoliopsida; order Poales; family Poaceae; genus Oropetium; species Oropetium thomaeum. Next base: position 1,438,657 of record LFJQ01000018.1, on the reverse strand, counting down.
CAACAATGCCATCCTCAATGGTCTTGAAGTCATGAAGATAAGCAACCAAGCAAACAGCCTAGATGGTCTCTTTTCACAAAAAACAAGATCACAAGTTGGTAAGAAGACACTAACAGGCTTAGGTCTTGCCTTGGCAGTAATTGCAGCTGCATTGGCCATAGTGATGTGTTGCAGAAGAAACCGCAGGCCAGAATGGCAGAAGACAAACAGCTTCCATTCTTGGTTCCTTCCGCTCAATTCCAGCCAATCCAGCTTCATGAGCAGCTGCAGCAGGCTCTCCAGAAATCGTTTTGGATCCACAAGGACCAAAAGCGGTTTTTCGAGTGTGTTTGCATCCAGTGCTTATGGGCTTGGCCGCTATTTCTCCTTCATCGAGATTCAGAAAGCCACAAAAAACTTTGAAGAAAAGGCTATTATTGGTGTTGGTGGCTTCGGAAAAGTTTATCTCGGTGTTCTTGACGATGGAACGAAGCTGGCTATCAAAAGAGGAAATCCATCTTCTGATCAAGGTATGAACGAGTTCCTGACTGAAATTCAAATGTTGTCAAAGCTTCGTCACCGGCACCTGGTTTCACTCATTGGCTGCTGTGATGAGAATAATGAAATGATCCTGGTTTATGAGTTCATGTCAAATGGTCCACTAAGGGATCATCTCTATGGTGGTACAAACTTCAAGCCTCTTTCTTGGAAGCAGCGCCTAGAAATTAGCATTGGGGCAGCAAAGGGCCTCCACTACCTTCACACAGGTGCAGCTCAGGGCATAATCCACCGTGATGTCAAGACTACCAACATTCTCCTTGATGAAAATTTTGTAGCCAAGGTTGCTGATTTTGGTCTATCAAAAGCCGCTCCATCCCTTGAGCAAACTCATGTCAGCACTGCTGTCAAAGGAAGCTTTGGTTATCTTGATCCAGAGTACTTCAGACGTCAACAGCTAACAGAGAAGTCTGATGTATACTCTTTCGGGGTAGTACTCTTTGAAGTGCTGTGTGCAAGGCCAGCCATCAATCCAGCACTTCCAAGAGATCAGGTCAACCTTGCAGAGTGGGCACTTACATGGTATCGCAAGGGAGAGCTTAAAAAAATAATTGATCCTCACATTGCAGGACAAATCAGGCCTGATTCACTTGAGATGTTTGCTGAGGCTGCTGAGAAATGCCTTGCTGATTATGGAGTAGATCGTCCATCAATGGGAGACGTTTTATGGAAACTTGAGTTTGCTTTGCAGCTTCAAGAAAAGGGTGATATTGTTGATGGAACCAGCAGTGACATCCCAATGAAGAGCTTGAATGTGTCAGGCTTTGAAGACATGGAGAAACCTAGCAGTGCGTTCCCATCTATTCAAGGAAGATGAAGATAGAATGCCATCACCATAACCTGCAACAGAAGAGGCAGTATTACATTTTGCATCAGCACCATGCAGGTATATCTACCACTTTCATAAAAGGAGCTTTTGCCTTGATATTCCAAATTCTGAAAAAAAAAAAAGAAGTTATAAGCTCATATAGAAAGTTGTACATTACTATATTTTGTACTTGACCATCAAGTTATCGGGTTGTGTGATTATGGATACATTCTTATTTAGAGAACAATGTTGGACTACATTCTTGTCAAAACAGCATTATGTATTGCAGATTCTATTTTAAAAGCATGATATGTACAATTAACCCAAAACAAAAAGAACTTGATCAACCAAGGTGGAACTTAGTATTGTTATAAGAAACAGGCACTCAAGTTTGACAGGGTGCATACCCACGCCTATCACAATCTGTGCTAGGCTTAGCTCGTGTTAACCAGAAAATAGAACAAGTTTCACAAGTTAAAAACATCTGATCATATAGTATCACTTACCAGCAATATCTTCTTGTCCCATATATAAAAATGCTTTCACAAATGTTTGTGATAATGCAATTAACTGCAACAGCTTTCCGCAATCTCTGAGGTATTTGGTTCCATTAGAAATATAATGATACTTTGCACTATGATGTTCAATGTAACAAAATTTACCATAGACGAGGTAAGAAATGGTTTTAAAATTTGGTACTAACATTGTCATAATAGTTTTCCGACATTGAAAGACAATTACAACATCTGGCTGTCTCTACTAGTCAACACGAACAACATGAGTACTGTGAATCCATAGATCAAGGAGCATGACATCTCCATTTTTCAAGACTCCAAACACCAAATGAGATTTGTAAGTGTGTTGGGAAGGAGGTGGTGGGGGTGCTGACAAGAATGTTAGCTATTTAGTGTAAACTAGAACACTCGCTCAGAGTTTGTCACACGTAAGTTGCATTTTACTGTTACCTGTATCGAGCTTATGAGAATTAATCTATCAACAAAAAGTCATGCAATTAGGGGTGCAGAAACCGAGTGGACTAACTAATAAGACTGTGTATCAATTATAAATTACTTCATAATTTGCTCCCAATGTTATTCTCAATGATACCCTCCTTAGTGAGCATAGATTGTCCTAGCACTTCCATATAAACTTGTTTTACTACTACAGAAAAGGGAAAAAGTTCTAAGTTTACACAAAACACAGATAAAAGGTGTATTTGTCCCGAAGACTCAATGCACTCATAATGACTGAAAGCATCAAATAATTGAATTGGAAGTTCAAATGGTGTGATCAGAAAGATGATGATTTTGCTAGTATCTTGCTTACATTAAGATATCTACATAGTGTCCTTGTGCAAATGGCAATTATCTTTCACATCAGATTTACGGACATACAAAACAATGGTGATTGCTCTGATATCCTAATATTCAGACTCTGAAGAAAAGAGCATCTAGCAATCTAAACAAAGATTGCAACCATAATTCCTGATGGTCCTTTTTTTTTCTTTCTGAAGCACAAGTATCCAGGAAAATGCTACTTCATGCGTTGAAGTGAAGCTCAGAAATGTTTGGTTGACATTAAATTCAGAAATTTGTAACAATACTCAGTATATGGATAAAACCAATAAACAAAAAGAACATGGAGAACTGGACACTTGCCTTATCCCAAAGTGATCTACAAGTAAGGGAATTATATAGATCTCAGACAGCTGATTACAACAGAATCAAAAGACAAGAATACCAGTTGTTAATCTGTTGAAGTCTACTCTATTGATAAAGGAGCTATCTTCTGTAGATATACTTTGAGAGTGGGAAACCAACACTCCTAGCAACCTGCAAATAAAACAAGATAAGATTCATAAAATGAACATCACAGTACATGAGTATAACCACAAAGAAGCACTAATTTTTCATCACCTTGAGAGCTAAATCTTCATCAATATTGGATCGATATCTAGCTGAGCCTTCTAGTGGGCAGCTCCGGCTTTTCGAAAGGAAATTTGAATTGCACAAAGTAGACAATTGCAAAAGAACATCTGACATTAGACCAGCTGTTCCACTTCCATTCATGGTACTATCAGGACACTCAACATCACTGAGAGTATCTTCGGACACTGATGTAATACACTGAAAGATAGCTAAGAGCCTCTCAAGAGGAAATGTTCCAGGGCCTTTCATAAGCATCTCTTCAACCAAATTTTCCTTCGTGGCAACTGAAGCTTGAGAGCTCCTACATCAAGGTACAACAAAATAAGCATCTGCTAAAGTATTAAAGTATGTGTAAGTCAAGATACGGCATCAGGTACCATACTTTCTCTTGCGTTTATGGTTGTCTGATCCTCCAGTGGAATCAAACAATGCAGCATCAAGAGTAGCAGGGTTCCTTGAAGCCAGGAAAGCAGACAACAGTAGGTATTTTGCAGAAACAGACATGTGGAATTCCAATTCAGTCAACAAATTATCTCTACTGCCAAATTGCCTTTTGGCACTGGCCTTCACACCAGAGATGCCATTCTTGTTTTTTTCCATCGAAGCCCTCAGAGGAACACTGAATGTCGTATTCAAAGCAGTAGCCAAATGAGGCTGTATATGTTCAAACAACTTCCGTTTCATGCCCTCATCCGGAATTGCCATCAAATCCCCCAGTGGCTCATAGTATTTCCTGAAAAGTGGCTCCAGTGTTGCTGCCAGTTCATCTACCCTCCTTGTCACCCGGAACAAGGGCTTCAATGCCACACTGTAAAGCATTAAGAGCAATGGAAAATTGCAGCACAGTTCAGTAATCAGAGTCTAATAACCATGCTATCGAATTTGACCCAAGACAAAATTAACAGAGCCAGGATCCGTGTTACATCAGTTACCTCAGGAACGATGAGTACAGCTTCGGATTGGGATGGCCCCTCATCAAAATGTCATGAACCTCATCCACCGTGTAGTCTGGGAAGTAAATGTGATTCGGCTCAACAGAGCCAGTCATGGAGTAGTAGGCATCAGGCGTCGCGTTGCTCACATAGACGAGCACGACCTGTGGCAGCCGGAGGAGATCGTGGAGGTGGAGGAGGAGGGCGAGCAGCTGGGCCCCCTTGTCCCAGCTCCTAACAACCTCCAGATTGTCAAACACCAGATACACGGCTTCGCCCTGCGCGGACGGGCCAGCAAGGGCGTCGCGGAGGGCGGCAACGAAGTCTGACGGCTTGTCGGGGATGCGCTGGCGAGACGAGGCGGATGACGCCGCCGCCGCCGCCGTGCTGACCTGCGAGAGGAGGGACGCGAAGAGCGCGCGAGCGGACGGGAGGGAGCGAAGCGCGGCGTAGGCTACGCACCGCGGGCGAGGGCGGACGTGCCGGAGCGCGAGGAGCAGCGCGCGCGTCTTGCCCGTGGCGGCGCCACCGTAGAGTAGCAACGGGAGCGCCGGCGCGGGCGCGAGCAGCCGGAGGAGGTCCCTCGCCTGCTCGCGGCGCCCCGGCAACGCCTCGAGGAGCGCATCGATCGGCCATTTCCCCTCCCCTTCTTCCTCCTTCCCAGCGGCGGCGGGGACGAGGAGCTGGCGTTTGGCCGCGGATTTGGGCTTTGATTTGGGCGGGGGTGACGGTGAGGCGGGATCGGAAGCGGAGCCAGCTGACGAGCGGGTGATGCGGCGCGGGGTCATGGGCTGTGACATCGCGGGTCGTGAAGGAGGCGGCCGGCGGCGCACGGAAGGCGGCGGAACCCTAGGCGGCGGCGGCGGGTAAGTGGAGTGGGTGGGAGAGGAGGGGATCGGCGAACGACGAGCGGGAGTTGGGGAATTTTTGGGCGGGAAGGTGCGGGATGCGGCAGCATAGATGGGCCGACTTCTCATGATCTGGCCGGTTCTTTGGTCCAAGGATTAGGAAGTGGGCTGAGCGACTGTCAGTTTTTTTGTTGGAATGAAAGGAAGCACTTGGGCCTCTGGAATAAATTAAGCCTGCTAGTAATTTGCCATATTGGATTGCAATATGGCAAAGTGCGTGCAGGCACTAGAACGAGAGGAGATAGTGGAATTTTTATCCCTGTCTCATCAAGACAATGCTAAAAGCTGGCTGACATCAGTTTTGGCTGGACTTCAGTCGCCGGACTTGATCAGAGTAATTATCACGTTATGGGCAATTTGGCATTCAGGACGGAAAGCCATACATGAGCAAATCTATCAAAGCCCGTTTTCAACCCATTGTTCATTAATCGCTTTATTGATGAATTGGAGGTTGCTAAGCCTACACCCAAGGCGGCGACAGTAGCGGTGCGGAGCAGCACCCCTCGTTGGATCCCACCCCCACAAGAGTGGAGTAAGATCAATGTGGATGCATCGATTTCCAAGAATAGGCACATTGGATCTGCTGCGGCGGCTGCGAGAAGCTCAGGTGGGATGTTCCAAGGAGCTTTGGCTCTAGTACTCCGAAAGATCCCGGAACCGGAGATGATGGAAGCGGTGGCGCTAGCACTCGACCTGGGCTTGCATCGGGTTCGAGTTGCATCCGATTGCCGGAATGTTATCAGTAGCATTACGCATGGGCGCGACAATGGGGCCCTATGGACACATCGTCAAGAAAATTCAGGCAAGGTGTTTAGATTTTATTTCGCTTGAGTTTGTGTTTGAGAGTCGTATATCAAATGTCGATGCTGATACTTTAAGCTAAGTCTTGTGTCTATGAGAATAGTGGTAGATTTGTTTGGTTCATAGAACCGCCCACGGACGTTTGTAACACCTACTCTTTGAATGAACAAAGGAGAGGAGTGTCTTAAAATAAATGTAGTCAGGTGTCTAGTTCTCAAAAAAAAAGGTGTCTTGTTCTAAAAAAAAGCAGTCATGTATCTGATTGGGATAGTAGGAACTACTATTCTATACACATATCCTACGAAGTTCTGCGGAATTCATTTCACTTGAGCTAGATGGAAAAAGATGTTGCGGCGCCAATTCAACGCTCTGTATTTTTTTTTTTTTTGAAGAAAAAGGCACTCAAACGAGTGAAGCCAAAAGTTTGACGCGACCCTTGCTGCTAGGGCAGTGCACCTTTAATAATCTCGCATGTGCCATTTAACCCGTCTACGACGACTTGTCATCACTCAAGCTTAAACGCACGCACGGGCTCTAACACACGGTGGTCACTCATAGCTGCTCTCCCTCTGCACTGCACACGAATATAAACCAAAACTTCCAACTACCTCTGCTCTTAATTGATATTTAAAAATATACCGTTATTATAATAGAAATGATAACAGTTTAAAAGGACGGAGAGAATTATATTATAATTAGTAAGTTGAACACTTCAAAACTGTTAGTACATTTTCTTTTTTCAGAGAAGAAAAAAGGTTCAACATTCGTTCTTGTTAACAACTATACTGCGTCAACAAGTGCGTGAACAAACAAAATGGATTTTGACAGCTTACTGACTGTATCATCCAACTCAAAGACTCAAAAGTACAGCACAGTATAGTAATTATCTCGGTGGGATCGGAGGGTCATTGACGGCATGCCGCGATGCCGATGGGGACTTGTCTTTGGCATGATGCGTGCAGTGTGCTGCGCCGTCTTTCCACATCAACATGATTACAAAGCGCGACAGGGCGACAAAAGCAACAGGAAACGAACTCGGTAAACAGAATAAATGTTTACAAAATTCCTTCACGGCTGGTCCAATTTGGCCCGAAAAGATGATGTGCTGATTATATATATATATATATACACACACATATGTTCTATTAAAAAAATATGACATCATTAATCAGCTGGTTCTCTTTTATGTGAACGCTAATGTATACGACATAACACTGCAATTGTTAATTAATGGAGTGGTGAGATGCTTGTTGTGACAGGGACCCTCGAACACTAATGAACACGACAAGCACTTCAATCAAGCCAGGCACCACCCGTGTGAGTGTGATCGACCTGTTTTGTGGAGCACGCGCGCGCGCACAGCAACAGCACTACGAAAAGGCCATTTGGCAAACGATCCATCCACCTCCACGAGTCGTAAGACAAGCGACAAAAAGTGTTCAAAAAAGCAACAACGAAATACAGTAATAAGCAAATTTGCACACATTTGTGTTCCTAACTGAAACTGATGCTTGCTAGCGACATTTGTACCAAATGATGGGTGGCGAGATTTGTTAATTCGGTTTTAAAAGAAAACTCGTATTCGAATGAATGATAAAAGATTCGACCAACATATTAGTTAAGTAATATTTGACAAAGATGTGATGAACACATCAATATGTGTTACTACTAATTTCAATCAAGAAAGGAACCCTTTTTTTTGTGACAGGTACTTTGTACCAGTTCCCAGTATCAGACGGCACTAGCTATTCTATTGTTCCTTGCCAACAAACTTGAAACTGAGAAATGCGATAGCGTCAACCGCAGCATATATGCCTTTTACTCTTTACTCCGTAGATAACTTTCCAAAAGATGGTAGTAGAAACTAGAGGAGGGAGGCAGGGAGCCATTACCATGCATGGTAAGTCGTCGTGTGCGCGCACATACCAACCCTTTTGTTTTTTAATAAAAAAAAACAAATACTTTACCAACATGCATGTGATTAATTACATGTATAGTTTTTCTTTTTGCAAAAGAAAAAAAATGTATAGTAGCATTTCCAGGATTCTTCAGAAAAACGTCAATTACTGCCAAACACCGGTTGCTTAAGATTCTCATGACAAACAGCAGTGAATTGAAGCATAAGATTTCCTTTTCGAAATGCAAAGAAACGGAATTATTCAGTAACCATCAACATGCTGAATTGCTCGCTGATGGAGCGCACACACACACAGCCCGGCAACAGGAAAGGTACTAACTACTACGTAATACATCGAACGAAACGCGGTACGGATCCTGTACGTTCGTTTTCCGATCGGGCGGCTGCTGCTGCTGCTGAGCCACGCGCTCTCGCGCTCTCAAAAAGCAGGAAACGACGATGCTGACGAGGTCGCGCCAGACTCGCCGCCGACCGAGCCTTTGTCAAAGAAGAAGCAGCAGGAGCAGCAGAAAAGAGACGCAGATCCAGACGGCGAGGCGTTCGCGGACTTTGGTGAGGCAGCCGTCTTCTCGATCTGATCTTGGGACGAACGACGACGGCGAGCGTGTGCCCAAGTATCCGTTCCACCGGAACTTCCGATGCCTCCCGAGCTGCGGCGGAGAGGCCACGGGCATCATGGTCGTCGTCAAAGCCACGTCTCCGTCTCCGTCACTGAAAAAAGCCTTTCCCTTTCTAATAGCTGCCGCGCACCACGAACATCGCATAGGCACCTCAGCAGTCAGCACCTGTGAGTCTGTGACCCCTCATTTTACTGACGGCGCTGATTCAACTTCAGGTCGTCATCCCAGGGTCTTTTTTGTGTTTTTCTTCTGTTTGTAAATTATTATTGGGAATAATCGCATACTGAATAGGGATGGCTAAATTAACATAACAGCTCTTAAGGGCGCTGTAATGATTTTTTTTTTAAAAAAATAAGAATTATTGTTCAAATGATAATATTTAAAAGCGTGCCTAGTACTTGCTAGCTACCTCCAATTGATTGCTTACACCACTGCTTAAAAAATACAAACAATTGTGTGCATTAGTGTTTCTGTTGGGTTTCTTCTCCCTGCTCCAGTTTAGAAGTTTCAGATTTATTGTTATTCTTTTGTTCACTTGCTGATACTAGGTCATCACAGACACCAGACAGACAATTGCTTTCCTTTTTATTCTTTTGGTGGGAGTCTGATTTGGCACATCACGATCTATGATGAGCGATTGAGCGTGGCCCTACTCCTTCCTACAGTACAGTACGTACTGTACATGGAGAACACACCAACAGACAGACAGCGTGAGCAGGGAAAAGGGCATGGAAAAAAAAACGGGGTATTATTATGATGCTGATGATATGATGGTGGTGGTGTTGTGCTCGTCCATCTGAAAAAGGCTGGCTCGGTTTGACGGGTCGCATCGTTCTTTAACGTTTTCTTGGCTAACTGGCTCGGCCTGACCTTTTTTTTTTTTGTTCAGGTTGATGAGAGGCCTTTTTCAGCATCTGGCTGTTGCAAAATCATTCTCCCTCTCTCTCTCTCTCTCTCTTCCGTTGCAAATTGGATTGCAGCTGTCTTGAGAAAAAGGCAAATCTTTTATGAGAGAACTGCTAGTGTAATACTAGCTTATAATAATTAGTAACCACATACCATTAATTAGCATCAATTATGATACATGGTGATATTTTCTCTCAGGGCTCTGTCATTAGTCTCGGTCACTACTCGGCTTTGTCGATGCCACACGGCGAATCCAAAGGATTTTATCTCCGAAGAATAGAATATGTTTTTGCTTAGATTTGCAAGCCATGCATGCTGTTAATAACAAGTCAACCAGATATCTTTTCACTAGTAAGTACTCAATGGAGTAGTATATCTCTCAATATTAATTTCTTGCTTCGATACGTAAGCTTTCTTTGTGATTAAGTATACGCACATTAGAACCTGCTGCTTGACTCCGTCTCTGCCAAACCTGGGCTGGGCAGACGAAACAAACCTGGAGCAGAGCAGGGGCAGGGACAGAGACAGAGCAGTTTGTTCGAATCACCTCACCTACCCCGTATTCTCTTGCCCCCCCAACACACCGGAAGAATACAAGATGACCTGACCCGTTAGAACCTTCATCCATCCATGCCCGCGTTTGATTAGCCGGGCCCTTTGCGCCTGCCGGGCAGCCAGCCGGCTAGGGTTCTTCAAACACGCGTGACAGCGACCCGTACCATACCATCCCCCCCTCCCCTCGCTCCCTTCCTTTTCTTTCTTTAATCCATTCTCCCCTCCCCTCCCCTCCCCTCCCCTGCTTTGATTTGATTTATATGCCGTGCCTTTGCGGAGCAGAAAAGCAGAGGGATCAACACGCTTCCTTTCGCCCCCATTATCTAATGGCATGCACATCACGTTCCTGCGGATGACATGCGCTGCGATTTCCTTGCCATTGCCGGTTACAAATAGAGTAGAGAGAGCTTTTGCTGCTCGCTCGCGTGGCCGTTTCAGAGTTGGCGCCCCCCCGTGACCTCGCGACGAAAGGCTAAGCCTTTTTCTTCTTCAAGCCTTATCCGTGTCTGATAATTGGAGGTCATAACATCGATCGACAAGCAAGGGTAACGAAAGTTTTCTTATGAATTGCTTGTTTGCAAGCGCAGCAGCTTCATTCAGATAGAGTTGCTAATTCTGCAAGGTGCAACCGACGATCCAGGTGTGTGCAGTCAGGCAGGCAGCCCAACCGACCGATCGACGGCGATGGGCGCGTGCGTGTCGTCGACGAGGCAGCGGCGGCGGTCGAGGAGGCTGTCGGTCGCGGCAAGGAAGTTCCGCCGGAAGGTGTCGGCGGCGATCGCCGACGCGCCGATCATCCGCGGCGCCGGCGACGCGGCGAACTGCTTCGCCCGCCACGAGGTCGTCCACGTCGAGGCGCCGGTCTCGAACGTCACTCTGCACCTCACGCAGCTGCAGTGGCAGCACAGCCAGATGGATGCAGGGAACGGTATGTTCTGTTTCCGCACCAGAGCATGGATCTCCGCTTCCAGTCCGTAAAACTTGTACAATTTTTTTAGAGTTCAAGAAGGGGCTGCAGCCCCTGTAACCTGTACAATCAGTCACAGATTGCTCAACCTCCTGAAATTTTTGTCCAGTGATATGTGAGGAAGCATGGTACGATTCCCTCAGCATCCTCGAGTCGACGACGGACTCCGACGAGGATCTCGACAACGATTTTGCCAGTGTCAGTGGAGGTAATGTTCTAGTATTCAGAACTCAGGCAGTGCTTTTCAGTGTCGCAATGTTGCAGACTTGCAGTTTCAGACTCTTTCAGTGCTCATGTGAAATTCTTCCAATCCAGATCCTCTCCCTGACGTCGCCGGCAGCACGAATGCGCCGCAGGCGTCGCCGTGCAAGGACGCGGCGTGCTTGTTGGACACCGTACACCGCCTCCGGAGCATTGCAAACGCAGAAGCATGTGAAGGTGATCCCCCTGAGAAGAGTGAAGGCTCTAATGCCGTGGCAGCTAACAGTGACAGCAGCAAACCTGAAGAGTGCTGCAGCAGCAGCCCGAGAGAACCGCAGAACACAATGTCCTGCTCTCCCCGGCCTTTCCCGCCATCGATTCCCAGCAACAAGGTCCAGCCGATGCCGATTGGCTGTGTCAGCACACAGCAGCAGCAGAAGAAGAAATCAGCTGTGGTCAGGGTCTCGTTCAGACGAAGGTCATATGAGGGCGATGACATGACTGAAATAAGTGAGTTAACATACCACTGCAGATACGTTCCTGTTGATTTGTTGGTCGATAGCTAGTTTCCTGACAAGTTTGTAAATGCAGGTGGCAGTGCAAATTATCTGTACCGTCCGAGAGCCGGTTTTACGGTGCCGTGTTCGACAGGGGAGAAACTGTTAGAAGGTTGCTGGTCGGTTCTTGAACCGTCGACGTTCAGAGTCCGTGGGGAGGGCTTCTTCAAGTACGAAAAAGCTTTCTTTGAACATTGTTGCTCACGAAATGCTTACATGTTGCCCTGTGACCGTACCTTACTGAGTGTATGAATTTCCTCTTGCAGAGATAAGAGGAAATCCCCAGCTCCAGATTGCTCCCCCTACGTTCCCATCGGAGCAGACATGTTTGCCTGCACGAGGAAAATACACCACATTGCGCAGCACCTCGCGCTTCCATCGCTCAAGACTCACGAGACCTTTCCTTCGCTCCTCATTGTGAACATTCAGGTAATTCAGCAGTACAGGCTAGGCAGTACAATTTGACTACCTAATAACTTTTCTGACATTTTTCGTGTTACTTTGTCAGTAGTTCTGACTTCTGAACCTAATTTGATCGCTTGTTCGCACAGTTACCCACCTATCCTACTACAATGTTTGGCGAGAACGATGGCGACGGCATAAGCCTAGTTCTGTATTTCAAGCTATCTGAAACTTTTGACAAGGAGATCGCTTCTGAATGCCAAGACAGCATCAAGGTTTATATTAAGCTAGTATCGATTAGCACATCCCTCTTTCACTCCCTTTGGAAAATATTCTGATTGGATACTTGTTATACAGAGGCTAATGAATGAGGAAATGGAAAGGGTTAAGGGGTTCCCAGTAGACAGTAATGTGGCCTACACTGAGAGACTGAAAATTCTGGCTGGTTTAGCAAACCCTGAGGACCTGCAGCTCAGCACAGCTGAGAGGAAGCTTGTGCAAACTTACAACCAGAAGCCAGTGTTATCTCGACCACAACACAAATTCTACAAGGTAGGTGAAATGAATGGACATTCCCTCACATGGTTATCGACAGACGGGTGCTGAAAAAACTCTCTGTGCTCCCAATCCTGACAGAAACACTAAACATATGTACTTTTTCATTGATAATGTAGGGTCCGAATTATTTCGAGATCGATCTCGATGTTCATCGGTTCAGCTTCATATCAAGGAAAGGGCTCGAGACCTTTCGAGAACGACTGAAGCATGGTGTTCTTGATCTTGGCCTAACCATTCAGGTACTATTTTTTTTCTTAGCCTGCTGCCCTGCTTGATAAAATAAAGCCACCCTTGACTGAATGTCTGAAACTTAAGTGCATGATGTGGTCCTGGTGCAGGCGCAGAAGGCTGAGGAGCTGCCCGAGCATGTCTTATGCTGCATGAGGCTGAACAGGCTCGACTTTGCCGACAACGGGCAAATACCAACGCTGATAACGTCAGCTGATGAATAAATCTGTCATGTCGTTGCATGGCACTAACTTTCAGGAAACAGAAAAAGAAAAAAAAATTGTCGTAGATGTTCTTGAGATGTTGCTGTATAGATCGGCGGGTAGTTGTAGGTGCTAACTTGAGTTTGTGCAGTGAGCTGAATACTGACCAATTTGTGTAAACCTCTTCATCATTGGTCCCCCAAAAAGGGAGAATTATTTCTGGAGCATTCATTCGCAGTCTGAAAATGTACATGGATGTCTGTTTTCCACATTGGATGTTACTGTAAATAGTACGATTCACTGCATAAAAGCTCTGAAAAAAGGGCTCCATTTTTTCAGCTGTTCAAGTGATGTGCACACTTTGAGGGGAAACAACAAATTTACATACTCTCTCGGTTTAGTTTTTTGTCGTTCAGACAACCTAAATAGACATGTGGCCAATGCAAATTTTCTGTCAGAAAGAAAAGCTGAACTGGGAGTATATACACAACCATGGAATGCAATAATATGAACCCCAAAGTGGCGTGTTAGCTCCTCTAAAACATCTGAAATCAAATGAAATATTATCAACAATTACCCAGCAGAAACACCTGCCCAAAAGAATCAATGATCAATCACATCCATCCATCCTCTGTTATTCACACGCACAAAGCCACACTCCACAAAAAAGCCATCCATCGCCATCTCATCTCAGCTAGCTCTCCTCTTTCAGCGGCCGACTGCCGCAAGTTTGCCGAAACGTCCCGCTTGCTCCGGCGGCCACGTTCATCGCCGAAGGACCCGAGTGGTCAGTGGCAGAGCCTGCCGTCGTGGCGGCGGCGGCTTCGGGGCCCCGGCCCGGCGGGTCGTGGTTGTGCCGGCCGGTGTACGTCGTCAGGACGCATCTGGGGTCGGTGGACGCCCTTTCGATCTGCTTGCGCACGTTGCAGTTGTCTGCGGTGCACTTGTAGTAGCTCCTGCTGGTGATAATCAGTTACTGAATAACGTCACAAAAATTGTTCCTCAGTGACACTGCAATTCTCTTAAATCCCTTATTCAACATTATAAAATTGAAAAATCTGATGTATGGCACTATGTTGCAATTTTAATCCCATATACGACATCGACCTGTAATTTCAACTTGCTTTTATTTGAACATTGAATAGAAGCTTCTAGAAACTGAAAATTTTCTGAATTTGTGGTGGCAAGTGAAATCAGATCTACAACTTTTCTTTTTTGATCCTAATTCAAATTTAAAATTTTTTGGAATTAAAATTTAGATATTGAAATGTAGCATAACTATTGCTTAAATTATTTAAAAATGAAAATAGTTAGGCTTTGAAATTAATGGGAAACTTCTGGTCACTCTAAAATTATGCCCATTAAAGGTCTTTTATGTAACCTAAATTTGATTTGGATTCAAATTATTAAATGATCTTCACAAAATTTTGTAGCAACACACCGTGAGTATGATTTTAGAGTGATCAGAAATCTCATACATAATCGTGGACCAAGTTTCCTATTTTGTTTCAAAACCTAACTATGTTTATGATATATTTCAATCTGTGATTTAAATTCAAAATCCTGCAAAATCCGCGCCGGGAAAGAAAAATACTGTGGATGTAAAATGTTACCTGGGACGCGGGTTGCCCTTGACCACTTTCTGGCCGTACTTGCGCCACCGGTAGCCGTCGTCCAGGAGATCAACGTCGCTCGGGGTTTGCAGGATGATCTTTGGTTTCTTCACCACCCTTTGCCCGGGCGCGCCCCTGTTCAAGAATTGTGTGACGCTTCACATTTTGTCATCTTGGCGCGGCGAACAACATACACGGCCAGAGCGGCGCACAACTTACACGGCACGGCCCACGTCGCCGTCATGATCATCATGCAGCATGTCGTCGTCCTCGTCATCGTCATCGCTCTGACCGTCCACGGCCTCCTCGACAAAAATGCCGGCGGCGGGGACATCGCCACCGTCGTTGCCGCGCTGCGGCGGGCGCAGGTGGTTGTGGCGGGCCTTGTATGTGATCTCCGTGATGAACCCGTCGAAGGAGCGTTCGACGACCTTCTTGACGGGGCACCCGTCGTGCGTGCACTTGTAGTAGCTCCGCGGCGACTCGGCGTCCTTGAGCTGTTTCTGCCCGTACTTGCGCCAGCTGTACCCGTCCTTCGCCGGCTGCTCGATGACCGCCGGCGAATGAGACGGATGCGCTCCGCCGCCGAAGAACGCGGCGGCGCCGCGCGGATGCATGTGCGGCCGGCTGTGCGGCGACGCCGTGGGTAGGAAGGAGAAGTTGGACGGCAGCAGGGACGAAGCCGCCGGCATCGTCGTCGTTGTCGTCGTCGTCGCTCGAGGAGGCCATTGCGGCGGCGCCATCAGGTCTGCTTGAAGATACGACGGCAAGTAGGGTTGCGTGTTGTAGCCATGCGGAGGCGGCGGTGGGGCGGCGAACGAGGCGGGATGCTGGTAGGATGACGAGGATGATGTGTAGTTCGCCTGCACGGAGAGTGGAAAGAAAGATTCGATGGCTGTGACGCTGTGCAATGCCCAAATCTGTCTTCTCGAAGCACACATAGGTCACAAGTAAATAATCCCTTCATTACATGTGATATAATTGCGCATTTCTGAATCTCTGTCATTAGTCGCTAGCTAGGATGAGGGGATAAATCTTGTTAGCACCAGCTGGTACCGAGATTTTAATTTGTTTGTAATGAAATTGACCTTATGCCAAGACGTGCAAAGATGATAGTTCAATCTCCGTGGCAAACTAGAGTTTGACAACTGCAGCCGGCTGTATCGCCGTCTGGTCTGATCCTTTAGAATAACTTCCAAGTCTTCAACTAATTGCAGCAAGCAGAATGGAACGCTCAAGCATTGTGCTTTCCAGTATCCAGAAACACAAGAAGGTGAAGCGTATACTAGCATGGGCCATATAGAAGGAGAAGAGTGTAGGTAAGAATCAACTGCATGACAAAAGGACATGTTCTGATTGTCCGTGATCAAGGGTGGTCACAGAAAACAATTGCTAATGGATGAACAAAACACACACATCACCAGTAGACGAACTCAAGTTCAAGAGGAACTGAAGATACCCACACCAGGAAATAACATTTTCAGAAAAAAAAAAGCTTGTAAACAAACTGAGAAGACGAGACAAACATTTTACCATGGAGAGCGATTGAGGTACCAGGTTAATGGCAGGCGGCGTCGGCACATCCTCGACGATCCATTGCAGCGGCGGTGGCTGGGGGTTAACTCCAGCGCCAAGAAGCGCC
This sequence comes from Oropetium thomaeum, assembly GCA_001182835.1. Classification (NCBI taxonomy): domain Eukaryota; kingdom Viridiplantae; phylum Streptophyta; class Magnoliopsida; order Poales; family Poaceae; genus Oropetium; species Oropetium thomaeum. The sequence continues at coordinate 1,422,373 of LFJQ01000018.1, read as the reverse complement.
ATGTAGGACGAACCCTGATCAAAGTCACCGCCGAACGCAGGCTCGGGGCCACCGCCGCCACTGCCCCCGCCATCGAACACCCTCTCCTGAGGAGATGCGAACGGCCGCTGTCGCATGGCGTCGCCACCATGACCGCGCCGGCCGTCCATTATCGTGACCTTTCTTGCTTCTGTGGAGAAACGGGAGAAGACCGGGTAGTGGCAACGACAAGGACAGCTGCCGATCAGAGATCAGAGCGTGCAACAGAGGGGAAGAGGGCTACGTCTACGCAGCGCACTGGAGATTGGTGCGCCACTGTACAAGGATTCTCCCTCTAAACTCTGAAGCCTGAAATTCGTCTCTGTGGTTGCTCACCGGTGAGATACACATTTCAGAAGCCTCTGAAATGCAAGTTTATGCAATGAGTGTTATCATCTCAAAAATCGACAAATGGATCCCCAGTCAGACTTTCAATTTAATCTGGTGTATAGATGTCCATGCTGTCTACAACTAAGCTGCATTATTACGAGTGAGATAAGAGATCCAATAAGGGGTTTCGAGTTGTAGTGTTAATTGTGGAGGACCATTATCAGCTTCATCATCCTTGCACACACACTACCAGCTAGCTGCAACGTTGACCAATGTTCCCCATTGGTTCCAACTATAGACTCTCAGGATTAGTTTAGATGAAGGGGATTAAAACGCAAATACATACCTGGGATTAGAATTCAAATATTTGGGAAACCTTTAAAACTGAAATGTTTTCTAAAATCTTATGGAAGCAGTATCCCTTCTACCTTAATTTGGATAGCATATAAAGATTTCTCCTCTGCCTTGCATGCACAAAACGGTACACGCCATATCCACAATGTCATCTTCATTTTCAACTTCATCCTGTGAAATGGTTCGAAATTTTATATAATACCATCTCAATCCCAGTTGTTATTTATAATGTCTGGCCTTTTTCAAACAGTTAGCAAAGTATGTTTACTGCCATTATGGTCAGATAATGTATTCTTTTTTGCAATATTCTGCAACTTTCTCCAGCTCATTGTCAACAAGTTGTTTCCATATGGCTGCTGATGCAATGGGCGGTCAGGCAAGACTCACATTTCAAATAGTAAGTTATGTTCAGCTCTATCCAGTTTTAATATTTCCAGTATTTATAGACGCTTTCCTCCATGAAAGTAAGTTGCGATCCCAGCAAGTTTGTTCTATTCACAGGATTGCAGATCATAAACTTTTTATGCTACAACAATATCTTGACTCAGAACATGGTCCGCATGGATTTATAAAATTTATTAAAGCTTCCAAATTTAAAAATTAAGAGATGGATGCAACACACTGGAAGAATTTGAAGCTTACCATACTGTTAAATGACGAATGCAACACAAAATTAACTGCAATCTTAAGGCTTTTGTCCTTGCCACATATATAAAGGGATCAATGCAATACAATTGGAAGAATTTGAGCAACATAAGAATGATCTACTTGCTTCGTAATTTCTGCAAAGATAAAAATGTCTAACAATAATATATACTACTCATTTAGATTACAATATACCGAGTAAAATACTGCAAAATGAGTTAATGGGATCGCTAGAAAACTCACAAAACCAATCAATACATTATGGAAGTTGATGTGACTCAAACTTTGGTCTCAAGAAAGTAGGTTGACGAAACAGCCAGACCAGCTGAGTCATAGGTCCGCACAAGTCGCTGCCTCTTTTCTGCAGATTCCATCCAACAGAACTCCAAATGAAAAGAATCTAACTGAGCGACAGATTTGCTGATGTCTGATGGATATCCCATGTACATCCCACCAGGTAGCAATGTTATTTCATATCCTCCATCGAACTGAAGTAAGTTGTTGTTTGCTGATCCTGTCCAGTTGACCGTCGTTGTTGTACTAGTCCCAGATTTCGTTGTTAAAGTATTCTAAGAATAGAAATAGCAGCATGTTTAGATCTCTTCGATAAAAAAAAAAATGTACCAACATTTAAAGTGATATTTTCTTTTCCTATAACACTGAATTAAAATGCTACATAGCATAGGGCTTAGTCTGATTAACCTTTTGTTAATGAACAAACGGAAACTTTTTGATTCATTAAGGAAGTGCACAAGCAAGCTGATGCACATATCAATGCAGGAATAGTTGATACGCCCATTTAGCAGTAACATCTATTGGGTCTTCAACACATAAAATTGTTTGAAGTCCTAAGTACGAAAATCAAGCCACAACTCTGAAGCTACCTGAATCAGCTGGCCGTTGCTGTCCATTTCAAGGATAACAGCTGTATGTGCCTCAGCGAGAGTTGCTCCATATACTCCACTTCTCTTAGTAACAGAATGCCCCTCCCATCTTCCAAGTAGTGCATTTATCCTATCACTATTGTCACTCTATTGACAAAGCAATAAAACATTAAGCTAATTTAGCACGATGCTGGCATAAGATTGCTCAGTCATGAAAATACCAGCATTTAAAAGAGTCACCTTAGGATTGTCTGAAGAGTAGATGAGTGGTTGTGGCACCAGAGATCCCTGCTTTTCATGAAAAACAAGAAGCGTGTCGAGCACTCCCTTAGGGTCCATTATGTGGAACGCCCTCACTCGACCATTGCCTTCAAGGGAGTAAAGACAGTTCTCACAGACAATAGATGGCTTACGAGAAGGTATCTTCAAGTTTCTGGTGAAGTCAAAAGTGATAAGTTACGGATTCATAAGAGCTTTACAATGCAGTAATCATGTACTGGAGTATCATTGCAACTGTCATTGCTCACTTAGGTGAATCTTCACCAGTATCATCTTCCCCAAGCACGCCAACGCGAAGGACGGTCTCCAACATTCCAGCAGTCTGGTACCTCAGGGCAAATGCCTTCTGTTCAGGAAAGAATCCTATCTGCACACTATACAATATCACTCACTGGCTAAGCTTAGGTATGCAGAATTTTTGCTGATAAGAAAAAGAGAAAAGCCTAGTAATTTTAGTGAACCTGCTGATATTTGTCCACAGTGAACATGTTAGTCTCTTTGATTTTGTACTCCACCCACTCTGGTTCAAAATCCTCCTCATCCACAATTGATATCTTAGAGGAAGCTTGCTTAATATATAGTCTATACAAATAAAAACTGTGTAAGCCACACACCATCTATAGACCCATAACCCAAACAGCTATTTTTTTTGAAATAATAAACAGACAATATTGTAATTCATGATTCGTTGGGACGTCTGACATAAAACAAGAGCTACACATGATCAAGCTTAAAAAGTTTCACTCAACTTCTGGAAGTATAAATGAACTGTGAATAGTGAATACACATGACAATTCAAAAATACAACCTACGGAAGCAACACAACTTATCACTTCACATGAACAATAGATATCTCACGATTGCAGGAGGCTGATGAGGTCGTCCTCCCCGTACGTGCTCACAGACAGCCGCGTGCTAATCCCCTGCAGCACCCTCCCATGCGCGTCGAATTGCTACACGGAACCAAGCGTAAGGGGGATAACATCGTGGCCAGAAGAAGATTAGAGGTGCGGCGGGGCGGGGCACGAGGAGCGTACATAGAGGGAGCCATCCCATTTGCCGACGTTGAGGTCGAAGAAGCGGTGGAGGTTGTCGATGCTCATCGCCTCGTCCTCGTCCACCTCCGGCGGACCTGCGACCGCCGCGCGGGCGCGCATCAGAACGCCTCGGAACGGGCCGAGGTGGGCGGCGCGAAGGAGGCGACTGCTGCGCTGAGGCTGCGGGAAAGCGGAGGCGGCGACGCGGCGGAGGCCCTGCTGGCCCTGAGGCTGCGGGACCGCGGAGGCGGTGAAGCGCAGGCTCACGAGTGGTTCAGCCATGGCTAGCGCAGCGGAGCGGGAAGCGGGAGGCAGTGCGATGTTTGTTCGCTTGCTAAAGCCTTATCAATTCGCGGGATTTTGTTCTCCGTTGAAACTCTTCAGGAAGTGAACGTATTTTCCATTGCTCGAATCCATCTTTACCACTCCGGTAAAATAAGTGGCTAAAATTTTACGCCCCGGGTTATCTATAGAATATGATAATCAAGTTTTTCCTTATCTTTTAATGAAACGACTTCAATTAAACTGCAGAAATATCAATGCAGGTGAAGTCTAGAATAATTTTTCAATTTCAGACTCGTGTTACGAGCTCCTAAGATGCCAAACATTTTAATGAAGCACACCAAGTTACAGAAAAGCTATGCCACCGCTTATACTCCAAAATAAAACCTAAAGGTTCAAAGATAACAGATAGTAAAAGGTACAACCAAATCATTCAGCTCAAACTAAAGATGAAACAGCAATTCAGAAGTCTTATGTATCATCAACACCACACCACACCACCTCCTTGACTAATAGTCGATCAGATAGACAACCAGCACAGTGGCAATGCAGTTCTAGTTCTTGGGGCCGATATCCTTCAGACCGCAGATCTGCTCCTCACCCATAGCAGACATCACGCTCACAATCAGGTCCTTCCCCTCAGCAAACCCATCCTTGATCTGAAATACCAAAGAAAGGACATTAGGATTTGGAAATGGTGGTTTGACAGAGGACTACCGCAGAAAGACCAAGTGTATGTAGTTAGTGATATGTCTAACCGGGGTAAGGAGACTGTCATCGGTGGGAAGCCTCAGATCATCCTTAGTGCCACCATTCTCAGTCAGCAGACTGACCTGCATAGTAATAAGCATAGTGTTATTAAGAGTAAGCTATCATCATATGCAGATACTAGAACAATAGAATAGTCAAGAAACATACAAATCCATCCTCAGAAATGTCAATCAGCTGGTAATCAGTACGGTTGACATGGGGGACCTACACAACAAAGGAAATGGATGTTCAAATACATATAACAGAAGAGAGAACCCAACTGCAAACTCAGGAGGCGATTTCACACTTACATCACAGTTGTGGGAGGAAGGGACAATATCCTCAAGCTTCTTTCCATTGAAAATATCAATTGCCACAAAGTGGCATTTTGCATGTCCGTGCTTCCCGGTCTTGGAGGTGGAGACCTCAACAACCTACAAAACAGATGTGATGAAACCAGTCAATTCCAAAGATGAATGCAATCAGCAACCATAGCCTGTTGAGGAGAAATAGCAAGGACTTTCATTAATAGTTTAAACAGAGAAGAAGAGACTCCAAATTAGCACATGTATGTTATGTCACGTACACAAAATTGGGAAAAATGCAATTGAAGTCGACACACACAATACATAATTATGCAACCTTCATGACCAGAATTACTTTTTGCAATCTTTGTAATTGATCAAAACTTGCATTTTTTTTCTACACCAATATGAACAGCTAAGAGACAATAATAAGAGAATATAAACACCACATACAGACAACAGGGACTTCAAACACAGATAGTAAATAACTAGCGAAGAGATCAACTGCCAGAAGTACAATTTTGCACGTCGCCACATACGTAATAAAATGTTTTCATGAACAAAAAAGTACATAAGTAGTAAGTACAGTGCAGCTAAACATCTGAACAAAAAAAAAGAATAAAATGTTATTATGTTTCGTACCGCTAATAGTCATGTAACGAACAGAGTAAATGACAACAGGTAGCCACTATAAGAGAACATCTAACAGGGCAAGCCTCAAGCACTACTTCCAGACAAAGAGAGCAATGCCGCAGGCACAGGATACATCCGACCAACGGAATCTAACAAGAAAACGGGGTAGGAGCAGTGATCCGGACCTTGCATGGGCGCCCCTTGATGACGATGTAGCCATTCTTGCGGATGGTACCGGCCTGCTGAGGGTAGGTCTTGGACGCGCCGGCGTCGGCCTTCGACTCGAAGTGGTGGTCCTCGGAGTCCGACATCTCCTAAGCCCGACCGAGAACCCTGCCGCCACCAACACACAAAGCACACGCACGCGGATCAGAATCCCGAGGGCTCCAAGCTTGCCGGATTCAGATCCAGGAGCCAAGAGACGGAGAGAGAGAGAGAGAGAGAGAGCGCAGCCACTCACCGAGTAAGGCGCCGCGCGAGGGTGGGCGAAGAGAGACGGAGCGATCGGGCTGACTAGGGTTCCGCACGGGCGCCGCACGCGAGTCTTTTATGCGGTACCGTGGTGCTTTCATGCGGGCAGGCCGTGGGCTTCACATGTCGGCGTCCCAGTACAGCCCATCCAGACCTCATTCTTGTCGTGACGTTGGCATAGGCGCACCGCCGTCGGATTTAGGAAATCAATGGCATCCGTCCGCAAACGCTGGATGCGGCGCGTTGCTTGCTTGGCATGGACACTTCTACGGTTCAGTGCGCCGGCTTTTCGCGGCACGGAGAAGCCGCCCGAATCACGCAAGATTGCGTGTCGAGACGCACGATCTACTAGAAGATAAATGTGGTCCGCGACCGCGAATTATCTGATGCCTTAGAAAAAAAAGCAAGCAGTCAATCAGTCAATGTATTTATCACTATCAGTATCAGATAAAAAGCAAGCAGCTGATGGAAATGCTCCGATTTCATTCGAAGATGTCAATAAATATCATCTGACTTTCAGGCTATAAGCAATCTGAGCATGGATAACAACAGTTCCTTCAGATGGTCCCAGGACACTTGCAAATCTCGAACGACCCGAGACAAAGACTCTTGACACAGGCAATGTCAAAGTTACACAAAGACTCTAGATGACATGAATTCGTGAATGCTGTTACGATTACAAACCATTTATACATAATGTACAACAAGGGATTTAAAAAAGAAGAATAGAAGAAATGGGCTAACCTATGCTAATATAACAATTAGCCATACACATCATACAACAGTTGCTACATCCTGGCGAGCTTTAATGAGAAAGAATAGAAGTGGCCCGGATTAGCCTGATTGGTTGTACAACAAAAGGGCTGTCATCTCCAGTTTCGGCTAGAAAGATCTTTAGCCCAAACGAGACTTACCTTTGTAGCCCTCCACTGTTTCGATGTATATCCGGTGCTTCTCTAACCTGGCCAATAGAAAGAATCACGCAAGTGGAATACATTGTCAGACACACTTGTCACTTTTTATGTAATGAAAAGATGCAAAACTGAACCTAGGATGTGAAAAGTGAAAACTGGCAAAATGTTCCGAAGAAACAGTAAAAAGATCTTCTAATTCTACTCACACTTTATCGTCCTCATCATAATAGTTTGGAGCAACCGCCAAAAGTCGGCCACTATGGTTATACGCTATAGATGATATACTTCCCGAATAGCTTGGAAGCTGCAATGATAAAACTTGTTACATTTAGCTTATAAACCAGAGAACAAAATGACCAGGTGTTAATAATTCGATGAGATTAGAAAATCTACAATTGGAAAAAAAAAAGCAGTTTTATATGCTCAACAACTGGAGGCATCAAAATACAACACATGCAACCCAGAGGGTTAGCAACTATTCAAACAACAACATCCACGCCTCGTAGTCCCAAACAAGTTAGGGTAGGCGTTAGCAACTATTCAAACAGCTGGGAAAAAAAATATAAGTTACGAAAATCCTATCACAAATCAAGTTTCACAGCATTCTTCATTAGTTAAGAAATAAGTTTAGTAACTCAATCTCCTGGCCGCATGATAATAATTTGTGGAAAGCACAAACAAAATAGTAAGTTGGAGAAAGTGTGGGTTAGCCGTGCTCTATGTGATGTTACCTCAATCAGCTTCTTTTTGTATTTAGCATCCCAGGAAATAGTATATCCTTTATCATCTCCAGTAACAAAGGTTTTCTCGCTGCTGACCAGAAGCATATGAACTTAGTTTCACTTTGAGAAAATTATAGAACTTCGATACACAAAACATACCAGGGATGAATTGCAATGCAATTTACAGAAACACGATCTAGCTTTCCATCACGGGAATTTGGATGGCATCGGAAAGCATATCTGCAGATACAAAAGAATCCCATTTGACTTCATTTTATGAGGATGTCTAAATTGGTAAATTGATTCCTGTACAGTACATTTTGGTTCTGGTTTATCCATTCGTAAAAAGAAGAGTAAACTTCAGAAAACTATAACCATATGTGTCAATGTTGCAGAAAACTACAACTACTAGATCCAGTTTCACAAAACTACAACTATTTTGACCACTTATTTCAGAAAACTACAACTTTAGTGAGCACCGTTCCTGTGTGGTCCTAAACCCCACCTGTCAGCCTCGCCACTATCATTCTATTGTCCACGTAGGACGAGAGATAGACGCCTCCCTCCTCGTCGCAATCCCCATTAATTTCACCCCCACCCCTGCCCATTGTCCGAAAGGACACCACTCATGCTGTATCTCAGTTAAAGGAAGCATAGATCTCTGTATGGACCAGTCAATAGATCCCCTCCACAACAACATGGTGACATGGCATCCATCGAATGTCTGATGTGGAAAATAGAATGATAAGTGAGGCTGACAAGTGGGAGCTAAAACCACTCAAGAAGGGCACTCACTAAAGTTGTAGTTTCCTCAAACAAGTGGTCAAAATAGTTGTAGTTTTGTGAAACTGGTTCTCATTCTAAAAGTTGGCACTTTCTGCAATGTGGACGCAAGGTAGATAGACAACTACGCACTGATAAAGTTTTAGTTGAATGCAAATATGGAGACATAGGTTAATAAGAGAAGCTAAGATTACAATGTTGAGATATATATTCAACAAGTTCATCAATATTACCTTCTCCAATAGCATAATAGTTTTACATTATTCTTAATCGCCATTTAGTATGTAGTAAATAATACAGGAGATAGACATAAAATGAAACCTAACTAGCAGAATAAAACATTACAAACACTTACCCATTATCACCATCCGTTCCACAATCAAAATACTTCAATGCTACAGTTCCGTCCACAGAGCCAACAACATAGCCTAAGTGAGTGAAAAGCAGTCGTGAAGGGTTAAACATGATTAAATACGATGTCAAATTTCAATTCATTATAGAGTGGCCACTTGGAGAACATTTGAAGGAAAACCAAGAAACTAGATTGGAAATTCATTCTGACAGGTCCTGTCTTTAGATTAGGTACCTTTTCTGGAAACAATGACTACAGAAAAAAAAATTCTAAGGAATGACAACGGTGTAATAGAAACAGATTAGAGTAATATGTATGGGTGGCATATAATTTAAAAAACGCCTGCTGATGGCCTTGGTATTATTAACTAGGACTAAATAGAGCAGCATGAAAACACCTAATAATGCACAAAATCGTACCTTTCCACTCAGGAGCAGCTTGAAGGCATTGTATTTGATACTGTACAGGACAATCTTTTGTTTTGGCTGGCCCAGATAGATTCCTAATATCATAAGAATAAATATTTCTTGCATCTGCAGCTAATAGATACATGCCGCATATTGAAAGTGATACCACATGTGACTCCAAGGTTACAATTGCGATAGAGTTCATGCTTCCTGTTCTTCTATCCCAAAACTGTAGCTTTTTGTCAAGGCTGCCAGTTACAACTTGACCTGAGAAATGCAAAACACAGTATTAATTGTAAATACTACATTTGTTGATACTAGTTGAAATATATCATTAAATATTTGAGAATGAAGAAGTGCCTTCTCCGAACTCGCTAGATGAACCTTTGCTGTTGATTCACAGTGATTGTATTCACAATTTATAACAGAACACCGATTTCAATGCCGCATATTGTTTTTTGGATCGGGTACTAAAAGGACAAGGTTCATAATTCATTTCATGTCCAGTTAATGAGTACATTTATGTAAACTTGTACAGATCTATATGTTACTTGATGGTCCAGAGAAATCATACAGGGAATCAAAGAACACTAAAATCATCCACTGCCTACTGTTCCTTACCAGTCGTCTGGGAGAACTCAATGCAGGTAACCGCATCTTCATGGAACCCCACTGTGTCCTCAGAACCTGAGTGGAAATCATACCTGATAATTTTACTGAATAGATTATTTTTTAGCCAAACTACATAACATGGAGAACAGAAATCAGTGACAGAAGCGGCAGAACAAATTTTATTAATCACATTTCGAGAAAAAAAACAAAAACATTTACTAATCCAATTCAATATGGTTGAACGAAAGGGCAGGAAACATAGAGGAAATGGCTTCATGGTTCAATCAATCAATCCTGCCACGGATTGCAACAATTTTATCTATTAACTAAAGTAACTTTTACCTTCGCACAGATCCATCAGAGCCGCAAGTCAGAGCCGCTGACTCCTCTACAAAGCAGCAGTCGAGAAAGGCCGCATCCGACTCCGCCGTGAAACGGAGCGTTCCCGAGTCAGTGTCGTATAGCCGTAGTCCCTGCAGCACAAATGCCACACAAAACCCTATCAGATTGCTCGCCCCCATTACACAGAAACAATCAGACAACCTCCCCAAAATTTCATAGTAGAATTGAGCGCGCCCGATTCGGAAGCCATACTGAGATGGAACACGCACTATTTACCTCAACAAATGCGAATCGCAAATACCTCCCTAGAATTTCACGAATCAGAAATGGCGACTTTGCGAGCTTACAGAGCTCGGAACGGCTATCTGAGAAGTGAGAACAAGGAGGCGGAGGAGAAAGAGAAGAGAGAGAGAGGGTTATCTCACCGAATCCCAGGAGGAAGCGAGCAGATTATTGGAGGAGGGCGCGAAGCGAACCCGGGAGACAGCGCCAGTGGTGTCGTCGTCCGCAAGGCTCCGCCTCGCCATCGACGGGTGCGCCCCTGCGGGGATCTGCTGAGGCGGAGCAGAGAGCTGTGAGGATTTTAAAATTCCAACCGAACTCCGTCCGTATAAAACGGGTGCGTCGTCGGCCTCAATGTTCGCAGATTAGAAGGCTCAGCCCAACCCGTATTGGGCCTTCAGATTTATCTCTGGTACAGTCGACACTGGAATGACCTCAGTAGCTCGCATACTTATTTTTTTTGGAAAAGATGTACTCGCAGACTTGACATTTGTTAAGAATATAGAAAAAATATTTTAATAATTCAGTTTCTCTTTCTCCATTGGTGTACTAGCTGTTCAATATAACACTCGCACAAAAAGAATGTGGTAAAAAAGCACATAAAAACCAGGCAATCAAGTAAAAAGCACATAAAAACTGGCGAGGTGGACATTGACTAGCAAAAGGTTTTGCGCTTATTATACGCCCTGGCAACCTTAATGCGTCAACCAAAGGATCAAAATAATGTGACGCAGCTCCCAGGATGCTGATGGATTCAGCAAAAAAGGATCTTCACCATAACTTCCTTGCTAATGTGATCAGCTATTCTTCAGAGATCAAGGTGTCTTACAGGAATTGCAGTTTCACATAATGAACTATACCAGACCTCAGTCTGGAACAGCTTAATACGATGCTGTTGCAGAAATGTCTTATGAACTAATTTACGAACTTATTATACGAAGGTACACCCATGTTTCGACCCAAAAGCATGAAAGTTGGGGAGGCCAAATAGACCGACAAAGTATGTACACTCCTGACTGATCAACGTTATACCAGTCCATCAGAATCTCTATAACAAATGGGAATAGCCCAATACCAGAGCAAATCCAATGCCTGCTGGCGGGTCCTCTCAAGATGCAGCAGCGATGTTATTGCCTGATGGACATCTCGTTCTGCGACAACGCCGCGTTGTTCGTCCCCATCCAAACATACCCTTATCATCCACTTCTAAGTCTCCAGTGCCAGGTGGCTTCTGTGGTGCACTTACCTGCACCTCCTCTTCTACAACTACAGTTACATTTTTCCGTGGTTTTCGACCTCTTGTCCGCCCTCCATAGCGTCCTCGTCTAGTTAAACTTGACTCCCAGGATCCACCAGACGCCTGTACTAACCCCTCAAGTAACTGGACATCCTCGACGATTTCAGGCCGCGAAAGCGATGACAAGCCAGGCAAAATGTCTTTCTGGAAGTCCCGTTTCTGCCGCCGCTTCCTTTGTTGACCTCTTCTAGGCTTGGTGAGGAGTTGGGCAGTCGAAACTGTCTGCTCATCGGTCGAGATAGCAGGTGCCAGTGGCCTGCTCCAGTACTCATCAACCTTGGTCTCTTCCAGCTTCAGCGTCAAGGATTCAAAAGAATCTGACTCGTCATCACTGGAATCATTTATGCAAGCTTCCACTTGCTTAGCATGGTCATCAATGTTTGATATAGCAAGATCTGCAAACCACTGCAGCATATCATCAGGTACCTTGACAGTTGCTGGCACATCCATTGATAACGCAATAATGCTCTCAGCTGCAGCTACGGTGGATGTAACAGACGTGTCATCAGCTACCTGGTATGCATCACGTACGACAGGCCGTGTACATTCTTGATGAAAAGGCCATGCAGAATCCTCCTCACAAGCTGGCATCTCTAAGTCAATCACAAATTCACGCTTAGATTTGTTGTTCTGCAAGGAGGCAATCTGGCATTCATGTGACACAACTGATTCTTCTGAATTGTCTTCATTCGGTACATCATCATTCAAATCAATGAAATTCCTGATTGAGGCAGAATTTTTCTTGGCGACTCCTTCAATAGCCTCTCCATCTTTAGGAACATGCTTGTGGCATGAAAGAGGTAGACGCTCATGGGTCTTGTTACAAATAAGTTGGCTTCTGGCAGCAATGTTTTCAGGAGCATCGTCCTTCTTGATTCCACATTGTAGGGATGTTGAGGCAGAATCTGACAAATTTCTAATAGTCAGGGCTGCTTCATTCGTGTCTTTATCATTTCTCAGCTCCATTGCCGATCCAAATGAATGGCCAAATAACTTTGGTGGCTTCTCCAAAAGTGTTGTGTCAGCATACACAGCTTTATTCTTCAGCCATGAGATCCCAAATAAGGAATCATCTTTGTTATGCTGTAAACTGCCAACACATCGCCCATCTTGTTCCACAAGACCATCTGACAATGTTTCATTCAAATTAAAACTCTTAATGCCCTTGACATGGGACTGTTGAGCTGAATGTTCAAACGTCTGCGTGCTCTTGCGCTCCATGTCATTAGAAATTGCCACCTGCTGTCGTGAATGAGCTGCAGAAAATGAATCAAGTGGAAAACCAGGGTAGTTTCTGTCTAAATAATTGGCACATTTCGGCTTTGGAGTCAAACTTCCAAAGCTCTGTGTTACAGCACTGAGGCTAGTGTATGAATTCACAGGTGACGATCCGTTGAATCTTGGAATGTAGGCAGTATTGTTGATAACACTGCTCCTTGGGTCTACTGTGCTCATCGGGGTGGCAATGGAAGGATGGTCTACAGGAGGAATAGAGAAGGGTGCAGCTAGTGTGCCCATACTTGAATGATGTGGATGGTCAAGTCTAGCAAAATTATTGACTGCATAGGGCTCCAGAGGACTCCGTGCAAACCATCCAACTGAACTACTCTGACCTTGATAAACAAATTGGTTATTGCTGACAGTCCTCCCATCAGAAACTTTGAAGTATTTCTGCGAACCAGTTTCACTGTATCTGGGTGCCAAGAAATTTGTACTGGAAACCTGTTTACCTGATGTTTGAAGCAAGAAACAGAACAATTATTAGACAGGACCAAGTCAATTATTACCACATAAACTTATGCTGAACATCATCGCAACAACTCCAGTTAACTACTGCATTAACAAAATTCACTAACCAAACATACCTGAGAACATTGTGGCTAGCAAAGTTTTCTTAAAAAAAGAAACAATGTCGTTACAAGTGACAGTTATTGTTACCTTTATTGATCGATGGTTTCTCCTCTTGTCTTATATTAGTGCTTACATCAAAGAAATTTGAGCTTGTCCCTTCATCGGCATGCTTGTCTTTGGTGTACTCTTTATTGAAACTGAAGTTAGTTGTGTTTGATCTCAGTATTGATTGATGCCATGGAGTCTCCAGCGTATGGGAAAGGCCCCTTGATACCGATTCATTCGCCCTACCCACATCAATACCAGTATTTGGCACATTCAAGTCAACAATTTGCCGGCCTCCCAGATTATTTGTAGTTCGCAAACCTGACGTTGAACTGTTGTCGCTCAACCTCCCCAAGCCTTCTCTACTAACCAATGTAAGATCAGCATCATTCTGAGGTTTAATATCTGATGTCAAGCCAAGGAAATCTATGGGCTTGTTCTCTGAGGCATTGTCATCATCTACATAATGATCAGCAGGAAGTTGAAGATCAAAAGTGTGTTGCTTGCTTTTCGGAGCACCATCATTCGATGGGAATCCGTTTGGAGAGGACTGCACACTGCCTTCTCTCAGGAACTTCATGGAAGATTGGTTTGTATCATTATGCTCTGCAACAGGAATTTTTCTGTATGTTGTGGATGAAGGAGGTGCCGGCACCTGCCACATCATTTTTGCACCATTTTGTGGCACTTGAGATGGCGAATTCGTCTGTGATGTATCCGTCAGGATTGGGTACGAATATACCTCTTTGCTTTGATACTGTTTCATCATATCTCTCTGAAGTTTGTAAACCCGGTGCAGTTCAAATACCTGGACAGTGAATGGATTGTGAGATCTAACAGATTAACGGTACTGCACTTGATGGGTGGGGTGGGGATTGGGGGAATTATGTTATGCTGCTGCCCGATGTGATGCATTAAGATGTCTATGAACTTTATGTGTACTCACCTGTTGTCTAAATATAGTATCATGTTCAATCATTGTGTGCTTGAGCATTTCTTTGTCAAAATCGGAATAACCATTTGTTAAGGATGTCGTAAAGCCACTGCAGGCATTTGACGTCTTCTCCTCATAGTATGGACTCCACCTACCATTTGCTTCCATGTTGAGATCCCTCGTGGCGTAATAGCCAGGCATATAGCTTTCACCTTCTACTTTTGCCCCCATTCTTGTTGTAATCTGTTCAACGGACCAGTGAAATAAAATTGAATTGTAGGTCATGGTACAACTTTTGTAATATCAATCTCAAATTACGAAAAGGACCACAACTATTTAGTGTTTACAGAACGAAACGAACAACAGATATATGCAGCTTCCAAGCACTTATTCTTTCTAACATCTGTTTAGTGTATATGCAAACAAAGATAAACTATTGATCATCTGGATACTGTGATGCTATTTTGTGGCTTGCACGTTTCTGTTACAAGCATGATGCCTAACTGCGACCGCAGTGCTTATTTGAAGGAGTACAAATCTTAAGCACAAGCAATACACAAAAGTTCTTCCCTTCATTCGTTAATATAGTATAGCAATTAGGACAACTACGGTTCAATTTGAACTATCATTTCTCCTAAAGCATCATATAGTTTAGAATGGAGTAAGTGCTACTCTTGATAGTATCAGTAAGCCAAGAAAACAATGAGACAAGCTCGAAAAAGTTTTTAGGATGCTCAACCAGGTATTGCCATCTAAAACGGATAGCGTACTAAACACGGTCCAATGAGCATAAGAAAGCAAGGTGAGAAATGTTAAACAAGTGTATAAGCTGGGAATATGTTACGCTATGAAACAAGACTGACAATTTTAAAAGAAGCTATACAGGGATTGGAGTGACATTGACTAATTACCAAATCAAAACGCATGCACTGATCATGCTGTGATTTCCATTACCCCGGAGCGTAGCCAACTGGATTCTGTGATCTTCACAAGCACTGGACACCAACAGGGTGGCAATGAGACACCCGTGTGTAATGAATGCCTCTCTCCACTATTGGAAGTTAAATGGATAGCTCAGCTCTGGATGAGCAACCAGTAGTAGCTGAACGAATTAAGGGGAAATAACCTGCGCATCAAATGGTACAGTGAGTAGTGTGAAAAGATCTAGTAAGAAACAGGATGCACAATGCATCATATCTTGGACACAATGCAAGGTCGAGACTTACTACCCAAAATCCATAATAATCAAGAAACAGCACGGAAGGTCCGATTCTAACAAAGATATTTCTCCCTAAGAAAAAGGAAAGAAAATGCATGTACAGCTGTCTGGATGTCAACTCGTGTGACGGGGGGGGAAAAAGGAGTGGACGAGTCAACCGTCAATAGTTCAACGAACTTGATAAATCCTATAATAATAAGCAGTTCTATTCTATCAAGGTACCTATCATCACCAAACGAAGAGCTGCGAGTGCTAGATGCAATTATGAGCTGCTACATGCTGTCAATCTAACCGAAATTTTACGCAAAACTAACTAATCGGGACAAGAGAAAAATGCAACCGAAAGAATCAGAACCTTGGACGCCTCAAAGAACAAAGATGGGGGGAGCAAAAAAGGAGAAAAAAAAAAGCTACGTCTTTTTCACAAAAACCGAGCTGGAGGAACGCTGGCCAGAACAAACAAAACAAAAGGTTTCACCTCAACGACTCTTGGCACTACTGCGCTGCAGCGGATTGAGCCTGACGACCCGCAGCATGCGGCGAGCAAACGGCGTCGCGGGCACCGCCTCCACACCCATGTACTATGTCGTCCCCGAGAAGGCCGGCCAGCGGGAGCGCCACCCAGTCCCAAGGAAGCCAGGCCAACACAGGAGGATTCCTTTTTCTACGGAAAAAAAGAAGCAAATTTCACGGTGACGAAGCAATCGAGCTCGAGCTGGGAAGGAATTGCGGCGGATCCGGGATGGGGGTCGGGGAAGGAATTGGATCTGATGGGCCAGGGGGGGCGGATGGAAGAAGAGGAGAGAGAGGGGGGGAGAGAGAGGAAGTGCGTACTGGTGGGTTCTTGTTCTTGTTTTGTCTGAACAATCGACTGCGTGGTTTTCTCTCTCCTTTTTTCCTCCTTTTGGGGTTTTTGGATGGGTGTTGTTTGGTGATGCTCCCTATCTCCGTTTCTCTCTCCTCCTCCTCCTCTGAGGAAGGGAATGGAACGACCTTCTAAACTACGTGCAAGGACAGGCAGATTTGTTGACATCTGGTCTTTTTATTCTCTCTCCTCCTGCTGATGATCCCTTCCTCCGCAGTCCTCCTCAGCCACTTTCATTTCACCCCCCGCCCCCATCTCTATCTCCCCCTTTCTCTCTCCTCCTCAAGCCAAAAAAAAGGAAATAAATAAACAAACACTTGTTTTCCTCCCCCACCTGCTGCTGTCTCCATCAGAATTTTTTTCTGGACAAACAAACCATCATATTTATTCTATCAGCTGTGATAGTCATGGACCGTTTTTTATTTTCATATAGAAACCCAAGGGAGGCAGTATCTGATTTTCCCTGTGATGATTAATTCTGTGTGTGCCCGTGTTTCCGTTGGGTGGATATAGAAAGAGCTTGGAGGAAGGGAGGGGATTGCGACCCTTGAGACCGAGAGAATCTGTCCACTCCCTTTGCTTGCTTGCTGGTAGGGGAGAGGGACAGAGAGGACTTGATATAATTATTTTTTTAAAAGAAAAATCATTTGGTATAGGAGGAGGTTGCTATTGGTATGCTGCTTCAGAGGACAGCACCAAACTCCCCCCCTTTCCAAAGCTTACAAATCCAGCCATCTTTACTCCTCGTGATAGAGAGTTATAGAGTAGTACTTTAATTTCTCTCGGCTCACATCACATGGCCCGGCCTGCAGCGTATGTACCCCGTTCTTCTTCCGGCGGTTCACTCTTTACAGTAGAAAAGTACTATACTAGTTGTATTATACTACAAAACTGATTCTTTTTTTATACTCCGCGCATCCGATCTGACTACGTTGTACTAGTAGGTTACGGCCGTTTTTCAGCCCTGTTTCCGTCAATTCCTCCACTGGCGCAACGGCAGTGGTATGCCGATTCAGCCCCCTTTGTTTTTTCTTTTTTTTGCGAGCGAACGAATAAGAACAAATTTAGAGAGAGTTGGACCTCTGGATTCGCGAGGTTATCGTCCACTTTCTTTTAATCTTTCCGCCGGCCACATGCTCAGTCAGGATCATAATGAATGAACACCTAAACCGCAACTAACTCTCATCCCCTCCGATCCCTCTGCGCACGACCGCTTCATCACTCATCAAGTTGTTATTGTTCCAATTTCCAAAGGAAAAAAAAAAGAGAGAGAAAGAGGAAAGGAAAACGACGGAGTCGTTGCGCAGTGACGGAAGACGATGAAGAAAGAAATCCGACGCACAAATTAATAATGGCTGGCAGGGAGGGATGAGGTTGCATCGCACAAAATCTTTGCTCCTTCCCCGGCCGGACCCGGATTCGGTTCGCCGTAACACTTGTGTACACTAGTAGTTCCGCAAGACGACGTCGCCAACGGCGTAGCAATTGAAACGCGATGTGAGGTCATCGCGCCGGTCGCGAGATGTGCTCTACTAGTACTGTAGTAACTCGCATGTACAGCTACGTACACTTGGCGAGAGATCTTGTTGGAAGTTGAGAGCATTAACTAAACGATGAGGAGAAGATTGATGATGACCTTGTAAAGCGGGGAGAGAGACAGAGAAAAAAAATCATTTCTGTGTGTGTAGTACTACGCCTATTCATTCCGCTACGCTCTCTCGTCTTTCGCTGGATCCAATGGCTGCAGCCGCAGATGCCCCCAAAGGCCTGGACCCGGGGCCCACGCGCCCGGCCCTGAGAGTGGACGGCCTTTCCGGGGAAAAGTACCCACCACCCAGCTCGAGCTAGAGAGAGAGAAGAGAGACGCGGTCACCGGTATCCTCTGTCCTCCCACTCCTCGATACCTCCTGGGTCTGCCACGTGGGCCCGCGAGAGGATCACGAGGGGCAGCTGATGACAGCGTGTCTTCCATAAGATACTGTAATTACTCTGCTTGGTTATCACAGAGAGCAAGCATTAATCCAAAGTTAACTCATCGATAATTGACCACCACTACGATGCTTACAGAGAGCAAGCATTTATCACAGTACTCCGGATGTTCTTTCCTGCGCTGTTTTATTGATGCGATGCTCAACCGACCGTGTTGGCTGGGTTTAGTAGACCTCGGATTCCGCGCGGCAGGAGGCAGAGAAAGAGAAAGAGAGGGGTGTGGATCAACAACGAATCATCGCATTCCCAATCCCACACGTGCTCTACTACCCTTCTCGGAACAACGCGAGCCAGCCATGCCATGAGCCCGTGCCATCGTAGGGCCGGTCTCAATGCAATATTTATGATATATTTTTAATATATTATATTATTTAAAATATGAGATGAAAATAATATAAAATTTTATTATTTATTATATTTTGATAATATGAAAGACACAACATATATTGAAAACAGTGTAGACGTAGTTTTATGTTCATAAAACTCATTTCACTTATTTTATCGATACGTTATCATATCATAAAAAATTATGATATGCTAATATAATATTATATTTATTTTTCATAAAACTCTCATTAAAACTGACATAATGAAATGTCAATGTCAACAACAAAACCCAAGGAAGGATTCGATGGGTTGGCTGGAGCTGGACGCACCATCACCGTCACCACCGTTGGTTTTCGATCTTTGAGGAGGAGGCGGCGTTGGTTGCGTTGCACTGATGATGGCGCGCGCGCGGCGGTCCCCAACGGACAACGGTACGTTATGCTTCGAAACCAAGGGACGTCGTCACTCGCATTCATTAGGCTCGTCAGAAACCTCGCCAGAGAAGAAGTAAAGGAAGAGAGCGACACGGCGCGGAAGTGTGTTTTAGCAGTAGTAGTACGTACGTACTACTACTACTAGATCGAGATGAGAATCGATAGCTGGTGGAGGATCATTATACTATGGATGGAAAGAACGACGTGTGCGCATGCGAAAAGCGTTTCAGACAAGATTCGATTCTTGGATGTACTAGTACTCGTGTTAGAAGAAATTAAAATTGTGGAAACAGACCGCACCGTGTGTGATTTGTTCAAGTAGTATACACGTTTATCTTTTTCCACAGGAAAAACGATACGTAGTACAATTGTTGGTTTGTTCCGCCAGTCACAGGATTTCACAAGTATACGGAGTACTCCCGTGTAGAGCCAGCAAAATACTCTAGGCGAACGACGACACATGTTCCAACGGCTCTCACCTGCACACGCCCACAACTGTTGTGGAAGAAGCTGGTTTGTACAGGAGGCAGCCCGCGTCCAACTGAGTGGGTGTTTGGCGCACGGGCAAAAGGAGCAAAAGGGCAAAAGAAAAATTTGCCGCGTTGCGGCGAAAGTGTCCAAACGGCCAACCGCTACTCGGCTAAAATTTTAGCGGCCCCCCATCTCACCCGGACGGAGCGACCCGAAGCGCCGGCGCCCCCGATGCCCGGACGACCCCCGCCCCACCCCCCCTCCCCCGGCTGCCCCGGCGCCCGGACAGCGCGGCCCCCCTCCCCGCCCCGAGGCCCGCCGGCCGGAAGCGAGCCGACACGCCGCCCAGGCCCCCACCCCCCCCCCCCCCGGGGGCAGCGGTGCCGGGCCGACGGCCCCCCCTCCCCCTCCCGGCGGTGTGGCACGACGCCCCCCCCCCCCCCCCCCCCGCGGTGCGACCGCGACCGCAAGATGCAAAGCGTCCCAAACGCCGAAGGCTAAAGTTTTAGCGCTAAAATTTTAGCGTTGCGGCTAAAGTTCCAAGTACCACCTAAATGCGTATTGACATAGTTCTAGGACGGTTGGGCTTTAGGGATGGCAACAACTACATAAACATCAAGTACTCCTATCAATATTGGGCACAAAATTTTACTCATACTCATACCCACGGATATTGGGCACTCTCTAAATATATAATTTCAATTATAATTAGCTATATTTATGACATATTTGTACCATAAAAAATTAATTAATATTTTAAATGAGTTTCTAAATATTTGATGTGATGTTGACAAAAATTTTGCCATAAGAACCAAATGTGGTACGACGCCCCAAGAGTTCCCAAGACTCAGGATCCTATCCTTTTCATCTACAGTGGTCCGGCGCTGCCCGTTCGATCCGTCCCCTGACACGTGGATCCCCCATCGAGAAGCCTCCAAGCGCACCAAGCAGAAGGTCTTCACCCCGCTCCTGTATCGTCCTGGCTCCTACATGTTCGAAATGGAATGGAACTTGAAATGATTTTTTATGTTTTGTCAACATTTAAAGAGCAAATTATACTCTTTGTTATGATAATTATGGCGGCTGTATAAAATATAAAAACATATATGAAAATACATTTTTGTTTAAAGAAAAATACTCAAATTTACATTTTACTTTTTGTGCCGAAAAAATGTTAGTAAGATGTAGTGTTTTATATTTTTAATAAAGCATTTGAAGAAGAAAAGTATTTACCTATTTTATTTGACGAAATAAAGTATTTTTCTTAAATATTAATTTGTTTTACATAATTCAATAAAAAATGATATTTTTTTTGTCAACTTCGTCGTATCCCGTTCCTCGCGCTCGCGGATCTCACAATCCCTGCTTCGACCCAAACCCACCGTCGTCTCCTCTCCATCCCCGCGCCTAGAAGGATCCACGCGCGTGGAGCGGAGCGGAGATTCGTCCGCGTCCCGTGGAGATCCTCCGGCTCCGGTCCCCACCGTCGGCAGCCAAGGGGTGATCACAGTTTGGCCCTCCTCGTCCAGCTTCGACGGAAGGTGAGCGCTGAGCTTAGCTGCCCCAATCCAAGAGTCCTTGATAAACCTCCCCACCCATACGGCACTTGGTTTGTTCCTTTCTACAACCTCCTTATGTTTCTCTCCCAGGCTACCCAATCTCTCTCCATGGACGGCACGCAGTGGCAAAGCTCCTCAGGCTGCTAACTGCTGGAGGCAGAAAGGAGGGGGACAGGAGTACTTGCGCTCGGCGCGAGCTGGGGCAGCCGCTCCACCCTGCCTACAGGGACCGTCCGCCCCTGACTGGGGACCCATCGTGCTCCACTGCTCGGTCTGTTGGCCCTCTCGGGTACCTGTTGCATGCTCTTTGTTTATCCGATTGAGATGCCCTTTATTCTCGGTTTCCGATTCATTAATCTAAATTTACTATATTTGTACATTCACTCCGTGTTAGATTAACTATGGACAAGTACAAAATTATGTAATCATACGTTCGGATTATCCTTTATCCATGCTAAAATTTGGTTATATCAAGCAGGGAACTAAGCTCATGGAAGCGAATAGCCACCTCTCTGGTTCCATCCATTTAGTTATATGCTTTTTATTCTACCCAGGATATATATATATATATATATATATATATATATATATATATATATGAGGGAAAATGTTTGTTCTATAGTGCACAAATGCGTTAGCTAGGCAAGGCAATGCTGTTTGTGATACTTATTATCCATTTAAAACTTTCATATCACTTTTAAACGATAGAAAATATATTAGGACAATGGTGGTCTATTTTGCTATCTATACGTGATCCAGTTTTTACATACCCCAAACTAAAAAAAAAGTGTTGATCAAAAGAGAGCTTTAATTTTGTGGTAATTTTTTGTGATAGTTGAATTATTTAATATATAATACTTTAATTTGAAGTGCTGGTCAGTTGTGAAAAGAGATTGGATTTCTCAATAAATGAAATGTTATGAATAAACATTGTAAATATCAAATGTTGATGTTATTTTATTATTACAAGTGAAGTGAAGTAGATAAAATCATATGAAAGAAGTTAAAATAAGTGCTAAAATAAGGTAGAGATTCTTGGATATTGATTCTCACTGACAAGTGATTCTCTTAGTCAGAAGTGATTCTATGGCTCAAATTGATTCTCTTCGATTCTTTATGATATCCTCTCACAATCAGGACAGGGAATTACTTCACAGAATCAGGAGAAGCTACTTTTTTCAGCTCCCAGCCCCTTATCACTTATCCTGCAACACAGCGTTTAATAGAGCTCTTCATATTCCTTTTAAGAATCCGCTTCGTGGAGATCTGCCAAAAAGGGCCTAATAGAGACTTCACTTATTTGAACTAATTTGATGACGCACGTAAATAACTTAAATTCAAACTAGTATGCATGAAATTTCGCAGCTGGGTGTATGAAATTTGTCGGAAATGGTTGCCTACCTCATTGCACTTGTAATCAACAATGGGTAGCTTCGCAATTCGTGCATGGCTTTGATGATTGACCTTACAAAATACCATTATCTTTCCTCACGTTGCATCGGATCCGAGCTCTGACAAGTCGTTGGTCCACCAAACTCCCTAAATCACCGTTGACAGCTCTCTTCCATGACCATGGCCGGTGACGACCTCTCGCCGGCGATCGAAGAGGCCTTTGCTGGCGACGACGACCTGGTTGAGATCCTCAAGGAGGGGTCGGGGCGCTTCGACCTGACCCGAATACGTGGACCATGTCCGCGACCTCTCGGCGGGCGCCATCGTGACGTTTGAGGGGACCACGCAGGATCACTTCGCGGGGCGGCGCGTGGTGGAGCTTTGGTATGAGGCGTATGTGGCCATGGCGCAGCGTCGGATGGCAGCCATCCTGGGGGAGGCCCGCGCCAGGCACGACCTACGACAACTCACCATGGCACATCGCCTCGGCATCGTGCCCGCGGGTGAGGCAAGCGTGTTCGTCGCGGCATCGGCCACGCACCGCGCTGACACCTTGGAGGCGTGTAGGTGTGCCATCGACGAAGTCAAGGCGTCCGTGCCCATCTGGAAGAAGGAGGTGTACGAGGACGGCGAGGTGTGGAATTAGAACAACGAATTCTTCGATCGGCAGGTAGAGGAGGGGACGATGGCGAGGAGGGAAGGATGTTGCGGGAGCAAGGTGAGGGTCTAGGTGGCCTCACCGTGATCCGGCGGCAGCCATCTGTACGGCTGCCTTTAGTTACCTTTTAAGAGGTGTTTTTAATGATCAGGCTAGGGCCTAAACAAACAAAAATTCAAACATAAGAAATCGGTTGTTATTTGTGGTATTGAACTTTATTCTGTGAAAGAGTTACTTGTGCAATAAAATCTCTATCAGAGTTTCTCATTTTTTCTGTTATCGGAACTTAAAGCAACTCCAACCACTCATTAAATTAAGTCTCTAAAATAAAATTTATAAAATAATTAAAAAATTAGCTCTCTAACCGTTCTCTATACTAGATTCCTAAATTTCTAAACAAGTCATCTCACTTCTTACAGTTAAAGACGAAATTAGAGCTCTCAAAAGATCAAAACAACTTCATATATGGGCTGTGCCAAATAAAATTACATACGTGATAAAAAAAATTTAAATAGATTTGACAACTTATATTAGAAGTTGTCGGAGTATATGAGTTTTTTTACTCTTAATACTTATTTAAAAATTTATTAAAGCAGTCTTTTAGAAGTAAAATTTTAAAGATTGGTTGAAAGTGCTCTTACTGAACACGAAACCTCATCGAGTCTAGCCCGTTGGTATTATCTCAGTATCAGGTGCAGCAGATCACTGGATCTGAATTATGAACAGGATGTTATATAACCGAAACCACTGGTAGGTAGTAACTAGGTTAAGGATTGTTTTTGTCTCTCTGTTATGTTCATCTATCAGACCGGTTGCTAGCTATAGTAGTTGAAATTAAATTAGGAGATGGTGCGGTTCGATTCAACTGTGCAGGTGCAGGACCACGGTTTCAATGTACCAGCGAGATTTTAGCAGTACGACATTGATTTTGAGCGAGTTGTACATTCCATGGCTATAGGCTTGGTGTAATTTCCATCGTCGTCAGGCCTGCAAAAAAGGTCCATCTCTCTCTCCCCACCGCTTAGAATAAGCCGTCAATGCCAACTCAGCGCTTAAAATATGAGATTCCGTCCGGTGCAGTTCAATTATCTCAAATCATCCCAAAAACTAAAGGCTAAACTAACTTGACTTCACCGAACGACGTTTTTTTTTTTTTTATCGCCACTTCAAACCTGTTTGTTTAGACTTGTCAACCGAAGATACTTCCGGGAGCATCTATCTGGCACGCACAGTCATGTCCTGCCAGTGGAACTAGCACGAAAACAGAGTGGGCAGGTCCATAAAGACCCGGCGCACGAGAGCGAAAACCCATCCCCAAGTTATCGCACCTGCTGCCCGGCTGCAGCAGGAAGGAAGGGGAGAGAGAGAGAGAGAGAATTCACAGCGGCTTCAGCGCAACTGTGCAAAGCAACGGCCATGTCCCTGCGCCTGGCCTTGTATAGGAGTACTACTAGACTGTGTATAGACTCCTGCACTGTGCAAGCTGCCCTGGTCTACGATCGAGACGACGACGACAGACAGAGACAGGCGAGCCGTGGCTGCGTGCGCTCCACCCTCTCGCCCCCCGGGCGCGCATTGATGGCCAGGATCCGCCCCGCCGGCATGGCCGCCGCAGGAGCGGAGGGGATTGATCGGTCTCGGGGTCCCGCGTGGCAGTGTCCATATGTGCGTGCGTTCGTGTCGCAGGAGCCAGGCGGCAGGACACGTCCGCGTCGACTGCTGCCTGGCTGGCACCCTTGCCGCGCGCGAAAGCAACCAACTCGTTTGGAGCCTGGCTTTGGCCTTTTGGCCCCGCAGATGCTGCTGCCGCCCACTTGTTTGGGAGTGTGTGCGTGGTGTGGACATCAATCAGATCTGCTGCTACCACTTGTTTGCTCTTGCTCGGAACCGTGTCATGGACTCATGGCTCATGGGATGGGCGCGCTTCTCCGCTCCGCTGTTGCGGGCATCGTGGTCTTGTCCTCATGTACTGGCTCATAAAGGCCGCTGTATCGAAAGTGTACCCTGCTTGTTGGTGCTTGGTGGTATCTTTGTGAGTGGTAGTACGAGAGTTTTGAACTGTTCAGTGGGACCGGATGGTTCTCGCAAATACTTTACTACGCTACTCCTAGAAACGGGAAATAAATCACCTTAGCGAAGTCTAATTTAACTTTTATCTCGATAATTTGATTTTATATTAGTAGTACTTGCTGCTATAATATTTGGTGCACCGAAGAAACTTTTGCTGCTCGACGCGCGCCGGCCACCGGAGCTAAATTACCTGTTGGCGTTGCCGCCAGCGCCGTTACCTGTTGGCGTTGTCGCCAGCGCCGTCGGCAGGGTAACCTCCGCCTTCTCGGCTCTGTCCACGTGAGTGACGTAATACTTATCGGACCAATTAATGTTAAGCGTCCGCTCTTACCAGTTACTACTACTGGCTAACCACGACGAGCTCGTTAATTAATTAAAGACGAAGGCACTTCAGTCACCAGGGTGGAAGTACTTAGTACTACTACTACGCTTGCATCGGATCCAACGGCGCAACCGCCGCCGTCCCCGTCCAAACTTCATCCAAGGCATCGAGGGGAGCGCGAGGACGCGGCGGCTCCTGTCACGTGACTCGTGAGGACTGGATTCGTTGGACTCGAATCTTAAGAAAAAGAAGAATGGAAAAAAAATCAGTTCGGTCATGGGGAATTTGGGGAGACGGGAGCGGGCGGCCTGGGCGCACCGTTACGACGATACTGTCTCGCGGATCTTCTGCGGTGGGTGGCCGTGACGTAGCAGCTGTTGCTGTTGTGCTCCACTCCACCACTGGACGACGCGTAAGTAACGTGCTGCTGACTGCTTTGACGGCTGACATCATGTGCGGAATCCAGTCTGCTCCCGTTTCACGCGCGACCAAATGATCAATGATGTTCGACACACCGTCTCGCTGGAGCAGCCACGGTGCGCGCCTCTCTCGCTCCAGTACGTCGAGGCCGGTGCAGCGTCAATCTATGATGCTAAGTAACAGGAAATCATATTTAACGAAATGATTTCTTTCTTGAGAAATACATATTTAAAAAAAATAAAGGACTTGTTCTCATTCACGCTGTCAGTCACATGTAGACAAGAAGAGGGAAGCGCGGAACTACTGCTAATTCTTTGTTCCTTTGCACGAAGCGAAGGTGACGAAGCAGCAGTCTCCAAAAACAGAAGCGAAGATTTGGTAGTATAGTGCAGTAACCCCTATCCTCTACTACTACTAGTACTTACCTCCAAGAGTGACATTTGGAAGTGGAAACCTAGAAAGGCGACGACCCAAACCCGAAAAGGCTTCGTCATCACAATCACAAGCAGCGAGAGGAACCCACTTTCCCTTGAGTCCCGCTGCCCCCGCTTTATTCCGCGTCTAATCATACCGCGCGTTCCGATTCCGAGCTGATTGATGAACCACGAGGCGATGAGGAAGCCCGGCCGGCCGGCCGTAGAGATTAGCTAGAGAGCTTTGCACGACGCAGCCTTTGACGTTTTTTCTTTTTTTTTTTTTTCTTGCTGGCTCTTTTTACTAGCTCGTCATTGCTGTTGGTTGGTTGGTTGGGTGAAAAGGCCCCCAGCATCCCAATCTAGGGTTCATGTGTAAAGATCAGTGAGGAAGCTAAAGGAAAAAGGGCCTGCCTCCTCCGTGTCGTCTTTGCCCCGGAAAGCCAGCGCGCGCGCTAGCTAGCTTTGGTGGAGCACCTGCTGTCCTGTTGTTTTTTCTTCTTTTTTTCAGAGGGGGGAGCCGTAGAGTAGAGCACCTTTCCTATCCGCGATTCTGCGTGTGATGCGAAATGTCACTCGGCGACAAGCGTCTCTTAATTGTCCCGGAGTACGATCCATCAATCAGATGAAAGCACGACGGTTTTTGTTCCGCGAGATCGTAGCATCAGTACTGATAATTGCACTCGACTGCTAATTAACCATGCAACAGTACGCGGCGCAAACCTACGAGAATGACTAGTGAACGACAACAACAAGAAACTGATCAACATACTTCAATTGCACTACTCTCTCCCAAACCATACATACAGTACGGACCACGAGATCTGAGAGAAAAAGTAGAGACTCGGCATAACGAGGCCCCCCCACCTGCCTGATTAGAACTGGCAAATTTAGGTTACGTATTAAATACCGGTTGTCGCTGTCCCGGGAGGCCCACCACCAGGCCGGCTCGGCTCGCCCGGGCCCGAAACCTGACTGACTGCAATGCATGGTGCTGTGTTCTTGCTGACTGGTGAGCCGGTTGGTCAAACAGCCGATTGGCTCGGTGGGGTGGGCTTGCTCGCAGGCCGCAGCAGCGTCGGCGGACAGTCGGGTCCTGTGCCACCGCCTGCCATCTGATCCTGCTCGGTCTCAGGGAGGACTCAGGCAGGCCTGAGCAAAGCTGCTGCTGCTGTTCCTCCATCGGCCTGGCCATCCGATCGCACCAAATAATTTTGCAGTTTTGGTCGTACGCAGTTTTGGTAGTGCTACCTCTATTTTTTTCTTTTGCGAAAAGAGAGTATGGGAATGGGATCAGTTTATTTGCAAGCAGAAAAAAAAAAAGTGAGGCACACATCGTAGTACTGTATGAACAATTTTATAGCGCTAACTTCTCTGATCAGGTGCGGTCAACTTCCTTTTTCTACGAGCCCGGGATGCTGAGATGCCGAACTCAATCTGACCTGAAAACACGCGTACCTCACACTTACAATGAGGATGCTTTGGGCGACCCAGTAGGAATTTGTTCCAGGACTTGTGCTAGTATTGGTAAACTTTCAAAATTCCTTTGGCCGTCACCCACAGCAGGCATCGTATGGGGCTCTTGACCACTATACGTATGTATTAGTACTAGTACAATTCCGTACTACGCGTCGTGCTATTCCGCACAAATCTCGTCGCATGGAACCGCACAGATCTGCGCACTTGCTTCACCCTCGGATCTAGTAACGACGAATGTTTCTAGGTAGCTTATGCTTAGCGGTATTCCAAGATCCAGCGTCCACTCCAGCACCTTCATCTAATCCCTCCGGTCCGGTCAGGCCGGCAGCTAGAGTCCATCGCGAGAATGAAACGTCGCGGCTTTAATTAAGAAGAGCACGAGGGGGTTCTGCTGCTCCCCCTGTTCGACCTTGATCCAGTGAGGTCTGAGGGTACTAGTACAGAGTATTAGCGTTATTTTACTAGTAATATAAAATATATACGTAATTACTGATGTACCACTGGCTTACTTCATCTCGTTTCATAATACTGTACAACCGTGTGACGGAGATCGTACTACTTGTCTCTGCAACTTTTTTTCGCTTGCTGTTGCAGCCACTGTTCACTCTGAATGCTGCCTTCTGACCGCGGCGCAGGAGGGGTTGGGTTGTACGGGGAGGAATCACAAGGACAGATTGTGCAGCATTTACTGTGCATCGTCGTGGGCTTAGATACCGCTGAAAAAGTTAGTAGTTGAGGCCCAGGATACGTGGCCAGTGTAGCCCAAAAGGCCAGAAAGGGACGCAAGTGTAAATCTGCTCGGTCCGAAGTGCTGATCAATTTTGTAGCCCAAATGCCAAGGCCCGGTATTGTACTAGGCAAGCGAAGCCGCGGTCAGCCTGCACCCATCATCCCTGTCCCCCCAAACGATTGCAGCAGTAGCGCAGCCCATGGTCGGGGGGCAAAAGCAAAAGTGCTCGGCGGCAGCGTCGTCCGGAAAGCGGGAGGCAAGGCTGGCAATGGACCGCGACCGCGCGCGCCGGCGAACCAGTGCCGGGTCTGGCCTGTACAGTGACCTCGCCGCTCTGCTCCCTGGTCTCCCCGCTCGGGTGAGTTCCAAGCGTTGTTTCCTTTTCATTAGGGTATACTAGCTCCCTACCCTATTTTATTACTAGCACCAATCTTGATCATGGGCCGCGTCGTGCAGGCGACGAAGGTGCAGATCTTGGAGGAGGCGGTCGCGTACGTGGAGGCGATGCGTGCCAAGGTCGCGGACCTCGAGACGCGCAGGGCGGCCGCGGCGGCCGGGAGGAGGAGCCGCGGGGCCGCCGACATGGGCGGCGCAGGGCCGGTCGTCGCGTCCGTGGAGGCGGCGTCGTGCTTCACCGTTCGGCTGCCGGCGGCACCGCCGCGGCGGACGAGTTCCCTGACGCGCGTGCTGGAGGTGTTCCAGGGCCACGGCGTCGCCGTCCTGGCGGCCAGCGTGACGACTGACTGCGGAGAGACCACGGTCACGGTCACGACGTCGGCCGTGGCGCCCAGCGTCGTGGAGAAGATTAAGGCAGATATCAGCGACAACATTCGTGTGGCGTCGTGGCCAAAGCCCAACAGTTTGTCTCCGGGGGTAAACTACTTGGATTGCGATGAAAGTTTTGTGGAGGATGATGGTCAGCTGCCCGAGTGTCTGGGAGAAGAACTCTGCAGCTGAAGCCGGTCCTGTGCAGAAGAGGTAGGCCCGATGTCACCCTGCCCGCCGTCTGAGCCAGTGAATGGCAACGGAATTGATTGATGATCATGAATCTGTAATACAGTATGGCCATGGTCTAACAACAGTAGCGGCCACGAGGTGGATGCTTTTTCTGAACTTGTATGTAATGCACTGAACTTGGATTTTGGTTTCTTACAATGAAAAATTAGGTGTAATTAAGCCCTTTTGTCACAACATCGGCCGTACGTAGCGCCCGGGCGTCGTGGAGAGGACGAAGGCAGATATCAGGAACAACACTTGTTTGACGTCGTGGGTCGTGGCCAAACAAATACTCCTCCTGAGGTTTAGTTTAGTAAAGATGCCTGTCAGGTTGATTTTGTTAATTCACCGTATCGATTGATTTGTGAGGTCGTCAGTCGTTTTTAGCCTGTCAGGTTGCAGTTTGGGACATTCCTCTACAAGCAGGGTAGGATTCTGGATGGATGAGGGAAAACAATATTTTTCAGTAACCGAAGTTTTTTTTTTTACCGGTTATATATAATGCTGTTGCTAGGTGAGACAACATTGCTATTCGCATTGCCATCCTGTTGTACGGGAGGAATTACAAGGAGCGATAGATTGTGCATCATTTGATTCGTCGTCGTGGTGTTCAAGTTCGCGTTGAGGCCTGTACAATTCTTGTGCTTCAATTTTTTGAGCCTAGAAGTCAGTTAAGGCCTAGGTTGTACGAGTAGCGAGTGTAGCCCAAAAGGCCAGAAAAAGGAATCAATTTTTCGGCCTAATGTCAGAGCCCGGTACTTTTCTCGTCTCTGCATCCAAAATGGAGAAGACATCTGCTTGCTGCAAAAGGATGAGAGAGACCTCAAAAAGAGAGAGACGATTTTTTCTCTTTTCTCAAGGCCTTTTTGTGCGGTAGCATCATCCCCAGTTCCGGCAGTTCGACCTGAATCGTGTCGTGTCGTAGTACTACTCCGGATCATGCGAGCTGCCAATTTCTCCAATAGGCGTGACACACGAGCCGCACCCAAACAAGGCAGCTCCGCGCCGGATCCCGGATCAGACGCGCCCCAGCACACAGGATAGGCACAGAGGCACCTAAGCGCTCGGGAGCTCCAGCCAGGTAATGGCCCCACGCCGTATGACTGGCCCCACGCCGTATGATCCGTGCGATCAAAGGACCGGACGGCCGCGATCAAACCAGCGCCGTATGCCGCCCACACCAGCCCCACGTGCCGCCCGCCTTTAATTGGTCCGCACCCGGCCGGGGCGCCGCCCCCACATTCCCAGCTCACTCGCATCACTCATTCACACTTCTTGCCCCGCTCAGTTCAGCTAATAAGCTGAGCTTTGTTCTAGCCAAGACAGGAATTCCACGCGAACACCGCCACCTTTTTGTGCGAGTAGTAGTCCTCTTCGTCCGTCCAGCCAGGGGTTTAGCCAGCCATTTCTGTGTGACGCTCTGACGCTTGCGGCGGAAGGGAGGAGTCGGAGAAGGAGACCGGAGATCGAGCGCAATGGGTCGTCGGTGCAGGGCGGCGGCGGCGGATGCGCTGCTGCTGCTGGCGCTGGCGGCGTGCCTCGCGACGACGACGACGGCGAACAAGATCAGCATCAACTGGAAGCCCAACGTGAACTACTCCGACTGGCTGCAGCAGCACCGCCCCTTCTACAAGGGCGACTGGCTCGGTACTTATCTTTCTTCTTCAGTTTTTCTTCTGTTGCTTAGTCGCTCCCAGTTCCCAGATCTGAACGCCTCCCGGCGCTAATTTGCTTCTGGATTTTTCTACAACGCGCGCGTGCGCGCAGTGTTCTACTACACGGCTGGTCAGGCGGACGTGGTGCAGGTGGACGAGGTCGGGTACAACAAGTGCGACGCCACCCACGCCATCTACAACTACAGCAAGGGCCGCACATTCGCGTTCCAGCTCAACGAGACCAAGACCTACTACTTCATCTGCAGCTACGGGTACTGCTACGGCGGCATGCGCCTCGCCATCAAGGCCGAGAAGCTGCCGCCGCCGTCCCCGCCGCCCTCCGCCGCCAACGACAGGTCCGGCGTCGCCGCATTCGCCAGGGCGCACGCGCAGCTACTCTACGCCGCCGTCGCCGTGCTCGCGGTGCTCCTCAGGATGGTCTAGGAAGATCCCGAACTCGTTTCTTTTGTCCGATTTGAATGAAGATCTCTCTGTTTTTTTTTCCTCTTTTTCTCCCGAGCAGTAGTAGTGTGATTGATGAGCTTGAAAGAGTTCATTCATGGTGTGGGTTTGCGCAAGCGATTGGTTTGTTAGCAACAGTTAATTAATTTATCAAGTGTGAAGAACTCAAGCTGAATTAATGTAGCTGTGCATTTTAGTTTAATCTTTTAGAACTAGTACTATATATCACTGAGATAAGCACATTTTTAATTCGCGTTCGTTGCTTCGGTAAACTGAATCTCCGTTTTTTTCTCTTTGAACAAAACAATGTCCGTTTGAAGTTTGAACCAACACTCCCGTGTTCGCATCTCGATGGTCCCGGAGGCCGGAACTGGTGCAGCCGCCATGTGATAGCCAGTGTACTACTACTGGACCAGGATACGACGGTGGACGGGCTGTTGGATAACTGCACGCGGGTCAGACAGGACATCGGAGCCACCTGTCAGACTCCATGACAAAAGGCAGAGGATCTCGTACCGGACGGACTGCAGTAGAAGCAGCAGCAGCCCGGTTTCGCGCACGGATTGACGGTCGCGCACACGGCACGGGCTCGTGCGTGCGGACCACGCTGGCGTCGCGTGCAGGTTTTCTCGACGTGTTAATTGTTAATGCGCTGTCAACGAGAGCACCACCACATGGTTAGAGAGACTTGTTTGGGCCTTTGGCAGAGTAGCGAAATTTAGGGAGGCGGTCTGGTCTGCCCGCCCTGAGGCAGAGAACGCTGTCTCTTCAGAGCATTGGCACGATGGATTATTGGTTTCGTGTCATGAACTGGCAGTGTTGGCACTTCGTAACCCGATTTGCTAGTGCTAGCCAGACCACATCCTAACAGCCGGCTACACACTCACACACACACACACACACACACACACACACACACACACACACACACACACACACACAAATACAGCTGCTTAATCGAATCGATGAGCTATTTATTACTCTTCGTGTAGCAACAGCCCAAGCTCCCTTCTTCAGGTCCGGCACGACCTGGATGCAAGCGGACGAGCAGCCCTCCACCCCTGAAGTCCTGACCTTCCCCCCATTATTGTGAGATGGAAATGGAAAGCTATGGTTACTGACCAGATGGAAACGGAAAGCTCGGAGGATGATACATCCCCAAATGCCTCGCTTGATCTGATTCAATTGTTCGTATCGAAAAGGTTGGTTTTTTTGGCATCCCTGTCCAACCAAACACAGGTCCGGCATCACCGCATACGCCTGCCTCGTATGGTACATAACGTGCAGCGCTAATTTGAAGCTGATGAGGGATCCAGAATTATCAGGGTGGTCGACCCGCCAATCACGTATTTGTCGTCAATGTCAAGCGCTGTGATTATGATGAGTCCAGCAAGGCCATAGATGGACCATAACTAGCTTTGATCTGCTCCATGTCGCTGACTAGTAGTACTGTAGTAGTATAGTAGTACTGAAGAAGCATTAAGCACCTGCATCGATAATTCGATATTGCTACAAATGATCCATCAAGAAGCAGGAAACTGCAACCTGTCGCTATCTAGAACAATTCCTAGCATGGAACATAACAAGACAAAATAAATAAATAAAAAGGCTAGGTACAACTAAGAGAGGATAACACATAACTATGCAGATGGTCAGTAGCAGCAAGACATATAGAAAACAAAACAAATTTCTTATCGGTCAATCCGATCCTTCATAGTGTTTGCCTTTCACCACAAACATGCGTAAATAAACTTCTGTTTGGGCAAAACTTTCCTATCCCATACCGTCAGTTACAGTTGAGCAGCTTCACATTTTCAACCTTCAAGCATTGCCTTGGCTGCATCAACAAGAGCAGGTCTGAAGCTGTCAGATGCTCGCCCAAGGACGGTATAGCCCTCCTTGTCCTCTACGTCGACATCAGCACCATGCCTAATTAGCAGTAGAGCAACCTATAACATAATTTAAATACAAGAATTAGTAAATTGAATTCATAACCCCAGGGAGACAAATCAAATTCATAAAAAATCAAACTAAATCGAACTCCTTGAAATCAAGAATAATCCTAGATATTCAAAAGGAAGAAGGATGCTAATGAAATTGTTACTTTATTCAAATTCAAAACAAGTGTAAAGGCTAGAATCACCATCATGAATCCAAAAATGTAACATAGATGGATACTCCAGGCATATTTTACAATGCAACTAGAATATGCAAAGGTGATATTATTCATCATAAACTGGAAACATAACAACTTGTTGCCAGTAAGGAAGAGAAATTACCCCTTTGTTCTCGCATACAACAGCATACATCAGAGCCGTCTGTCCCGTCCTGTCAACAGCATCAACCTCTGCACCTTCCTCAATGAGAAATTCACAAAACTCACCATTGCCCGTGCTTGCAGCTCTATGCAGCGGTGTGCAGCCAAACTGACAATAGCAGTCAAAAGTATTAACAAATGTTTGGCACATTAGTTTAAATGCAGTGCATGTATTGAGATGTATCAGGTAGTAGTGTTCGCAGCATCAGTGAGCAACATATTTCTACGAGTCTTAATAGATCTTATTTCCCTTTCAAAAAACCTACTGTATGTAACCTTCAAAAGACTTTGCTTACTGATATTATTTCTCTGAATCAGATTGAACATGACTAAAGAATTATACTAAAACAAATTCTTATCAGAAAGAAAATTCTTACAAATTATCATACTTTAAACCACCATATGGTCAATCTCATGTCCAAAGTTAAACGATACCCTATACCCAAATATGGTTTTCATTGTCTGAGTCCTACAACGAAAGAAGGAAGTTCAAACATGGATATTTTGTTTTAGACCGTTAAAAATGTGTAAAGGGCATGTACCTTATCTTTCTTGTTGATATTTGCACCATGTGCTATTAGTTTTTCAGCTATGTTAAGCCTCCCTTTACTAGCAGCATAATGAAGAGCAGTTCGTCCACCATCAGTAGTCAAATTAACATCAGCACCTGACGCAAATTTATGACAAACAGTTAGAAAAATTGCTTATAACAATGAGAATATTGAAAATTTCAAAACACAAATGCATGTTTATAATGATCATAACAAACACCTGGCGTGCTAGCCTACTCCTAGAAAGTATGCCAAGCCAAAATACATTGCAATTTTATAAGAGTACTTTCTGAAATTTATCAGGAAGTATACTCTGGGAACTAAAAACAGTTAGTATCCAAAGTTTTCATTCTGCCTGTGCAAGATTTACAAAATTAGAGCAACGATGACCAGGGAAGTACTGTATCACAAACAAAAAGGTTGTCGGTTAAACAGCAGCCATATCCATGAAGTTTTGTACGAGAGCATAAACATAAAACAAGCACATAATTTCATATCAATAGAGAAAAAAAAAACCATTGATTTGAATATTACAGCATACAGGCCAACAGCAATTATGTAGTACTATCTGTCAAGGTTAAGGAGCTAAGCTAACAGCTATGCTCTTATATTAAACAGCCATTAGTACTACATCCGGTGCTGTTAGAAGAATAACTCTTGTGCCTGGCTTAATTAGTTTATTTCCAATTTTCATTGTTGTTCTGTTTTGAGTAGTGCGCACGGTTATAGCAGTGACCGTGCGCGTTAGTAGCCGGAGCCAGTCTTCAGCACGCTGAGTTGTGCGAGCTGGAGGGCGTCCAAGGGCCACGACCCGGTTTGTGGGAAGTGGCCGTAGAAGTAGGATCGTTGATTCAGTTTTTGATATAAATATACAAGGAGCAGAAAACGCTGTGGTAGTTGCAGCTCAAAAAGACTCTCGTGTTCCATTTTGTCAAGGGTGCTCGCGTGCGTGAGTAGTGCTCAACGGTGATCTTGTCGGCAACGTGGCTACGTTGTCTTTCCGGGGATCCCTGACAATTGGCATCAGAGCCAGTCATCGCGGGAAGGAGGGCTTCGATCGCGGCGCGGTATCGCCGTTGGAATCGAGACCAAGCGATCCAGTACGCACTGATGGCGGACGACAAGGGCAAGGGTGCCGGCGGCAGCGGCGTGGTGATCCAGCGGGTGGTGCGCGTCGGTGGTGGGAGTAGCTACCCCATGCTGACCAAGACGAACTACTCCGATTGGGCGATCCTCATGCGGGTGAAGCTGCATGCCAGGCATCTCTGGAAGGCTGTCGACGAGGGCGACGCTGATCCGGAGGATGAAGCATTGGCGGTCGACACCATCCTGGGAGCGGTGCCCATGGAAATGGTACCTCTGCTCTCAGAGAAGAAGACGGCGCAAGGGATGTGGGAGGCGATCAAGA
Organism: Oropetium thomaeum; assembly: GCA_001182835.1. Lineage (NCBI taxonomy): Eukaryota > Viridiplantae > Streptophyta > Magnoliopsida > Poales > Poaceae > Oropetium > Oropetium thomaeum. The sequence goes on along the minus strand of LFJQ01000018.1, from coordinate 1,386,107 downwards.
CCATGCGCGTCAGCGATGATCGGGTGAAGAAGTCTGCGGCCGTCGCGCTGCGGATGCAATTCGATCAAGCCACGTTCAAGGATGGAGAGTCGGTGGAGGATTTTGCTCTACGTCGGCTGGTGGCGAATCTGGCCACACTGGGCGAAGTGGTGGCTGAGAGACTGATCGTTGAGAAGATGAATCTGCAGCATGCTGGTAAAATTCAAGCAAATTGTCGTGGCCATCACAACATTGCTCGATGTCTCCACCCTCACCGTGGCGGACCTCACCGGCCGTCTTCGGGCGGTGGAGGAGGCAATGGCAGAGCCGACGTCGACCATGGTGCATGAAGGAAAACTGTACCTGACGGAGGAAGAGTGGGACACGCGCCGCAGGAGGAAGGAGGTCGAGAATCGCTCGGGCGGGACCAATGGCGCGCCGCATTGCGGCGGCGGCGGTGGCGGAAATTCGCGGCGTGGCCAAGGGCGCGGTGGTTTCGAAAGGGGCGGCGGATCTCGTGGGCCGCCTCCACCAGCGCCTGGTATGGGCAAGCCCGGTGATGAGTGCCGAAAATGAGGGAAAATGGGCACTAGGCCCGTGAATGCAGGTCAAAGCCAAGGCGAGAGCAGGCCCACTTCACCCAAGATAAAGAAGAGGAGGCTACTCTGTTACTCGTGCGGGCGACGGAGGAGATCTCACCGACGTCCCGACACGAAGCGACCCCAGTGCCCTCCCCGACGAGGCGAGGGGCTGTGCTGAAGGAAGTGGAAGGGGGCGGCGCGCTAGAACAACGCCGGAATCGCCGCCGGTCAAGCTGCGAGAAGAAAAAGTGCTCTCGCACCTGGACGGCGACGGTGCGCGGGACTCGAAGACATGGGTCGTGGACACCGGGGCTACAAATCATATGTCGGGATCACGCGCGGCGTTCGCGGATCTCGACACTGGTGTCTACGGCTCTGTCCGCTTTGGCGATGACTCGGTGGCGCAGATCGAGGGGCGCGGCATAATGGAGTTTGTGTGCCGGTACGGGGAGCGGCGCTCTCTCTCCGGCGTCTACTACATCCCTCGGCTGGCCACCAACATTGTCAGCGTGGGGCAGCTTGATGAGGCTGGCTACAACATCAACATCCGTTCTGGGGAGATGAAGATTCGTGAGCCCGGCGGCCGGCTTTTGGCGAAGGTGCTGCGGCGGGCAAACCGGCTGTACGTGCTCACTCTCAGCATGGCACTCCCGGTGTGCCTGTCTGCAAAAGGTGAAGAGATGACGCGGCGCTGGCATGCGCGGCTCGGCATGTCAATGCGGCGGCGCTCCGCAAAATAGCGAGGGAAGAATTGGTGCGCGGCCTGCCACAGATCGGCGAGATGGCGAAATTATGCGATGCATGCATGGCCGGCAGGCAGCGCCAGACGTCGTTCCCGGTTGAGGCGCAGTACCGGGCGGAACGTGTACCGGAACTTGTGCACGGGGATCTCTGTGGACCAATCTCGCCAGCAACACCCAGTGGTAACAAATATTTCCTGCTTTTGGTTGATGATTATAGTCGATATATGTGGTTAGCCGCGATTCCCTCCAAGGATCGTGCAGCGGCTGCAATCGAAGAAATCAGAATTAGAGCTGAAGCAGAATCTGGTGTGAAGCTGCGTGCTCTGCGTATGGACCGTGGCGGCGAGTTCACATCAAAGGAATTAGCTGAACACTGCGCGTTGGAAGGAGTTAAACAGCAGCTCACCGCCCCGTACAGCCCACAGCAAAACGGTGTGGTTGAGCGCCGTAAACGGAACGGTGGTGGCAATGGCCCGAAGCATGATGAAGGCGAAAGCTTTGCCCGGATGGTTCTGGGGCGAGGCAGTCAACACGGCGGTGTACGTGCTGAACAGGGTACCGACTAAAGGCGTTGAAGGCAGGACACCATTCGAGGCATGGCACGGCAAGAAACCTGCCGTTCTTCACCTGAAGACCTTCGGATGCATTGTGTATGTGCGAAACACTGCACCGCACCTGAAGAAGTTGGAGGACAGAGGAAGGCGGATGATCTTTGTGGGCTATGAACGAGGCACCAAGGCTTACAGGGCATATGACCCAATCACCAAGCGCGTCCATGTGTCCGCGATGTGGTGTTCGATGAAGATGATCAGTGGGACTGGTCTGGTGACGAACAGGAGGCGGCGAACTCAGTGAACAAGGGGGATTCGTTCACCATCGAGTACACCACAGTGGTTGCACCCGGCGAACAGGAGATGGAGGAGATTCCGAAGGAGCCAGCGACGCCAGAGCTGCAGTTCGATGATGAAGATGCGGCAGACGGCGCTGAGTCGCCGGACACACCGGTCGTCGACTTTGTGTCACCACCAGCACATTTTGAGGAGGAGCTGGATGCAGACCATGATGACGGGGCTCCCCTGCGCTTCAGGAGAGTCGACGACGTCGTGGGGCTTGGTCAGCTGCCAGGTTTCGCGACGCACAACATCAGCGACGCTCGCTTGCTGACCGTGAGCGCGGAGGAACCTACGTCGCTGATGGCGAGCAGGATCTGCACTGGCACAAAGCAATGAGGGAGGAGCTGCAGGCAATCGAGGAGAATGGTACGTGGACGCTCACTGAGCTGCCCCAAGGCTGGCGTGCCATAGGGCTCAACTGGGTGTACAAGGTAAAAAAGAATGAGAACGGTGACGTCGTGCGGCACAAGGCGCGGCTCGTCGTCAAGGGATACGCCCAAAGGAAGGGGATCGACTACGATGAAGTCTTCGCTCCGGTGGCGCGCATGGAAGCGGTGCGGCTACTGCTTGCGCTGGCGGCGCATGAAGGTTGGGAGGCACATCATATGGATGTCAAGTCGGCCTTCCTGAATGGTGATCTTGAGGAGATGGTGTTCGTGCAACAGCCCCCTGGTTTTGAACAAGCAGGACGAGAACACAAGGTATTTAAACTCCACAAAGCTCTCTATGGTTTACATCAAGCTCCTAGGGCATGGAATCACAAGTTAGATGCAAGTCTGGTTTCTCTGGGATTTGCTAGATGTCCATCTGATCAAGCTATTTACTGTCGGGGAGTTGGGACTGATAGAATGATTGTGGGAGTTTATGTTGATGACTTGGTGATCACTGGTAGCTGTAGTAGTGCCATTGGAAAGTTTAAGAAACAAATGGCAGATTTGTTCAAAATGAGTGATCTGGGGCTGTTGAGTTATTACTTGGGAATAGAAGTGAAGCAGGGAAGCAATGGAATTGTTTTATTTCAGGGAAGCTATGCTAGGAAAATTCTGGACAAGGGAAGAATGCTGGACTGTAATCCCTGTCAGGTGCCTATGGAATCAAGACTGAAGCTGAGCAAGAACAGTGATAATCCTGGTGTGGATGCTACAGCCTATAGAAGTCTGATTGGAAGTTTGAGGTATCTGGTAAACACCAGGCCACATTTGGCATTTGCAGTGGGATATGTGAGCAGGTACATGGAAGAGCCTCATACAGAACACTTGGCAGCAGTAAAACATATCTTGAGATACATAGCTGGCACCTGTGATCTGGGGCTCTGGTATGGGAGGAAGAAGAACATGCAGCTCACTCTAACTGGGTATAGTGACAGTGATCTGGCTGGAGATGTGGACATCAGGAAAAGCACTACTGGGGTAATTTTCTTCCTCGGTGACAGTCCAGTGAGCTGATGCTCGGCTAAACAAAAGGTTGTTGCTCTGTCCAGCTGTGAGGCAGAGTATATAGCTGCCTCAACAGCAGCTTGTCAAGGGTTTGGTTAGGCAGACTGCTCGGGGAAATTCTGAATTCAAAGGTTCAGAAAACAGTAATCAATGTTGATAATAAGTCTGCCATCTCTCTTGTTACCTGTGCATCATGATCGAAGTAAGCACATAGATGTGAGGTTTCATTTCATTCGGGAATGTGTGCAGGATGGTAAAATTGAAGTGAAGTTTATCAGGACTGAAGAGCAGCTCGGTGATGTTCTGACAAAGCCACTTGGCAAGCTGAAGTTCAGAGAACTTTGTGAGAAGATTGGCCTTCAGCCTAGTAAGTAGAACCAGCACAAGATTTAGGAGGAGAATTGTTCGAAGAATAACTCTTGTGCCTGGCTTAATTAGTTTATTTCCAATTTTCATTGTTGTTCTGTTTTGAGTAGTGCGCACGGTTATAGCAGTGACCGTGCGCGTTAGTAGCTGGCGCCAGTCTTCAGCACGCTGAGTCGTGCGAGCTGGAGCGCGTCCAAGGGCCACGACCTGGTTTGTGGGAAGTGGCCATAGAAGTAGGATCGTTGATTCAGTCTTTGATATAAATATAAAAGGAGCAGAAAACGCTGTGGTAGTTGCAGCACAAAATGACTCTCGTGTTCCATTTTGTCAAGGGTGTTCGTGTGCGTGAGTAGTGCTCAACGGTGATCTCGCCGGCAACGCGGCGACGTTGTCTTTCCGGCGATCCCTGACAGGTGCTACCACGCACTCCAATGTCAAAAATCAAGATGCTCACATGTGCACTAATTTCTACTGAAATGGCTTGTACAGACAACTCCATGAGAAAAACAACAAATCAACATGTGTCAATTGTCCTCAGATAATCTTAGAAACTTGCAGCACAGATGGCAAAATTCGACCAATTGCAAAGGCACGACATTGTACCTCGCTCAAGCAGGATGTCGACGATCTCGGCGTTTCCGGTGCTTGCCGCGGAGTGGATCGGCGCCCATCCTTCCTCGTCTTTCGCGTTCACAACGCTCGCCGCGGCGTCGCCACTGGCCTCCGCAAGCGCGCGCACCACCTAAACCCACCGCCGCAGCGCAACACCGTCAAAAATCTAAAACCCAGACTCCCAGTATACGAAGTAGAAGTTCACTCTGCCTGGGGCTTGCCGGCGGCGACGGCGACGTGGAGCAGCGAGCGGCCGTCCTCGTTTCGGAGGTAGAGGACCGAGGCGAGGTCGGTTGGGGAGAGGGAAGCGAACGTGGCGCCGTCGCCGGACTCCGCGGCGCGGAAGAGTTCCTTATCCGAAGGCCGGCTCTCCCGGCCCGCAGCGGTGGCGGCGCCGTCGACTTCCATCGCCGAGGCCATCAGTAACGTCACAAAAAAAAAAGTATCGTGCTGGTTGCTGGGCTGGTCCGGTATGGTAGGCAAAGCGAAGGCAAGGAGCTTCCAGTAGCTGCGGAAACATTGAAACCGGCCCACCGCCCCATTTGCTTTCTGCCTGAGGCCCAAAGATGTAAAAGCAAGTCCAGGATGGATTAGACTTAGACCTAATCCCAACTCTCTGCTAATACTTGCTCTCGGCCGTCGCCGTTTCCGCTCGCCGCCTCACCATATCCCGGATTCCCGATGCCGCGCTTCAAAGATCCCAGAGTACAAAATGGCCGCTGAGATAGGCGCCTGGGCAGTGGTTGGTGGTGGCTCCACCATCTGCATATCTTCCATGGGATGTGGCGTCGGCACTTACTGCTGACACGGTGAACCGGGAATGGAGGCACGCCGGCAGGTGGTTCCTGCCGTTTCAAGGCAGAGCAGAGTATGTACGTCCCGGAGCTGAACCTCTGGCTTGGCCTGTCTTGGACCTACCCCTTCCACTTGTGCGCTTCTGACCTCTCCACCATGGACTTTGAGCGACCACCTGCGGTCCTTGACACTTCGGCAGATTTTGACATGCCTAAGAGCTGGTCGCCATTCCATCTTGAGCTCATCAGCCTGGGATCTGACAGGTTTTGCGTGGTTAAGATGTTTCATTGTACGGAGCCCCGTCCCCGAGAATTTACGGGTGTCGTCAACATACATGACGACGACGGCGACGAGGTGTTCGACTCTCCTGACCTGGTTAATGCCGCCTTGGGCAGCGATTCTCGGAGACTGATTCTCAGTAAGAATTAATTCTCTAAGTCATAAGTGATTCTGTGATTGAAATTATTTTTTTTAATTCTTTATGATATACTCTCGTAATCAGGACATGAAATCACTTCACAGAATAAAAAAAAGCTACTTTTTTCAACTTCCAACCCCTTAGGTCATTTCAGAGAATCGCTTCACAGAATCAACCAAGAATCACTTTTCTTGTAATACAGCGTTTGGCAGAGCTCCCCAGATTCTCTCTGAGAATCAGCTCCATGGAGCTCTGCCAAAGGGAGCCTAACTCGGACTTTGCTGTCATGGCTGGCGTAGAGGTGATGTTCAGCTGCGATGGTTATGGGAAGTTCAAGCTCAAGATAATCAAGCACAAGTGCAGATACCACATCTTTGAAGATGAGGTCATCCATGCTCTGTGAGTCGTGTTATCTTACAAGTTGTAGTAGTAGTATGTAGAATTCATGCATGTTTTTTTAGTAATGCAAGCGATACTCTCCAAATTGTTGCTGCTCTGTTTACTGGCTCACCAATCTTCTCCTAGACTTAATGAATCTCATGGCTACCTGTGAACCGTTTAGTAGGTTGAGCATGACAAATTGCTTTGTCCTGGTACTAGGCATTTTAGCTGCAGTTAGCAACACTGAGCAGGAATACGTCGATGCCATTCGGCTCTCAGCATCCGGAATGCCCATTTTGTTTTTATAATAAGATGATATTTGTAACCACAACAGGAGTACTCATTTTGACAAACGTTCTTGGAAGAGAAGCGGCAAACAAAATAACTAACAATGAGCAAATATCAGAAGCATAGATTTTATTGAAATGATGAACACGAATCACACTTCTACAGGAGGATGCACTACAAATGTACAACACAACCATATATGCCAATATCCTCTGGCCCCTGCTAATCCGTTCTGCCCACTTCATTCCAGGTGGTCATGCGGCCGGAGCGACATGAACATGGCCGCGTAATGTCTGAGCCGCCTGTCCCCGTCATCGTCGGGGCCACCGACAGGCCGCCGATCCGCCTCCGCCGTCCTGGCCCTGTACCTGCGCCACGCGAGCTGGATGTTGACGGCGGCCCACGTCCGCCAGTTGGAGGAGTAGTATCGCGCCGTGCGCTTGAGCTTGTCGTTGGCGAACTTGTACCGGAAGTGCTCGGTGATGAAGCGCAGGTCCGGCGCGTCGAGGCAGAAGGCCTGCGCGGCCTCCACGCACTCGAACGTGGCCGAGGACGCCGGGAGCCGGTCCACGAACGGGCGGCGCAGGCACCACGACAGCAGCTCGTCGCCGAGGAAGTTGCCGGCGCCCAGCATGCACGTGGCCACCACACCCTTGGTCAGCGGCTGCGTGCTCCGGAGCTTGCCCTGCAGGATGAACACCATGCGCTGCACCGGGTCCCCCTCGCGGATCACCTTCTCGCCGCTGGAGAACACCAGCGGACGCAGCCTGTCGCAGATGTTGTCCAGGATCAGGTCGTCCATGCCGTGGAACAGAGGAACTTGTTTAACCAGCTCAAGGCAGAGGTATCGCTTGATGTCTCGTCTGAGCCCTTCGGGCAAGTCCTTGATCATTTCCATCTCCTCATCTCCGGTGACGGCAGCCCAGCGTTCGCGCTCGTACTTGCGGACCCGTTGCCTCAGCCGAGACGGCAGTTGCCTCCGTCTCATCCACCATTCCATGTCCCGGAACCGCAGCTGCATCTTCCGCTTCCTTGCCAGGACAGCATGCAGGAACACCTGCAGGTTCAGTCAATGCTTCACTATCTACGGCAGTGGTGTATAATTGGAACAAAAAAAATTTTGGATAGCACTTCACCTGTATGTTCCCGATCAGTAGTGTGAAGAGCATTAAGCCACTGAGTACATTGATTATGCTGAATATCACCTCAAGACCATTGCTTGTTGGCTCCAGATCGTTGCCGAAAGTACTGCAAAACAATTTACGGAATTGCACGAGTTTATAAAGAGCTGGTAAGTATAATTCAACACAAAGCATTATTTTGAGACAATGGAAGCAATTACATGCACGAAAGCATATCAAGAGACCATTTTGGATCTTTTGTACGCAGGGTCCAGAGAATAGATGAGTCAACGCGAATTTTTTTTAATATACTTAGAAGAATTACCTGAGGGTCATGAGGCCCCAGAATATAGGATACAGTATCTTAACAGCAAGTGAATTGCTTGATATAACAGGCAGAGCCCCCTTGTAAATTCCAAAGGCAAAGGAGCCATTGCCACTTAGACATGTTGAAACGTTTTGTGGACTAAATGAAGTCATGTTACATGCTAATTCGCTCTTGTTCGATGACCACGGCATGTGAAAACACATCTCCTTGGAACAAGCAAGTGATATAAGGTCACAATTGTTGTTTTCCTTGCATTCCTGCTGAAGGCAGGAAGCGATACGCTGAATTGCAAGAACATACCAACAACCACCTGCAATCTGAAAATCGCAAAGTTGTTGAACAATGAACATTATCCATATAACTCAACATCCACGCTGAATTACAGACATGAATTCTCATCTAAGTAGAGATAATTTGTTCTTTCACATTTTGAGTCCTTGTGCAATTGTATTAGCAGACGTTGGACCAACTCTATGCTTCTATTCATTCATTTCGACATATGTTATTTTCGGGACAGCTTGTTCAGTATAGTATGATTACTATTAAGAATAACGAACAGCTCATCATTTCAAAACTTCGGAGAAATCACAATGTAGCAAAACTATGTGGAACAAATTGCCAACAAATAATAAGCCTGACTACTGAATTATTTGAAGATATTATAGAACAAAAATTGATCCCCCCCCCCCCCCCCTCCCTTGTGTAAATTCAAGACTAACACTTGATAAACTAACAACCGAATATCAATTTTTAGCATTCTCAGTCACTCTACAAGGTTCTGATGGCGACTCTGAGATTCCTATTTTTTGAATTAACTAATGAGGAAAGAAATACTCACATGAGAAGCAGCAAAATAGGCAAATAGATTTAGCCCGAATCCCCACCATATTGTACCAAAGATGTAACCAGTCACTTTCTGCATTTTCCGCATGATATGAATACTGTGGTATACTTTGGGGAGAAATTGAAATAAGAATATGAGCAGCAGTATCGTCATGATAAGTTTTACTTCCTCTTCCCTTATCAATTTTGGTATAACCAGCCAGAAGATGACCTGCAGAAATTTGATGGAGCACCATGTTCAGCAGAATAGAAATCAAAGTACTCCCTCAGGTTTTAATTGCTGATGTTTGTTAGTTCAAATTTGCACTGACAAGCATTTAACAATTCAAAACCAGAGGGAGTAATGGGGAAAATCATAGTTCGATCTTATTCATTCCTGCGTCTGATGCTCTTTCACTATTATGCAGAATACAAACTTCATGAGAATTAATTAAGCAAAAAAGAATATAGAACTATATTGTCTTTAGAGGTTCTTGTCTGTGAATTTCTTTGCTGCTTTTTTGGTAGGTGAATTCTTTTAATATATTGTAAACACTTCTCACTAGAATACTGCTGTACATAGAAATAGTAACTATGATTGTCTGCCAGCTATTTCCAAGTAGCATATCAAATTTTTTTATTTCAATAAGCATTTCATATTTTTTGGTGATTAGTATATCATTACAAAAGTTATTTTTTGGATTGCATTGAGATGGCTCCTTTTATGTTGTTGGAAGATAAATACTTGCAGAGAAGGGGCAGGTAACGCTAAGTATACATGACAAAAAGGAATACGCTTGAACAGCTGAGCTCTTGACAATTACGTAGTGCTACAAATATTCAGAAGCCCATTCAGAACAATAACTCCACTTCATTGTCCATGACGCACCACCCTATCCTATCAATAGTCCATTTGTTGATACCATAATGATAAATCAAAATTTGTGTGGACATGATTGGCTCAAACAAGACCTGGTCCATACATACCATGCGGCCACACACCATATAATTATTGACAAGTACAATTATGCGAAACAAAAACGAATATGTTCACAATATTACATGACAAAAGCTAGCCGTCTCTTGGAGAATGACTACTGGACTAGATCAGATCGTCCGGACGACAAAGACTAGTAAATAATCAGCAGAAAGAGAATTTGATGCCAACATCCCTAGAACAGCAACCACATGAGAGTCTGGCCTCAACTCTCAAGCAGTAGCAGAGGCGAACTGGGAATATCCTATTGTGCTGCAGGACAAGTCACAATTTCACACATCAAAAACTTGTCTTCATGCAAAACGATCGTGCCAAAAGGCAGCCCTACCATGAGCCCCATGCTGACATGGATCACTGAACTATCATTTTCTCTGCTTTATTTCGTTGTAACTACGCCACTACGGTCATACTCAATTACTGTCAACGTTGTTTTTTTATTTTTTAATACTGCATGATTGCGTACACGGTCATTTTCAAATACCACAACCACAATCACCATTATCTTTCCGTACATATTACTCCGTATGCGCAACAAACTCTACCATGTGCTAATACGGCTCATTTCGACCTATTTCTCAAGTCCCCAGGGATCGTTCCAGAAAAACTAAGCCAGCATAGTCCCAGGCTCCCAAACACCACAAAACACGACTGCCACGGCCAGCTTTGCACATTGCCTCGGCTCACTATCTGGCAGCAGCAGAAACATGGCGCATTTGATTTTACACATCAGCTCGCTACTAGACACTGTTGTACCTTAAGGTACCTGGCACCCGTTGCCTATTGCTGCAGTTCCGAAAAGGACCTCGTGTCGCAGAAGCAGACACGAGACGCGTCCGCAATATGTGTGCGTCGGATCCCTCGGATCCTCACCTACACGGCTGCAGCGTTTGGTTGTATGCTTCGGAATGCTTTGTTTGCAACGTTTTCACGGGAATACTGGTAGATTGAGTTGAGTTCAGGGGGGAGAGGTGGGTGTCGGCATCTGACCTGCGGGACGGGCAGTATGACGAAGAGGTCGAACCAGAGACCCTTGAGGGACCGTGCGTAGTGCGCGGCGACGGCGCGCGCGTCCCACACGAGCTTGCCGCAGCCGACGACGAGGGACTCGCGGGAGACGTAGGCGAGGCGGAACTGCAGGAGGACGTGGCCCAGGTGTCCGACGTCGGCGAAGGTCCGGAGCGCGGTGACGGCGGCGGCGAGGCCGGCGTCCATGTACATGCAGGGGCGTCCGGCCCGGCCGACCGAGAGCGCGTAGAAGAAGAGCGGGTCCACCGCCAGCGCCGCCGCGCGGCCCATCAGGATCCACCGGTTCCACCGCTGCACGCGCTTGCTCCGCGGGTCCAGCACCGGCCCGAACAGCCACCGCGCCGCGACGCCCGCGTGATGGTGGTGCGCGGCCGCCGGCTGCTGCTGCGGCTGCGGCTGGGCCTGCGCCTGCGCCTGGACGGGCACTAGCGAGGACCCCGCGTCGGCGTCCCAGTCCGGCGAGTGCACCTGGTCGCACGTCGTGGAGTGGAACGCCGGCACCCCGGGCTGAGTGCACGCGTAGCACTCCCCCGCCGGCGGCCCCGCCGCCGACCGGCCGCTGCCCCCCGCCTCCTCGTCCCGGACCGCGCCGGGGCTCCCGCAGATTCCATCACACGCTCGCTCGAGCAACCTGGCAACGAAAAACACAGACATACGTAAGATCGACCGATCGCCAAGAAAGAAACACGCCCAACACAAAATTCAGGAACCCATTTTGCCAAGCGGAAAGCGAGGCAGGGCGAGGAGGCAGGTCACCTGCTGGGGAGGGAGTGGAGGGAGGCGACGCAAGGAGGCATGTCCCATCCACTGAGGCAACCATGAAACAACCTTTGCTCGCCGCCCGCCCGCCCGCCCGCCCGGCGCGATGCGCGCGGTGGAGAGTGGAGAGAGCTTAGCTTGGGAGCGCGGCGCGGCTTGCTCCCGTCCCGCGGCGAGGCGTTGGACGGGTAACTATGCGAGCGTGCAGTGATGCCGTGATGAATGATAGAGGCCGCGGTGGAGGAGGTGTAGTACAACTGTACGCGGGCCCGCATACGTGTCGACGACGTGGCGCCTGCGTGCACCGTGCCTATTGCACCGAGCTCCTCACCTACACGGCCGCGCGGTGCGTGCGGCGGGTCCGTCTCGTAGTACAGGTGAGCCGCGCACATCAAGCGCACAATCACTGCGAACCTGTCGAGATGGAGAAGGTTTGAGCAAATCCTAGTACGTACTTCCAAGGTTTTCTTTTTAGTGTTTATTACGTACGAAATTGTTCGAGGATTTTTAGAGTGAAAAATGGGAAAAAAATTCGGCGCGGCCCTCCCGCACAGCGCGTCCTATGCGAACCCATCTTGGATGTGTGCCGCGTGGACTCGTTGAGCATCGGACGTCCCGCGCGCCGCGGCACCCAGACGAGCGCGGTTTCCTCTTGAAGACGAGCACGCCGCGGCTTGACTTCTACCGGCTCGGCTCGCGAAAGTGCCACACGATCGGACGCACATCGTCGCGTATCAACGCACGAAAGCAACCAAGCGAAATAGAAAAGCAACTACCCTAGTTTCTGATGCGCGACGGCGCCGGCGCGCCGCCATTGAGATCATGGAGAACGCTACACCTGCCACTGTCAAGGACTCTGTTATCAACGTCATTCAGAGGTCGCCGCTGCAGCCTAACATCCCAAACGATCAAGGCGAGGCGGCTAATAGTATCAGGTAAAATGAATTTGAAGATCGGTTGAACATTGATCTGTTTTTATATGCCTAATTTTATGTCATGTACTAATATTTTTGTATTGCACATGTCTGTAATTGTATTATGGCAGTCCCTTGCTCCCGTCCTTGACACTATCATCCAACGCTGAGCATGTCACTGCTGGACATGACGCAGCAATCGGGAATGAGACCAATGAGTTCGATGAGCTTGTAGCGGCCAGGGATATTGGAGTAGAAGACAGAGATGACATAACACAGGTAGTATTATATTTATGAATATTTCATTGTTTGATCATTCATGATTCAATCATTTACGTGTATTCTTTTAAACCACTTATAACACATGGCTGAGTTATTGAATCGAGTTTTTATTTGATACTGTTTGAACTTCAATGACATGTGTTATATTTCCTTAACTACGCACAACAGACAGTTTTACCTTTATTGGTTCCTAAAGTTGGAATGAATTTTAAATCTGAGGATGACGCTTATGAGATGTACAATACCTATGCTGTAATGGTTGGATTCAGCATTAGAAAGAGCACGACTAAGAGCCGACCGGACGGTTCTTTAAGCCTAAAATTATTAGTTTGCAGTAATGAAGGACATTCGAAAAAAGAGTCAGCAAGTGGCACAACAAGAACAGGTTGTGAGGCTCGCGTTCAATTTAGTATCAGTAGAGAGGGAGTTTGGACAGTGCAGAAGGTTTTGACCGAGCATAATCATTATCTTGCCAGTCCAAATAAGAGAAAAAAGTTGAGATCTCAGAGACGTGTTACAGAAGCGGACAGACAACTAATTGGCGATATAAGGGAAGCTGGGATGAAGCCTGCTCAAGTGTTCGAGTTCATGAAAAGGTTTTATGGAGGAGAAGATAAAGTGCCATACTCAAGAATGGATTGCAATAATGAGATCGGTCGTGAACGCAAGAATTACTTAGAATCTAATGATTCACAAACATTGTGCAACTACTTGAAGAATAAACAGTTAGAGGATCCAACATTTTTTTATGCGGTTCAGCTAGATGAGCTTACTGGTCGTATCCTTAATTTCTTTTGGGCAGATGGTCAGTCTATAATGGATTATGCATGTTTTGGTGATGCTGTGTCGTTTGACACCACATTTCAGACTAATAAGTTTGAAATGCCTTTTGCTCCAATCCTTGGAACCAACCATCACAAGCAAACCATAATTTTTGGAGCTGCGTTGTTGTGTGATGAAACTATTCCATCATTCATTTGGCTCTTTGAGTCCTTTTTGTTTGCAATGTCAGACAAGCATCCTAGCACAATTTTTACAGATCAAGATGCATCTATGGCTGGTGCAATTGCTTATGTATTCCCAAATACAAGTCATCGACTTTGTTTGTGGCACATATATCTTAATGCTGCTAAACATCTGGGACATGTAATTCAGAATCATCCTGAGAAGTTTCTGCCTGCTTTTAAGAGTTGCATTCATGAAGATAGATCAGTAGCTTATTTTGATAAGAAGTGGCATGACTTGTTGCGGGACTATAACCTTGAGGAAAATGAGTGGATGGCAAATCTATATAAAATGAGGGAAAAGTGGGCTATTGTGTTTCGTGACTCTTTTACAGCTGATATGACCTCAACTCAAAGGAGTGAAGGTATGAATAATGTCTTCAAGAAAAGGTTTCGTAGGAAGCTTGGTCTTTCGGAGCTCCTTGTTCAATGCGAGAAGGTTTCTGCTAGTCTTCGTTCAAATGAGTTAGATGCAGATTTTCAATCACGTCGAAAGATCCCAGCTACTACATACATCACAAGATCGCCAATGTTAAAGACTGCAGTTGAATCATATACGAAAAGAATGTTCTTAGAGTTTCAGGAAGAGTTCGGAGGTCAACTCTTACTTAGGGTTACATTGTTAAAAAATGAGGGGTCAATATTTACATATTTGGTTACACCTATGCAATCTGAAAATGGAGCAACAGTTGTATTCAATGCTGGGGATCTGACCATTACATGTTCTTGCAGAAAGTATGAATCTATAGGTATGTATACAGATTTAAATTACCATATATAGTGTATATTACAAATTGATGAATAACAGAATAACACCATTCATATATGTCAGGTATATTATGCAAGCATGCCCTTAAAGTTTTTAATACGAAGGATGTTTTTATTTTGCCTCCCCAATATATACTGAACAGATGGACAAAATATGCCAAAAGAGGATATTATATTGACAAACTTGGAACTGAAAAGGATACCTAAAAAACCCAAGCAGCACGTATCTCAAGAAAGGCAACATCTGTTGCATTGAAGTGTATGTTGTCAAAAGAGCTTCTAGATGATTTGGAGAAAGCCATAGATAAGTTGGATTTGGAGGCGGATAAATCTTTAACCAAGTTGGATGAAAAAACAAGTGAGGTTCCTCTAGTTTCATCAGATTGTGCTGCAGATACATTAAACGGCAAAATATCATTTAGAGTTCCTCCTGTGGTAAAAGGCCCAAAGAAGAAACGGGGAACCATCTCCCTTGAAAAAAGGAAGGGGAAGACAAAGAAAGATGGTAAAAACAGAGGTAAATACTTTAGCAATATAGTATTTTCCCATTATGTCTCAATCTGATTTTCATGTTAAATTATATATGTTGTTGCAGGAAAAGGTACAAATAATGGAACAGAAAATAAAGTTGATGATGTTCTTCCTGATCCAGACCATGATCAACTGATGGTATAGTCTATGATTTGGACTCATTGCAGCACTTTTCATATATTTTTAGGAACAAGCAATTTTCATTGACAATTTCCTATTCTATTATGCAGGACCATGATCCTGGTAACATTTATGCTCCTGGAAATATGCACATGAGCTCTTCTACCATGGATGCTCCATTGATCCATCATGGTTATGCTCCTGTTGCTCCTGTCAATATGTACATGGGTTCTTCTACCATGGATGCTCCTGTTACACATGGAGGATATACAAGTCTCTTGCTTGGAGTTGATCAAGATGCAACATTGCAGTCAGCTGTTAGAAAGTTACATTTTAGTGGAGAGCCAAATCATGAAAATGTGTAACCCTGTTATGTTGCTTAATAGCCTTGAGAAAAGACAGTGTTACATTTAATCTTGATGTATTCATGAATTTATATTGCTTTACTATGGATCCAGATTTGTAGTTGCCACAAATGAGACATGAAAATACTCAATTACTCATATTTTCAACTCAAACATAACATGAGAACCTCAATCTGAAGATTACAAATCTATCTCTCACAACATTGCTCTTTGGTGACTTTTATATTTTTTTCAGAACAATATAATCTATGATACAAAACACATATTATCTATTCTCATAGAGATACTACAGTATAACTTTACAAACATAGCTACAACAAATATCGTGTGAGCTCCCTCGGTCCCTGTTTTGAGTTTTGCCAGCAGGTTCCCCAACATGTAAATATTTAGCTATTCTGAAAATGCTCAATGGACCTATCCCTACTTCATTCTTCATCCTCAATCAGAGCATCAGGACACCATTTTAGATGGGCAAGAGATTTGCTCTGAACCACAATCTCCTGGTAAGATAAGCAAAAGAAAAAATAAATGTAAGCACATATACAAGAAAAAATCATGGATTTGTTTGGAACTGCAAGGTAGAAATACGAGCAGAGCAATTGACTCCATGGGCATTAGAGAACATGCGCATACCAACAAACATATAAGGATGTTGCTTGAGGATGCGGCGGTTGCACTCGATTCATGCCGCCGGTGACGATCCAAGCAGCCGCAGGGTGCGCGACGCCGTGCACAGCGAGGAAAGCACACTCCGCCGCGACCCACGACGACGAACTCTCAACCCCGGTGACCGCGAGGACGAGCAGCGTGAGAGACCCCGTACAGCGCGAGAGCGAACGCGTGCCGAGAGCTGTTCTGCGACGGGGAGGGGGTTCTGCTTCGATGCCGGCGGCGGGGCCGAAGCGGGAGGCGGGCTTGGACGGACGGCAATGGAGGATGGGAAGAAAGAAACAGGGAGAGGAATGGTTGACCCGAACTGGGATGTCGCTTGCCTTGGCAACGAGCCGATCAGCTCGAGCCGCTGTGTTTGCGCATGTTTGAGAGCCGTCATGCGTCGGGCGTCTGATCCACCGCGCGTACACGCGGCATGCATCCGAGGTCGGTTCGCACGGGAGGTGCTGTGCGGCCCTCCCGCACCGAATTTTTTTCCGAAAAATGAGTACTACAGTACTAGTAGTATACAGTAAAAGCTAGCATGAGCCACGCCACTGGCTAGTAGCCTAGTACTAGCATACTACCAATACCAATACGTATACGTCGAGCTACCGAGTGCAAGAGGAGCAGATATCGTGTTTGCCATTCTGCGGTGGAGAGTGTTTCACCGCTACAGCTCCGGCTTCGGGCACTGGCCGGACGGTGACAGGTACAGATCGCAGCGTGACCTGACGACTTCTTGTTGGTGTGTCGTAGCTTGGAACTGGTGCATGTGCTGGGTCTATGGAGACATGGAGGTAGGTTTCTGTGGGCCTGGGAGCCGGGCTATGAATTTGCATATGCCTGGTACGTAGCTTGGGCCGGTGGGGCCGACTGCGGAGGCTGATGGGCTTGAAGTAGTAGGGCTGGAGGACCAGGTACCGCTGCTGTTACAACACCCCCCCCCCCCCCCCCCCCCCCCCCCCGGGGAGTAATAAAACTCATTATTAAAACCTTCATTCATTCCCTGCTCTCAAAAGAAAAGAAAAGAAAAAAAAACCTTCATTCATTCTAATCCGATAAAGATAGGAACAATAAGTAAGGGTTAAAAGAAGAGATGACTTGGAACAATGCTGTTTGGATTACGGAAAAAATAAATTTTAAATAGTGTTTTTTTTCATGTTGAATTGATAGTTCCTTTTGAAATTGTTGTACAATTTCTTGAATTTTATGTTTTACTCCGGTTGTGCAGAGCACTGTACGTGTACGCTACTGACAAATGACTCGGAAAGTCCTAAACCAAAAGAGGATTCACTACAGACCAACCAAAGGGCACCAAACTAAATGATGAACAGCTCCATTTCTGTTTTCTTCTCTTCCCCTTCTCACATATTCCGTAACATGGAACCAAAATGTGTATCGCCATATGCTTCACGAAAACGCATGGCCATATATGCAAAGAGAAGCCAAAAACGCTATCGAAAAGGACTGTTTGAAAAGGAAGAATCCAAAAAATACGCAACAAGTGCTCTGGAAAAGGACTGTTTCAAAAGGAAAAAAAAACCTAAAAAGTGTGTAACAAATGATTTTGGAAAGGGGTCTTAGCTGAAAGACCTGACTGAAAAAAGGAGAGCCGTCGAATAATGCAGACAAATTCCGGTACGAAAAAAGGGAGTAATTTCCAGCCGTTGAAGCGTGACAGAAGGATCCAAACGGAACCAACGGCACATGAACCACGCGCTCCTACCGCGCACTGGTCTGTGGTCCCCAGAGACCAGTGGCACTAAACGTGCACGGGCCACCATCGCGAGGACACTACGATCGGCAGGGCGCACGGAAAGAGATATTTTAAGCAGGGAGCCCCCTTGAATTTCTTTCCTCCTCGTCCTCGCGAACCCCACCCCGTCACCATCACCATCACTCATCACACACTGCACGCATCGCTGCGCTGCACGCCGCGCAGCAATGGCGACGACGACCGCCTCCCCGCCGCTGCAGCTCGCCACCGCCTTCCGCCCAGTCGCCTCCGGCGGCGCGCTTCTTGGGGCAGGCGCGCGCGGCGGGGTCGACGCGGGGCGGGGGCGAGCGCGGCGTCACCCGCGTGTCGTGGCGCGCAGCGTGGCCAGCGATCGGGACGTGCAGGGCCCCGTCTCGCCAGAGGAAGGTGCGCGGCCTTCTCTCCCAGCTTATTCTAATGTATCAAACACTTGTCGGTGGCAATGCGGTTAGGATTTGCTGTTGATAGGATACGAGTCTGTGATCCTTGTTCCTTGTCCGGGGTGGCGGGCGCGATGGTTGACGGATTACTTGTATTTTTTTTTATCTGGTATTGCCAGGTGTTTTTGCAGTTCGCTAGGTTTCCAATTCCACGTTTAAATAGGAAATGTGTTTTCTCACATCACTGGTACTGTTCTTCTGGCCCTTCATTGAACGAGTGAAATAAGTCTGAAGAAATGCGAGTTTAGGTATTTTTCTTTCTTGGATGATAGATCATGAACTTTTGTTCGTTTGTATGATGATGCACTATACGTCATCCTATGCCTGGTGGGTGTTTAGGAGGCTGTATCATACACCATAACACCAAGGCTTATTAGTTTATTTTCTGAAGGTGTCTGAAACAGTTGTTCAGTTTCAAGATCACTAAGTAGGACATTCGGAGACTGTCTAGCCGGAACTAAGTAGTTGTGCTTGTGCCTATAAAATAAAATGCGGCACACATTGCCTTTAGAAATCAGTTATATCCCTATTTGTTGCAGTTGATGAAGTGATATATGTGACAGATGCGGGGTGGTGTACTGGTGTGCAAGAATTTTCATACTAGTTCAACCGTGTTGATTCATTTCTTTTGTTTAAGGTACCTACAGGTTAGGTTAATCTTTCAGAATCTGAAAATTATGGTCTTGTAAAACAGGGCTTCCTAGTGTCCTAAATTCCTTCGACTCATCTGCCATTGCATCAAACATCAAGCACCATGCAGAGTTCACACCCTTGTTCTCTCCAGAGCACTTTTCCCCACTAAAGGCTTACCATGCAACTGCTAAAAGTGTTCTTGATGCACTGCTAATAAATTGGAATGCAACTTATGATTATTACAACAAGGTGAACGTAAAGCAAGCATATTACTTATCCATGGAGTTTCTACAGGTGCCACAACCTCGTTCCTCTGACCTCATCATTTAGCTTTTGTTAAACGTGTTATGATATTATTTGGTTATTTTTCTTTCGCATAATACAGGGACGAGCTCTCACAAATGCTATTGGAAACCTAGAGTTAACTGGAAAATATGCAGAAGCACTTAAACAACTTGGACAAAACCTAGAGGATGTTGCTAGCCAGGTAAGGACTTTCTCTGAAGGAATTGGTTCTTAGTCCATGTCATAACTTGCAATGTGTTTTCAATTATATATCAAAAATATTTCACATCTTATTATCAGTGTCAATATGCTATGAGCTGCCTAGTGTTCTTCTTATAGGTTTTGCAATGTGTCGCAGTATGAAATTCTGTAGCAACAGAACTTTTGATGCCTACAATGCCTGTGCACTGACTCAGGAACCAGATGCCGCCCTTGGCAATGGTGGTCTAGGCCGTCTGGCTTCATGTTTTTTGGATTCTTTGGCCACCCTAAATTATCCAGCATGGGGATATGGGCTTCGCTATAAATATGGCCTCTTTAAGCAGATCATAACAAAAGATGGTCAGGAGGAGATTGCTGAGGATTGGCTAGAGGTACTAATATTCCTTACTTGTACTCTTTGATCTTCAAAGTACTCCCTCTGGCTATTAATATTTGACGTTAGAACACCTTTGGTTCAATTTAACTGAGGGAAGTTATCCTAAGGTCAACTAATAAGACTTGCCAAGTTTTTAAAACTGGAGAGTACTAATTTTGTTGGTATATAATTGGACAAAATTGTTAACTGTTGAAAGTAGGCCTGTTAGTTAGTTTTGAAATTGATTGCTGCATATTTACTACAGATGGGGTATCCATGGGAGATTGTGAGAAATGATGTCTTCTATCCTGTGAAATTCTATGGTAAAGTTGTTGAAGGCACTGATGGAAGGAAGCACTGGGTTGGAGGAGAAAATATCAAGGCTGTTGCACATGACGTCCCTATTCCTGGCTACAAGACTAGAACTACTAATAATCTTCGTCTTTGGTCAACAACTGTACCTCCAAAGGATTTCGACCTGGGAGCTTTTAATGCTGGAGATCATGTCAAGGCCAATGAAGCTCACCTAAATGCTGAAAAGGTCCAATTTACATAATTTTCCAATTTACCTAAACTCTCAGCAGTCAACTGTTTGGCAGGCTTCAAGTGTCCAGTTACATCCATAACATGTAACCTTTTGATTTGTGGTTAGTTGTTTAGCATGTCATTTGTTTCACATCTTGCTCCACATATGCCTTAATAACTAAATCTAGAGTTGGCATCTGCACAAATTGAAAAGGGCTGACAAGATATGGTTCCCAATTCTCATACCCGAGAGAATATGATTTGTTTTGTTGTGCATCCAGTTTGTATGGGGTAGTAGCTTATATTCACATGTTTGCTAGGTTATAGCTCATTGTGTATGTTATGGTTATATTCATAGTTTCAATGTCCTCAGACGTGAGTTATCCATCACACCCCAATTTATGTTTGATATACTGTTTTATTGTCATGCCAGATATGCCACATATTGTATCCTGGAGATGAATCACAGGAGGGAAAAATTCTCCGCTTGAAGCAACAGTATACATTATGTTCAGCCTCACTACAAGATATTGTTGCTCGTTTTGAGAGTAGAGCTGGTGATTCTGTCAAGTGGGAGGACTTCCCTTCCAAAGTTGCGGTGCAGATGAACGACACTCATCCAACTCTATGCATTCCTGAGTTAATGAGAATACTGATCGATGTTAAGGGATTGAGCTGGAATGAGGCATGGAGTATTACAGAAAGGTATTACCATCTTAGAGGATTATTCCTAAAAAGAACTCCAGTTTCATTTATTCTCATATCCTTTCTGTTCAAATTTACTTTTTTCTTTTATTACTCATTCACCTAGTATTCCACCTGTGCTAATTTTCTTCATTTCCAGAACTGTGGCATACACTAACCATACAGTGCTTCCTGAAGCTTTGGAGAAGTGGAGTTTGGATATAATGCAGAAACTTCTGCCTCGGCATGTTGAGATCATAGAAACAATTGATGAGGAGGTAGTAGATGTGCAGCAAAACTTATGACAAAATATCTCTTGATCTGTTAGTTGACTAATTATTTTGCCTGTGTCCTTGATCTGTAACAGCTGATAAACACCATCGTCTCAAAATATGGTACCGCAGATATTTCGCTGTTAAAAAAAAAGTTGCAAGAAATGAGGATTTTAGACAATGTTGACCTTCCACCTTCTGTCGCGAAGCTATTTATTAAACCTAAAGAGAGAAAGCGATCTCCTTCTAAATTAAAGAAGAAATTACTTGTTAAATCTTTGGATGCTATTGACAAGGTTGAGGAGGAAAGTGAATTCGAAGAAGATGAGGAAGAAGTGGAAGAAGTGGAAGCAAAAGTTCTTTCTGATATAGAGGAGGAAAACGTTAAATCTGATGATGTTGATGCCAACGAAGAAGAATCCGAGGATGAATTAGATCCATTTGCAAAATCGAATACTAAGCTACCAAGAGTAGTCCGCATGGCAAACCTCTGTGTTGTAGGTGGGCATTCAGTAAACGGCGTAGCTGAAATTCACAGTGAAATTGTGAAACAGGAGGTGTTTAACAGTTTCTATGAGGTACATTTGACATGAGGCTTTGTGTTTTTATTGTCAAACCGTTATTATAATCACTTACATATGTTATTCAATGTCTTTTGTCTTACTTTGACAGATGTGGCCCTCTAAGTTCCAGAATAAAACAAATGGAGTAACTCCTAGGCGCTGGATACGGTTTTGCAATCCAGAATTAAGTTCAATACTTTCAAAGTGGATAGGGTCAGATGATTGGGTTCTTAACACTGACAAACTTGCAGAACTGAAAAAGGTTTCAGTAGTTTTCCTTTTTACTTTTAAGTTGTCCTGTTAAATATTGTTCATTCATACTAAAACCAGTTCATGCTCTAACAGTTTGCTGATAACAAAGATTTGCACTCAGAGTGGCGCGCTGCTAAAAGAGCTAACAAAATGAAGGTCGTCTCTCTTATAAGAGAAAAGACAGGATATATTGTCAGTCCAGATGCAATGTTTGATGTGCAGGTATATTTCCTAATGTTAGGAATCAGGGAGCCTATATGGACTGGTGCTAAAGCACGGGTTTCTAGTTTATGAAGTCATTGGCTTAGTTCTAAACTTCCATAGAAAAAATTTTGTTACCACTGCATATTCTCATTTTCTTAGTTTTCTTCACTTTATACCTCAGGTGAAAAGGATACATGAATATAAAAGGCAGTTGCTAAATATCCTTGGTATTGTCTATCGGTACAAGAAAATGAAAGAAATGAGCGCAAAACAAAGAACGAAGAACTTTGTTCCAAGGGTATGCATATTTGGTGGAAAAGCATTTGCCACATATATACAGGCAAAGAGGATCGTCAAGTTTATTACAGATGTTGCAGCTACTGTAAACCATGATCCAGACATTGGTGACTTGTTGAAGGTAAATTTTGTCCTTTAGGCATCTGTAAACTTTCTGTCTGATATGGCATTGATTTATTGGTGAATTGTGTAACAACACTTTTTTAATCACATATCTGGTGACCATATTGTTGACCATTACTTCCATGTTTTCTTATGTGTTATCCAGGTTGTGTTTGTCCCGGATTATAATGTTAGTGTTGCTGAGGCGCTCATTCCTGCCAGTGAACTGTCCCAGCATATCAGGTAACCATCTGGTTACATTCTTAAGTAGTTTTTTTTTTTGGCCTAAACTTGTATGGGTGGAAAATTTCTTGTGCCTTTTCATTTATTATGATGTAACTATCTATTTCTTCAGGTATAACACCATTCAGAAATACCACTGCATTTAAAATGATAGTATAATATCTGATTTGCTTAACACCTATATTATTCATTCAGTACTGCAGGCATGGAAGCTAGTGGCACCAGCAACATGAAGTTTGCAATGAATGGCTGCATTCTTATTGGTACTTTGGATGGTGCAAATGTGGAAATCAGAGAAGAGGTTGGAGAGGAAAACTTTTTCCTTTTTGGTGCAGAGGCGCATGAAATTGCTGGTTTGCGGAAAGAGAGAGCTGAGGGAAAGGTGACGCAATAATTCATATTCTGAATGACTGATGCCTTTTTGTCAAGATTCTAAATCTCTATGTGCAGTCCACATCATGTAGCTCAAGCAAATTCACTGTAACACATTTATTTTCTATACTTGTAGTTTGTGCCTGACCCAAGGTTTGAAGAGGTTAAGGAGTTTGTCCGCAGTGGTGTCTTTGGGACTTATAACTATGATGAATTGATGGGTTCTTTGGAAGGCAATGAAGGTTATGGACGGGCAGATTATTTTCTTGTTGGCAAGGATTTCCCCAGTTACATTGAGTGCCAGGAAAAAGTTGATAAAGCGTACCGAGATCAGGAAGTAAGTTCTCTAACTGACACCTTAATTCCTCGGTGGCATGTAGATATAATGGTTATGCAAAACTTGTATTCTGCCCTTTTTGCTTTGCTTTGTTATTTGGGGTGTATCTCGACCTATTTGGCTGTACTAGCATTTAAACCGCTATAGTTGCACTGCCTTGTATTTTACTCAGAATGCTAATTCCTTCGGATCATGTATGAATATTTTCCTTCCCGCAGTTATGGACAAGGATGTCTATCCTCAACACAGCTGGTTCGTCCAAGTTCAGCAGTGACCGGACAATCCATGAGTATGCCAAGGACATCTGGGATATCAAACCTGTGGTCCTGCCCTAGATAGGTGGGACACCGGCGGCTCTTGCCAACATCCGGCCGGGGTCAAAGACTGGCAGTTGGTCGCAACATTTGCCTCAGCGCCTTAGCAAAAAGTTCGGCGCTCAGTATCATGTAGAAAAAAGCAGAGCTCAAGCGGCGATGGAATTTTGCAGGATAGTAATATTGGTATGGTTGGCGACCGCTCAGGTTGGGGTTGGAGTTGGTTATCGCTTTTTGCAATGTGTGTTCGTTAATAAAATGCTGAAGCAGAATGACCATTATCGTCCATTTGCTGCTTCTCGATCTGTGGTGCATAATCCCATTACCCGCAGCGGTGGTTGCACCCTGCGAGTGCGAGGTTTTGTCTTTGTATTCTGCCTGTACTTTGGTCTGGTGACGAAAAAGGTAGGAAAGTACAGGTAGGACGTAGTGGTAGGATGACATCTCCAGATTCTCCACCACCATACATGGGGGAGGGAGATTGGTGGGGAAGGGGAACGTGTAGTGTGATATCTTTATCATGTCTGCGATTACAATCTCTGAGATGAGAAGAAAGGGATATACTGGGTGATATAGGATCAAGGATAGAATTGACTTGAATAAAATATTACGGTACATCACGCGTAGAGAAGATATGCAGGGGGAGTGAGACGGTTTGATAAGGTCGTGTGGCCGTGGCGGGTTTGGACCAATGGCGCTTCTCCTGAACAAACGGCCATGCCATAATTTTATTAGCTTTCTGTTTGTAAACATATGAATTACATATCACAAAAGTATTTCTTATGATGAAACTAGAAAACAAATTCTAAATTAATTCAACCCACAAATAAAGAGAAGGATAGTTTTACTTTACTTTTTTTCATACACAAGGGTCACCAATGATCGATCAATATGAAACACTGAACGTTAAAAGAGCGCTGTAATAATAAGACTGTACTAACATATGAACAGAGCATACAGAGGTTTGTATGGGCCGGGGGCTGCAGAAATTCTCGCGGAGATCCACATGCGTCCTTTTTCTGCTTTCCAAAACCACAGCCGAGTGCCAAGTCAACTCTAGTCATATCGAGAACCAAACCACGTTGGGTTGAGTAAAATCCACATTTAAGTATATATAACACACACCGTACATTGTGTAAGGTGCGGCCCTAGTCCGTACGTAACGCTGCTTTCTGTCAGTTCAGTATTTCCAATAATGTTCAGCGTAGCGTAGTTCATCAGCTGGACTGCTGAGAGAGGTTACTTTTCTTTCAAGTAAGAGCATTTTGAACTAGTCCTAAGTTTGAATGGACTGGCAAGCAAGGTTCCACGCAGACGTAGACTTTGCTTTTATACTATAGTTAGCACGAGATTCTTTCAGAAGCACGTCAGCTGCATATAGATTACTGCTTGTCTCTGGAGAAAGAGCAAAAGAAACATTATTTGTCTTCTCAGCACCGTTTCCTTGAGCAAGAACGTTTGAGACCGGAATCCTTATTTGCAGTAACAATTGGGAGGTATCATCAGTAAGTCAGTACATAGTTAAGGATTTGGTTGACACAATAAGTTTGCTGTAGAAGTATGCTGAAACCAGAGGGTATACTATTTTGTGTTACGGATGAATTATGAGGCTCATCACTGGCGGGCCAACCACAACACAACTGATGAACCTTTCAATTCATCCACAGTGTAAGCATGAAAGGAGAGTACAGTTAATGAGCATTAAGGACCCGTAGTACTCCTTCTGGTATAAAAAAAAAATAGTTTAAGACAGCGATACGGTCTTTAAAACACAACTTTGACTTTAATTTTGAATAAAAATATTTGTTAAAAAATAACATATGAATATTTTTATGAAAGTATTTTTTTTTAAAAAAAATCTACACATATAATTTTTATATTTTTAAATATAATAATTTAAAAATTATTCATAATTTATATTCCTAATATTTGACCGAAACTTTGTCCTAAACTACATTCATTTTAATACCGGAGGGAGTACTTAGCGTTGTTTATTTATGCCCAACCTCGTATATATAGGAGAGAAATGGCATGTTGAACATTCTAATCTGCGATCTAGTATATTCTTACCTCAAAGTAATTTTACTGTCTCATTTTACTTTATCCAGTTGCACTTTTTAATTACTACATTAATTAATTATTTTATTACTATATTAATAATAAATTATAATCAAAATGGGTGTATAAAAGTGTGCAATGCCGATCCGCCCTTCGCCGACTGATCTCCCGAGACCAAGACCCGCGAGAAATTTCCAAAAACACCTAGCCTAGCCCTCCGACGCGTCTGCTCCAGACACCGATAAAACTCGCGACGGCGACACCTCGTTAATTAATTACCCATTTGCCCCGCGCGCTCTCGATGGTCGATGCACGGCCCCCCGCACAACGCAACGCCAACACACACGGCGAGACGGCTCACTAAAATCCACCACTCCTCGCAGCAGCACAGCACTCACTAGCTACCACTGCTAGTATCCAAGCGAAGCAAGGCAAACCTCAGTCTCCGTCTACCAAGCTTAGCTAGCCAGTGTGAGTGAGCGCTCGCGCCGTCGCACTCGCAGCTCTTGGTCTAGAGCTTTGATATCGGATCTCCGGCCGGGGTGTGGTGCCGCGTCCATCATGGCGGGCGCCGCCGGTGACAGGTCCCCGGAGGGGGTCGGCGGCGACTGGCCGTTCGCAGCGGGCGCCGACGCCTTTGCGGAGTACTCGTCCGTTTTCGCGGAGCTCGGCTGGCCAGGCGGCCTGGCCACGGCGGGCCCTGATGCCGACCTCGCGGTGCTGGATCTGCCTGATGAGGCGGTGGTACAGCCAGCAGAGCTGGCGCCGCAGGAGGAGATCATGGCGCCTTCTTCCAGGTCAGGGGACGCCGCCGGCGCATCGTCGAGCTCAAGCGGCGGCGCTGGCGACGGCGTGAGGGGGAACGCCGCCGGCGACGACCAGAAGCCGGCCGCCGAGGCAGTGTAAGTGCACAGCACAGTAGCACGGGGAGTGATCCGCGACGCGATTCTACGTGCACTTTGCGCGGCGCGCGCGTCCGCGAGGGGCAGTCTCGTAAATTAGCTAGCGCGCGGCCGGACGGCATGGCTACGCGGATCCGCGCGTGCCGCGTCGTCGGCTCTCGCGCCGCGATTTGCGTGCGCGGATTGTTCCAAGTTTCACGCGGTTTCCTTTTGTTTTTTTTCTCTCACCTTCCCCGTTTTCTTTATGCGGCTGCTGCTTTTGCCAGGAATTTTTTACAGCTCTTGGTATT
Organism: Oropetium thomaeum; assembly: GCA_001182835.1. Classification (NCBI taxonomy): domain Eukaryota; kingdom Viridiplantae; phylum Streptophyta; class Magnoliopsida; order Poales; family Poaceae; genus Oropetium; species Oropetium thomaeum. The sequence goes on along the minus strand of LFJQ01000018.1, from coordinate 1,358,818 downwards.
TTCGTCTATGCAAACAGTAGTCTCAGTTCGTATCTGTACGAATAACACTTCGTTTAGTTCTGTCTGCACCAAGTCAAATTGACAGATGCGTGTTGTTAAAGTTGTTTAAGGAATGAATAAGCAGTTCATCAAACTCTTTGGTCATGTAAAGTACCCATGACTATCCCATAAACGCAACGTTTTACCCATGAAAATCGCAGTACATGACAGTTCATATGCGTGTATATGCTGCCATGTGTACTAGCATAGTGTTATGAAAGAGAGTTGTATGTGTTTCTCCATGCTTCTAAACGCACTTTTCTCGCTGATCCGCATGTCAGCAGCGTTGGCGGCATCTAGTGGGTGTGCGGTGTACTGGGGTGTGTGGTCACCTCCTCCTCCTCCGTCGTCTTCGACGTCGTCCTTGGCTGATCGACCGACCAATTTCTTTGTCTTACCTACCTTTGCCAAGTCCATTGCAACATTAAATCGTGCACACTCCAGCTTACACAACATTAACTGCAGCTGTGCCCGGTCTGCACACACTCGATCCGAGAAATTTGCTTGGCAGTTGGCATGGCCGTATTGTCTCTGTACGGGGAGCCAGCACAGCAGGGACGAAATATTTCGATCGAGTTTTGCAGGATTGATCAGTTTCATTTGTGTGCTGATTATTAATTGTAGCTGCATATAAACTTGCACGCGTGCTGCAGGACCAGAGTCATCAAGCAGCAGCCGGCGCCGGGGAAGAAGGGGCCGAAGCGGGAGCGTCAGCCGCGGTTCGCGTTCGTGACCAAGAGCGAGATCGACCACCTCGAGGACGGCTACAGGTGGAGGAAGTACGGGCAGAAGGCTGTTAAGAACAGCCCGTTCCCAAGGTGATCTCATCTCATATTCACATACTGCGTCTTGGAGTGTGTGTGTGTCTGTGTGTCTGTGTATGCTACTGTAATTACTTTATCTCATTTTATGTACACCCAAGCTACACACATTGTTTGATTATGTTGCTATCGAATTACTATGTTAGATTATTCTTCACTATTTATGGCTAACACTGGTAAATTGAATATCTTGAGCCCAGGAGCTACTACAGATGCACCAACAGCAAATGCACTGTGAAGAAACGCGTGGAGAGGTCTTCAGACGACCCCTCCGTCGTGATCACCACCTACGAAGGGCAGCACTGCCACCACACCGGCGCCTCGTCGTTCCAGCGTGGCGTTGGGGTGGCTCATCATCATATCCACAGCACCACGGCGGCCGTCGCACTCGCCGAACAAATGCCCTTCGTCCTTCCGGCGCAACGGCTGTACAGCAGCCTGCACCCGTTGCCGCACCCGCAGCAGCAGCAGCAGCAGAGCTCTCCGTCCTCGGAGTCCACGGCGGCGTTGACAGCTTTGCCGCAGCAGCATGTCAACAACAATGGTGGCAGCGAGGAGCTGGTGGGGCAAACTATTACCTACGGCGAGAGGCAGGGGTCCATGTCCATGGCGGCGCTTTCGTCACCATTGACATCGCCGTTGTCATCGTCAGTGCCTTCGGCGGCGGCCACTTCAGTTGAAAAGGGGCTACTTGACGACATCGTGCCTCATGGAGTAAGACATGGATAATGATGGCAAAAATGGTAATTAAATAAATTGAGCTAAAAGAAAAGATGACTCATAATGATCTGGGTAAAATTCATATGTTCATGGGTGGCACAAGCAACAACACACACACACAAAAAAAAAAAACACTCTCCAAATCTGCACTTTTTTTTTTTTTGATTTTAAGTAGGATGTATTGATTCATGAGGCTGCCTTGTGTGTGTATCATCCTTCATAACCTCATTGTGTTTTATATAACCCCACAGTTTAGTTGTGCATAATAACAAATACAGTAGGGTGTACGCAATTTTCTCAATCTCGTGTATTGCCTATGTGTACATTAGCCAGCTTTTGAATTTCTTGTAGTACTAATGTTTCCTAGGCCTTAATGTATATGTACAGCATGCACAGTAACTCGTTTCTTTTCTCTAGCTAGGTTTTGCAGAATGACTTGACTGGCTGTGTAGTATTCTTATATATCTAAGTAGGTGTTTGGATTGTTAGTCCCTAAACTAAGGTGGTGTTTGGATTCTTTAGCCCGGCTAAACTTTAGGGGCTAAAGTTTAGCCCAGGGTGTTTGGATGTAGGGGGCTAAACTTATAGTCCTCCAATGTAAATTACAGTTTTGCCCTTATATTAATAATAACCATGGAAGCATAACCGAACCTCTTAGAGATTATACAGTAGTTCAAGTTCATAACACAACGATCTTAGCTCATACAAGAAATCAAATAAAATCTACGATCTAGTGAACAAAGCATAGGCTATTTGATCACGGAATGCATTCATGCTTCGATCTTCTTCCTTTCCTTCACTAATCTTTGTCGGAGGTTGAGATGTTGATGCTTCAGGAGGAACATAATTCTCATCACGATCAAAAAGATCAAAATCCTTGTCTACAAGGTGACTCTCTCGAATAAAATTATGAAGCGCCATGCATGCAACAATTATTTCACTTTGCTTTTTCATCGGATACCTCGGCACTTTCAGTAAAATTCTCCACTTCATCTTTAAAACTCCAAATGCCCTCTCGATTACATTTCTAAGAGAAGAATGAGCATAATTAAATGTCTCTTTTATACCTGTTGGCATTGCACCGTTATAAAACTCCGGAAGATGGTACTTTGTTCCTTTGTAAGGTGCAAGATAGCCCCGACGATTCGGGTATCCGGAATCCACCAAATAATACTTCCCTACACATATAAATATTAATGTTACAATCAATACATATAACAAGAGGAAGCACATCGATATATCAGCTATGCACATGGACATAAAATTATACCTTCAGGTGGATGTGGAAACTTGCTCTTGTATTTGTGGGTCGCATCATTGAACACTCTCATGTCATGTACTGAACCCGGCCAGCCCGCAAGCACAAATGTGAACCTCATGTCGAAATCACAAACAGCAAGCACATTTTGAGTAGTGAAACCCTTCCGACACATATGTTGAACCACCTTATCATTAGGCACCACAACTTCTATATGAGTTCCATCTAATGCTCCTATACAATTGTTGAAGTGTGGATAGAACCTAGAATCCCTCAGCCTAGAGTGTAGTGTTCGAAATTCAGGGTCCAATGGCTTAATTATGTCAACAGCTAACTTCAGAACACATTGCAATACTTTCTCAAAGTTGCGGTGAACTGTCTCTAGAGACCTCTCCATGCGGTTCATAGCTTGCCTAACTGACTGAGGTGCACCAACCATCCAAAGAAACATTCCTAAGGCCTCCATTGAAGTACTTTTTTTTGTGGACTTTAGACCATACGAGTGCACCAATACATCGTGAAGTCTTTCAAATAATGGCCTACTCATTCTGAACATGTTATAGCATTGTGTACTATCTGCTAGATTTCTCATAACCCAGTCATGACCACTTTCAACGAACTTTCTCCTTTTAGATTTGTTGAAGTAAGTTTCATGGTACATACCAAACATGAGCAGACCATCCATGACCTCCTTTTCTTGTGCCTCCTCCTCCTCAAGTATAAGCTTCACAAGTGCATCATCACTTGAGTCGATGTCCCCAACCATTTCCTACGACAACAAACACAATAACCACATCAGTTAAAGGTGTCCAAGATAGAAATAACACAATAAGTAAACATCATAGGATACACACAACAAGTTCACATCATAGGATATAGATATAGATAATAGTTCATAGATACACACAACAAGTTCACATCATAGGATACACACAACAAGTTCACATCATAGTATATACATAACAGAGTAGGTTTTCCACTACACATTACAAACAAACATGACTAAACCATTTCTAATAAAGGTTGTGCTCCCTGCAGTATCTCTTTAAGAAAGACAGCCGCCCTTCTGGTGTTTTCATGTTTATGAAGAAGTGTCTAGTGCAGTCATCTTTGCAAATATGTGACACAGCGTAGTACTCTGCACTTGTTTCATCCACCCCACACTGTAAAGCCAACTGCTGAGCCTGCATAATTTCAGCACTCAACTCAGATCTCCTCTCTTTCTTCGCAGTACATGCTACCTTCAACAGCTCGTTCCTTTCAGCTGACATCTTTGTGGACACACTTAAATAGTCCTTCATCATCTTAACCATTGGGCTTTTCGACTTCTTCGTAGGACTGTCTGCTGTGCTGCTAGTACTGCTTCCTCTCTTGCGGCTATTTGAACTCATTGGACTCGGTTGCAAGTCCTCAAATCTTTCATCTTCATCTTCCTCTTCCATAGCATCTGTTTGGTCATCGAAATTGCTTTGTCCAGCAATATACGAAGACGAACCATCAACGGCAACACCCTCGAATATTTCCTCAAGCTCAGGTAAGTACTCAGGAGGCCCCCATCGTAGTTTCTTCCATTCTGGATGTTTCTGCACATGTACAAAATTAAAATTACATAGACATAAATGATTATAAGACCATGTATGACAATCCATTTGTTTGCTGCAGTACCTCTGTTGCTTCTTCCCACCATTGAGGTTCTGCAGTAGGCCAACCATTTGCATCCCGACCTAGTCCAGTATTGGTACGAAGATCTTTTATGAACTGGTACATTTGCTTCAATTGTCTGATTCGGTTACGGATCTGCTTCCTATCGTGCCTCAAATTTGTTGCCCGATGATAGTTTTGTATAATCAGCTTGTACCCTCTAGATGTCTGTAGGATCTAAGACACCGACTAGAGGGGGGTGAATAGGCGGTTTTCAAATTTAATTGCAACTTGATCAAATTAATGCGGAAATAAAAAGCAACGGATCAAGAGCAAGATAAGAAGCTATTTCTAGGTTGATAATTGAACAAATATTTGCAATCCAAAGTAAATTAATTTCTAGTAAAATAGACACAAGAGCAACCGAAATAAATCAAACACTAGAAATTAAAACAAGACTAAGTTGAATCTTAGTAAGGGGTTTGCAATCCTAGGGTGATATACAACAAGATAAACTTCTAGAAAATTAAAGCTCAAAAGTAAAAGGACAAGGAGAGACACAAATTTAACCCGTGGTGTCGATGACTTGCCGGTCACCTCTAATCCACGTTGAGGTGGACTCAAGCCTTTGATTTGCTCCTCTATCAAGCTTGCACTTCTCCAACAAGAAGGGCTCACAAAGAGCAACTTGACCTTGAGCCAAATCAATCCCTCGAGCCGCTCCAAACCTCGATTCCACTAGAGTTGCCCTTTGCCACTCCGGCGAGGTGAGCACCACACCTCTCACAACAATCAACCGGGCCTCCTTCACAATCTTCTTGAAGGGCTCACGGTTGCTCCACTACCAAGCCGTCTAGGAGGTGGCAACCTCCAAGAGTAACAAGTCGATGACGCTTGCTTGGAGAATCACTAGTGCCACAAAGCTCGAATCGATGAAATCAAGCACTAGATGCTCTCACACTCTCTATGGATCAACAAGGGGTCAAGAGTGAGAGAAGAAGGCTCAAGAGTATGTAGTATGCAGTGGAAATGGCCAAGGGAAGTGCCTTGCACGAGATGGGGAAGTATTTATACCCCTCACATCAAAAAACTAGCCGTTATTGGCTTTCTGCGCAGCTGGCGGTCAGACCGCGACTCTGGCGGTCAGACCGTGGTGGTTGGTAACGTTCATTTTTGTAATAAATGCACAGAGGAAGAATTTTAAATCTGGAGCTGGCGGTCAGACCAAGCCTCTGGCGGTCAGACCGTCAGAGGAGCCAGAGAAAAAGCAGTCTCTGGAGTGACCCTGGCGGTCAGACCGTCCCTTTGGCGGTCAGACCGTCAGAGGAGCCAGAAACAAGCCCTCTCTGGAATGACCCTGGCGGTCAGACCGTCCCTTTGGCGGTCAGACCGGCAGAGGGGCACAGAAACAGACTCTCTCTGGAGTGACCCTGGCGGTCAGACCGTCCCTTTGGCGGTCAGACCGCCAGAGGGGCTCAGAAACAGGCACTCTCTGGAGTGACCCTGGCGGTCAGACCAAGCTTCTGGCGGTCAGACCGCCAGACCCTGGTTCAGCACACTTGATTTTCTCGTTTTCTAGCATTTCTCTCAATAATTTTCCTTCTTTTTCAAGGTTAATTTCAAGGACACTTTTGCGGTTAATTGGTAAGGAAATCGAGCAAAAAGTGGCAATCTATAGATGCTCCAAGCAAATAACAACGACCCCTCTTAATAGTACGGCGCTAACCTAAAATCCGGTCATTTTCTCCTCTAATCACCTTATGACCGGTAAAAGTAAAAACCTATTGATTATACCTTTGCCTTGCGCCATTCGTTGTCCTATTTGTGTGAGCTCGACAGTATATTTGTTGCCATTTCACAAAGCGGGCTCAAATATTCAATAATTTCTAGCAAGGACTCAAGTAGCGCATTAGTCCACAAATATGGATTGTCATTAATTGCCAAAACCACAATTAAGGGCCTAGATGCTTCAATCTCCCCCTTTTTGGTAATTGATGACAACCACTTGAAATGATAATAAATTGAAGAACAAGGTGAACTCCCCCTAAGTGTGTGCATGTGTAAAAGAGGAAATTTCGGTTGAGTGTACCTTGTTTGTTGAATGTGAGGAATTAGATAAAATAAGAATATAACCATGAAACGTAGCCAATAGATATTGTCCTCAATCATTCACAATAATAGAGATAGAATCCTCATTCATCGTATAACCATGAATCATAGATGGATATTCTTTTCAATCAATCGCACTAATCAAGATGAGAGTCTTCAATCATCATAAAACCATGAACCATTGAAATGTGATGAACTAAAAAATAGATAAGCCACAATGGTTCATCATCACAATACAAACCAAGTTCAAATAGCACCAAATTCAAATAAAGAGCGAAGAGCACATAGAGTCTCATAGAAACATAGGTCAAAATAAAGCAGGCAAATGCAATGCATGAGATCAATTCCACATGGAGTTTTCTAACTTGCTTCACTTCTTGTCTTGACCTTCTATTTTCTTACTTTCCTCATTTCCTCATCTTCTCCCCCTTTGGCATCAAATTGCCAAAAACACTAGTATGGATAGTTATCATCAAAATCCGGAGGAGGAGGAGGATACGGCCCCGGTGGTGGCGGAGGACGAGGATATATCTGGTAGAAGTAGTCACTGAAGGTTTGGAACTCTTGGTGATGGGCGGTGAACTCATTTCTCAAACCGGTGACATTGGTATGCAAAGTCTGAAATTGAGTGGTGAGTGTACCAATATCATTGCGCAAATTTCCCATAGTCTGAGTCATGTCACCAAGCTGAGCCATCATAGGCCGGTGATACTGCTCATGGAAGGTGGAATAGAATGTAGTCATGGCAGCCTGGATGCCCTGCTGAATAGAAGACTGAATCTGGGACATGTACTGGGCCATAAAGTCTGGAGGAGGACCATGCTCAGGTGGAGGAGGTGGAGGAGGTGGCATATCATGATGACCAACATCTTCTGCAGCCGCACTTTCTGCACCAACTGGATGTACAGGAGCAAGAATATTTGGACTCATTAGAAAAGGCTTGTACTCCTTGTGTAGGGTATGACAGTTCTGTGTAGAAAATGTTGTCTTGCTAAGAATCAAAGACATGATATAGGGAGCATAATAGAGATTCTTCTGCACAGATACGGACACGGCCTCAATGGTCTTCAAGATAAATCTTACTACGTCCATTTTTCTACCTGTCATGATATTGTGGATGAAGTTCCAATGAGCAAAACGTATGGCCTCGGTGTTGCCACTCTTAGGATACACTGTCTTCAGCACAATTTTATTGATAACTGCTGGAATGACTTTCAAGCCCGAGACAGTGTTAATCTTAATATTTGGGCCTTCGTAGTATTGAAGCCTCAAATTCTCCGCCAAATGTGGATCACCATAAACATCAGTTCTAGCCTTAAGATCATTATAATCAAGCTGATTGACTGCAGCAAATTCAGAAAAATTGGCAGTGTATGTGTTCCTGCCGGTGATCCACTGAATCTCATGAGCTTCCCAATCAAACTCAGCTGTGGCATAGAACTGACGAATGATGGTCTCATTCCAGTTGCATCTGTAGCAAGCAAAGTCATAAAGACCCACGGCTTGAAACAATTGAATAGTGGGGCGAAGTGTATCATATGAATTGACAAAGGCCCAATCAATCCATTGATGTTGAAACACGGATTTCTTCACTAGATGACCATAGAATGCATCATGTTGCACTTTGCTATAAAACTGTGGAGAAGGAGAGTTATTTGCACCTAGATAGCCCGATACCTTCCTAGCATTATAGTACTCCTCTGCGGTCCACACTTTTCTTTCTCCGTGAAACTGAAGGGGATCAAAGTCATCATCCTCATCACTCACATTGCCCATGTGAGCATCGTGTTGCCCTTGAACATGAGAAGAAGTCCCCTCATCAGTGTGAGAAGGTTCATAGGTATCATCATTTGAATCATGAACGGAGTCGGATGGCACTTGCTTCTTCTTTTTGCTTGTGTCTGGGGGTGGTCCTTGACGTTTGCAGACTGCGCGTTTCTTTCGCCCACTGTCAATCAACAAGAATGATGTATATGTGTGAGTCATAATCATCATTCATTTATGAACACCGATAGCTAGAATTCACTTTTGCATTTCTTCTATCTCACAGATAGAATTGATCATGTCGTGAATACACTGTATAGGAAATGAATCGTCTTCTGTCTGCCCCTGGCGGTCTGACCGGGACCCTGGCGGTCTGACCGCGTGTACTGTTCACAGAACAGAACTCGAAGTTTAATCCTCAGATTCATGTATAAACTGATGGAATCAACCAACCAAACGTAAGGCATATGTAGTATAGAGCATAAGAAACCAATCCATGCCATTTAATCAAGAAATCCATGGTTGAGACTTGAATCCCCAACTTCATGCCATAATGAACCTTAGAGAGAAATCCATGGTGAAACGAAGTGGATCGAGAAAAATACCGAGTAAACATGGTGGAGGAGCCTTCGGTGAGACCGGGGACACTCTCGGTCGGACCGGGAACGATGAGGATGATGCTCCCTTGATGGAGGTCCTTTTCAGGTGAGAGAGAGAGCTTTGAGGTGTGTTTCTCGTGTTTGGAAAGAATGGAGAGGAAAGGGGTAGGTGGAGAGGAAGATAAGGCACAAAAGGAGATGGACCCGCAGCAGTGCGGCCCTGGCGGTCTGACCGTGGAGATCGCGGTCTGACCGCGGGGACGAACCAGAGAACCCTTCTTCTGCATAGGCGCGCAGCGGTCAGACCTCCCGACTCACGGTCTGACCGTGAGGGTCACCCAGAGGGGTATGCCCTCTGTTCTTGCCCCTGGCGGTCTGACCGTGACATTTGCGGTCTGACCGCCAGACATTAAAACTGAAGCTCTGAATTTTGTTGAATATTTTCTGAAGAAATCCTTCCATCCATTCAAATCTTGCTCGATTAATTCCATACTTTTTCCCAATGATCCAAAGTGATAACTCCAAGGATTACATGATCTCAAAAATATGAGTAAAAGCCATGAATCAACAATAAAGTGACATTGAAACACCGATTAAGCAAGAGATTCAATTGATTCAATTAAAGCCATAAAAGTGAGAATCTTTGCAAATGAGGTGAAAGATATGATTTGATTGCAAAAAAGGGGGTTGTATGAGTTTAGAGAACTTTTATGAACCATCACATGTGAAGTATATGGCTCCGAAAAGCAAAACTCACTCGATGCCATAATGTGACTAGAACGGTCATCTCGATTTAAAGAGTCAAGATTCAAAACTCAATAACTTTCAGTAGATTGATCAAATGAAAAAGTGTTGAATACCAAAAAAGTTCATGAGTATGAGTTGCATAAGTTTGGTAAAGAACTCGAACTCAAAAACTCACTAGATCAAAATCTATGGAATAATTCGAGTTAAATCCAAAAAAAAGAAAAAGTGATCTTCATGAGAGCTCAAAAATGCCAACTTCTTCATAGAAGCTTGAAAATGAGATAGCTCTTTTGCAAAACATTCAAGATATGTAAGAGAACATTTTTCAACCAAGTAACTTGAAAATCATACAATATTTTTCAGATTTTGACTTTTTGACCAAAAGAGGCTTTTGAGGACTATTATGGCATCATCCTTGATATATTCACATTTTAGGTTAGCAACATACATAAATGAGTGTAGTGCTCCCCCTAAATGTGGCAAAGAGCGATTAGACGAGAAGAATCAAACAAATACCATAGGACCCAAAAAGAAATCCAAGCATGGACACGGTCTCAAGCAATATTGGAAATGTCAATAATGTTGAGCTCACTTCTTAATTTGCAAAAGCGGGTTTCATCAAGTGGCTTGGTAAAGATGTCAGCTAATTGCTCTTCGGTCCTCACTCCCTCCATCACAATGTCACCTTTGCTCACATGATCTCTCAAGAAGTGATGACGGATATCAATATGTTTGGTTCTTTTGTGTTGGACGAGATTTGTGGCTATTTTTATGGCACTCTCATTGTCACACAAAAGTGGTATGCAATCAAATTTTACTCCATAGTCCAAAAGTGTTTGTTTCATCCAAAGGAGTTGAGCACAACAATTTCCCGCGGATACATATTCCGCTTCGGCGGTGGATAGGGCAACGGAGTTTTGTTTCTTGGATGACCATGATACAAGGGATCTACCAAGGAGTTGACAAGTCCCCGAGGTACTCTTTCTATCGATTTTGCAACCGGCATAATCGGAGTCCGAATAGCCAATTAATATGAATTGAGCACCTTTAGGAAACCATAGGCCCAAATTTGGAGTGTGTTTCAAGTATCTCAAGATGCGCTTCACGGCGACCAAATGACATTCTTTTGGAGAAGCTTGAAACCGTGCACACATGCAAACACTAAACATAATATCGGGCCTAGATGCGGTGAGATAAAGCAAACTCCCAATCATAGAGCGATACAACTTCAAATCAACCGATTTACCTCCCTCATCTTGATCAAGATGAGCATTTGTGGCCATAGGAGTTTTGATTGGCTTTGAATTATCCATGTCAAATCTCTTGAGAAGATCATTCAAATACTTGCTTTGACAAATGAAAGTTCCATCTTTTATTTGCTTTACTTGAAGACCAAGAAAATAGGTCAATTCACCAATCATAGACATCTCAAATTCATGAGCCATCATTTTTCCAAATTCTTCACAAAAATCTTGATTGGTTGAGCCAAATATAATGTCATCAACATAAATTTGACATATAAATAGATCTTCTCCAATCTTCTTAGTAAATAAGGTGGTGTCCACCTTTCCAATCATGAAACCCTTGGAGACTAGAAAATCCCGGAGTCTCTCATACCAAGCCCGTGGTGCTTGTTTAAGACCATAGAGAGCTTTAGATAGCTTGTACACATGATGTGGCCTCTTGACATCCTCAAAACCGGGCGGTTGCTCAACAAATACTAGTTCATTGATCTTGCCATTTAAGAAGGCACTCTTCACATCCATTTGATATAGCTTGATATTGTGTGATGAAGCATATGCAAGTAAGATTCTAATGGCCTCAAGTCTTGCAACCGGTGCAAAAGTCTCATCAAAATCCAATCCTTCAACTTGAGAATATCCTTGTGCAACCAATCTTGCCTTGTTTCTCACAACAATTCCATTTTCATCTTGCTTGTTCCGAAATACCCATTTGGTGCCAATGACATTATAATTGTTTGGCCTCTCAACCAATTCCCACACTTCATTTCGGGCAAAATTATTCAACTCTTCATGCATGGCATTTACCCAATCCGGATCACTTAGGGCCTCTTCAACTCGAGTTGGTTCAACAAAAGAGACAAAGGAATAGTGTTTACAAAATGAAGCAAGGCGTGACCTAGTTTGAACACCTTTATGTATATCTCCAACAATTTGATCAACGGGGTGATTTTTAGCAATACCATGATGAACCTTAAGGTGAGTCATAGGATCTTGTGTTGAGCTTGTGGAAGAGTCATTTTCCGGTTGATGATGTGATTCTTCATCTTTGTCTTCATCATTGGCTTGAGTTTGATTATTTGAGCTTGAGGAAGGTTGATTTGCTTGAAATAGAGGTGATGGATCATCTTCTTGATCTTCTTCGTCTTTAGGCTTGACGTCACCAATAGTCATATTTTTCATGGCTTTTCTCAACCCTTCATTTCCAACATCATCCAAATTCTCTTCTTCATCTTGAGATCCATTAGTTTCATCAAACTCAACATCACTTGTCTCCTCAACTAAGCCCGTGTTTTGATTGTAGACACGATAAGCCTTGCTATTTGATGAATAGCCCAATAAGAAGCCTTCATCACACTTGCTTTGGAATTTTGACAATTTTTCACCTTTCCTCAAGATATAGCACTTGCATCCAAATACACGGAAATATGAGATGTTTGGCTTTCTTCCAATAAGGAGCTCATATGAAGTCTTCTTCAACAACCTATGGCAATACAATCTATTTGATGCATGACAAGCGGTGTTTATTGCTTCGGCCCAAAAGCTATCGGAAACGTTATATTCCGCAAGCATTGATCTTGCCATCTCTATTAATGTCCGATTTTTCCTTTCAACTACTCCATTTTGCTCCGGAGTATACTTGGCTGAAAATTCATGCTTGACTCCCTTCTCATCACAAAAATACTCAATCTTGGAATTTTTGAATTCGGTGCCATTGTCACTTCTAATTTTCTTGATGTAGAACTCAAATTCATTTTCGGCTCTCTTTGCAAAACTCTTGAAAATGTTGAACACATTTGCCTTGTCATGCAAAAAGAACACCCATGTGTATCTTGAATAGTCATCCACAATCACGAGACAATAACTATTGCCACCAATGCTTCTATATGTTGTAGGGCCAAATAAATCCATATGCAATAATTCCAAAGGCCTAGAGGTAGACATGACACTTTTGGTGGGATGGGTATTTGCAACTTGTTTTCCGGCTTGACAAGCACTACACAACTTATTTTTCTCAAATACCACCTCATCATTTAATCCAATGACCAAGTCATGCTTCACCAACCGTTTGAGTTGATTCATTCCAACATGAGCAAGTCTTCTATGCCATAACCACCCTTTTGATGACTTTGTAAATAAACATGTACTTAAACTTGCATCACTTGATGAAAAATCCACAAGATAGAGGTTCCCATAGCGAAATCCTTTGAACACCAACTCATCACTCTTGATACTTGTAATGATAACGTCCGTGGGAGAGAACTTGCATATAAGACCAAGATCACATAATTGAGCCACTGAGAGAAGGTTGAAGCTAAGTGATTCAACTAACAACACATTTGAAATTGACAAATCATTTGAAATTGCAATTTTTCCCAATCCTTGTACTTTGCCTTTGCTATTATCTCCAAAAGTGATCTTGTCACAAACCGATGCTTCATCATCAAATGAGGTGAACATTTTTCCATTGCCGGTCATGTGTTGAGTGCAACCACTATCAAGCACCCAATGTCTTCCACCGGACTTGTAATTCACCTACAAAACAAGATTAGTTTGTTTTAGGTACCCAAACTTGTTTGGGTCCTTGGATGTTAGTCACCAAGGCCTTAGGTACCCATATGGCCTTTTTCTTTGTGCCATTCCTAAAGGTGTTACCATTAAAAGCATGCACATCATTCTTAGTTCTACCAACAAACTTGGCATAAACAACACCGTCGGAATTTTTCTTAAGTATATAGGAAGCATCAATAGAAGCAAGAGACACGTTCTTACAACCGGTGCAATCCTTTTCAAGATGACCGGTGTTTTTACACTTAACACAATACAAGCCACATTCTTTCATGAAAGTGGTCTTTTTGTCAACAAAAGCACTTTTGTTCTTCTTGGGATATACCCAAGTCCCTCACGCTTGAGAGTGAACCTTTGACATTCCCACATCTTGTTATAGGAGTTTTCACCCCTATGGCATTTAGCAAGAGCATTAACAAGAGAATCAACGGTTTCCCTCAATTCAACATTCTCAACAAGAAGCAAGGGTTTACAAGCATTTGACATATCCATGCGAGAATCAACATTAGAGGAGCGAGGCATGGTGAGCAAGTCATCACTAGAGGTAGATATGCTAGTCTTAGAAATATGTTGAACACATGGCAAGCACTCAAGCATATCACAAGAAACACCAACATCAACCTTCACTTTATCGGTACACGCAATGAGAGAGTCATGAGCTTCCTTAAGCCTCTCATGATCTTCATTAAGATTCTCATGAGAAGTCTTTAGCTCCTCATATGACTCCTCCAAACATGAGTATTTTTTCTTAAGATCTCTATATTTACCCTTCACATTTCCTAGCAAATCATCAAGGTTGCTCACCATCTCAACAAGATCATCATAGGTAAATATATCATCATCACATACCTTTGATTCACCTTTTGCCATAAGACAAAGAGGTGTGTTGAAAAGAGATGGAGCCTCCTTGATAGCAATACCGGCGAGTCCCTTCTTGGAAGGTTGAGCATCATCATCATCATCACCATCGGATTCGGAATCGGAGCTAGCATCGGAATCCCACTCAACATAGCAAGCTTTGCCATTTTTCCTCTTGTAGTACTTCTTGATTACTTTCTTCTTGCCCTCATACTTCTTGTTCTTGCTTGATTCTTCTTCTTCTTTTTCCTCTTTATTTTTGCAATTTGAGGAGATGTGACCTATTTTTCCACACTCAAAGCATTTCTTTTTAGCAAAGGGATTCTTATTTGATGGCCTTCCACTTCTATTGAATCCCCCTTTCTTCTTCATAAATTTCTTGAATTTTCTTACCATCAAGGCAAGTTCTTCATCGGTGCTATTTTCACTTTCATCATCATTATCATCTTTTGATGTCTTTGCTTTGAGTGCAATGCCCTTCTTCTTCTCATCAACATTGCCATTATGAAGTTCTTCTTGGGATTGCTTGAACATATCATGAGTGAGAATTTCCCCGAGAATTTCGGTGGGCTTTGTATCCTTCAAACTTGATCTCACAAGCAAGGTCACGATTGTCTCATATTTTGGTGGCAAGGCTCTAAGAAATTTGTGAGAGATATCCTCATTTGATACCTTGACACCAAGACCCTTCAATTCATTCACAATATTGTTCAATCTAGTGAACATGTCATCAACTTCTTCATTTGGCAACATGGTGAATTTTTCAAATTTGCCCTTGAAGATGAATAGTTTAGCTTCTTTGACAGTAGTAGTGCCTTCATGAGCTTCCATGAGTGCCACCCACATTTCATTTGCGGTTTCTAGCTTGCACACACGGTTGAACTCATTAATTGATAGAGCACCATATAGAACATTAATGGCTTGATCATTTGCAAGAATGAGCTCTTGTTCAATATCGGTTGGATTGCTTGGATCAAGAACAACAAGACCATCATCAACAATTCTCCAAATTGAACCGCCCATAGCCTTGAGATAACGAGTCATACGAGTCTTCCAATAATCATAGTTTGACCCGTCAAAGAGCGGAGGCTTCCCAAGGTGATTGCTAGCCATTGTGTCACTCCCGGATGGTCAAATCCACACAAATATGGGAGTACCGGCTCTGATACCACTTGTAGGATCTAAGACACCGACTAGAGGGGGGTGAATAGGCGGTTTTCAAATTTAATTGCAACTTGATCAAATTAATGCGGAAATAAAAAGCAACGGATCAAGAGCAAGATAAGAAGCTATTTCTAGGTTGATAATTGAACAAATATTTGCAATCCAAAGTAAATTAATTTCTAGTAAAATAGACACAAGAGCAACCGAAATAAATCAAACACTAGAAATTAAAACAAGACTAAGTTGAATCTTAGTAAGGGGTTTGCAATCCTAGGGTGATATGCAACAAGATAAACTTCTAGAAAATTAAAGCTCAAAAGTAAAAGGACAAGGAGAGACACAAATTTAACCCGTGGTGTCGATGACTTGCCGGTCACCTCTAATCCACGTTGAGGTGGACTCAAGCCTTTGATTTGCTCCTCTATCAAGCTTGCACTTCTCCAACAAGAAGGGCTCACAAAGAGCAACTTGACCTTGAGCCAAATCAATCCCTCGAGCCGCTCCAAACCTCGATTCCACTAGAGTTGCCCTTTGCCACTCCGGCGAGGTGAGCACCACACCTCTCACAACAATCAACCGGGCCTCCTTCACAATCTTCTTGAAGGGCTCACGGTTGCTCCACTACCAAGCCGTCTAGGAGGTGGCAACCTCCAAGAGTAACAAGTCGATGACGCTTGCTTGGAGAATCACTAGTGCCACAAAGCTCGAATCGATGAAATCAAGCACTAGATGCTCTCACACTCTCTATGGATCAACAAGGGGTCAAGAGTGAGAGAAGAAGGCTCAAGAGTATGTAGTATGCAGTGGAAATGGCCAAGGGAAGTGCCTTGCACGAGATGGGGAAGTATTTATACCCCTCACATCAAAAAACTAGCCGTTATTGGCTTTCTGCGCAGCTGGCGGTCAGACCGCGACTCTGGCGGTCAGACCGTGGTGGTTGGTAACGTTCATTTTTGTAATAAATGCACAGAGGAAGAATTTTAAATCTGGAGCTGGCGGTCAGACCAAGCCTCTGGCGGTCAGACCGTCAGAGGAGCCAGAGAAAAAGCAGTCTCTGGAGTGACCCTGGCGGTCAGACCGTCCCTTTGGCGGTCAGACCGTCAGAGGAGCCAGAAACAAGCCCTCTCTGGAATGACCCTGGCGGTCAGACCGTCCCTTTGGCGGTCAGACCGGCAGAGGGGCACAGAAACAGACTCTCTCTGGAGTGACCCTGGCGGTCAGACCGTCCCTTTGGCGGTCAGACCGCCAGAGGGGCTCAGAAACAGGCACTCTCTGGAGTGACCCTGGCGGTCAGACCAAGCTTCTGGCGGTCAGACCGCCAGACCCTGGTTCAGCACACTTGATTTTCTCGTTTTCTAGCATTTCTCTCAATAATTTTCCTTCTTTTTCAAGGTTAATTTCAAGGACACTTTTGCGGTTAATTGGTAAGGAAATCGAGCAAAAAGTGGCAATCTATAGATGCTCCAAGCAAATAACAACGACCCCTCTTAATAGTACGGCGCTAACCTAAAATCCGGTCATTTTCTCCTCTAATCACCTTATGACCGGTAAAAGTAAAAACCTATTGATTATACCTTTGCCTTGCGCCATTCGTTGTCCTATTTGTGTGAGCTCGACAGTATATTTGTTGCCATTTCACAAAGCGGGCTCAAATATTCAATAATTTCTAGCAAGGACTCAAGTAGCGCATTAGTCCACAAATATGGATTGTCATTAATTGCCAAAACCACAATTAAGGGCCTAGATGCTTCAATGTCATAATTCCTTTGTTGTAGTTGCCCAAAGCAATTTGTTCAAGCAATAACTTACACAACACTTTATTATTTTTGTCCGACCAACTTTGCCTTATCAGTTTTATTCTAGAGAAAGTGAAACATTCATCAATTGCAAAGAAAAGGTAAGACTCATTTAGAAAATGAATGAACAGAAATTGTTCTCAGACCAACATCACCTATCCAGGTTATACACTCAAAGCAGGTTACATGTGTCATGTATATAAATTTCTATCTCAGACTAATATGTATCATGAACTGCAGCAGAACTTGTTTGCTTCCAACTTAAAAAAAGCACAATCTGGTGTACATCTATTCTAGGTGAGTATGCAAGTAAGACTGATGTAGGAAATAAAGGAACAGAAACCAAGCACATGCAAGCCATGAAAATAAACAAGTAGCAACTAGCAAACTGTATAGAAAGCATGGTGCTGGACACTTCAAATAGAAACCACATATATTTCATTGTAATGTAGATCAGTTCTGGCAAACTAAAAATGTAGCATATGGTACTGATTAAGTCCAGAGCTCCAAATAAACTAAAACTGTCACTGGCTTAGGATTTTTACCCGCCTATGTTACTATTCCATTTATGAAACAGAAAATACAATGTGATTTCAGCAACTCAAGGGACTCAGTGGCTATTATAACACGTCAGAATGCACCTAATAAGAGGACCAACATCATGATAAGGTCAAGATATTATAACACTCTAAACCATAATTCGATTCTCATGCTGCATCAGGGGCTCCACCTATTACACAAAGGTACCACAAGTGTACATGAAGTCATGAAACTGTCATAGGCACATCAGAGGGATATAACTGTTATACCTGAGGGATGTCAAAGTTTTCTTCATCGCCGGTATCGTCCGCATTGTCGTATTCTTCACTGCGACGACCGTCACCGCCAACTCCGCCGTGACCGACCGATCCGGGAGGCAGCGAGGGCATGGCACGGCCGCTACCAGAACTCTGTGGGTACGGAGGGCGATGGACACGACCAGGAGCCAAAGGCTCTCCGCGCCCTCCACCCCGGCCACGAATGGCGCCTCCGCCACCACTGCTGCGAGCCGTGCGTAAGCCGAGGGTTCGATTGACGTTGCGGGGTCGGGGGGGAGGGAAGCCCAGGGTGCCGTCGTTGCCTCCATCCTCGCTGCCTGACTGCAGGAGCTCCTGGTACGCCGCCATATGCGGCCAGCTCTCCGACTGCGAGTTGAGGTCGAGGGCTTCTAGGCCAATGCGAGGGCCATGAGCGGAGCTGGAGCCCGGATGGAGGCCAGCTGTGTCGGAGAAGATGTCGAAGCCGCCGGCAGGAGGTGGGGCATAGGACTGCGGCTGGGTCCTGGACCCATCACCACGGAATCCTTCCATCCGCACCAAGAGCAAGTGGATCTGCACTTTCAAAGAAAACAAACTGTATTCAGTTACAGGCAATAATTACCTATGAAAACAAACAACACACCCGAAAGAAGCCCAGTCATGGTTTGATATGACTTTTGTTGCATGGTTATGTAGGTTCTAACAGTTTCCCTATCATTAAATACTTCTCATAGAAAGTAACATCCTTATGGTGGGAAGGGTCATTCTCTTATGGTGGGAAGGGTCATTCTCTTCCAAGTTACTAGGCTGAAGGCAGAAAATGAACCCCCTGGTCTCCAAGTCTGTCCTGCAAGCATATTAATCGCACTGCTACAGAATTTTCAAGGAAAAATATCCTGTCTCGTTAGAATTATCCTCAAGATTTAAGGTCCAACATTGAGCAGGGGTTCCATAGCAGCCATTTGCTGTTTTTCCCATCAATGGCAGCACAATAATATGTTTAAGTTGCATTCGCAGCAATTCATTCTCTGATCTGTTACAAGTCCATCAGTGAAATGATACAGCATTTCCTTCCTGATGTTGCCTCAAGAGTAAACTACCAGTTATGAGAACAGCATACAACAAGCAGAATACATATTTGGTGTATGCAAATCGAGACAAATAAATAACTTCCAAGCTTGCAACGGAAACATGAAGCTGGAAATCGACTAGTAAATTTTATATATCTGCACAGTTATTCACAATGCAATACGTACAGGACATTTGAAAGTATCGATTCCTTTGGATTAAATTTGTATACCTTCATTTGAGCATGGAATGAAAGAATTTAAGGACAAAACTAGCTGGATGTAACAATTATGTGGCTCCTGGGATGGAAACCTTTTTTCACCTAGGGCACAGGGACTGAAATTGACATGGGGTTCGACAACTCCCCACTGCCGAAGCTCGCGGCCCTATCCAACCATTTGGGTAGCACCAAAATTGATCATATCTATACATAAATTTCCAATGTTTTACTTAGTTGCAACTACGCAGTTACACTTGACTGACAGAAAATAGAAGTATACCTCCATCATGGCATTCGGTAACACTTCAGATTGTACATATGAAATTGCAGGTTAGGTAAACTTCTTGTATCCCATATGTTGAAGATGTTCCAAATTTAGTTCGCATTATAAAGGCCGACTTCTGACGGAGCGAAGCGGAGGCCCGTCGCCGGAGGCTTGGGCCGGAGCGAAGCGGAGGGTATGGTACGTATACCCTAATTAGGGTTCCCACCTGGATTTGTGTTACTTTACCAGCAAAAACAAGGTTACCAAATGCATCCTAGCACGATCATATATAGGACATGGTTTCAGAATTCCCATAGCAACCACAATGTTCAGATAATGCTTTCGATGTGAAACCACCACTTATATAAATTCGTGGCTGAATATCAGAAGTATTAACAGGATAAACCCCAATCTTCTCTCCCAGAATTGCTATCTAATGAAACAATCGAACCACAATACAGACATATAAGTGTACACAGTATACAAAAAAGGGGAACACCGCCATGAGAATAGCCAAGTTACCTTCAATCTGCTACGAAGGAGAGAAGGAGGGCCCGCGGCGCTCCTAGGGACGAGGAGGAGGAGGTCCGGCGGCGCTGCTCGGGAGGAGGAGCAGGATGGCCTGCCGCGCTGCTACGGAGCAGGAGGACGAAGGCCGGCGGCGGCGCTGCTCGGGAGGAGGAGCAGGATGGCCTGCCGCGCTGCTACGGAGCAGGAGGACGAAGGCCGGCGGCGGCGCTGCTAGACAGGAGGAGGAGGACGGCCGGAGGCGCTGCTACGGACGAGGAGGACGCTGACCTGCGGAGCTCCGAGGGAGGAAGACTCGCATGGCCGACGGCTAGGGTAGGGAGAAGGAGGAGGAGGTCCGGCGGCTGGCGGGGAGGGCGACGGCCGCCGGCGGCGCAGGTAGGGCTTCCGGGGAGGAGGACGGCCGGCGGGGAGAGGTCTTGCGCAGCAGGCGGGGAAGCGGCCGGCGGAGCGAGCGGGGCGCAGGTGCGTCGCGTGCGGGGAGCGGGGGCGCTGCAGAGGTTGCGGGAAGGATCGAGGGCACCACGGTCAAGATCCCGTTTTAGCACTTTTTTGGGCCTCGCTGGAGTCAAAACATTTGAGCGCGTTTTAGCCTTTTTTTGCCCCATTTAGCCCACCATGTTTGGCAATCCAGGGCTAAAAAAGGCTCTAAATGGGGTGGGCTAAATTTTTGCCCCAGGGAACCAAACATGGCCTAAGGGCGCGTTTGGATGAGGGGCTAAAACATTAGCCCCTACTACTCTAGCCGACTTTTGCCCCAAAGTTTCCAAACGGCGACGGCAACCGAGCTAGAGCAGAGGCAAAATTTTTAGGCGCTGAGGAGGCCCTAAAGTGGGCTAGACGCACGCGTTGACGACCATACCCTCCACAGCCGCTACCCGCACCCGAGCGCCGCAGCAACTCCCGGACACCAGCCGCGGCCCCCCGGCGCCCCCCGCCCGCGTGCGAGCAGATCCCCGGTCGCCCCAGCGCCCTCCGCGCGAGCGCACCCACCCCGCACCGACCCCCCGCCCCCGCCCCCCCCCCCCCCCGAGACCAACCACCCACCGGCGGCCCGCGCGAGGAGATCCCCGGTAGCCCCAGCGCCCTCCGCGCGAGCGCCCCCCCCCCCCCCCCCCCCACACACACACACACCCGACAGCCCCCCGCCCTCCCCGACGGGCCGCGCGAGCACATCCCGCCCACCCCCGCCCGCGGGAGGCGCGCGCACCGCCGCTTCCACGGACCACCGCCGCGGCCCTCCCGCCCGCCCCCCCCCCCCCCCTCCTCCCCGCCCCGGGGAGCCTAGCGCGCCGCTGCTTCCCCGGACTACCGCCGCGGCCCTGCCACCCCCCTCGCGCCCCCACCCACGCGCCAGATCTCCTGCCTTGCTCATCCCCGCCCTGTGCAGTCGGCGCGCCAAATCCGGCGCCCGGAAAAGGTTTGCTCTCTGTTAATCTTTTTTTTCTGAAAAGTAGCTATCGGCTACTCCATATTCATAAAGTGATATTACAAGACAATTGTTTCTGAAACTTACTATTGGGAAGCTATAACCAGGTTCATGGGCAGCACTTGCAATTTTTCTTGTAAATTGTTTTATAGAAGAAAATTGCAAGTTCGTATTTACCATATTCTATATAAATACAATCAAACCCTATACCCACATTGATATGAAATGCAATCATCATATGAAGCAGTAGCAGCGCCGCCGTAGAAGACAATGCTATATAATATATGGTCACTTGATTGCTGTCTTTGAATATTTATTTTCATGATGCCTGATTGTTCGCTACATTTTCCATAAAATTAGGTTTTCTGAGCTTCGGCCCCTGCTTCGTGCTCGTCGAGCCCTTCAGGCACACATGGCCGCATTCGGCGGTGACGGCTCTGAGGATTTGTTCTCGCAGCCGCCGTCGTACTCTCCCCCTCCGGCTGACGGTTTGAACATATTCTCCGACAACGTTGGGTTTCAATCAGGCTCAACCTCCGTCCGTGGTGCCCGGATTGGCTTCGAGGCATTGGACCTCAACTCTCAATCAGAGAGTTGGCCGCATATGGCGGCGTACCGGGATTACCTACAGTCGGGAAGTGAGGATGGAGGCACCCTGCCGTTCCCTCCCCGTCGACCCCACCCTGCCAATCGATCCCTCGGATTACGCGCGTCTCGCACTAGCGGCAGCGGCGGCGTGTTAACTGGGCGGGGAACAGGGCGCACGGAGGCAGGTGCTCGTGGTTCTTCCCATCACCCTCCGTACCCACCGTCTTATAGCGTCCGTGGCCTGCCCTCCCAACCTCCCCGATTGGGACCTCTAGGCAGTGGTCTTGCCGGTGGATGGCGTCGTGAAGATGAGGACTATGGTGATGACAACGGTGATGACGAGATTGTTCGGAGCCCTGAGGTATATTCCACCATCAAAGTGTTACATTCAAAAATACTACCATGTGATTTTATCTTAGTACATGTTTAATTTGATGTGATCTTTTGACTAGAATAAAACTGATAAGGCAAATTGGTCGGACAAAAATAATAAAGTGTTGTGTAAGTTGCTGCTTGAACAAATTGCTTTGGGTAACTACAACAAGGGAGTTATGACGGCTAGAGGGTACAAGCAGATCATACATAAGTTTCACCGTGCCACAAATTTGAGGCACGATAGGAAGCAATTCAGTAACCGAATCAGGCAATTGAAGCAGATGTACCAGTTCATAAAAGATCTCCGAACCAATTCCGGACTAGGCCGCGATGAAAATGGATGGCCTACCGCAGATCCTGAATGGTGGGAAGATGCAACAGAGGTACTATATTTTACTGAACGTATAATAATAAGTACACTAAGATTTATCGATCTCTATCTAACTTCATTTATTGACATATGCAGAAACATCCAGAATGGAAAAAGCTGAAATCAGGACCTCCAGAGTTCTTACCTGAGCTTGAGGAAATATTTGAGGGAGTTGTTGTGGATGGTTCCTCTTCCTATGTTCCTGGGCAAGATAGTTTTCATGCAGAAACAGAACATCCGGAACATGAGGACGATGACGACGGTTTTGAAGACTTACAACCTAGTCCAATGAGTTCAAGTAGCCGGAAGAGAGCAAGTAGTACTAGCAGTACAGCAGAAAGTCCTAAAAAGAAATCGAAAAGCCCAATGGTTAAGATGATGAAGGATTATTTAACTGCGTCGACTAAGATGTTAGCTGAAAGGAACGAGTACTTGAAGGCTGCTTGTACTAACAAGAAAGAGAGGACGTCTGAGTTGTATTCTTCAACTTCAATTAGGCAATGTCAGCAGTTGGCTTTAGAGTGTGGGGTGACAGAAACAAGTGCAGAGTTCTACGCAGTTTCACAGATTTGCAAAGATGACTGCACTAGACATTTTTTTATTAATATACCTAGTCCAGAAGGAAGGATGGCCTTCTTACAAAGATACTGCAAGCAGCACAACCTTAATTAGATTCGCCTACGACACTATTATATCATCTGTAGTGGGTCTATGAACGCATTTCGTCTATGTGTCCTGTACACGTATTATCCTTATGTGTGATGTGAACCTACTTTATTCATGTGTGTTGTGAACTGACTGTGAGTACGTTCGATGTGAACCTACTGTGACTATGGAGATGTGAGCTCATTATCTATATGTGTGACTTGAGAGGTCAATGTGTGATGTGCTAAGCGATTTTTATATTAGTCACATGTTATAAATTTAGGACTTTTGAACTATTGCCTCATGAGTTTGTTTGCACTGGTGTTGCAGGATATGTCTGGCCAGACTGATTCAAGTGAGGATGAACTTGTGAAGCTTATACTGGAGGAAGAAAAGAGACAACAAAGTGAGGTTATGGAAGGCATGTTCATGTTTGATATGTACCATGAAACTTACTTTCAAAAATCGAAAAGGAGAAATGTCAATTTAAGTGGTCATGATTGGGTTATGAGAAATTTAGAAGATGGTACAGAATGCTATAACATGTTTAGGATGAGTAGACTATTATTTGATCGGCTTCATGATCTATTGGTGCACTCATATGGACTACAGTCCACAAAAAAAAGTTCTTCAGTGGAGGCATTAGGAATGTTTCTTTGGATGGTTGGCGCACCTCAATGAGTCAGGCAAGCTATGAATCGCATGGAGAGGTCTCTAGAGACAGTGCATCGCAACTTTGACAAAGTACTGAAATGTGTTCTTAAGCTTGCTGCTGACATAATTAGGCCTCTGGATCCTGAATTTGGAACACTGCACCATAGGTTAGAGAATCCTAGGTTCTTTCCATACTTCAATAATTGTATAGGAACATTAGACGGCACTCACGTACAAGTTGTGGTGCCAAAGGACAAGGTGGTTCAACATATGTGTCGGAAGGGTTTCACTACACAAAATGTGCTTGCTGTTTGTGACTTCGACATGAGGTTCACATTTGTTCTTGCCGGCTGGCCGGGTTCAGTACATGATATGAGAGTGTTCAATGATGCTATCCACAAATACAAAGACAAATTTCCTCATCCTCCACCAGGTATCATGCTATCTATGTTCTCTCAGTTTAATGTTCTATGTGCACTAATGGTGTACGTACTGACTGTAATAAAATATTTAACTTGTACAGGAAAGTTTTATCTAGTGGATTCTGGATACCCGAATCGGTGGGGTTATCTTGCACCATACAAGGGAACAAAGTACCATGTACCAGAGTTTCAGCGCGGGTCAATGCCTAAAGGTATGAAAGAGACCTTCAATTTTGCTCATTCATCACTAAGAAATATTGTGGAGAGGGCATTTGGAGTTTTAAAGATGAAGTGGAGGATTTTATTAAAAGTGCCAAGTTATCCAATGAGAAAGCAAAGTGAAATAATAGTAGCATGCGTGGCATTGCATAATTTTATTCGAGACAGTAAACTTGAAGACAGAGACTTTGACATATTTGAGCATAATGAGAGTTATGTTCCTCCAGAGGCTTCAACGTTTGAACCTCCTACAACGATAACTAATGCAAGGGAGGAAGATCAAAGCATGAATAGATTCCGTGATGAATTAGCGGACGCTTTGTTTCGAAGATTGTAAGGCAGGTTTATTTTTGCTTTGCACGCACAGTATTGTTTTGTGTAAATGACGTGTTAGCGGAACTGAAATATTTTATTGCTGCATGTATGATGATCATATTTGTTGTATCTAAACAAGGGCAATTTGGTCATTTCACATTGCAGGACTAAAAGTTTAGTACTCTATCCAAACACCTTGAGGACTAAAATTTTAGGGGCTAAAAATTTAGCCCTAAAACTTTTAATTCATGTGCACACATTTTTTTTTTCTTCTGCTGCCGAATTATATCTTCCCACGTAGTGCTACTGTCTGACTCTGAAGTCACGTCGTCCTCTGGCCGGGATCGGAGGCTGCTGGACATGGAATTAAAAGCAGCGAATCAAACAGCTTAATGACCCCTCCTCCTGCGGCGGCCGGCCTTCTCGATCGGTAGAGTGATGGCTGCATGTGTGGATACGATAGATACTAGTAGTAGTTTTCTAGACATATATTCTTATGCGTGCGCTTCGTTCTAGCTAGCAATCTTTTTATCTATCAGTAGGTGGCCATGGTGTGGATATATACTATATATACCAGAGGACACTCTTTTTTCATTGACATCATGGCGAATTATTTTGCGCCGATAGGTTAGCTAATAACAATGTACAGCTTTCATCTAGCACTAGCGAGTCTCAGCTTTTCATCTATTATATTTACCTTATATGTATAGTAGGCATGTTTGTTTTGTCCGTAGATTAATTACATGTATATACAGATGCTGCACCAAAAATGCCATCTACTGTTTCCAACATATATATACATCCTGATGAGCAGCAACCTACTACTTTGGAGTTAAGTATAGAATGTTCTTCCCTCCCATTATATATTATTGGACCCCACCGATCGATTCTTATATATGCTGTTCATATGTATCATGCATGCACCTCCGTGTTTTAGGTGTGACTGGAACCTTTCCTTTTTCTCCCTTCTTTGTTAGAGTCACAGAGAGGAAAGGTTACTGTAGTACTAGTATCTATTTGCAACTTGCAACAACAACGGCGTGCGTGTCATATACAGGTTGTCTTCTTCCGGCGGCCGGCTGTCTTCTTCCGGCGTGCGCGTCAGAGAGGAAAGGTTTCGTGCTCGCCGGCCGGCTGTCTTCTTCCGGCGGTCCTGTGAAACCGGAGCTGGATGATGAAGAACTAGAGTATGTAGTGCGAGAGCAGGAAAAAGCCATGAGCTCCACTTTCTGAGAGAAAGCACAGCAGCAAAATTAAGCGCGGTGCGTGTATGTGTTCGCTCGTATCGTATCTGTCGCACCACTTTGGCACGCTTGACTTGCTCGACCGTTCGTCCCGTCCCCGGACATGGATGGCTTACAGTTACAGCAGATTCGTTCACATCTACTGTAAAACAAATAAATAAGAAGAATTGTTTGAGGCCTGCTGGCTTCACGACCGAGCTTCGTAGCCCAGCCCAGACAGTCTTGAAGTGTGATACACCCGTTGGCCCGATAGTAGCCTACTGCACTGCCAAACAACGGTCAGCCCAACTCCAGCCTGCTTGGATCAAAAGCCCATTCTACCGCCCGCCACGTCGCCACTTAGAGCCCAGCCCACATCATGCAGCCCATGTCTGTGTGATGATGCTATAACCTGCCTTGCCGTTCCGCCGCTGCCGCCGACGGCTCCTCCACACCGTCACCACCGCTCGCGGCGGCTGCGTCCACCACCGTCCACCAGCCTCCCTTCGCCTTCCACACGCTGCTCCCCGCCCGTTCTACGCCTTCCTCCGAGCTCCCCGAGTCCCGCCTCCCACCTCTTCGATGGCGTTCCGCGGGCGCGGAAGAGGAGGCCGGGGGCGGGGAGGAGGAGCGTTCGGGTACGACCACGGCGCCAAGCCCGCGCCGCACGAGAACTTCCCGGTCAGTTTCTCTTCCTCCTCCTCCTCCTCGCCCCGCTCGCCGGCTCGCGTCTTGCATACCGTTCCTCGTGGCGGTAGTAGAATGTGCGAGCCTCCAAAGTCGTTTCGTTTCGTCGGGCTCCTCATCCGTCGATCCGGTCGGATCGCCTGTGCAGGAGATCGCTGTGCCGGAGATGACGTGCAACAAGGGCAGCAAGGAGGAGAAGATGCTGCTGCAGTCCACCTTGAAATTTGAAGAGTTCTGGAAGACGTCCTGTTACCACCTCGACGAGGATGCTCCCAAGAAAAGTATACTACTATGACAAACTTAATTGTTGCAATTTACTATACTGCTTTTCCTTATTACTATGTTCTTCGCTCATTGTGGAGAATTTTTTTCTGCTTGCTTTGCTCAAAGTTGACAGAGTTAGCATTCATAAAGTGACTGCGAGTAGAGACAGTAATTTATGAGGAGTTGTTTGCTTTGTTTCTAGTTGTTTGTTGTACAATTAGTCACTGCTGCGTTGTATTATGTAAATTTCATGAAGTGCAAAGATACTTTCTCTAGCCTAATTTCGTCTGTACGGAGTTTCCTGTACTATTCAGTCTGGTATGCTATTCCGCACTGTGTTTCCATTTTCGTTTGCTCTTTGGTAGCAGTCTAGTATGTGTCTTTGGATCATCACATACCTGAAAACTTGTCGAAACAACTTGACAGGATCACAGAAACAGTACAGCCTCTTGAATCATTCTTTAATTTTCATTCCCTGTTAACAATCTTCTTGTTGTTTTTTTACATTATTTATCATCGAACTAATTCTGTGCTGATATCTTGCCAGAGAATGAAGATAAAGAGATCGAGAGATTTTCTGACAGGAAACGCAGAACACATACAAAGCGTGAAGCACTTTCGTCGTATCTTAAACTTACTTCATCGAATTTCCCTGCAGAACTATTACAAGGTAGGCTTGAGTATATTGATGCACATAAAAGATTTCTCTCTATTATATGGGTTACACTTGTTACAGGATGAAGCAAGATAGATGCTTAATATTGTGTTCCTCTCAGGCTCTAGACGAGGGCAAGCAAGCAATAAGAAACTTCGATGGGATAAAGACTCAGGTTTGCTGGATTTGACTAAAGCCAGTGGATTTCCTTTATTCTTTAGCTGCTGTGAATCTTCTTCATGGTTTCATTGCCAATTTTGTAGGAATAGAAAATCTTATTTATAACACTTTGTTTGCAGGTGAGCAGGCATTTGAAGTTTTTGAGAAGCTTGAAGAGACCCACAAGGCAAGAGCTTCATCCTTATGTTTGAGCTATAAAATTATTATTTGCCCATCTATCAAGATACAAGAATCAATGTGTAAAACATCTTTCCGTTTTAGTCATACGTTTACTAGTTTTCTCTTTTAAGCAGACCCTTCATTATTTCATAAGGCCAAAGGGCCAATACGCAGACATAGTATTTCCTTTAGGGCAAGAGGGCAATTTATAGACATGTAGAAGATAGAAAAGAACCTGTGCAAAGGATCTATGTGAATCAATGCTCATATACTATATTTTATAGTTTTACACACAGTTTCAAGCAGCTTGGTGGTACGACAAGCACACACCTCATTTCAACGCTAAGTTTGTTCCCCTTTTTTGACCTTTCTAAAATTATGTTTTTGGTGGTACTTGTAGGATGGAGACAAGAAAGAAGAAAAGGAAGGTGATGATGAGGATGAACCGGAGGAGGAAGAAGCAGAAGAGGAAGAAAGTTCAGACGATGATTACAATCAGGTATGTGCCACTGAATTTATTCACTGGGTTTTTATAAGGTAGAATAAAGCTTTGTTACATGGCTTCAGAAATATGTATGTCTTACTTAGCTTCATGACTTTTTCCCTGTATATATACCACTTTGATATCTTGGTTACCATGTAGAATATTGAGTTTGATGACGACGACGATGACTGGAACCAAGAGGAAGAAGCACGTAAGTTTACTATTCAACCTTTTTTTTTCTCCTTTGAGTACTTTTTTTTTGTAAATCAATCTCCTATCATTTTATTCGTTTGTAAGGCTGCTTTCTAAAAACCAATTCTTTCATGTGACAGAGGAAGATTACTATGACTAGGTACCTGAGGTATCATGTAAAGGATTACTCCGTGGAGCTTCTTCTGTTTTTTATTATTTTTATTTTTATTTTATTATTATTATTATTATTATTATTATTATTATTATTATTATTATTATTATTATTTTCCTTTTGTAATTCAGTCAGCTGCATTTTCTTTGGGAGTCCTACTTAGGTTAGATCAATATTTCTTGTGGTCAGAAAACTGGGTGCAATAAGTATTATGAAGCAGTAATTGCATTTTTTTCTGGTCAGGAACACGCTATTTATATTATGAACTCTTTGCAATTGTTTTTTCTTGCACTGGTAAATAGTATGCAGTGGAATGTACTTCACCTGGCTGTTTTTTTTTTCACCTCCAAGAATGGATCTGGTGCACTTTTGATGTTGACTGCATTAAGGTATTGCGTTATCATATTAATTTTCTTCATGTCATATCAGCGATTTATCATTCTTGAGTATATTCTTCATTTTGTCATCCGATATGAACCAAACAGGGATTGGTAAGATCTCAAGAAATAATCCACTGAATCTTTGTTAAGCCAGTGTAAATGAAAATAATCTTCATTAAATATGGTGTATAAAACTAATCTTCATAAGACAAGCTCAAATTCTGTTATTTGCGCAAAAAAACACATCGATTCTGTAGTAACTTTGTAGGAATACAATTTGAAGAATCAACCGGCCGGTCCATATGCGTACAAGGAAATCCCCTCAAGCACAAGCACGAGGCCGGCTTGAGGAGGCCATACACGGAACATAAAAAACACTGAAATATACTAGCAGCACCGTCCAACTTTTATGCCTGAAGAAGAGAAAATCGTAGCGTCTCCTGCAAAACAAACTATAATAAAGAATGGTCAACCAGTTCCTCTTCTTTTGCCGAATCCTCTGCTTGTTTAAGCCACCGCGGGCATGTCCTTGAGCCAAGCGTCGAGCGGCTTGCCGATGGAGTAGACGATGAAGCCGATCTCCCTCAGCTTCTCAGGGTCCACGATGTTGCGGCCATCGAAGACGAAGGCGGGCTTCTGCATGTTGTCGAAGATCTTCTGGTAGTCCAGGGTCTTGAACTCATCCCACTCGGTCAGGATGCACAGACCGTGGGCGCCCTTGGTGGCCTCGTACGCGTCCCAGACGCAGCTCACCTGCTTCACAGCGGTGGGGCTGGTCGGCTGCAGGTGCATCGGGTGGTCCCAGTCGAACTTGTTCATCGCAAGGTCCCGCTGGATCTGGTCCTCAGTCACCTGGGGGTCGTAGATGCTGATCTGGGCCTTGTCGCCCAGAAGACCCTTGCAGACGTCGATGGCCGGGGTCTCCCTGGTGTCACCAGTGTCCTTCTTGAAGGCAAAGCCGAGGACGGCAATCTTCTTGCCAGCCACAGTGTTGAACATGGAGGACACCACGCGGTTCACGAACCTGCTCTTCTGGTAGTCGTTGATCTTGATCACCTGCTTCCAGTAGTTGGCCACCTCGGGCAGGCCGTTGCACTCGCAGATGTACACCAGGTTCAGGATATCCTTCTGGAAGCAGGAACCACCGAATCCAACACTGGCGTTCAGGAACTTGGGGCCAATCCTGGTGTCCTTGCCAACGGCATAAGCCACCTCGGACACGTTGGCGCCGGTGGCCTCGCAGAGGGCAGAGATGGCATTCACAGAGGAGATCCTCTGCGCCAAGAACGCATTGGCAGCGAGCTTGGAGAGCTCAGCAGACCACAGGTTGGTGGTGAGGATCCTGTCCTCGGGAACCCAGTGGGCATACACATCCTTGAGAGCCTGAACGGCCTTCCTGCCCTCAGGGGTCTCCCGACCACCAATGAGCACTCTGTCAGGCTTGAACAGGTCCTCAATGGCTGTTCCCTCAGCAAGGAACTCCGGGTTGGACAGGATCTGGTAGTTGATGCCCTTGCTGTTGTGGGTCAAGATCTTCTCAATAGCCTCTGCAGTCTTGACAGGGACAGTGGACTTCTCAACAACGATCTTGTCAGACTTCGAGACATCAGCAATCATGCGAGCAGCACTCTCCCAGTAGGTGAGGTCAGCAGCCTTTCCTGCACCGAGACCGCGGGTCTTGGTTGGGGTGTTCACCGAGACGAAGATGATGTCTGCCTCAGCAACGTGCTTCTCAACATCGGTGCTGAAGAAGAGGTTCTTGCCCCTGCACTGCTTCACAACATCATCGAGACCGGGCTCGTAGATTGGGAGCGTGTCGCTGTTCCAGGCCTCAATGCGGGGCTTGGAGATGTCGACCACAACGACTTCAATATCGGGGCACTTGAGGGCAATGACTGCCATTGTCGGGCCACCGACGTAGCCAGCACCGATGCAGCAGATCTTCACCATCTTGTCAGCTGGATCTGTAACGATGCGACGGCAAAGGTGTTATTTTTTTGCACTGTGAATTCTGAGCAAAATATAGGTTACCAAAAAAAAAAGCTATGATATAGATCATACGGAAATAACATAGGCAAGCATCACGATTTTGAGCAGGAATTGTTCTACTAGTCGAGGGCTGAAATAGCATAGGCATAGAGAACTATATTGATATGTTCAAATGAAATCAATTACTGAACTAAGGAAGTGAGGAGCAGGCAGGAGCAGTATAACAATAATAAGTAAGACCATTACAAGATTTGGCACCACCTGCAAGGTCGAAGAGGAAAGCACCCTACGACCAGATCACAGGTTGCATCTAAAGTTCGGAAGTTTTATGGCGTATTCAGATAACAATTTTCTATTAAGCAGTCACAGTTACAGCAGAGCTTTGGCCCTCTGCTGACCAAATTTTAACACACACCTCTCTACTACTCGACAATATACACCTGTAATTAATGCTTCCTAAACGATTTGCTCAGACCAGACAAATTTGGCTAACACCAACCGCACGACCAAACGACCAGTGATCCCATTCCATTGCGTCTACTTGACCGTTTTCCTTTGATCAAAATTCAAAGGACACCTAAACAGGACGGCAGAAGAGAACCAGATCCATAGGATTTTACTTAGGCGAAATCCCCATGTGTAACAGCAAGCAGTCACAAAGATCTGGGACTCGAAGCGAGCACCCAGATCTGACGACAGCATCTTCCTCCGAGAGCCAACTCGAGGAAACACGAACAACTACTCGCGAAATGGGATCACGATCCTCCCGAACGGGGGCGATCAGCCGCAAGGCTCGAAACGAAAATCAAGCTGTACTTACTAAACGGAGGAATCAGAGCAGAGAGTAGGGGGGGGAGGAGTCCTCACCAGATCTCACGAATTCCGGAGAAGATCTCGATCGGGCACGCACCGGCACCCGCACCACCACCACCGACGCTGCGAGCGAGACGGAAGGGGGGGGGAAGGGGGGGGGGGGGGGGGGGGGTGGACGCAGGGTCAGACAGAGGAGAGTAGACGCGAGTTTGTGTGTGCAGAGGAGAGGCGAGGCCACGACTCCTTAAATACCCTGTTCCACGAACCCACCGAAACAGATCTACCCCTCCCCCCCTTCAAAAAATAACCGAGCCGCGTTACAAAATTAAAGAAAAAAATTAGTGTCATCGAGTTGGACCAGTGCAATTACCGCGTCAAAGCCGGTAGGAAACCAGAATAGATGAGTGAGCTGGTGTTAATTGTTTTCTTTTTTTTTTTCTTTGAACGACTAGTGAGGTGAGTTGAGCGAGAGTGGTCATTGTCTCCACCCCCATGAGCCAACCCACCAAACTTCCATTAATCAAAAAGGCAGGCTCACATGACCCATGAGTCCATCGCACTCTACCTAACCACTTTGCTTCGATCCCTCTAATAAAAATTAAGAAAATCTTTCCATGGGCATAAACAGAAGGTGACTAGTGATGACGATGAGATCTGCGTATATAGTATGTTTCTTCTCCATTTCTCCGCCTCCCGTTTACTGCACAAAGACAAAAGAACAAGATGGGCGCGTACATGTAGCCCATGAAGTTGAAGGGAATCAGGCGGTAGCAATTCAAGGAACATGGCCTGCAGAATACTACCACTAACTTGGGGATAAGCTGCGATCAACAGTAATTTAATGCTCGGTCAACTGTACAGCAGCAAACGATCGAACGATCGAGCTCTGAACCATATAGTAATAAAGTAGTAGTAATACTACCATTAATTAACATACGTAGGCGGCAAAAGTTACAGCGACAGATTGAGGCCTAAGAAACAGTATCCAGGCTGGATCAACCGGGACGAGGTCGGTAGTAGAAACCTTCAAAGCCAGGATGGATGGAGGAGCTCTGGACCTGGAGACAGTCAAATTCAGGAAGCTGACGCCGATGCTTCTCCCCCATAACCCAATGGGCATGACACCATGCATCCACCAACCAAAACGTGTGATTTATTTTTGCTATAATTAAAGAAACGGAGAGCCTGGATCTTCTTGTACTACAGGGGAACTCCATCCAGCTGACGATGAGAAAAAAAGAAAAGAAAAGAAGGGAGGATTTTCTGGTGATGCTTTTGTTTACGCACAGGTGGAGCGTAAGCGAGGAAAAGGGAAGAGCTTTCGTAGTATGTGGTCACTGTCGTTTGATTGATGAAAGAACTACACGTCGATCGACTTAAAAGTACTCCGCCTTTCTTATTAAGCCGTCGTTTTTACGGAAGAAAAAAAAAGCTGTTACTGAAGATCTCTTTCAGAGTCCACATTTCTAAGTCATGGATCGTCACATGCTCAAGCTACCAAGTCAGAAAAGATTCTTTTTTCTTTGATAAATTCTACTATTACGTAGCAGTAGTACTGAAGTTAGTGCATAGGTCTGCTAATGCACATCACAGCACAGTTAGCCACGCTAACTAAAAAATCTTAAACCTATGTGTTTATATGAAGAAAAAAATCATAAACACGTCTCATTCTCCCGAACAGGACGGCACAAATTAAAGACGACATAACAATTTTAAAACGCCACCACCACCAACATCACCCAACGATCATCACATGACGAGACAGCAGCAGGAGGAGGAGGAGCCTCCCAAAGAGACATTTCATCGAACACGAGCCAGATCTGCATCTGAGGTTCTCGAACTCCCTCGCTAACAAACGATAATTTACGCGGGGGACTGGACTGGATCCCATCCAACCCGTCCCGCCGACGATGGAGTGAAGCAAAGGAAAAGGAGGTTCGACCAGCAGTACTACCATCTACATCTCCCCCAACCCGATTCGGTTACAACCGCTCGCTCGCCATCGCCACACACACAGAGGCACGCAGCTAACTACTAACACAAGGCAAATAAAAGCTGGTGGGGGTTCGCCTTTGAGTGCCTCGCAAGCGACCAAGGAGAAAACGCAATCAACACGCGCGCACGAGCACGAGGGAGCACGGATCGGAAGAAGGACTGAGAATTTTCTGCGTTTACCTTGATAGCTTGATGGTACTATGTCCTGCGTGTTTCGGGGGTCTGATCTTCGACCTGGCCGGGAGAATTACGGTGATGGATGTTGACTACGCACAACGTCAATATACTGCATAATTCACGCACGGTGTGTGTGTTTTTTTCATTATAAATGTATCGTGGGAATGGACTCAGTAAGGTTCATGTCAACATCGCTAATACTAGTACTGCAATTAGTACGAAGTAGTACCGGCGGCGGGATCCGTCCACGGGTAACTTTTGGCACATGTCCCCTGATAAATTTCAAAGGCACGGCGATCACATCTCACATCTTGTTGAAAAATTATAAAAAGAAACAGGGAAACCCCACACTAATCATATGCCTCCCTTTTGAAAAAAAAAAACAGAGGAATAGAGAAGAGACGGGGGGAAGGAAGTCAAGCGCTGCTCTCAGAAAACAACCAAGAGGTCTTCATGTGAGGTCCCTCTCTGGCTCATCTCACAAGGCGACCAACAAGCATGGCTGGCTGTGTGGCATTCTAGCTGATCACACAGACACCCCATCGCTAGGTTCTTCAGGTTCACACCCCAAGACGACGACGACGACGGACGGGTTCAGTTGCGCCTAAAACCGTTGGACCCCGAAGGCAGCGGCGGCGACCTGGCGTGCGTGATTGGAGGCGAGACGGCCGGGGGACCGCCGGATGGGAGTGGGAGCCCCGGTTTGGTCAGGAAACGGGAGGTACGCGTGCCTGTCGTGCGAATTCAGCAACTTCGTCTCGTCGTTGGCCTTGGGCTTATTTTCTTCCTGGTGCAGCCGGTACGCTGCGACAGAGTTTGGCAGAGTTAGGAGGGCCGTCGATTTTGGCCGGAACGACACGGCTGTGCCAGTGGGGAGCACGGATGGATGAGTGGCGGCGACGCCTTTGCACTCAACAGGCACAGCTCGCTTGCTCTGCTCTCTCTTCTTTTGGTCGGTCTCCTTACTTCCTTTTGGTTTGGCCCCCCAATGAGGGCATGTTACTATGTTCGCGCACACATGTGGTGGGGCGTATCCGCATGGCTCACCTACCCGCTGCCTCCAGTTCTGTTCTGTTCGCCTCTCCTCGATCTCCTTCGTTTGCGCTTGCGCTATGGCGAATTGGAGACGTCGTCGCAGGACCAGAGCAACCGGGTTGGTGTGTTGCACCGACACTGTACGGTGCATTAGCACGTGCCGACAAAAAAAGTTTGTTGCAGTGCCGGTATACAGTGCACGTACGTACGTTCGTGCGCAATAAGAACATTTTTTTTTTTTTGCATGCGAAAAAACAAGCAGCCGAACGGGATCCCGCACACAGGCAGGGCGCTAGAAAGCTGCCGCGAAAAAAAAAAGGAAGAAGACGAAGAAGAAGCTGCCGCGCAGGCGGGGACGAAGGAGGAACGAGGAAGGGGGGAAAAAATTCCTGCTCAGTGCTCACGCACGGGTCTTCGGTCGACTGTTCACGGCCAGCCAGCAAGCCAGCCACCGTCAGCTCATGAAGACGGTTGGGTGCCGCGCCGCGCGCGAAACGATGGAGACGGAACGGCCCGGCGACCGCGTGCGTGGCGTGTTGCGACGCGCCGAGGTGAGCTGGACTGGACGGGAGATCACGATGCACGCCACCGCGCGGTGCAGGGAACCGGTGGTCCTTTGATTCCGATGGACGACGGCGACGGGCAGGCACAGCGCAGCCGGGGAACCTGGTTCTCACGTCACGCGAGGATTTGACTTTCCAACGTGCGCCGCCGCCGACGGTGTTGGCTGACTCGACGCGTGTTTTCTAGTGACACGGAATTGTACTATATACTACTACGTAGGAAACGGAGACGCGGATCGGTCGCGCGCATCTGCCTGCTGCCGGTGCCTAGTGCCTCTACTCGGTGTGACACCGACGACGCCGTTGCGCGCGGGCGCGGGCGCGGCAGCCGCGTGTGTGTGTGTACCAGCTGCCGAGTGCGGTGCGCGACAGCTAGGGAGATGCGAAGCTGCTGCGGCTGCTCCGTGGATCCGCTGCAGTCTGAACATGGACGCACGAAGCGGATTATTGTATTTCGATATTTTATATTCTGAAAAATATCTTAATAATCACTCTTAATCTTAGGCTGGGAAGGCGATTTGGACGTGTCATTCTCGGGCTCAGAAACCGGGCCGACGTGAGGAGACGGAGCAACTACAAGCCCAAACAGCCCGAACTTCTTTCCACCATGGGCTAAAACTGTATATATCCAGAGGCAGGACAATCGCAAACTGAACCCAAGCGCGTCGAGGCTCGTCTTTCTCGTGCACCCACCCGTCCGATGACAGTCAGGGCTGCCGGAATGACCGAGTGGTCGGCGCCTCGGGGCGACCGGCGCGTCGCGGCCATGGCCCCTGGGGTTCGCCACGTTTGCGCATCAAGTGTGTGTGTGTTGCGCGGGTGCCATGGTCGATGCCATAGAGCCGCTTCCCAAAAGACCGGAACTCCACGCGCGCCGCACACACCGCGTGCGGCCGAGCCGCTCCGGTCGGAGCACGGCGAGGATCGCCTCCGCTGTCCATCTGCGACTCCTCCTGTCATGTCTCTTGTTTGACCGTCGCGGCGCTTCCCGCCGCTGGAAGCCGGCATTCCGTCGAACACCTCTTGTGCGCTGGCAGCGGCCTCCCGCTTCAGGTAAGTTGTGTCATGACACTCGCGTTACAATCCTGATCTCGTTAGTTGAAATCTAGTATTAGCTCCGGAGTGTTTTTGTGGCTCCATGGTTTGTTTCCTGACGTTCCACACTCTGCATGTACTAGTATTTTGTATACATTTGCATTCTGATTCAGTTTTGATGAATTAGATTTACCTATATTTGCTATGTTAAATCTACTAGTATAGTATTTGACGTACACAGTATGTATGCATTATTTATATATCAGGGAGTCCTAAATTAGAAAGAAAAAAAAAGAGATATAAGCCTAACACACAATGTAGCTACTGACATACTAGCATACGAAAACCCAACTCTGCATTACTGCAACAACCCAGTAATATACTAGTTGTACATGCAAAAAAAGAAATTGAATTCTGAATTATCATACGTGCTGTAGCAAATCCACAAGACGAAGAAAATTTTCATGTGAGGACCCTCCACCCTCTCTCATGCTTGCACATGCTTTTTCCTTCCACATGAGTGCCCTTGCCTTGATTTCTTCGTCTCCCATTATCTGTGCTATCTTATTCGTGATTTCCTCCTTTGTGATGAACCCTTGCTCGCTGGCACAGAGCTTCAGGCCTGTCTTCCACACGTTGCATACGTAGCTCTGGTTGTAGAACTGGTCAGCGAAGTAGGGGCAGCACAAGAACGGCACGCCGTGCATCAAACCTTCCATCGTTGAGTTCCACCCACAGTGCGTCATGAAGCAAGCGACTGAAGGGTGTGACAGTACTCTTTGCTGGGGAGCCCAAGCAACAATCAGTCCCTTGCCATTCGTGCGGAGCTTGAATTTGTTGATCCACTCTTCTTCGATTTCGTTGGAGAAGTTTGGTCGGACCACCCAGAGGAATGGCCGGCCAGATAACGCAAGGCCTTCTGCGAGTTGTTGGAATTTTGTTGCGTCGAAGATAGTGGAGCTCCCGAATGCGACATAAATGACAGATCTGGGGGCTTGTGTATCAAGCCAGGACAGGCAGGTTCGGTCTTCAGGCCAGAAATGACCAGCCGGCCTCAACATGGGCGCTACCAGGGGACCAATGGGCAAGGCATTTGGGAGGAGAGCCAACGCTTCAGGTTCCAGCTCTGTGAAAGTGTTGCAGATGATGGCCTCAGCAAGTGACATCAATTGGTTAGTCTTGAGGACATTCCTGATGTTGACTCTTCGTCTCTCTAGGGTGTTGCCCAGGCTGACCCAGGGAATCTCAGTTGAGTCGATTGGTGGCATCAATTGGATCGTCTCGTTCCTCTTCACGTTTCCTATGTAGGATGATGTGCTTTGTCAGTTAAAAATAACTTTCACTAGCACAATGTAAAAAGATGACATGCTGAAAAAAAAACATGATTATTGGATATGATTGGTTCTTACCACTTTCATCAATAACGCCATTCTCAATCAGTTTGGGAACCTTCAACCTTAGTGCAAACACAGATGCGGAGTATGTGGAGAATAAGGCAATACGTGCACCTGTTGATTTGGTCATTTCTAGTGCCCAGCTCATAGACACATCCGCTATCACACATTTTATCTTGTTGATTCTGATAATCTTCTCAAGAGGGCCAAACATGGCATCCGGTAAGCCCCCAACGAGCTTGCCAATGTCTGTGTGATCATCAGCAGGGTCCAAGCCATCTGGAATAGAGAGCATGTGGATTCCCTCCGGGATTGCTCCTTTGTCTTCCATGGACTTCAGCATACGGTCGTGGTTGAACTCCGTGCTTATGAAGTAGATGGTGAATCCATGTCGGACGAGCCTGTGGGACAACTCCATGAGCGGAATGACATGGCCCTGTGCAGGGAAGGGTAGAACCATGACATGGTGTTCAGGTGCAGCAGCCATGTCGAAGGTCTGTATCTGTTATTAAGGCTACAAACAGAAACAGTTTCTGGGACCAAAGCATGATGCTTCTGCTCCTTGTGGATAGATATATGGCAGGGCAGACTGATCCATTGGGTGTGAATATAAAGGGTGCCAAATCATGGTTATCACATCAGCCGTCACATCAACAAATTTGTTGCCTGTTGACTTAAGGATTCTTTTTCTGCAATGAGAAGATTATCTTGTTAATCATCCACATGTTACTATGTATTAAACTATAGTGAATAGCTTATCACTTTGCTGCTGCTTCCTTGTCGGGCAAGCAATTTTATTTTAAAGAATAAGGCTAGTGCTCTGTTATTTCAATGTAATCGGGCAAGCAAAATAGCCAACGTGTTGCAATTTTTTTCTGGAAGTTTCACTGACTATACCAAAGGGGAGCAATGAGAAGATTATCTTGTTAATCATCAACATGTCACCTGTATGTACGGTATTAAACTATAGTGAATAGCTGACAATTTTGTTGTTGCTGCCTTGTCGCCTTGTCGGGCAAGCAAAATGGCCAACGTGTGGCAATTTTTTTCTGGAAGTTTCACTGACAAGTAAATTGAGCAGGTAGTTTGGTGGCTAACTAGCTCAGTATAACATTCTCCCACCATGGCAGAGTCGCAAAAGAACGAGGTGCGGAAGAAATTGCTTTGAGGGAGACTCTGGTGAAAACTGTCCTATCTGCAATGCCTATATATTTTCTAACGGTGTTCAATTTATCGAAATGGGCAATTAAACAAATCGACAAATTTAGAAGGTCATTTCTTCGGAGAGGTCACGATCCAGACAACATAAGAGGGGGCCACTGCCTTGTTAATTGGAAGACTTGTCTGAGACCCAAGAAACTTGGGGGATTAGGAATAAAGGATCAGGACAAATTTGGGAGGACTCTGAGATTACGGTGGCTTGGCACTCCTGGGACGAACAGGAACGGCCATGGAAACACTTGCTCAGGCTAACTGACAGGATCGATAGAGATCTGTTTTTCGTCTCCACGGTGGTCATTTTAGGCGATGGAAAAAATACACCGTTCTAGGAAGCAAGGTGGTTGCATGGCCAGGCACCCAAAGAACTAGCGCCCAGCTTATACCAGCAAGCTAGATGTAAATTTAGAACTGTGTATAAAGAACTGCAGAATTTCAATTGGATCAGGAATTTAAAAAGTCTACACTCTGAGGAACAACTAGAGGAATTCACTCTCCTGTTTACCATTTTGCAGCAAGTGACTCTGACGGATCGAAAGGATGAGATTACATGGAAGTGGATTTCGAACGGACAGTACACATCCTCATCAGCATATGCTATACAATTCTGGGGTTCATATCAGCCTTTCCCGGCTTTTAGAGTGTGGCGTGCACACACTGAACCGAAATGTCGTTTCTTTGTGTGGCTGGCTTTACATGGCAAGGCTCTCACAGCAGAAAACTTAGCGAAGAAGAATTGGCCGCATGAAGAAATTTGCTCCCTGTGCTATGCTGAACCGGAAACAACTGACCACCTTCTAACACAGTGCAATTTTACTGAGGCTGGTTGGAACAAAGTTGCTGTCATCCTTGAACTGCCTGAACCCCTGAGGTATATTAATATGAATGGAGTTCACCATTGTCTCCAACAGGTTTCATACTACGGGAACAAGGCTGTACAACGCTCATATACTGGCATATTATTCTCCTTCTGGTGGGAAATTTGGAAAGAGAGGAACAGGAGAGTCTTTCAAAACAAAGACGCGTCGTTTACTGCTGTTGCCTCCATTGTAGTGGACAATGTGCGCTTGTTATGTGCAGCAAGGGGTGCAGTGAGTGCTTCCTAGTTTGGTTTCTAGTTGTTTTTGTGTCTGTACAGTTTTTATAGCACGGTCTTTCTTTGTTGTTTATACCACTAGGATGAAATTCTCTCTTCCTCTCTTAATGAATGACGGAGCTACTGCCTCTTTTTTCAAAAAAAAAATATTGAAGACATCAATGACACAAGTACAGAGTGAGAGTTCCCCTGCAGTT
The DNA here is from genome assembly GCA_001182835.1 of Oropetium thomaeum. Classification (NCBI taxonomy): domain Eukaryota; kingdom Viridiplantae; phylum Streptophyta; class Magnoliopsida; order Poales; family Poaceae; genus Oropetium; species Oropetium thomaeum. The sequence goes on along the minus strand of LFJQ01000018.1, from coordinate 1,317,690 downwards.
TTTGGTACACTAAAAAGGTTAGACCAAGCCGCTAAAATACGTAGCACAGTCAATTCGTACTGAAATGTTGATCCAGAAATTTTTAAGAATACGCTTATTTATTCAAGCTGGTGAATGAAAGACAATCCCTGCCACTAGCGATTCGATCCCAATGCCTTACGGCTCGAATATTGCAGAGTGCAGACACTGACTTCCGATCCGAGATCAGGCCCCGACTATGAACGTCACGACACGGTTCATGAGATGCTTGGCGTTCTCGCACTCGGGTCTCTTGAGGAAGAAGCCATGGTCCTCCCCCTCGGACTGCAACCACTCCACAGTTCCGGACCACGCGCACGCTGCCACGGCGTCGTAGTACGCGCGGTTCCTCGGAAACAGCTTGTCCTCCTTGGCGGCGCACACGAGCATCCTCGCGCACCGGAACTTCTCCAACGCCGCCAGCGCGCCGGGCACCAGGGGATTCATCCTGGGGTCGTCGAAACCTCCGACAGCGCCCGGACCGCACGCATACGCCCAGAGCTTAGCGCCGAGCTTCAGGTAGCCCTCATCCTCCCAGTCGTCGATCGCCTTGGTGCCGCCGAACCACGGGTGGAGCAGGACGGCGCCCTCCACGCTCGGCCCGCCGGCGGACGCCGCCCTCACCAGCACGTCGTGAACGATGTTGCCGCCGGCGCTGACGCCGGCGAGGAAGAGGCGGCGAGCCACGTCGCCGCGCGACGCGATCCACTCGTCCCGCGCCGACGTCACCCACCGGAGCGCGGCCCAGCAGTCCTCGTAGGCTGTGGGAAGCGGGTGTTCCGGCGCGAGTCGGTACTCGACGGACACCACGATGGCGCCGGCCGCCGCGGCGAGACGGTTCACGTAGCTGTGGCACATGGCGGAGGCGGCCGAGCCGACGAGGAAGGCGCCGCCGTGGAAGTAGACGAGGACCGGGAGCTTCTTCGTCTTGGAAGACGGGTTGTCGTCGTGGAGCGTGGTGGGAAGGTAGACGCGCACGGAGAGGCCGGTGCTGGCGTCCAGGACGACGTCCTTGGAGGCGATGCCGGTGGCTTCGTCGGGGCCGGCGGGAAGGACGGGACGTACGACGCGCTCGATCCTCCCGCTCTTGAAGATGCGGAAGTACGTGGGGGCGTCTATTACCACCTCCTCGTCGGCGCCGGCAGGCTCAGCAGCTGCCATGGTGGAAGGCGTTTTGGTTTTTACTTTGGTGGGAAAGCAACGAGAAACAGGATGGAGATCGCATTTGCTATGTGCTACTAGTATCAAACTCTATATGTGGATGCCTATCAATTTCGTGACACGACTCTGCAACAATAAATTATGCAAAACTCTCAGCATGTAATGTTTGACCGGTGAAGTTAGCCTCCTTTTTTCCCCAGATGCCTATCAATTTCTGAGTACCGTACAGTAGTACTACTATTCTTTGAGCATCTTCACAAACGAGAGCAGATCCCGATGCGAGGATCCTCCATCCGCGACGCTCGCGCATGCCGCCTCCTTCAAGGCCAGCGCCTGCGCCTTGATCCCTTCGTCCGCGAGCAGCCTTGCGACCTTGTCCCTGACCTCCTCCTTGGTGACGACGCCGCCCCGCCTCTCGTCGGCGCTGACCCTCAGGCCCACGCCCCACACGTCGCAGACGTAGCTCTGGTTCACGAACTGGTCGGCGAAGTAGGGCCAGCACAGGAACGGCACGCCGTGGCGCGCGCCTTCCATCACCGAGTTCCACCCGCAGTGCGTCACGAAGCACGCCACCGCGGGGTGCGCGAGCACGCGCTGCTGCGGCGCCCAGCCGACGACCAGCCCCGTTCTCGTGCCGAGGCGTCCCCTGAACGCGTCGAGCCAGCCGCCCGCGCCGTCCGTGGCGGCGAAGTTGGGCCGGACCACCCACAGGAACGGTCGGCCCGTGAGCAGCAGCCCGTCGGCGAGCTCCTGGAGCCGTTCCGCGTCGAAGACCGTCAGGCTCCCGAACGCCACGAACACGACGGTGCCCGGCGCCTGCGCGTCGAGCCAAGCGAGGCAGGTCCAGTCCTCGGGCCAGAAATGGCACGCGGCAGACGCCGATGCCGTCGGCGCCGCCAGCTCCAGCGGACCGACGGCCAGCGCCGGCTTCGGAAGACGTGCCAGCGCCTCCGACTCGACCTCCCGGAACGTGTTGCAGACGATTGTCTCGGCGAGCGCTAACGCCGGGTTGCACTCAAGCACGCTCCGGATGAGGTTTCGGCGCGACTCCGGGTTCTTGCTGAGGCAGATCCACGGGAGCTCGTCCACGGCGACGGCCGGCATCCCGGGGCTCATCTGGATCCTCTCGTTCCTTATCGTATTCCCTGCATGGACGACAGAGTGATCATTCATTCGTATCTCTGATCTGAACACGTACGTACGTACAAGCAGTAGTAGATGGGGTATTATGTCATTCATGCGTGTCTTACGTACCATATTCGTCGAAGATGCCGTCCTCGATCATCTTCGGAACGTGCATCCTCAGGGCGAAGACGGCAGCCGAATACGTCGAGAACAAGGCGACGCGCACGCCCGCCGTGGCGACCAGCGCCAGCACCCAGCTCATGGACACGTCGGCCACCACCCACCTGATCTTCTTCGACACGACCATCTCCTCTATGCCGCCGAGCATCGCCGCCGGCAAGCCCCCGGCCAGCTTGCCGATATCGGTGCGGTCGCCGTCGGGACCCATGCCGTCCGGCAGGGAGACCATGTTGATCCCGGCAGGGACGGATGCTGCTCCGGTGGCGGCCTCTCCTCCTGCCAACAAGCAGGCCTTGACGACGCGTTCGTGGTTGAACTCCGTGTTCACGAACTCAACCTCGATGCCATGCTCGAGTAACCGGTGGGCGAGCTCCATGAGCGGCATGACGTGGCCCTGGGCAGGGAATGGCAGCACCATGACACGTGGGCGAGCAAGAGCCGCCGCCGCCGCCGCCATGGACTAGCAGTAGTAAATTGGTTGGATGCCCTTTTCAACTTGTGTGTATTGCGTTGGAGCGGTTCACGGTGACACCATGACACTCATAAGTTGTGTCAACAGTGACCTAAAGGATGATGATCTATCGGCTATCGCCGCTCAGCTCGTTTCCATCCATCCAGCCGCCCGGGTGTGCCTTTGAAGACGACCTGGTCGATGCAGTTGCGTCATTGATTGCATCAGCAAGAATATACCGGTGCATATCGGCATTTCTGGAATAGTGCATCACCGTGTTTTCACAACTGTACCCGCCAGGCCGCGACTAATAAGAGCCTTTTTATTGTGCATAATACCTGTAAGTAAATACTTGCATTTTTTATCTCACGATACAGATTATCGTGATCCCATCATAAATACGATATATTGTGATGATGTAGTATTATTGGATAGTATTATCAAATACTAGAGGTATTTATGGAAAACTTAAAATGACCAAGTAGTGATTATTTGTGAAACAGCGACGCGCGGGCCACAATTCGTTAGTTGAATTTATTTCTAATTTTGATTCTTCCCACTATAAAGTTTATTATTAACTCTTTTCTTAGAACTTTTTTATCACGTTTTTGAGCTGCATTTTAGGTAGCTACAAAAATTTATCCACTGTTTATAAGTTTATAACATTTTCATGCTACTTGAGCTGCATTTTTGCTTAATGCAAAAGTTTATAATGCGAGTTTTTAACATTTCAGACCGGGCGATTAATTCAAATTGTTAGGGTACCAGCCATCACGAAGCTTGTTTCAAAGAAGGAATGTCTAATGGCCTATTTCCAGTTCCAGCAGCAGCACCTGCCACTCTGCCAGGCAACTCGGACGCACGCATTTCGAACCACTCGCGAGTCGCGACCCGCTCTGGGTCTTACAATTTTTTTTCCACGACAAGTTAAGCCATGATATTTCACGGTGCAGAGTCACCACGAACAAGGTCCATGAACCTCGTCTCAGGTTGCGGCGCGACAACCCACCCTCGCCAACAGCTTGCCGAGCTAGGTCCCGCAGCGCAATCGCCCTCGACTTCAAGTCTGCGTCGCTGAGCACCTCCTCCACCTTTGCCCGTACCGCGTCCCTCTCCACGAGCACCATCCCACTGGCAAGCCTCATCCCTGTCCTCCACACGTCGCAGATGTAGTTTTGGTTCAGGAACTGGTCGGCGAAGTAAGGCCAGCAGAGCATCGGCACGCCGTTGGCCACCGCTTCCATGGTGGAGTTCCAGCCGCAGTGCGACACGAAGCATGCGACCGAGGGGTGGGCCAGCACTTGCTGCTGTGGGCACCAGCTCACGACGCGCCCGGCGAGGTGGCGCCGGAGGCGGTCAATGAATTGGTGCTGGCCCTCTGATCCCGGCCTGACCACCCAGAGGAACAGCCGGGCGGTGAGCGCGAGCCCCTCGGCCAGCTCGACGAGCTGCTCCGCATCGAAGGAGGCGATGCTGCCGAACGCGACGTACACGACGGAGCCGCGCGGCTGCGCGTCGAGCCACGCCGTGCACGAGGCGTCCTGGGCCCAGAAGCTGCCGGCCGTCTGCTTCAAGCCGGAGGAGAGCGGGCCGACGGGGACCACGCCGGGGCACAGCTCGAAGGCCCCCGGGCTCGAGCTCCCCCACGGAGTTGCAGACGATTGTCTCGGCGAGGTGCGTGGCCGCGTTGTTCCGGAGGATCAGCATGAAGATGAACGGCTGGCCCTTGGGGTCGCTGGCGGCGCGGTTCCACGAGATCTCCGCCGTGTCCATCAATGGCATCCCCGGAGCGAGCTGGAACGTGCCGCGCCGTTTGGGCCAGCCTCCCTCGTCGAGGACGCCGTCCCTTATCAGCTCCGGGATCTTCATCCGCATCGCGAACATCGCCGCAGATGACGGACAGAAGCCAGCCGCGCGGACGCCGAGCTTCTTCGCCACGGAAAAGGACCACGCCATGTTCACGTCGGCGATCAACCAGCTGATTCCCTCGCCTCCCTGTGGTGGCGCAGCAACACCGATCGCCCCAATGAGCTTCTCCAGCTCGCCAGGCATGACCTTCGAGAACGAATCGGTGAGCCGGCCGAGCTCCGTCCTGGTTTCGCCGTCGCCAAGGCCGTCTGGAATCGACACCATGTCGATACCACCCAGGTTGGTGTCTCTGGTGGCCAACGGGCCGAGAATGAGGCCGTGATTTAGCTCGGTGTTGACGAAGGTTACTTTGACGCCGTGCTCGACAAGGCAGTGCGAGAGCTCCATCATTGGGATGACATGGCCCTGAGCAGGGAAGGGCAAAACCAGGACATGTGCTGCCGCCATGAGAGTTCAGAGGAGGTGAGGAGCTTGGAACGCGAAACCAAATGTGGATCAGGTAGGACAAGATGGATTGCGGCTTGGTGCGGGCAAATGTGGACGTGAGGGACGCCATGTGAAATCATAAACAAGGATAAGAGAGGGTGCAAATTGGTAGATTGATCTCAAAGGTGTATATTCAATGGAGAACGCTTATCGCACAAAGCCACGTACAATACGCTCATTTCTTTAGGCTTTGTTTGGCTACTCTCCAATCCATATGAATCAAGAAAGATTGAAGTGATTTGTAGTGAAAGATGAACTAATATTATCCTTAATCTATCTCAATCTCCCCGAATCCATATGGATTGAGGTACAATCGAACAAGCCCCTGGGAGATCCACGAATCGCTTGAAGTTCTCGTACGACGACCCGCCCTCATCGAGGCACCTGCGAGACGCATCCTTGAGCGCGCGCACTCGGTCCCCAATCCCGCCGTCTCCCACGACCTGCCTCACTTTGCCGCTCACTTCTTCCCTGGTCACGACGCCGTCCGTGCCCGGCACCACCGCCAGACCGTTCCCCCACACGTTGCAAATATAGCTCTGGTTCTGGAACTGGTCCGTGTGTTAAGAGTTATGTAACATGTATGTGTGATATAGCAGATCACTAACTGCTTCACTCGTATAATCAGGCATGATCAGCTGGTGGCGTGCATGTAGGCATGACTGACCGGTTCTTTAGGATCACGATCTGACCTGTAATCCTTTATATAAACGAAAGGGAGATCCACAGAGATCTCTGCGCTGAGTGCTTGACAAATCCTTTCATGGTCATCAGAGCCACGATCTAATCTCGTTGAACCATGTCAGCGTTCTCATCCTCATCCTCATCGCATTCGGCCGCAACCAATTCGCAATCCTCCGCTACTCAATCTTTCACCATGCCCGCGCCATCGTTCAGCCACATGATACATGTGAAGCTAACACAGGAGAATTATCTGCTTTGGAAGACACAGATCTTACCATATCTCTGAAGCCAGGGACTTCTTGGTTACGTTGATGGATCAATCCCACAATCGAATCAAACCATGTATGTCCAGGAAGATGGGGAGGCGCGCCGTCGGCTCGTCGTCAACCCCGAGTATACTGCCTGGTATCACCAGGATCAGTTTGTGCTAAGCGGAATTATTTCCTCTGTTTCTGAAGAGGTGCTCAGCACTCTCGTCGGAGTCACCACCGCGCGTGGGGCCTGGCGTGAGCTAGAGAAGACGTTCGCGGCGAGCTCGCGTGCACGCATCATGCAGATACGCATGCGGCTCGCCACGACCCAGAAGAAGGACGACAACATTGCCGAGTACTACCGCAAGATGAAGCGGCTCGCCGACACCTTGGCTGCCATCGGCAAGCCAATTGAAGATGAAGAATTCATCTCGTACCTGCTCCGTGGATTAGGCGCTGAGTACGACTCCCTGGTGACAAGTATCACCACGCGCGCTGACTCCTACACAATCAGCGACGTCTACGCGCACATGCTTGATTTTGAGATGCGCCGTGAGCTGAATCAGGCTGAATATCAGGTATCTGTTAATATGGCTAATAGAAATCAAGGTCGTGGTGGTGGCAGGAACAATCGTGGGCGCGGTCGCAGCAACAACAATAATGGCCGCTCCCCGATCAGCTCTTCTCCCCAGGATGGCAGCCCCGGTGGCAGTACCAAGGGGACATCATGCCAGGTCTGCGGGAAGAAAGGGCATAGCGCACTCCGCTGCTGGCACCGCTTCGATCAGAATTTCCAAGCAGACGACGCCAAGTTTGCTGCTGCTGCTACTACGGACACATATGCAGTTGATCCAAACTGGTATGTCGATTCAGGGGCCACTGACCACATCACCAACAACCTGGATCGCCTGACGACACACGAGCGCTACTGTGGTAGTGATCAGATCCAAGCTGCGAACGGTTCAGGTATGGCCATTGTTCATGTTGGAAATTCAGTTATTTCTGGTTCAGATAGACCTTTATACCTAAACCGTATTCTTCATGCACCTAGTATCAATCGCCACCTCCTATCTGTGAGAAAACTAGCCATTGATAATGATGCTTTTGTTGAATTTCATCCAAATCTACTCTTTGTCAAGGATCGAATCACGAAGCAAACTCTGCTCCAAGGAAGGTGTAAGAATGGCCTCTACATCCTTTCAGATAAAAGACCCAGTCAAGCTCTCCTTACAGCCAAGATCACTAAAGAACAGTGGCATCGTCGATTAGGCCACCCAGCTTTCCAAATTGTTCACCGCATTCTGCAGGAAAATAAATTAGCTGTAGCCACTGTCAACAATCTTGCCTCAGTGTGTGATGCCTGCCAGCAAGGCAAGGCACATCAGCTTCCTTTTGATATTTCCTCTCGTGTAGCCTCTGCTCCTCTTGAAATAATACACACAGATGTATGGGGACCAGCAATTGCTTCAGTCCACAATGCAAAATATTATGTTTCTTTTGTTGATGACTATAGTAAATTTGTATGGATTTATTTTCTGAGATGCAAGTCCCAAGTCGAGTCTGTTTTCCTTCAGTTTCAGAAACTTGTCGAAAATCTGCTGAAACTTAAGATTCGTACAGTTCAGTCAGATTGGGGGGGAGAGTATCATAGGTTGCATAATTATTTTGCCAAAACTGGGATTACTCATAGAATTTCTTGCCCTCACACACATGAGCAGAATGGAGTGATTGAGAGAAAGCATAGACATATTGTAGAAACTGGGCTGACCCTGCTAGCACAATCCAAAGTCCCTCTTAGATTCTGGGATGAGGCCTTTCACACTGCATGTCATCTAATTAATAGAATGCCCAGCCCAACCATTCAGTATGACACTCCAATTTATAGACTTCTAGGCACTAAACCAGATTATAAGGCTTTGCGTGTGTTTGGCTGTGCTTGCTGGCCCAACCTCAGACCATATAATTCCCACAAGCTGAATTTTCGAACAAAGCGATGTGTGTTCATAGGGTATAGCTCCTCTCACAAGGGTTACAAATGCCTTGATCAATCTACTGGAAGGGTGTATATCTCTCGTGATGTTGTGTTTGATGAGGCAGTCTTTCCTTTTGAGCATCAGCCTAGTGCTAAGAAATATGATCCAAATATCTCTCATCCTCCTACTCTGCTGCCTGGCACAAAAGTCCCTGAATATACTGAACTCTCTCTGACAGACAATACTGAAACTCCTACAGCCTACAGCCCAAACTCCACTGAAACTCCAAACCCAACTGAACCAGTTGTAACTAATTTTTTAGTGGGCTCTGACCTGCGTGAACCTGTTCCTGACATTGATCCTGCTACTAGTATCTCTGCTCCTACAGGTAACAGTGGTAGTGTTGCATCTCAGCTGAGGCTGCCAGAAGTTGATTCTGAAGAAACTGCTGACCGAGTTGAGGAGCAAGCTCCACAAAATGTTGTACAGCATCCAATGCGTACAAGGCTCAAAGATAATATTATTAAGCCAAAAGAGTTCAATGATGGGACCGTCAGATATTCAGGCAGGAAGTTTGGTGGGCACTGACTGTAACTAATCCGACAAGAGCATTGACAGCTTCAGAAGCTTCAGTTTCAGAACCAAAGAACTTGCAGGAAGCTCTCAGTCATGATGGTTGGAAGTGTTCCATGGATGATGAGTACTCAGCATTGATAAGAAATGAAACCTGGGAATTAGTGCCACCAGGAAAGCATATGAATCTCATTGACTGTAGATGGGTGTTTAAAGTGAAGAGAAAATCTGATGGCTCAGTTGAGAGACTAAAGGCCAGGTTAGTAGCAAAAGGATTCAAGCAGAAGTATGGAGTGGATTACTTGGAAACATACTCTCCAGTTGTCAAGCCTACAACAGTTCGCATAATATTGTCACTAGCAATTACCAAGGGGTGGACAATGCATCAGATTGATATTCAGAATGCATTTTTGCATGGACATCTGAAAGAAGAGGTATTCATGAGGCAACCTCCTGGTTATGAGAATACTGATCAACCCCCTGGCTATGTGTGCAAGCTTAAGAAGGCATTGTATGGACTGAAACAAGCTCCAAGAGCCTGGCACTCTCGGCTAACCAGTAAGCTACAGGAGCTGGGATTCTACTCTTCTAAAGCTGATGCATCGTTGTTTATTTTCAGACAAGTAAGTGTCACAATTTATATGCTGATCTATGTAGATGATATTATTATAGTCAGCTCAAGTCCAGCAGCCACAAAGAATTTGGTTCAGCAATTGAGAAGTGAATTTGCTGTCAAGGATTTGGGTCAGCTTGATTATTTCCTGGGAATTCAGGTTAAATCAGATAAGGCTGGTATTCTTCTTTCTCAGAAAAGGTATGCTAGTGATTTATTGCAAAGAGCAAATATGAGCAAGTGCAAACCCATATCTACTCCTCTGGCCTCAACTGAAAGACTATCCAAGAATGAAGGCAATCTGCTGACAGAAGAAGAAAAATTTCAGTATAGAAGCATTGTGGGAGGACTTCAGTATTTGACTATAACCAGACCTGATTTGTCATATGCAGTTAACAAGGTATGTCAGTTTATACAGAGTCCTTCTGATGTGCATTGGGCTGCAGTGAAGCGTATACTAAGATTTGTGAAAGGAACACTTGATGTTGGACTGAAAATTCAGAGATCAAGCAGTCTTACATTGAGTGCATTCTCAGATGCAGATTGGGCAGGCTGCCCTGATGATCGGCGTTCAACAAATGGGTTTGCAGTCTTCCTTGGTAGCAACTTAGTGTCTTGGAGCTCTAGAAAACAGGCCACTGTGTCGAGATCGAGCACAGAAGCAGAGTACAAAGCTATTGCTAATGTCACTGCCGAGCTTATTTGGGTACAATCACTTCTTAGAGAACTTGGCGTTCCATTGTTCAAAGCACCTCTTCTATGGTGTGATAATCTTGGTGCAACATATCTCACTGCTAATCCCATGTTCCATGCTCGGACAAAGCACATTGAGGTGGACTTTCATTTTGTTCGTGAGCAGGTAGCTCGAAAGGCTATGGAGGTCAGGTTCATCTCTTCAGAAGATCAGTTAGCAGACATCTTCACTAAAGCGCTGTCAAGAGCTCCCTTCAATTTCATATCGCGCAATCTCAACCTGAGTTCACCAAGTTGTGATTGAGGAGGCGTGTTAAGAGTTATGTAACATGTATGTGTGATATAGCAGATCACTAACTGCTTCACTCGTATAATCAGGCATGATCAGCTGGTGGCGTGCATGTAGGCATGACTGACCGGTTCTTTAGGATCACGATCTGACCTGTAATCCTTTATATAAACGAAAGGGAGATCCACAGATATCTCTGCGCTGAGTGCTTGACAAATCCTTTCACCGTGAAGTAGGGCCAGCACAGGAACGGCACCCCGTGCCGCACGCCCTCCATGGTTGAGTTCCACCCGCAGTGCGACACGAAGCATGCCACCGCACGGTGAGCCAGGACCTGCGAGACGAAAACCAGCTAGCAGTATCAAGAACAAAGACGGCAGTACGTGGATCCATGCTGGTTCCTCGTCGTTACGTTACGGCACGCAGATGCAGTTAAGCGCACCTGCTGCTGGGAACACCAGCTGACGATCATTCCCGTGCCGGCGATGCGCTGCCGGAACTCAGCGAGCCACTCCTCGCTCAGCTGGCCGGCGGTGGAGTCGGGCCGCACCACCCACAGGAACGGCCGGCCGGTGAGCTCCAGCCCGAGCGCGAGATCCTCGACCTGGCGCGAGTCGAAGATGGTGAAGCTGCCGAACGCCACGTACACGACGGAGCGGTCAGGCTGCGCGTCGAGCCACTCGAGGCAGCTCGGGTCCTCTGGTAAGAACTGCCCGACCGGCTTCCTGAACTGCCAGTCGGCGAACAGAGGACCGACGGGCAGAACATCGGGGTACAGCTTGAACGCGCCGGGCTCGGCCTCGTGGAACGAGTTGCAGACGACGACCTCGGCCAGGTCTTCCATGGCCCGGTTGTTCCGGGTGATCAGCTGGAAGATGACCGGTTGCCCCTCGGGCGGACCGGCCTTATTCCACGGCAGCAGCGACGTCTCCAGCGGCGGCATCTCGGAGGCGAGCTGGAGCGTCTCCTGTCGCCTTGGCCACCCTATATACATTATAATTGTTCCGAGAAAATAAAACGAATCAGAGCACTCTATGAATGGCATTGCGCGAACCTCTCGTAAAAAATGCTAATGAACCATGTCAGGAATAATAACGTAGTAGTGTTTGACACCTTGTTCATCGAGGACGCCCTCCTGTATCAACCAATGCGCTCTTAACGTTACTGCGAGGAACGCCGCCGACCCCGGCCAGAAGCAGGCGCACCTAAGGCCGAGCTTCCTGCCGACCTCAAACGCCCACGCCATGCCGACGCCGTCGGCGATGAGCCAGCTGATTTTATTGGTGCCCTCCTTGGACGCCTCGATCCTCCGGACGAGATCCTCCAGGTACCCCGGCACGTTCCGCATCAGCCCGTCCACGAGCTTGCTGATGTCCTTGCAGTCCTCGCCGGCGGCCAGGCCGTCCGGGACCGCGGCCATGCGGATGCCGTCGTCCGACCGCGGCATGGCGTCGAGCACGAGCGCGTGGCTGTGCTCGGTGTTGACGAAGGTGACGTCGACGCCGTAGTCGACGAGGCGGTGGGAGAGCTCCATGAGCGGAGTGACGTGGCCCTGGTACGGCATTGGGAGGACGAGAACGTGAGGCCTCGCCATGAGCCTTTGTTTCTGGTTTGGGTTTGGCGCTCTCTCTCTCTAGCCGCGCCGAACGGGACGAGATTGGTTGTTACTATCTCCCTGAGCATGTGGCAAGAGTACACTAGTGAGCTGCTGGATCGATATATCGTTCAGAGCAAGAAGTAGGGAATTCACTCGCATCGTCCAAACAGCCTGATTTTTGCCGATCGCGCGCTTGGCCTGTAGCATGCGCTTGTACTCTGCTCATTTTGGGCCTTCTTCTATGATACTGACAAGCAAGGCTTTCCCCAAAATACTTGCGTCCAAAAGCAGAAAAACAACGTCTGGCGCTACTGTGGCCACCAAAATTCACAGCCGAGATCGGAGTGCGTCTGGCCAGAAGAGCGTGGTCCGCCGTGGCTCCATCCCGTCCGGAACGGACACAAGGCAAGTCCCGGTCGGTCTCCAGCGTCAGTTTTTATTTTTGCCTTATTTTTTTTAAAAAATATACAATTCAGATACATAAAATTAGGTTTCAAATTACTTCATATATAAATAAATCATATTAAAATATATGATGTTGACTTTATTTTATAAATAAGAGTAATGATAATATATCATATCTAAAATCAACGGTACCAAATAGGAGTATTTCACATCAAATTTTCACGAACGCGGCGTGCTCAATACCACTTGTACTGTTTCAGTTGGTTTTGAGCTCAACACATGTAGCAACACCTTTTTTGCGAAGGAAATACAACTCGTGACTGGATATTTACTTCCCAAGTGACACGGTGCGACTCTGACGTCGCGGGGATGAAATAGAGAATCTGGAAGTCCGCAACTCCGCATTACATTACCACGCATATGTCACTCATTCATATTTCACTATTTCAGAATCCGTGGTAGTACAGAGATAAAACAGCAGCTCATCCCCGCAAGAGGTCGACGAACTTATTGAAGTTCTCGTGCGAGGAGCCGCCCTCCCCGAGACACTTGCCGGCGGCATCCTTGAGCGCCCGTGCTCTCTCCGCGATCCCCTGGTCGCCGATGACCTGCTCCACCTTGCTGCTCACCTCCTCCTTGGTCACGACGCCGTCTTCTCCGTGCGACACCGCCAGGCCGGTCCTCCATACGTCGCAGATGTAGCCCCGATCCATGTGCTGGTCGCAGAAGTAGGGCCAGCACACGAACGGCACGCCGTTCCTCGCCCCCTCCATCGTTGAGTTCCAGCCGCAGTGCGAGACGAAGCACGCCACCGCCCGGTGCGCCAGGACCTGTACGTTGGAACAACAAGGAAAACACATGCGAGTCCGTGAACAACAGTTGATTGCACAACATGTTGTACGTGTTGCCATTGTTTGCTTATTTGGCAACTGACCGCACGCACCTTCTGCTGGGAGCACCAGCTCACGATCATGCCTCTGCCGGCGACGCGGTCCTGGAACTCGTCGAACCACTCCTTGCTCAGTCCGCCGCCGGTCGTGAAGTCCGGGCGCACCACCCAAAGGAACGGCCGCCCCGCGAGCTCCAGCCCCAGCGCCAGCTCCTCGAACTGGCGCCGGTCGAACAGCGCCAGGCTCCCGAACGCGACGTACACGACGGACCTGTCGGGCTGCGCGTCGAGCCACCGCAGGCTCCGCGCGTCCTCCGGGCGGAGGAACTGCCCGACGGGCTTCCTGAGCTCGCCGTCGGCGAATACCGGGCCGATCGGTAGGACGCCGGGGAAGTGCTCGAACGCCGCGGCCTCCGCGTGGAGGAACGAGTTGCACACGACGGTCTCGGGGAACCTGAGCGACGCATGGGTGTTCGCCGTCATCATCTGGTAGACCACCTGCTGTCCTTCGTCGGCGCCGTCGATGCTCCAGGGCATCTGCGTGGAACGCAGCTTCGGCATCCCTGGGGCGACCTCGAACAGATCGTGCCGCTTAGCTGTGCCTGCGCATATATATTTTGTTGGGATCGTTCCCAAGTACAAGTACACCCTGTTCGAAAACACAATGCATACCCTTGTCGTCGATGAAGCCGTCCTCTATGAGCTGCGGCACCTTGACCATCGTCCCGAAGCACGCCGCGGACGCCGGACAGAAGGCCGCCACCCGGACGCCGAGCTTGCTGGCAGCCTCGAAACACACCCCCATGGTCACGTCGCCCACGAGCCACTTCACCTTACCCGTTCCCCCCGACGCCTCCGCCGTCTCCCTGATGAGCTGCTCCACGTAGCCCGGCACGCGCCGCGTGACCCCGTCCACGAACTTGCTGAGGTCCCGACGGTCGTCGCCGGCGGCCAGGCCGTCCGGAACGGATACCAGGCGGATCCCCTTCATCTCCTCGCCCCCGGCGCCGCCATTAGCCGGGCGCAGGGCCTCTAGCACCGCCTCGTGGACGGGCTCGGTGTTGACGAAGGTGACCTCGAAGCCGCGCTCGACGAGGCGGTGCGACAGCTGCATGAGCGGGGTGACGTGGCCCTGTGCCGGGAACGGCAGGACCATGACATGAGGAGCAGCCGCGGCGACCGTGCCCATGGGCTTCTTCCGATTGATCGATACGCGATGGAGTTCTCAACAGGGCGGCGGCACACGAGAGTATATAAGAACTCTCTCACATCGCTTTTAGTTGCGCATAGGCATCTAAGAAGAAGCCACGAGGGAATCGAGGCTAACTGGCCGCTGTTTCCTGGCGTTTCCTGCCGTCCGCACTCGGCCGGCGGCATGCATGGTCGTCGTTTTTTCGCACGGGCACGGCCATCCATCATCAGTCGTCTCTCGGGCAGCCGGAGTCGGCATCAGTGGCTCTCTTGCAGTTGCAGCGTTGCACGCATGGCCCACCTAGATAGGTGTTGTTGGAGTGCCAGCTGGCGTTACGAGCGGGGGATGGCAAAGTCTGGGGTGCAAAAATATGTGCATATGGAAACAGACAAAAACTACTGGAAAAATGACGACCCGGATTTTGTCTCCGTGAGACACGGCCAGCGCTTATATTACGTCAACTAGTCCTGCAGGCCGAACAAAATGAACCAGCAATTGAGAGAACCGGATCGGATAAAAATATGACTGAAATTTTATTTATTTTTGAACTAGAATGAAATTAGAGTCGAAATAAGCTGTGAAAGGGTCCGCAGGTTGAGCCCTTTTACCAGGCCTATTTACATCAAAGGGCAGTACATCCGACTGGCACTTTACTCACCACCAACAGAAGGTTCGAATAGATACATTATTAACTGATGATAATATTACTACGAAGCACTAATAAAACTCTTCATCATCGGTGGTTGGCAAGGATTTACATTCGGGTTCGTTTGTGTAATGTAGAACGGGCCTGCTTGCACGGGTACAAGTATACTAACTGGGATGAAGTTGCTCCGGGCCGTGTACGTGCCAGAAACTTAGGCCCAACCAAGGCGTCCTTCATTAGAACAGAATCGGAAGGGACAGGGAACTCACTGACACTGTACATTATTAGTGGACTCATGTGCGTATTCGGGTTTGGGTTCGTGCTATACTCAAAATGAAACGCCACAGCTGCTGGTTACTAGTACAGTAGTATTACTAGAATCTTTTTTCGTGGATGCCGTGGGCTACTGGTTCGTTCGTACCCAGGCCATGCGGCTGTCGCCATCATCGTCCGTGTCTGCGTGCGTCGGGGGGCAGCCACATTCGTCACGTATATGGCTCCAGACGTGTACTAACAAGCAGTACCACTCGAAGCGTGATCAAGGACGCCGCGCGGCGGCGAGGGTGATCGAGCAGATCACGGCGACGGTGACAGAAAAGAAAAGGATGCGATCAGGCCCACGGTGGAGAGGCCAGGGAGCTGAGCCCTTCTCTCGGAGCCGTGGATACTGGAATCAACCTGTTTAATTCTTTATTAGAGAGGCCAAAGCATGAATGATGTGACGTTTCCATGCTCCTGCTTGTAATTAGTCGCAGTCGTCTCAGATCATTAACGGTCCGCGCGAGTGCGTATAGTTTGAGTGAAATTCTCTACTGTAGTACTCCTATTTCTCTTGCCTATCTCGTTTGTTTGAGATAAATAATAGATGGAGTAGCACTAGTATTTTCGTGAGAAAAACAAAAAAAAACTTTCCCCATACCCGGTTGAATGTTTCTTGCTGAACTTTGCAAAGAGTTAATCAACGAGAACGACCATCCTAATACGCGAGATGCTTCGGGTGCATAGAAACTTTGCATACAGTTAATCAAGCGGTGGTCGTCAGCAGACGTGCGCGCTTAAGCAAAAGCAGCTGACGGTTGAACCATCATCATTCTTCGCGCAGCAGGTTCACAAACTTGGCCAAGTTCTCGAACGAGGATCCCCCCTCGGCGGTGCACCGGCGAGCCGCGTCCCTGAACAGCCGCGCCCTCTTCTTCATCTCCTTGTCGCCGACGACCTGCTCCACCTTGCCGCTCACCTCCTCCCTGGTTACGATGCCGTCTTCACCCTGCGACACCGCCAGGCCGGTCCTCCACACGTTGGTGATGTAGCTCCGGTCCAGGTACTGGTCGCAGAAGTAGGGCCAGCAGAGGAACGGCACCCCGTTCCTCGTGCCCTCCATGGTCGAGTTCCACCCGCAGTGCGATACGAAGCACGCCACCGCGCGGTGCGCCAACACCTGCTGCTGGGAGCACCAGCTAACGATCAGGCCTCTGCCGGCGACGCGGTCCTTGAACTCGGCGAGCCACGCCTGGCTCAGTTCCGGGGTGAAGTCCGGCCGCACCACCCACAGGAACGGCCGAACGGTGAGCTCCAGCCCGAGCGCGAGCTCCTCGAACTGCCGCGCGTCGAAGATGGCCATGCTGCCGAACGCCACGTACACGACGGAGCCCTCGGCCTGCGCGTCCAGCCACTCGACGCACCGCGCGTCCTCCGACGGCAGGAAGTGGCCCACGGGCTTCGCGAACGCCGGGTCGGCGAACAGCGGGCCGACCGGCAGCAGGACGGTCTCCGGGGACAAGAGCTCGAGCGCGCCGGCCTCGGCCTCCTGGAACGAGTTGCACACTACCGTCTCCGCGAGGCCCATGAGCCGGTTGTTCCGGGTGACCAGGTCGAAGATGATGTGCTGCCCTTCCGGCGCGCCGGCGTTGTTCCACGACAGCTGCGACGTGTGCAGCGGCGGCATCCCCGGCGCGAGCCGGAACGTCACGTCGCGCCGTGGCAAACCTGCAGCAGGTACGCCCGCGTCAGTCCCTCCCCCACGTCCACGTGGTCTAATAGCAACACAGTCAGTCAACAAGCTGATCGTGCGATAGATTGGTAAGATTTGCTTAAAAAAATTGACGCGTGTCGCTATGACATTGGTCACCATATAGAAAATCTGAAACGGAGACTTGATCTATTTCCTCGTTTGGTGCGTCATTGAGCCACTATAATCGTCGGGTCAAAAATTAATTGAAAAAATTGCAACAAGCGCAACTGGTTATTAGTTATTACCCTTTTCGTCGATGAGCCCTTCCTCTATCAAGTCGGGGATCTTGAGCATGATGGCGAGGCAGGCGAGGGATGCCGGCCAGAACCCCGAGACGCGGATGCCGAGCCGCCGGGCGACCTCGAAGGACCACCCCATGTTGACGTCGCCGACGAGCCACCTCACCCTGGGCCGCCCGGCCGCCTCCATGTCGGCGACGAGCCGCTCCAGGTGGCCCGGCATGTGGCGCGAGTAGGCGTCGATCAGCTTGTTCAGGTCCTTGCGGTCCTCGTCGTCGTCCAGCCCGTCCGGGATCGACGCCAGGTGGATGCCGGCGTCGCCGAGCGCCGCCGCGCCGCCGGGGGACGACGCCTGCAGCGCGTCGACGACCAGCGCGTAGTCCACCTCCGTGTTCACGAAGGTGACCTCGAAACCGTGGTCGACGAGGCGGTGGGAGAGCTCCATGAGCGGGGTCACGTGGCCCTGGCACGGCATCGGCAGCACCATGACGTGAGTCTTGGCCATGGCGCTCTCCCCCGTCTCCCTCCCTGCCTCTCTGTTGTCTCTTCTCTTCTCTCCTTGGCCAGCGGCTAGCTGACAGCCTTATACTAGTAGCCAGAGAAAGAAAAGTGCGGGACTTTCTGGCTCACCGGTCCGGCGGTCCCACCGCCCGAGAGGGATTGCAGCGCATGCCGCCATAAAAAAAGGTAAAAAAATACAGGAACTAATAAACCGCAAGCCGCCAGCGAACGTGACAGGCGATTTTTAGACTGTACTAGTATTCAGCAAGCCATACTGAACTGCAAGCCGCCGGTGTAAAGATGTCAGCTCGTGGAACGCCAGAGAAGTTTGATTAATTAGTTTTCCTACATGACGGAATCATAATCTGGTCATGATACTTGTAACCTCGCATGCTAATGGCTATTCTATGCATAACATAATGGGAGAAAATGAAATCCACACGACCAATGGGAGAAAATTTGGAGCCGGAACGGAAGCCAGTCCAGACCAGACCAGACCAGAATAGGGAGGTGATGAATCCAAGTCGGACGTGCTGTTTACAGAAATTGTGGTGGACGACTCTCTATATGATATTTTCTTCAAAATCGATGAAGTTGTCAGTGAGAAGCAAGATCAAGCTGGAATTGATCAGTTTGAAGATGCGGA
The DNA here is from genome assembly GCA_001182835.1 of Oropetium thomaeum. Lineage (NCBI taxonomy): Eukaryota > Viridiplantae > Streptophyta > Magnoliopsida > Poales > Poaceae > Oropetium > Oropetium thomaeum. The sequence continues at coordinate 1,299,198 of LFJQ01000018.1, read as the reverse complement.
TGATCTTGATGACACAGATGAACATCAACACGAAGAGGACCACGAAATGGAGGATGCCAACAACAATGACGACACTAATCACTCTGGAAAAATGAGGGGTTCAAATCTGAATACTACAACAAAATCACAACCCTCAGCCAACAAACCTACTGATGAACTCATGCAGATTGTGGAGGCTGGTATAGATGTAGCTGTTAACCATATGCTGGATGAGATCAGTCGCAAAGTCATCCTAGAAGACATGACAGACTTCTCTGAATTGGAAACCGTCACACCCATCTTCGAGTCCGTGGAGACTGTCAAGGCACGGTCATCATTCAGTTTGGTGGACAAGGAGATGGGCACCCTGAGGGAAGATGCTGGAGAACTTGCTGTTGTGCAGGACGCTGCAGGCTGGGTGCCAGCGAACACCAACGGCACTCCAACTGCTCCAGGGACAGCTGCCGTGATACGAGGCGCAGACGCGCTACAACTCAAGGTATCGGTCGCGGCAGAGGCTTTTGCAGGTATGGCACGAATCTCGGCACCTCAGTGCCAGTGGCGGACATGGAGTTCACCCCCGCGGCGGCCGAGGTTGCGGCTGCGGCGGAGTGGGCGCCTACAGCGGCCGTGCATGGTGGCTGCTATGGCGGAGATAGCTGCAGCGGACATGGAGTTCGCTCCCGCGGCGGCCGAGGAGGCGGCTGCACCGGAGCGGGCTCCTGCAGTGGCTGTGGAGGCTGCTGTGGAGGAGCTAGTGCCTGCAGCGGCCGAGGAAGCGGCTGCGGCGGGCACCACGGGGGTCGAAGAAGCAACTGCGGCTGGCACGGAGCTCGCCCCCACGGCGGTCGAGGAGGCGGCTATGGTGAAGCTGGCTCCCGCAGCGGCCGAGAAGGCTGCAGCGGCGGAGCTGAGATCTGTGGTGACGGATCCAGCCAAGGAGGATGCTACGGTGGCTCCCGCAGTGACGGCCTCGACTACGCAGGCTGCAGCGGACGCCATCATCGGCACCATAGAGCTGATGGCCGGGAAACCGGCCGAGGAGGTTGGTGCGGATGAGCGGGTGTCTGCAGCGGCTGCAGTTGTTGGTGCCACAGCGGTGGCGACTAGGAAACCAGCGACCTTGGCCCCGAAGGCGACTAGGGTTGTCATGGCTCTGGCGCTCGAGTCTGCGACCTTACCAGTGTCTGCGGCTTCGCTGTGCCCCCTCGCATGTGCCGATCCGTGTGCCCACACACGTGGACGGCATCCGACACATCTCTAGCGAATTACTCCGCCTCAGTTACGTGTCTTATAGCATAATAAATCTGCAGAACCAGATGAATTTACCGCTGAATTCTATCAAATGTTTTGGGAAGTGATAAATAGAATTTATTGGCGTTGTTTAGAGCATTCCACGAGGAACAGCTCCCACTGTTTAGTCTAAATTTTGGGATAGTAACTTTGCTGCCCAAGACTAATAACGCAACATAAATCCAACAATACCGGTCCATCTGTGTGCTTAATGTTAGCTTTAAAATTTTTACTAAAGTTAGCACTAACAGAATAAATACAGTGGCGGGGTAGATAGTTCAGCCCTCTCAAACAACCTTTATGCCTGGGAGGAATATTATGGAAGGGGTCGTGATTCTTCACGAAACTATCAGTGAACTCCACACCAAAAAGCTAAACGGGGTCATTTTCAAAGTAGATTTTAAAAAGCCTACGATAGTTAAGTGGTTATTCCTCCAACAAACACTATGCATGAAGGGTTTCTCACCCAAATGGTGTAGATGGGTTGAACAATATGTTACAGAAGTAAGTGTGGGCATCAAAGTCAATAATGATATTGGCCACTGCTTCCAAACAAAAAAGGGGTTGCGCCAAGGGGACTCAATGTCTCCAATCCTATTTAATATAGTCGTTGATATGTTAGCTATTCTAATTAAAAGAGCTAAAGACGACGGACAGGTTAATGGCATACTTCCTCATCTTGTGGATGGAGGACTATCTATTCTCTAGTATGTTGATGATACTATACTTTTCATGGATCATGATATAGAACAAGCTAAAAATATGAAGATTTTGCTAAGTATTTTTGAGCAATTATCTAGTCTAAAAATAAACTACCACAAGAGTGAAGATTTTTTGCTATGGGTCAGCTAGTGATTTTCAGGATCAGTATTCTGAGCTCTTTGGATGCAATGTTAGAGAATACCCGTTTAGATATCTGGGAATTCCAATGTACCATAAAAAACTTCGGAATAGTGATTGGAAGATCATCTAGGAAAGATTTAGAAAAAAATTAAATTGTTGGAAGGCTAAGCTCCTTTCTTACGGGGGGAGACTGATTCTTATTAATTCAGTTCTCAATAGTCTTCCTATGTTTATGATGTCTTTCTTTGAAATACCGAAAGAAGTCCTGAAAATATTAGACTTCTATAGGTCCAGATTTCATTGGCAAGACGACAAAGATAAAAAGAAGTACTGTCTTGCTAAATGGTACTTAATCTGTCGCCATAAGGATCAGGGAGGACTCGGTATTGTTCACTTAGAAACCCAAAATAGATGTTTGTTGAGTAAATGGTTATTCAAACTACTCAATGAAGATGGGTTGTGGCAATCTATACTCAGGAATAAATATCTGGGAGACAAACCATTTTCACAAGTAGAACATAAACAAAGTGACTCCCAATTTTGGAGAGGTCTTTTGAAAACGAAGGATCAGTTCCTATCTTATGGATCCTTTCATATTAAGAACGGTACGGAAGCATCATTCTGGGAGGACAAGTGGATGAGTAGCGAGAAACTTTGCGACGTATACCCAAACCTGTACCATGTGGCACGTAATCACTACGATTCGATAGCGAAGGTTATGTCCAGTGTACCTTGGAACTTATCTTTCCGACGGGATTTGGTTGGAGTAAAACTAACAGAATGGGAACGTATGTAATAGGCTATCTCATGTTAACCTAGCTGATGAGAGAGCTGTGTTTATATGGAATTTACATAAGACTGGATATTTTTCAGTCCACTATCTGTACCAAGTTCTGATAAACTATAATGTCTCTCACTATCATAATTTGATATGAGACTTAAAATTTTCCTTCAAAATTAAGATCTTCCTTTGGTACCTTAATAAAAAGGTTATATTAACAAAGGATAACTTAGTAAGAAGAAATTGGAAGGGTAGTAAAAAATGTTGTTTTTGTAATAGTAATGAAACAATTCAACATTTGTTTTTTGACGGCCATCATGCTAAGAATATTTGGAGGGTTGTGTCGGTGGCTACTAGACTAAATCCGTCTGTCTCAGTTACCCACATGTTTGGAGAGTGGCTCTCATGGGCGAATCTAAATTACAAGAAAATTATTTTTGTGGAAGGAGCAGCGTTATGTTGGGCCATTTGACGATGCAGGAATGATATTTGTTTTAACAAAGTAAACTATACATCATTTTTGCAGGCTATTTTTAGGAGAGCATATTGATTGTGGTATTGGGTGTTACTACAGCCGGAAGAATCACGAATGATATTCAAGCTAGCGAGCAATTCTTTGGAGGTGGCAGCGATGCATCTGTTTGCTAGCTATAGATGGAGCTTCAATAATAGGTTGCCGTTCGACTGAATAAGCAGAAAGAGCGTATCAATGCTGACTTCAATGTAATAAAATTAAACCAAGCTGTGTGCTTAAATACAGAGGTCGGAAACTATTTGTTTCCTTTATCTAAAAATATTATAGCGCACGAATGGTGTGTTGATGCAGTCGAGGAGAGGCAGTGCTTGCCTCCTTGCTGGAACATGTCAAAGCTCGTGAATGAAGCGCGGCCAGCAAGCGACGACAAGCCCGAATGACCTGTTCATTGTTGTTTTGCATTGCGTAACAACTCTATGAAACGGAGCACTAAAGTGCAACTGAATGAATGATGAGCGTGCACGAGTCGAGACAGGAGGGGGACGTGTGGAGACGATAATGCTCAACCATTTTTCAAGAGAGGCGTGGTAGGGGTGGTTTCAGTTCAGTGTCATCCACCCTAAGTTTCTTCAAAAGAAAAAAAAATGATTAAATCGATCGGCAGGCTAGTACGAGGATTAACGTGCCGCTTAGTTAATGACAAATGATTGATCGCTGGTGATCATGTAAGATGCTTCGAAAGAAACAGATCGGCCAGGAGTGCGTGCAAACAGTGGGGGCGATCGCTAAATGCAAATCTGATCCATAAGAATAAACGGATTTATGAGCGTCCATGAAGAGGGCAGAAGTAAAAGGAAATTATCGCAGCTCCAAAAGAAAGAATAGAGATGAAAACAGAGGGCGAGGTGACGCATTAAACCAATAGTTCAAGGTGAAAATGAGCCAATACTAGTCACCAAAATGATGTTTTTCGGCTACGTAGTTGTTAATAATCTACACAAGAGAGATGATGATACATTTGTGACAACAAGTGCAGCACTGAATAAATTATTGGTGAACCTCACACACATATATGCATCCATAATTAACTGATGCGGTACTCTATTCAACCGGAGCATTCAGAAGCTCGTGCCTGCATCCCACATACTAGCTCTTTGTGCTTCCCGGACGAGGGGGACCAAAATAGTTTGTCACCAAGCCCATAATAGCAAACCTGCAAGGTTCAGAAGATTCAGTGAGCTTTTCTATTAACAAATGACAGTTAACACCGAAGCATTCTAATTTCTCAGAAGGTAAGAAAAATATCTATGACCATATGTGGGAATCAAAGACCAAACGTATAAAAATAATATGAAGAACTTGACTCTTAGCTACTTTTGCTGCCAAAACAAGACGCTTTATTGCCTTTGACAATGCGCATATGCACGTAAGAGTCCAAAACAGCTGAAAAATGACCGCGTATACCCTCTTTATGTTGGCAATGCAATTAAGTCAAGGAAACATAAGCATGGAGAATTGAAGAGAGACTTCTGCTGATATAATATTTATGAACTGAACTAGAACAGATATTTTGGAAGAAGATTGGAAATAAGCAGCAGAGGAATACATAGTTTCATAAACAATGGTAACTAGCACATAACCAATATTAGCAGTCACATTTCCATCAACTTCGTGCAAACCAGGTATGCAATTAAAGCCTCCTTTCCCAATCAAAGCATTCCACCAACAGTTTAAGACTGCAAACTGGAAGATCTGTAACCCGTAAAATCTAAAAAAACCAAACTTAATTAATAACCAAAAATTCCATCACCAAAAATCTTTCCACAGGGAACATATAGTGTGTGCTAATAATGGTTCTTTAGAAATATAAACACCAACCATTTTTACAATTTCGCTAAAAGCCTGAGGCAACATAGAATCACAGCATACAATGCAAGTTTCACAAGGACTTCAAGGTAAGAAATAAATAATTCTTTCTTTAGGGATTTGAACGCTCAAGCAATTTCAAACCAACAATATCTTTGTGACGATTTAGATCAGCTTCAGCTACAAGAAAAGGGTATAAATGTTACAAATTGAAGTTGGTGGTCATTGTTTTATAAATAAAACATATTAATTTATAAAACGAGATATCATGATTTGAGGTTGTTACAACACAAAGGTTGTAGATTCTAGAGTAGATTCAGTAAGTTGAGTCATGTCTACCACAAGCCTTCATAGGTGGCCTAGAATAGGCAGTAATGTGTTAACTTGTAAAATAACAATAGCTGAACCACAGTAACAGTGATATCCATGTTAGAAAGCACCACTGTAACAACAGTAACAACAAATTTGTTTGTTTTTATGCGTAAGCATATGTATAATAAATCCCAAGTTACCAACAAACTCAAGAGCTGCATAATACAGCCAGAATGTTATTCATATTCGCATGCATAAAACCAGCATTAAAAAAATGAGGAGCTCAAATGTATAAATAGAGAACATTGCTTGATTGCACCAATTTGCACATACTAAACACCAAACCTAATACTAGTGAATTATTGTAGCTTCTTGCATGAATCAGACAGTCAGGGTGAAACATGCTAATCAAGTAAATGTGGCGGAGCAAACCTCTAGAATTATAGTAGAGAAACTCCTAGTTCCATGCAAAGATAGTACTCTGTAAAGAAACTCACATGAAAGCCATGGAGACCTGCTTAAGATCATTCTCAAAGTTCTTCATGTTCGCCAGCGATTGCGCGCAGAAGATGATCGCGATCCATGAGCACACCTTGTACTGCAACCACATAAAAACCAAATTTAACATGTATAAAGCAAGTAGCAACAGCCAAACTAAATCACAGCGCTCCCTAGCTCACAAGTCAACTACATAGTCACAAACGGATCGACAACTCGCCAAGATCTAACACACCACTAGGAAATCGAACTCAGATCGGAGATGAGCGTTGAGTGGAGCACGTTACTACGTGTGTAGGAAGAGAGATGCGAGGCGCATCGCGACATGGCTACGTACGCGGAGCATGACGCCGAAGACGCCGAAGACGACGGCGAGAAAGCCAGCGTAGTCGATAGGCAGGTCCTGAGGCGACAGCTTCGGCGGTTTGTACTGCTTCGCCATCGAAGGCTGGCGCGGATCGTTGGCCCCTGCGGCCGCACCCGACCCCGACGAGGTCCCCTCCTTCATCTCGCTCGCTCGCTCGCCGTCGCCGGAGATCCAAAGAGAAAAGTCGAAAGGGAGGAGACGAGAACCAAACGGGAATTGGATTAGTTTACATTCCTGAGTCCCCCTACTGGGCTGGGCTCAGTACGGCCTGGTTATCGGCCCTCAACCGCCCGTTTTCTTCTACCCATATGCCGCCCGAGCCCGAAGCACGATTTTGGCTTTTAGATATTTGGGATTTTCATTGTGCTAAAAAAAGATATTTGGATTTTTATTCGCTCAAAAAAAGATATTTGGGATTTTTAGCTCTAGGACACTTTTTAAGTACATATTAGCTGAAAGGTAGTCATTTAAGGGAAATGTGATTATAGGTACTACTCGTTGTATATTTATTATATGACATCTTTCGTATTGCAATTAGTCGTACGGCACTAAGAATTAATAATATTTGCCTTAGCATACTATAACACATGAGAAGTTTTTTTTAATATTTTTATTTCAGTGCACAAAATATATATGACTTAAAATTTTGTATAAAGATTTAAGACTAGACTTTTTATCTATGTGATTTTTCTCAAAACAAAACCATATTGTTTTGATGACTTTCTAACTTAAAGATTATATACTTTTTCTTGTCAAAATATCCAAACAATTAAATGTATCTTTTTAAATAAAAGGTCATGTAGATAAAAAAAATAACTTTAAATCTTATGTAAAATTTTACGTTATTATGTCTTGTGCGTTGGTATAAAAATATTTAAAATTACTTTTCTCGAACGTTATGGTGTCTTAAGGCAAATATTATTGATGAATGATGTCCAACAATAAAATATGCAAACGATTAGTATTTTACAACAAAATTTCCCATCATTCAAACATACTTTTGGGCATGGGACATTACACGGTCCTGTTTTGCTAAGAGAAAAAAATAATGACTCATCAACTCCATACGTAACGAGGTCCTAATTAATTTTGATCGAGTTCTGTTTGATTATCTCAGGGATCGATGACTGATAACTAATAAAATTAATTGTTATGGCTTACCCTTCCTCTTTCATCAATTCTCTCCTTTTCTTTATTTTATTCTTCTTTTTTTTTCTCTGCCTCTCCTAAATTATGGAACACCAACATTAATATCCCTTCCTGCCACACCATCGTCATGGCTCACAACTCATCATGTTTGGCATCTTCTTCTTCTTCTTCCCGATATTAACCAAACCACTTCTTTATTTTCCTCTCACGCACACCACAACTAACCCTAACACTTTCTTTGCTCCGTTACATTTCATGTTTGCCATCTAATTCACTCATAGGCATTGAGTATATCCTACACCCATTCCTCCTTTTCCCTATCTTCTCCGATGAAACGCTACAACCATTGAATCAATCGTCCACCATCACTTCTATACTTAACACTACAACTATGCTGCCCCTACCACCATCACCAGTCCAACCACACGTCGTCACTGCTGTGATTTGTGACACCTTAGCTATCACGATGTCCCACTCCTTTTGTCATGACTGTTGCTTTACTAACCTTTTTATCAATCTTCTAATGTCAAGACCATATAAACTTCTCTAATAACTCATATCTTAACCCTAATCTAGGTTATTGTAACCCTATTTTTAACTTGTTGTTGAGACAATTCAGATATCCTCTTCTCGATCGACATTCAACGGCAAGTCACACAATCTGATCTACTACTTCCTTGCACCATCTCGTCGGTTTCTTTAACATCTTCTCACATTTTAATGCCTTTTTTATTTTTTATTTCTAAAAACTCTAATAAAAATATACGATATATAGTTACTGGTGTCTAAGTGTTATTCGTCGGAGAGGAGAAGAGTGTGGGGAAAGGAAATTCAGCCCTGCGGGCTCTAGTTTTGATTTTTGAGTTGAACGTAGAAGCAAACAATCCTTAACGTTGACTGACCAATGCAGCGGATATGGTCCCAAACCCTAGACTGTTGCACCGCCTCTGCTCTTCCTCCCTCTCATCGCTCTCCGCTCTCCGCAGTTGCACCAAGGGTGTCGGAGGCGGGCACCCGACAGCGGCTCGACTCGTGCGGGGTGCGCCTTCTCCTCCAGGTAAGAGCCGAGCTCTCCTCAGTAAATTTTCTAGAGAATGCTCCTCCTTCCCTGCGTTAGGCCAGGGGCGAGGGCTCGAAGGTTTCATCCCAGACGGAGGGAAGGGAGGGTGTGTGTGGGTGTGTGTGTGTGTGTTGGGGGGGGGGGGGGGGGGGTGGGGTGGGGTGGGGGGGTTGAGGTGTCTCTCTGCTGGCTTTAGGTAGGGGTAGGCAGCTGCCCTATCTCGCCGTATCTGCTCGGTCCGCCTCTGTCTGTTGCTGTACAACTCTTACCTTGCTCCTCTTGGTTTTTTTCCATTCCCCCCTACAATTAATGGATGCATATGAATAGGTGATGGCCTGATAGTGAGTTATTTGAGCGTCACGATTAATTTGCAAATTTTGTGAAGCTGCTTTCCTTCGAACTAACAATGCTTAGATGTTTTGATTTGATCATCCACAGATGCTGATGAAAGATGAACACCACTTCTGCTTCAAGTTTCGGGGCCTCAGAATATCCAGAATTGCAGTCCCAGTCTAGCAATTATGCTGAAATGTTAGCAAATGTGGATGTATTCAGTACAAAAAATTTATCAGTGGACCCAAATACATTTGGTTTTCCCCAAGATGCTAATCGGGAATTCTATAACCGAGCTTTACAGTATGGTTATTCAGTTAACAAGCAGGGATTTGAAGCCCAAACTTTTACAAATGCTCCAGAGTTTGTTCTGAATTGTGATTCTGCTTCCCTGGGAGGATATCAATCGTCCAGCCAATCTTTGGGGCATCAGCCTGGAGGGTATGAAGGAATGCAGATGCAAAACGTAAACGTAAATATCATACACAGGAGTAGACCTTCTAATGCATCTTGTCTTGATCACATAGAAGAAATAACTTCCTACGATAGAGATGATAGAGCTATCTCATTCGGAAGTAGTTGTAGCACAGGATTTGCAATTTATTCCTGTAATACTCCTTTGCAAAGCAACTGCACTTCAGCGGACACACGGGACGGGACTTGGGCTGCTCTTATGCAGATGCAGAAAGCTTTGGAAGCATCTAATAACAGTGACACTGGGCTCATTGACGAGTGCAGTGACTTGACTTTGAATCATGCAGATCTTTCAGGTGGAAATACCTTGCAACATCAAGCTGTTTGGGACAGTGGCTCTTTAACAAGCCCATCTTTCACCTCAAATTTTTTACCTTTTCCTGGAGATGCTGAGGTCACTGCCACAAATGGCTCCACTGCTTGTAGCTTACAGAACGTTGTTGATTCCACACACAGCATGAGCAATAATGAACAAAAGATGTCATCTTTTGAGCTCGAAATGTCGTATCAGAAAGATCCGACTTCAAGCCATGTTTATGAACACAGGGACGGAGTGCATTCTGCCAAACAGAGAACAAATCCTAGTCCCTTAGAATCTTCTGATTTCAGGCCAAGTACTGTGGATAGACGAAATATTATACAACCTCAATTGTCAAGTTCATTTGTAAACAGTGGAGAGGGATCAGTCGACAGTGGTTCAAAAACATCAGACGTTCTTTTTGAATGTGAGGAGCAAATGGAAATTGATTCTCTACTAAATTCATTTGGTGTATCAACTGAATCGTTTCCACAAACATATGGAATGTTCCAGGCAAGGTAAACTGTAGTGCAGTAATTTCCTTATATAATTCTTCGTAAACTTGTGATTTCATCATTACTATTGAAATTGAAAATTGCAACTTTGCTTGCATAGAGCTGTCCCCTCGAACCTGTTCATTAAAAAGTAGGAAAAATGGACAAAACCTACTAAATCCTTGCTGCTTCTGCATACAATTATTAGCCTGTGATACTCTATTACTAACATTAGTTCTTACTTGACATGGCAGGATGGTGTCTGCAACACCTACAATAGTGGTCTTAACTAGTTTCATTGTGTGTAGCAAAAATATTCTGGCCAAATGCTTCTTTGGTAATGACATGTGCTATTTCTAGTTAGACCGGGCCATACTAACTCACAGTCCACTCTAGCTCTTTTGAGTATAATATTCTATCTGTTTTTAAGCATTGTTTCGTAATTCGGTATTTATATCAGGTTCTAATATTATATGTTGAAATGCAGTGAAAGTTTCTTTGGCCCTGAACAAAAGGTGGAACAAGATGAAAGTGTTTCTCCTACAAGTGTTAACTATACTGTCCCATGTATGCAAACTGGGGTCCCTGGGTCAGCTATATCTGATGGTTCTTCGTGTCCTGGACAGTATCAATCTAGTTCTCAAACATGTGGTCTACTTTACTCTTCAGCATTTCAGTGGCCAAACCTATCGAATTCTGGATTGCCTTTTGAGGATTGTCACAAAAGTATTATTGAACCCCATTCAATAATAAGCCTCAGAGAAAAGTGTAAAGATAACTTGCTGCCCGCAAATAACAGTACCTTAGTACAGCAGGGACAGAGTACCACTAGTGTATTCGAAGCTTTTGACACTGTTGGTAATCCCTACCCAGAGTTCACTACCAATTTGGATGGTCAGTCTTGTCCAAAAGGGGCTTACATATACCCCGATGGAGCAATGGCGAAAGCAGGAGCAAAACCTGCTACGATTGAGGATTGCTCCTTTGGAGTACATACTTCGAACCATACCGGACATTCAAACACGCAGCTACCTGTGACACAGACTACTAATGTTCAGGGGCCTTCCCTAAGTTTGTCTAAGGAACTCAACTCTTCATATATTGGAGGGACAGGACTGAACAAGGTTGATCTAACAACAGCACATAATGCCACACAGATTCACCTGGGACTTAACAATTCTGAATGGAGTGGCAACCTCCACCCTATGTCTTCTGAACAGTGTGCTCCTGTGAATATCTGTGCTGAAGCGGATAGTAATCAATGCGATGATTATGGCCACAGTAGTGGTCCTAAGCAAAGCATTGTATCCTCAGCTAGCAAGCCTTCATACTCAAGTGACATGTTTGAAGACAAGGTGTTTTCAGGGCAAAAAAAGTTTAAAAGGGCAATGAAAGGTCTGTTAACATGGCATGCACAGGTCATGGTCGGGTGTGGGAGCATGCGCCATGTAAGGTAATGTATAACCCGACGTCCTGTAACTGTATTTGAGGTTTATAGATGTTCTTATTTCTTTTCATTGAAAAATGTTATGCTACTCCTTTTGGCTTGACATGCATGTTGTAACTTCTAAGGAGCTGATGCTTTTGTCCTTTTGCACTGTAGAACATCTGAATTGGATTGGGCTCGTGCCACCAAAAGATTGGTTGAAAAGGTTATATACTTTATTCTTTTAGAACCCTTTCTATCCTGTAAATCAATTTCTTCCTTTTCTGACATGTTTGTCATCCATAATAGGTGGATGGTGAAAATGCAACGCCTGAAACTAGCACATTTGTGAGTCGAGCTCACAAAAGACTTGTTTTGACAACTAGCTTGATGCAGTATATTCTTCCTATTGTGCCAGCTAGACTTCTTGTGGCAAATGTTAATGATTCCAGCAAAGCCATTGTATACCACCTTTCAAAGTGTGCTCTCAGTGACGCATGTGATGCTGTTCTATGTTTTGTGAATGACACCGCGTATGCATTTCCCTCCTTCCTTCTGTATTTATTTCCTGCTGTATTTACTGTTTTGAGTACTGAGAAATTACATTATTTAAGAAAATAGAATTAAGAGTTACATAGATAGATAGACTAAGTATTTACTTGATCATGACAGTCTTTGTCTTTATGGTATTTGTCTAGGCTACCAGATCAGATGAGCACATCTGAAAAGAAAGGCTCTAAAATCGTATCAGAAGTCCTTGAAACCTTTGAGGGGAGGTTTAGCAAGATGGAAAGTTTGTTGTCAAGGTATGGTATACCAATAACTGAATTTCAACTGACATGCTTTAGCATTTTATTTAATGTATATATTATTTCAATGACACTACATTCGAACGTTTCAATTTATCATAACCAGCTGGCAAGCATGCATCCGTGGATCAAGAATGTCATTTTTGTTTTTAGTCAATACTAAAATAATCATGTTCCTGTATTTTCTTGATTTGTCATTCTTATGATTGTTCCTTTTCATCCAGTGCTGAGAAGGCAACAACATTACACGATCTGGAATCTGAGCTTGGATACTTGGAGCGATGGTCCATTCTCCATCGTCTTGCAAAGTCGCATGGATATGCGAAAATGCATGGGGTTGATACCTCCAATTCTGGGCCCAAGCCCTACCCAACAGCCATCAAGAAACATATTGATGCTGCTGCTGCACCAGTAAATGTTCTGAGTGGCATTAAGTGTCGCTTACTGAATTAGACCTGTTCAGAACAATCTTCCCTGTTTTACCCAGTTTCCAGCAGCCATTCATTGGCACAAGATGCACAATCCTGGACTGCCTAGTAGGAATCTATAGAATCTCATAGAATGTACTGCCATTCCTCCTGCCTTCTCGGCTTCTTGGTTAGGATTTAGGAGTACTTTGGGACAAGTTAGGAGCATGGTGATGGAACTTATTGTAAAATATGGAATGTGATGTACCAGTAGGAGGCTAGGTGCAAAATATATCAGTTTGACAACAAGAAGTTAGTATTGCCGCATGCTGGGTTCTGTCTATAACTCGCAGGTGATTCTATTTCTTCCAGTTTCTTGTTGGGTGATTATATCTTCACGGAAGATGATAAATTCAGCTTTTGGCAGAAAGAAAGGGGGGATAGCAAGGGGATAACGTGTTAAGCTCCTTGGTGGTTCATCACTTGCATGTAGGGCACGGGGCTATCCTGGTTACGTTTAGTTGCAGGCATTTTTTTTTTACTGGCATTTTTCTTGTTGAGTCCACTGAGGGTATTATTACTATTTGGACATGCTTTTTGGTGATGCTAAAGCAACCAATTGATGACTGAACAAGATGCTTCGACGAGGCTGCATCAAACGATCAGAGACATCTTTGTTCTCAGAAGAATAAATGACATGATAGGTATAAACAATTTGTGTCATGACTGTAAATAGGTCATTTTTTTTTGAAAAATGCTTAAATAAGTTACAAATATTGTTTAAGTGGTGTGTTTTACATTAAAAATAGCCTATTTGTCTTACGATCAGCTGTTGTCACCTTCATGTCATCTTCAATTTGACTGATTGTTATCAAAAGACCCTTCCTTTTATAACTCTAAAAATATAAAATAGACCTAGATTAATTAGTTTATAGTTTGATTGATTGTACGGGAATAATTGATCAAAGAATAAAGGTAAATATATTAAGAGAAGGGGTAAAAAAAAGGAAAAACTAAAATCTAGGAAGGTACAGGTACCGTGCTACCAATAGAGCGCAGGTCGGTAGCGAGGGCACCACCGTGTCGCTAGAGCCGTGGGCAGTATGAGGACAGCGGCAGGGGTCCGTCAGGGGGGGGGGGGGGGGGGGGGTTTCGGGTCGTACTACGATGAGTTTGCGGCGGCAGCAATTTAGCGGGCGATGGCGGCAGGTGCGGGTCAACTTTCGCCATCGTGGGAGGTGGAAGAGGTTGGCAGGAGGGGCCGAGGGGCGGGTCATGGAAGTTCGGGAAGACGTAGGAGTCGAACCATTGCGAACGCGTCACCGGTAGCGTGTTAGTCCCGTCCATAAAAAAAAAGAGAATTTTTTATGAAAGACTCGTCTACAAGTGATATGGATGTCATGTCATTCTATTTGGCCACAGGTACTATTTTAACGTAAAATGCATCACTTAAGCAACATGTGTGACCTATATGAGTATTTATAAAAAAGACTGATCTATTTATACCTACGACGCAAGTTGTTATATTTGTCATATCATTTACTCATCTTAAAAACACATTCCAACTAGGGCGGAACTGCACCCCCGGCTGGGGGCTGCAGCCCAACCTGAGGAAAAAAAATCAAACAATTATACTGTAATATCTATAATATTTGCCAATATGCACTTTTAGATATCCAACAATTTTCCCCGCAAAAAAAAGATATCCAACAATTTATAGTTTTTTTGTTAACATCTTAAAACGGTAAGAAATAAGAGCATCTTCAAGAGATGTCTTAAAAAGTCTCCTAAATCAAATTATAAGAAATATTAACAAAAAAACATGTCCAACAGCTATGTTAAAGCATCTCTTATTTTTAAGAACTCCTTAAATCTCCTTCACATCTCTAGAAATGAGAAAAAAATAGGAGTCTATCATCCATACGTCCCGCGCGACGCAATGAAATTTTGGCGTGTTTCTTTCCTTCGCGCGCACACAATCCATTGCACGAACCTTCTTCCCCCCAAATATCGCAGCTCTCTCTTTTTTCCTCCAATCTTGCGGCAGCGCTCCTTCGTCGAGGGACTTGCACCAGCAGCGGATAGCAGGCTCAGCCGTCCACCACCATCTCCTTCCTCGTCGTGTGCCGTCAACGGGGCAACTCTCACAGCCAGCCATCTTCTCCTTCACTTCCCTTGCTGAAGGACGCCTCCAGCCATCTGCCAAGTCGATCTGCAACCCCCACCGTCATCCCCCGCCGAAGGTCGCCTCCAGCCATCCATCAAGCCGACTATATCTGCGTTATCCACCACTCGAAGGTACACTCAGTTTATCCGTTCCATCTGACCCAAGTCAAGATCTGTTTGAGAAGTGTGTTGAACCGGCTGTTGTAGCTGGTTGCAATGCATTACAGTATGTGTGAGATAGGAAAGTAAATTTGTTTGTCATTGATAGCCCTGTACTGATTAAGAAGTGAGATGTCCTTAGCAGCACTTCCATGAAAATGTGAAATACCTTCTGATGTGGTGCCACTGAAATTTCCTAAAGACATTGTTGCACGACATATCTTTCCTTACTAACTCTTGTGCCTTGGCAAAATATTTTCGCTTATTGCCCTGTGGTTGTGATATTGTCTTCACCAGTGTGACCCACGATGGGTATATACCATCAGCAAGATAATATCCCATATTGTAATCATGGCCATTGATTGTATAATTCACTTCAGACGTTGCACCTTCAGCTAACTCTGCAAATAATGGAGAGCGGTGCAAAACATCGATATCATTGTGAGATCCAGGTAAACCAAAAAAGGCGTGTCAAATCCAAAGATCTTTAAACGCAACAGCTTCTAATATTATTGTTGGCCGGCGGACATGGCCGGAGTACGTACCATGCCAAGCTGTAGGGCAATTCTTCCACTTCCAATGCATGCAATCTAAGCAACCTAGCATGCCAAGGAAACCTCTTTCCTCTCCAATCGCAAGTAAGCGAGCGGTATCATTTTGATTAGGTGTTCTCAAATACTCATCTTCAAAAACTTCAACAATAGCAATGACTAACCTTCTCATACTCTCAATAGCAGTACTTTCTCCAATAGAAATATACCTCATCTGTGAAATCTGCAGCTACTCTAGCAGTTAACATTCGAAATGCAGCGGTTATCTTCTGCAAGCAACTCAATCCAACATTGCGTTTCTTTTTTGCACGAAATAATTATCATGATTTTTCAACCGCATGAATAATGCGCAAGAAAAGAGGACGACTCATTCTAAACCTGCATGTACCAAAATAATATGATATTGTTATTACGTTCTATGTGCCAATAACAAAATAATGAACTGAAATAATACATACCTCCTCCTGAAAATGTTGGTCCAAAAGTTGGATCGTCAAAGAAGTAATCTTCATATAATCTCCAATGCCCTACTTCCCTCTTACTCTTACGATGAACAACTTTATGGTCAGAGAGTGAGCCACCATGTTTGGGTGCATTGATACGTTGATATATCACCTGTGTAACGGCAACAAAAATCTCATCATCATCATCATCATCTGACGATGATGACTCAAGTGCTAGTTGCAAGAGTGAGCCACGTCTATTCATGGAATCAATCTAAACAGGTTGAAATCCTTGACAAAGGGAATTACTCGATGAAATCAAGTTTTCCCTACGACAGGGGAGCACCTTGCGGGTCTTGCCTGGTAGGGAGGAAGCCGATGGCTGGTTCCTGAATCTTGATGGACAGCCAGCCTAAGCCAACGATGGGAGGAGCAGGAGGCTGACCTGCATGCCTAGTGAGGATCGCGATGAAGAAAGATCGCCGGCCCTTGGCGAGATCGCGAAGGTGCTCAATGAGATCGCGGCTCTTCCCAGCGCGCTCGGCCCCCTGGCAAAGATATTGTGGCGCTTGACGATGCTTTGGGCTGGCATGGCCCACATCAAATTTATTTAAGGATCCACTTATTGGGCAGCTATTGGAGGAGACATGTTAAATTGGTTTCGTAAAGATATAAGATAGCTCTTAAAAGGAGGTTTAAGAAATATATTTTTGGACGTCTCTTGGAGATGCTCTAAGTTGTAGGGGATGATCTTGTTGTAGATATATGAAAATTGCACAATTTATACTAGTATCAAAAGTACTGATTATTTTATAAAAAGATAATAGATGAATATTTATGAGTTTAGCCTCCCTTACTTTCGTTTATGGCTCCGCCACTGATTCCAGCGTCTATAATAGAAGCAGGAAAGTGCTTCTAGAAACAATAGAAGCAGAATAATTTGCAAATTATCATAAAGTATCAATTGGGCTGGCTAACGACGTCACAGTGGGCCCTTCCAAAGCCCATAACCACAAGCCGTTAGCGTGCCTTCCGTCTCTTCTCGCGGTCCTCTTCCTTCTCTGCCTTTTACCCCTTTTCCACCCGCGAGCGAGCGGAACCTCCGATTTGCAATCGATCTCCGCGCGATCTCAAATCCGTCGACCCCAAACCCTAGCGGTTGGCCACAGTGCATCCCCTTCCCCCGCCGGGCGGACGACGGAGATGCGGGGGCTTCTCGAGGAGGGCGCGATGGCGCTGCCGATGGCACCGGAGGGCAACGCGTCGTCTGTCGGAGCCAGTTCAGGGGGGCTGCTGTGGTGGGTGTCCGAGTGCCATGGGGTGTGGTACAGCCTGGCCGTGATGCTGCCATCGCTCGCATTCGTGGGATTCCTGGCCTGGCAGGCCCGGCGGAGCTTCCGCAGGATCAGCTATGGTCGCTCACACGTCGTCGTTGTCGCCTACTACGCTCTTCTCTGGGCCGTAGCCATCCTCAACCTCCTCTGGTGTTTTCTGCAGGTACAGGTTGTTTGCCGCTGTTTTTATTGGCCGGTAACTGAGCTTCCTGCTTGACAGGGGTGTTAATTTGGGCATTCGATACACTATTTGGTGTTAGTCGTGTAGCAACCACTAGTGGAAGGCCGGGACATCCTTGAGTTTATTCTTGCTAAACGGCTATCTGGTTAAATCCAACTATGAGTAGGCTACATGTGCCAGATGATGATCAAATAACACATGGAATTCTTCATTGACGAACATTTTTCATGAATGCTTTGTTAGTTTTCGAATGATGAATAGAATCAGTGGGTGAAGATTTTTAGTTACACAGGCTCTTTTCACCAACATGCTTGAATTATTTTGAGTTTCAAGTTTTTTATATGTCTGGATTGTGTTACGGAGTAAAATATAATGGGCAGGATACTAGGATTGGTGGATTGGGAGCCTATGAGGGAATGACAAATTGACAATGATCTAATGACTGAACCAGTAGTGTCCTACATTGCCATTCCAAAATAAGGAGCAATGCTTCTACTGGCCCGGTTTCGCTGTTTGGAGAATCGTAATGTTGTACAGGGAGCAACCTTTGACAGGCTATGAAAATATAACTCTATATCAGCCTGATGTTGATTCTAAAGAATTAGATGTCCCTCTGGCCTGATTCCTATGGTCAGCTCTCTAGCAGCCTGATGTTGATGCTAAAAAATTATGTGTCCCACTGGCTTGATTCTGATGCTTAGGTTTCAGATACACAACTTTAACGATGTCCTAAATTCTAGTATAGTTGGATTTTACTCATCTTTAAAATGGGCATAGTGCAAATGTACAGAGGAATAATCACACGAGCAAATCCTGTTCCCATTCATTTGGAAGTTTCAAAATCATATTTGTTACATTGGATATTATCTGTATCTTATTTATCGTATTCCCTCAAATGGCAGGCTTGGCAATGTATGCCTGATAAGGCATTCTCTTGGAATGTATTATCATTATTTACAAAATCAGGGATGCTGTTCTTGGAAGTTAGTCTTATAGCATTTCTACTTCAAGGAAATGATGCTAGTGGTTTTGAGTCTTTGGCACGCACCTTTGTTATCTCTGGAGCTGTAGTTGCTGCTGATATGTTACTAAAGGTATGATACTATTACTATTACAAAATTCAGACAGAATGAACATTGCTTATTGGTGATGGTTGCTTGGTTTCTTTAGTTAGCTCATGGAGGTAGTCATCATGATTTTATTTGGAAAATGCAATATGTTTCGCTTCTGCCTTCAGTATCTTTGGCTTCTTAATTAACAACAATGTACTGGTTGAATTGACTGTTATGTCAGGCAATTATATCCATCACGCGCACTTGTTAGAAGAATATGATACATTTGCCGCCTCTGTTTCATAAATTTATTGGCTATATCACGAGAGAAGTTTTTCCATTGATGATTGTTTTTTATGTTTGTCCCATGTCACTGTATATACAAAATGATGCTGAGAGGAAAAACAAGGTCCCATGTCACAACATTTTAGACCTATCCTTGTTCCAATGTGATAGATTGTATTGTCATTGAAGCTGGCTTAGTTCTTTAGTCCCCGTTTATATATTGAAACACCACATTACCTCTGAAATTAATGTTTGTTCTTTCAGACGATATATGTTTTTGGCTTTGGAGTTCCTTTGTTCATTGATGCTGACCAAGGTACTGGTGGGAAATGGGGCCTATGGTTTCTCCACAAACTGGTGCTCACTGGAGTCTATGGCGTCATTGTTTTTATGCATCATTCAAGATGGAGAGACAGACTACCTGGTAATTTGTTACAAGGCCAGTATTATATATTGTTTTGAAATTTTTGTTTTGTCTCATGATTGTTATTTGCTTTATGCAGCAAAACCAGCCTAC
This sequence comes from Oropetium thomaeum, assembly GCA_001182835.1. NCBI lineage: Eukaryota > Viridiplantae > Streptophyta > Magnoliopsida > Poales > Poaceae > Oropetium > Oropetium thomaeum. The sequence goes on along the minus strand of LFJQ01000018.1, from coordinate 1,279,646 downwards.
TACAATTATGTATGTGCAATGCTGTTACTGAATGGTGTATCACTGTTCAGCTGCCTCCTTGTTGCAAGTGGGGCTGGATTTGGTTTATGGTACATGAAGAACACTAACTTTAAAGTTTATGCTAACTTATTCCTATCAAAGAGATGTATTTGAGGATCTTTCCATTTTGTAGGTTATATAATCTCACAACAGTCTGCTATCACTCTCTTTACCTTCCGCTACTATATGTGACTTTCTTAGCAGATTTCTTCCAGGTACATCTTGGCTATGAACGTGTACCTTAGTGCATCCTTCTTGAGCTCTTACACAGTTTTAAATTTGTATGCTTGTCATCATTGTTTTCATTTGCTCGTTTATTTTATTGCACAGGAGGAAGATATGCTTCTAGAGAATGTATATTACTCCGAAATGAAAGATGCGGGGTTCTTTGATGCAGATTGGGATTAAACTGAAGACAGCAAACTCTATGACCATTTTCATATCAACTGCACGGCTGTACTTACCTTTCTTAATATCAGTACCCTGAACTGTAGAACAGAAATGTATGTAGCTAACCACTACGATAAATGAAAATGATGTATATTATTGCTGCGAGCTATCTCACTGTTGAAGGTATGGAGTAGAAATTCAAGTAGTATATTGTAAGAGAAGGCATGGTTAAGTGAACCATTAAAATGCAACTTATCATCACCTATAAATAAAGATTCTTTCAGGAGTACATTTGTCAACTTTTGTGGTTAATCTGTGTGGCATATTACAGTACTATGTTCATAAGAGTTAGAGACGACAGTAGAGAGCGAGTTATCGGCCCTGTTTGGCACCGCGTTAGGAGCGCTTCTATCCGATATAAGCGTGTTGGGCTCCCAAACGCATCGATTTAGGACACGCTTCTTACCGGCACAGCTACTCACGGACACCCTCATTTGCCTGCAACGCCAAATCAGGCGTTTCCTTCATTCTTCCCATCCCGTTTCTCTCTCTTGCTCGAGCTACTCCAAATCGCCGGCGGCGCGGCGCCCCCTGCAACCGCTGGTGGCCATGGCAGCTTGCCGGAGACGGAGCAGATCTTCACGCGATGACAGGCGGTAGCCCGCGCAACGGCGACGGGCGTCAGCTCTGCACGACGGGTGGAGGCTGCTCCTCGTGTGGCTCCGACGAGTAGCAGCGGCGGCGGCTCGAGCTGCGACGACGGGCGGCGGCTCCAGCTCCTCGCGCTGCGTCGACGGGTGGCGGCGACTCCTCGCGCGGCGACGACGTCAGGCGCAGGCTCCTCGCGCGGCGACGAAGGGCGCCATCGGGGGCTCCTTGAGCAGCGACGACGGGCGCGCCGGTTCCTCGAGCAGCGACGATGACGGGCGGCGGCGGCTCCTCGAGCAGCGACGACGGGCGGCGGCTGTGGCTCCTCGCGAGGCCACGGGCTGCAGCGGCGGGGCGACGTCAGGCAGCTTCTTCGGCGGCGCAGCTTTCTCAGTGGCGGCGGCGGCCGAGTTGGTTGTAAGCCGGTTGCCAAACATGCAGTTTTTTTTTTTTTTGAGAGAAATTATCTTCAAAGCCGCGTTGAATAGAAAGTTGGTTTCCTATGAAATCTGGTTGAAAAGAAGTGGTTCCAAACAGCTCCATCATCCTTCTCGTCTCCACGAATCAAACCATTGCACCCCGCACTTCCCGTTTCTATGCGTCGAACTGAAAATGCAGTGTTCTTGTAGGCATTTTTCACCGTTGCTGTAGCACTCGTAGCCTGCTTTGTACTCATACAGCACGTTGCATTGCATAGGTCAGTCAATCTGTTGCAAGCACAGTGCAGAGTACCACTCGTAATCTGACCGCAACTGCACCCACGACGGCTGGAAATAGCAATGCCCCCTCTTGTGTGGGTTGTGACTCGTCAGCTATGAGAGCCCGTGCGTGAACGTGGACGTGGTCCTCTTCTAGGCAAGCTGCAGTAGCTTGGTGGTTGTACGTGTGTAACCCACTGAGATTCGTATTGTCTAAACTGCACATATCGCAGGCACAATCGCGTGCCTTGGGTTGGGACTTGGAAGTTCACAGTAGACATGATCCTGGCCATACTATAGTTTTGCAGTGATATTCGTCGATGCATGGTTACTCATCAAGTGTCAGTTTTAAATTAACGTACTGCTGGTACAACTGTGGCCCTTTTTTTACACGATACTAGTAGTGCATACTAGTGCTTACTCCGTGTACAGTAACCATGCATCGAGATATGCACACACCGATAGGCGATACTACGATCTATCCGACATGCCAGGGGTTGATCCCCGCATCAGCGACTCCAGTGCTCTACAAGTCCATTGGTCCATTGTCCATGGGTTCGCTCGGCCACCTGCGGGTCCCGGAATCCAAGGGATCAGGCCTGTGGCAACTGGCCATGCGTGTTTTGACCGTTCGTGAAAAGGCACACTGCCTTCTTCTGGCTCCTGTTCCGGCTGTGGACTCGGCAGGCAGCGCTCTGCAGAGTGTAGTGTAGTGGCTCCCGATGCTACGGGCCACGTCACTTTTTACGCAGCTGCGTTGCGCACACTGGTCCGGCCGTTGCGTGCTCGTGAAAGAGAAACCAGAGTGTTTTGATTGGCTGGCTCGGCGTCTGTGCCATGTGCTTGTGCCAAACAACAAGCCCCCCTTCTCTCCCTCTCTACCGTGCCTGCTGTAGCATTGAAGCCTATCGCCTACTCTCCAGTCTTACAAACGGGAGAGAGACAGATAGAGGAGGTAGGAGAAGGCTCGGCTATCGGCATTGTTCTAGAGTGGAGTTCCTCCTGGCTCCACACATTCACAGTTAGAGACTCGCCGGGCCAGCAGCGCGCTCATGTCGACGAACGCAGCTCGCCTCGTACTGCTGCTGGTGGTGGTCGTCGCCTCTGCGCTCGCCGGCCGGTCAGGTACGTGCCGTGCGCTCCGCCTGATGAACTCACTGGCTTCCATTTCTCGGTTTGTGGTGGTGGTGGGTGATTGTTGGTTTTTGTAGACGGCGCGTGGTGCGTGTGCCGCAATGACCAGCCGGACGCCGCGCTGCAGAAGACGCTGGACTACGCGTGCGGCGCCGGCGCGGACTGCAAGCCCATCCTGCAGAACGGCACCTGCTTCGGCCCGGACAACGTCAGAGCCCACTGCTCCTACGCCGTCAACAGCTTCTTCCAGCGCAACAACCAGAACCAGCAGGCCTGCGTCTTCTCCGGCACCACCATGCTCGTCACCAACGACCCAAGTACGTACTACTAGTAGTAGTAATCGATATGTTCACTCTTGACTTGAACGAGCTTTGTTTTGAGATTTTCGGATCTCTTGGCTAACACGCTTGTGCTTGCATCTGTGTGTGCGTGCGTGCGTGTGTGTGTGTTTTTTTTTTTCTTGGCTGCAGGCGGCAATGGCTGCCAGTATCCTGCATCCGCAAGGTAATCAACCCCTTCCAATACCCTGCAGTCCATAACATCATACTGTATTTTTCAGCTCTGCTTAAGCTTTTCTCCATGATTTAATCGGAACGTCATAAAGACGACGCATTATTACTTGCCCTTTACTAATTAATTAAACAGAACAAAAAAACCAGCTAACGTTTCACTCACCGAACTGAACCGCCTGAAGAAGATAGGGATTGGCACATGGCACTTACTGTAAGCTATTGGTAACCTGAACGCGCATGTCAGTTTGCTTAGCCCTCTTGGGAAGCAGTGGCCTTCCGTGGGCGGTGGTGTGTTGTTCTTTGAATGGAAATCTTGCAATAAAGTTCATCTGCGCGTTGGGTGCCGTTTCTTCACATTTTGCCGCATCGGTTAAAAACCGAGTATACGTGCTGAGGGAGAGTCTTTTTAGGGGAATACATATTGTACCATTCCGGTTCCGTCTCCCAGCTAGATGAGCCAGCCTCTTTGTGTCACTTTTGTTTGTGTTTATGTTGTCCTCCATATAGGTTCTCGTATATTATTTCTGGCTCCTTTTGAAACTAGGCCAGTGGTAGTAGTATTCGGAAAGAAACCGGAATATTGCTAGGTCATTAGCTGTGTGTTTTGGATTATTCAAAGTGGATTCCAAAATCTTCACTGGTCTTTGAGTATGCTGGGCTGGTTTGGTCCCCTTCTCTGGTAAGCTTCCTCTTGGCATTGAGCTGGTCTTCCTTCCCTTCAGACCTATCTACAAATTCCTGCAACAAATTGCTAACGATGAACAAACACTGTATATTGCAATGTACAAAGAGACGACTGCAATATGGTCACTGAATAGAGAATATCGTCCCTTTTATACTCTGTATCTCCGTTCTTGACTTGTGGCAGGACTCATATACCATGCTGAATCAGTTTTTCCATGTGTTTTGTGCAGTGCTGCTGGGACGAGCTCAACGCTTGGTAGCAACAACGGCGAGTCTGGCATGTACAGCCCTCCTTCACTTGGTCCTTCAGCTTTCGACAACAATGGCGCCAGCTTATCCGCCGTGGTTGGAGTTGCTCAGCGGGTGGTGATCTGGGCTTGCTCTGCCCTCATGGTTCTTTACCTCCATGCGTGATCTGGTCCTCCGCCTCTGGTTTAGTCGCGTTGTCATGAACTTTTCTTCTAGTGGCCGGCACAAAGAACCTTTCGGTCGTAGTATTCCATATCATTCAGGTGGAGAATTAGGGACTCTGAGACTCTAGGGTATGCTGCTGCTGATGCCATTTAATTCCTTTTATCTTTGTTGTAAATTCAGAGTCAGGAGAGAGCTTTGACTTGTGGACATTAAGCTTGATGGCATATTGACATCTAATGTTGATGATGTCTACTACTCTTATGACCTGTTTGATGCCAGATGCTCCTATGTTTGATTCTTCTTGTAAAGACTGGCCTAACTCGGGCCTCGCGACCATCTTCCCCACGCCAAACGAGAACAAGGCTTACCAGCGCTCCATAAAAGGATCCAAGCAAGAAATTGCATACTATGGTTAATGAAAAATGATCTTAAAATTGCCATATAACAAGGTCAACTTCATAATATTCCACCAAAGTGTTTCCCCTTTATATACTACTAAATGACATAACAAATCTTCGCAAAAAAAAAATTATAAAACGAAACAAAAAAAGGAGGAAAAGAAAAGACAGAAGGATGCTGTGGAAAAATCCAATGCATGTTCTGCCTTTGCCTTTTGCCCTTATGTGTTCTTACATCTCAATATATGTTTGCATCTCCCTCCTCCACAGATGGCCATGTTCAGGTTGCTGGGTTGGAATATCGCCATATGCCCTACACAGAGATTAAGCATCTTAGCAGAATTGTTCCTTTTGTGTTTCTTTACACGTATTACTAAAGTTACTAGCACGACCAAGTCAAAGATAAACTAGCATAGAAGTTTCGTACATGTGGATTGAATTTCTACGGTTTTATATCTCATGGATCCAACTTCCAAACAAACCTAATCCAGAAAACATGGCGTTTAAAGCAAGCTTGATGCCAGAAACCTTATGGGTTACTGGGATCATTGAAAACCTGTGTTAACAAGTAGTATGTGGCACTTCAAATCCAGACATCTCAAGCTTTGAACTATATGCTACTAATATGCAAGTCCAAATTGTTAACCCTGTGTACAGATGCTAAAACTAGTACATCGTTACTTAAATTGTTGGTACCAGCAAACTCATGGTATTACATTCCTATAAATCCTATCTCGATGAAAAAAAAAAACAAAAAGTTGGCAATAATGATAAGATGGATTCTGAATATCTTAATTAAAAAAAAATCGATGTGGTACGGGATGGACCAGTACATAGGAATGACAAAACAGGGCGAAGTTCCACCTACAAGCTCCAACTTGTGGAACAAAAATTATTAATCATAGCATCACTAGAAAGTTTAATGTTGGTATCAGTAAACAATACTTTAGCTGTTTTATATGCTACGCAATATTAAAAGAAGTGCTACAATTTCCCCGTAAGAAGAAGAGGTGCTACAATATCTAAGTTCTGAGGGGGAAAAAAAAAGAAGAATCACATGGATTAAAATCAAGAATTGCAAAAAGCGGAAGTACCTTCTGAGAAGGATCGGCACCTCTCCTGCCTTATGAGGGTAGGCATGGATCGTTGAAGAAGACAAGAAGGCACTTGTAAACCAAGAAAGACCAATGAAGACAAAAATTGTTAAAAGAAGACTCTGGACGGTGAGTTCAGGCCGGCTGCGCGACGCCACCGCTTCCCTCGTCGCTAGCATCCGTATGCTGCTGGTGCGACAATTCCTCTGGCGGTGACAGGCCTGAGGATGACGGCGGCGGAGACGACTCCATCTGGTACGTCAACGCCACCGTCGTCTGTGACTGTGAGGCTGGTTGCTGTTGCAAGAGGAACCCACCGTCGTACGCCAACCCAGCCTCAGGTGGCACGACCGCCACCGTAGCGCCGCCCCCACCACTTCCCGACGCGCCGTGCATGTAGACTGATGTCTGTCTCATTATGGTGCCCTGCTCGCTGTTGACTTCTACCGCGGCGGCTATCTGCTGCGCCTCCGCCATCTGGTGGTGGTGGTGGTGCTGCTGTTGGAGATGTAGCATCTGTTGTTGTTGATGCATGTGCGCGTTGGCGTACTGCACGACGGGAATATGATACTGCGGTGCGGCGGTGACAATAGGAGCGAATGCAGCCGGACCGATGTACCCCGCGAGTTCCTTGCGCGCGGCATTAATCTCCTCACGAACCTCGCTCATTCTGAGTTGGAGGATGCTGATGTACGAGACGCAGCCGTAGACAGGGTCGCGGAGGCGGGCGTCGGCCTCGAACGCGAGCGAGGCGACGGCGTCCCCGCGTTGATGCTGCGGGAGGTCGCTGAGTATCTTAGATACGTTGCTGGCGCCGAACACCTTGTGCACGTTGGCGAACTTGGCGGGGCTGTCCGGTGGAAAGTACGGCGCGAACACGCACCCCTGCGTACATTTGCGCCGCAGCAGTTTGCACGCCGCGCAGGGCGAGCTGGACGACATGGATCCTTCCTTCGATTCCCACAACTGCGACAAAGGGGCATCCTTCCAAGGACACGCGACAAAATGAGATGAAAATTAATCATCATCATCGCTGGACGCTTACCCGGATGCAATAAGAAAATTGCATTGCATTGATTCGATATGTATGTACAGATGATCAATTCCGAGCGAGGGATGATCCTTACCGGGGGGAAAGAATTACGGATCAATTCATGTAGCGCCGGGGGGATCCCAGTCGGCGGACGGCTGTTCGCGGAGGGGAGGAGGAAGACCGAGAAACGCGGATGCGCGATCCGGGTTCGTTCGTTCGTTCCTGATGGTCCGCCTGACAGGTGGTAACAGCACGCGACTAGTCGCCTTCTTCCATGGGCCGCACGAACTGATGGCCCTTGTTTCGATCCTGGGCTGGGCCACCACACACCACCGACGCGCTCGCGCTTCCTGGCCCCGGTCGCTGCCGCGGCCTTTCCTGGCCAGCAGGAGCCCTCCGGCCTTTCGGTGGAGGATATGTATGGGCGCTGCCCGCTACATCTAAAAACTGACGACGCTCTGGCAGGAAAATGCAAAAAAAAAATTGAGCTTGCAATAGCGCGGGCGAAGAACTGTTGTGTCGTTTCTGTCCGTCTTTCTCATCCAGGTCTAACTCACAGTGAACTCGTCGTTTTTGTTTCTATACTATATATATTTACTTAGTTAATTCAAGTACTTAGGCATACTTAGCATGTTACTCTATTTTCGATGGAAGGTAGGAACACAAGGGGGATAAATGCATGGTTAACTCGACAATGCTTATCATTATGTCTGTTTTTTCTTATTCTGTTCTGCCATTATTTTTATATTAGTTTCATTTTTAATTGTTGTTATTAGAATAAAAAATAATTTAAACTAGATTTGTTGTCCTAACAACAACAATTTGAAATGCAAACAAAAAAGATACATCACCTATACCTGATGAGTCCATTTCGCTTGTCTTGCCAGGCAATGCAATTGGCGCATCGTCATTGCACCTTGACTCCTTGAGGCCAAGCTCCTACTGATTGAAGATTCACCATGAGTCCGGGGACTCCGGGCTTCTTTCTCATTGTGGCAATATGTGAAATTAGGCTAGAGCCCGGCGAAAAGACCTGTTGACTGGTCCAAATGGGTGATATGGAGTTTAGGAATGACCTTGATTCTACAAAACACAGGTAAGTTTCTGGGATTGTAGATTGTAACACGGAAGCACTAAGGCTTGGAGAGACCTGTTGACTGGTCCAAATAGATGATATGGAGTTTAGGAATGACCTTGATTCTGCAAAACACAGGTAACTTTCTGGAATTGTAGATTTGTAACACGGAAGCACTAAGGCTTGGAGAGACCTGTTGACTGGTCCAAATGGATGATATGGAGTTTAGGAATGATCTTAATTCTGTAATACACAGATAACTTTCTGGAATTATAGATTTATAACACGAAAAAACTAAGGCTTGGAGAGAGGAGTAGTACACCTCTCTTCGAGAATTGAGCAAACTAGAACTGCAAAAACAGAACGTCCCTTGGAAGGAGAGGAGCAAAATAACGACTCCGCTGGGGATCGAACCCAGAATCTCTGGTTCCGTAGACCAGCGCCTTATCCATTGGGCCACGGAGTCCTGTCGTGCACTCATTTATTGTTTATTTAATAAACTAATTGATTGCTTGGACAAAAACTCCTGTTCGGTGTTTGGTTGCTAGTTGCTACTTTGAATAGTGGCCTGATTTCGAAGTTCAGGCGCAGCACCACGCTTCATTCTGGAATGAGATCCTTTGTCGTCATCCAAATTGAAATATGAAAAATTTCCTGTGTACAGAATTTGTTCTGTAATTTGTTATTTACCTAGATTTTATGTAGTCACACATCATAATATTGTCTAGCAGAGAATGACATCTGACAGCAAAACTGAAGTAACGAATGGCATGCTGTGAAAGCTGAATGATGTAATCGTGTTTACTCCAGTGTTATAATTTAGAGAAATTTGTCTGCCATCCACTGAGATTTCGTGTTTTAGTCTGAGAGGCACCGAGAAACTCGATTTGTCTGAGACACTCAAACTTCGTGAAAATTTATCTAAAAGACGTCGCATCGTAAAAGCTAACCATTTTACCCCACGATCTTTTCTAGTATAACTGCTTCTCAAATTTATAGCTAAAAATCTAGTAAAAACTTTGATCCTGTTTCACAAGAAATTATAAAATTGATTATGTAAACAGATTATATATTCGATAAGTAATTTTATGTGTCTAAACATCTAAAAAAATTTCATAATTAACTATGATCATAATCATTTATAGATTTAATCCATTTACATAATCAGCTTAGAAGTCCTTACCAAATAGATCTCATTCCACTTTTTGATTGTTGTCTCTTTATAACTTTTAAACCATACGTGTTATTCAATAAAATGGTTTAAATGTGTAAAATTGTAGTCAGCGCTTCGTTACCTTGCTGGATTCAGAACAGAGCTCAATCGGCTGGAAATTATAAGTAACAGAGGTCCTAATCTTTCTCGATGAGAGATCCAACGCAGAGGTCTGTCAGATTTGGACGTTGACAGTTGATATTAATAAGAAGATAGCCGTATTATACATAGTAAGTACTACTTCTATTTTTTTTATTGTTGATATTTTTTAATATAAATTTATAAAAAAATATCAACAATAAAAAATACAGACAGTACAACTTAGCAAAAAAAAAAAAAACCCACCAAAGGAGACGGGGCAAAATTCTGCGTCATCTCGGGCCCGAGAGCTGCTGCGCGGACACGCACGATGGCGGCGACCAGCTGCTGCTCGCGCGGCCGGTGGTGTCGGAGTCTCTCCCCTTGCCTTCCATCCACCCGACGGGCCGTACGTCGACGAGGCCGCGGCCGTACATCCTGAGGTACCCAAGGAGCTCGGCACGGGGCTCGCCGACGTCCATGTCGCCGTCGAGCATTGCGGACACTGCCGTCATGTTGGGCCGGAGCGCGGCGTCCTCGTGGAGGCAGCAGAGCGCTACCCGCACCACCCGCTCGACCTCATCGTCGTTGACTTGCCCCTTCAGCCTGGGATCCACGAGCTCGTCGTACCGGCCCTGCTCGTGCAGGTCCAGTGCCAGCGCCGGGAAGTAGTAGTTGTTGCTATCGGTCTTCCCGGAAGAATCCGAGTCCTCCTCGTCCTTCTTTGAGTTCTTCCTCCCGCGCACGATCTCCAGCAGGACCATGCCGAAGCTGTACGCGTCGGCCTTGTCGGTGATGGGCGCGTTCATGAGCCACTCCGGCGCCAGGTACCCGCGCGTGCCGCGCATCGTCGTGAACAGCCCCGACTGCTCTGGACTCATCAGCTTGGCCAGCCCGAAGTCAGCGATCTTCACGCCGCCGCGGTCGTCGAGGAGGATGTTCTCAGGCTTCACGTCGCAGTGCAGGATCTTGCGGTAGCAGCCGGCGTGGAGGTAAGCCAGCCCGCGCGCGGCGCCGATGCAGACGCGGAGGCGCGCCGGCCAGTCAAGCGCGGCGGCGCTGGCCCGGAAGAGGCTCTGGTCCAGGGAGCCGCGGTTCATGTACTCGTACACCAGCAGCTGCCGCGCGCCTTCCGCGCAGAAGCCGCGGAGCTTCACGAGGTTCACGTGGTGCGCGTTGCCGATTACGGCGATCTCCGTCAGGAACTCGCGCCGCCTCTGGGGCGCGTTCATCCTCTTCACGGCGACGGTGGTCCGGTCGGGGAGCTCGCCTCTGAACACGGATCCGAAGCCTCCGCAGCCGATCTGCCACTTGAAGCCTTCGGTCGCGGTGTCGAGGTCGGCGTACGTGAACCGGGTCGGCAGGCCGGGAATGAGGACGTCCTCTTCCTCGTCGGCGACGGCGTCGCTGCTTGCCGACGGCGCGGAGGACGACAGCATCGCCGGCATCCTGAAGAACCAGCTGCTGCTGCTCTTGCTGCTCTTGAACTGCGGGCGGCGCCGGCTCTTGTGCCACCGCGCGCACATCGCGTATAGCAGGAAGGCAACGAACACGGCCGCCACCGTGGGGAGCACGATGCCGAACGCGATGGTTACGAAGCTCAGCGAAGGCGAGCGTTTGGGAGGCGTGGGGAGCGTTTTGACGAAGCCGACGGCGACGTCCGCGTTGGTGCGGAACACGGATCCGATCTGGTTGCGCAGGAGGAAGCAGGACCTGGATGAGTTCTTGTAGAAGAAGCCCCGGCACGAGCAGTTGGCCGAGCAGAGGTCGCGGCAAGCGGGGAGCGAGGCGCCGGAGGCCTCGGGCAACGCAAACTTGTTGGGCAGGTAGCCGATTCCGGCGCCGAGGCTTACGTAACCGTAGTCCTTCCCGGCGCCGCAGCTCTGGTCTGGCAGCGCGGAGCCATCAGCCGGCGCGCAGCCGCCGGTGGAGTAGGTGCTGAAGGCTTCGGGACACCCGCAGGTCGAGGAGCCGTTGCCCCCCGGCGTGCAGATTCCGAGGGACCGGCACGGCTGCGGGAGGTCGCAGTCGTTGGCCGGCGCCATCCAGACGGTGGGCACGCTGGCGCCGGCGGTCAACGTCAGCGCGCGCAGGCGGCCGGAGGGGTCGACCTTGAGGACGCGCGACTCGCCTTTCAGGAGCGCCGGCGACGGGTAGAGCAGCCTGTAGACGGCGTCCCTGCCGTTCGCGGCGAGGAGGTAGAGGCCGGAGGCGTTGACGGCCAAGGAGTCGACGGCGTGGCTGGATTCCTGGACGGAGGCGGGGTCGGAGGAGAGGGCCCAGTAGGTGACGAAGCCGGAGTTGGGCGCCGTTTCCCACTGCAGCAGCGCGTCGTCGGGGGTGAGGACGAGGCGGTAGGCGCCGGGAGTGAGGTCCTGCTCCGACGCCGAGGACGTGAGCGCCACGCCGAGGCGGAGCGCCTGGCCCGGGAGCAACGTGTCGGTGGGGCGCTCGTACGAGGACCAGAGCGTGCCGTTGTCGCCGTCGATGAGCCTCAGCTCGCCGGTGTCGAGGAGACGGAGGGCGGCGGCGGGCTGGCGGAGGCGAGGCGTGGACCAGGCCAGCTCGGGCTGGGGGCGCACGGCAGAGGAGGGGTCAGAGAGGGAGAGGCCTTGCGTGGAGAGCGTGAGGACGACGGACTCAAGGATGGTGGAGCCGGCGGCGGTCGCGGTCCAGACCGGGGTGCGGGAGGCGCTGTGGAGGACGGAGAAGAAGAAGCGGGACTGGGTGTCCGAGGCGCCGGCGATGGAGCCGGCGTTGTAGACGGCGGCGGAGAAGTTGGCCTTGGGAGAGAGCAGGAATACGCCGTTGGTGTCGAGGAAGTTGAAGTAGGTGAGGTTGAACGGCGGGTACAGGTACTCCACCGGCACGATGCGCGCCACCGCGCCGACGGCGACGAGGAGGAGACAGGTGGCGCGTACGAGGAGGACAGGCGCCGCCATGGAGCTCGCATAGGGGAGGGGATCCGTAGTCTTCTTGGCGAGGTGGTTGGCTGATTCCAGAGGTGGCCAGCGCGTGTTGACTTTGATGAGAGTGGCTGCCGCCGGGAGGAACGGTACCATCGCCTGCGCAAGTGGAGCTCCTCCATTTTTAAAAGATTCAGTCCCCATTCCGACTTCCGATCCCCACCATGGATCAGTTTTTACATGGAGTTACGAGCTTGCTCTATGGTCCAGGCGTCCCTCGCGGAGCCGCTCCTAGCCCGTCAGCCCAGGCGTCCACCATTTCCTTCATTTCTGTGTGTGGTGATAGGAGTTGAAAAATTGAAAAATATCAGGTTCTCTCGTGTGCCAACGGCGCTAATGAGAACGCATCAGGACATGTAAATAAAAACTAGACCTGCAGTGGTACGACGGCTCCCGGTCATTTTTACGAAAAAGAAGACTTCTCTTTGTAATCCTGAATTTTTTTTTCTTTTTTTTCTCCCACCATCGCCTGGCCACTGGCGACCCGGGGCTCGAACCTGGGGTGCCTGGATGCCGCTGGGATGGGATGCTTTAGCCATTACGCTAGCACCCCATTGGCGCATCAGGACATGTACGACGTAGGATCATTTACATTGATGCCACATGATCAAGCTTCTTCATAAGAGCTTTAACTTACAATTGAGATGACACCTCAATTTGTTAAAATAGGAAGGCTTAATTGTTAAAACCACCCATAAGCTTCGTATAGTTTGATTTATGGCAAAAATCCATCCACCCATAGACAAAATCTGTGCCCCCCCCCCCCCCCCACACCCACTCGTCTCACATGTATTTCCTAATAATTTATTAAGTAAGATTTAAATTTTCATAAAAATTCAAAAAAAAATATTTAAAATATTATTTGATTTCAAATATACCGGACATGGTTTGTGGGACAATTTAAAATATTCAAAATTTTAGATTGATAGGTTCCATGAAAGTCAAATGTTTCAAATTTAAATATTTATTCAAAAATTTTGAAATACTTTTGAAATTTAAAATTTCAAAATTTCACATCACAATACTTATAGAAAATCTGAAATTTGAATTTAAATAGTTTTGAATTACCTCATAAAAATTAAATGTTCTTGAAAATTTAAATCTAATAAATATTTTAAATACTTTTTTAAAATAAATATTTTAAATTGTCTATGAAATTTAAATCTTATTTAATAAAATTATTAGAAAATACATATAATATAAGTGGGTGGGAGGGAGATTTTGGCTAAAACTTATGGTTGGGTGTATTTTTACCACAAATCATTTTATGAAAAGAATATCAAATTAGAAGAAGCTTATGAGTAAAACTTTACTATTAAACCAAACAGAAAACCGTCAAAGCGCTCTAGTAAAGAATGCATGTCTGTCCTCCAACTTCTACTTTACTTACTCTCTGCAAGCGTCTTGGTTTGCTTCCAGCGTGGCAAAAACCAAGAAAATAGTACCTACAAGCGCCCTGCCATGTATCAAGTATTGTGCGTGACGTGGCTAACAAAAACGCTAGTTACGTTTTGAAGTTCGAACATGAATCAACCACACAACAGTTGCTTTGCATTGTCAATTACCTGATGTTCCAGAAACAAAGATCTACTAGGAACCAAAAACTAAGCTGCCAATTTATAAATATCACACAGATCGACTCAAGACGAGACACATTTGACAAACGAAATAGTTCATTCACCGACCAGAAAATTCTCAAATAAGAGTGCCAGATGCTTATAACGCGATTCACCACTTCAACGATTGTGCTGCCACAACAGTATTACCAAACTACTTAAAAAGTACTGGGGGAGGATGTTCCACAAAACTGATAATGCACGAAAGCACAGGCGTCTTAGTACTTGATCGGCGCAAGAATCTCCAACTGCGAACCTAGCTTCTCCTCAGCGGCCTTCTCAGCCTTGACACGAAGCTTAGCAAGTTGCTTCCTCCTATCATAGGCAACCTTGGCCTTCTCCTTCCTCTTTTCCTCAAGCTCCTGAAAGAATAGTTTGAGACCAAGTAAGTTATGATGAGCAGTAGAGAATATATATCCAAGATAACAATTTACCAATGAAAAAAAATGCATTCAAACAGAAAGCAATACCACAATCAATTCAACAATGGTAATTTGCCTCAGAGATCTTGGTGGTTATGATCAT